>CM045497.1:6940446-8175572 GCA_024704745.1 Rosa lucieae | reverse complement strand
TTTAAATCCCTTCGTCACGCAGTACTAGAAATAGAGATAGAAAGAAGAAATAATCAAACCAAGAAGACAACAAGATTTTAACGAGGTTCAGCCAATATCCTTGCCTACGTCCTTGGAGAGTTTCACCTTCACTAATAAGAGAATTATACAAGTACAAGATTACACCGCTCAAGTTTATGCCCAACCCAAGTCCTTGTATCCAATAGGATACCCCTTGTACATCCTCTCTCAACCTAGAAGATCACTCTACCCCAAGAGCTATTCACACTCTTGAACACAACTCACTTTGCTTCTATACACGAAGACCCTTAGAGTTGCTCTTCTCTTCTCCTTTCTTGCCTCCACACAAGTTTCATCTATTTATACCATTGATAGAAGTCTCTAGACTCACTTCATCAATGCTCATACATGAATCAACCACCCATCTCCCACATTAACTCCATAGGAAGACTAAAAAAGGTCAAAACATGAATTTAACTATGCATTTCTTCCCAATGCATCAACTTGACCATGCATTTATACCCAATGTATGCACTTGACCATGCACCAATTTTCCATGCATAAGTTGTCACCTTGTATGCACAAACAATTAATACCATGCATTCATGCCATGAAAAAAATCTCCACCAAGGAGGGATAGGCATCAAACCAAACACAACTATCAGACGGAGGGATCTTCAGTCAATATTAAGCTTCCCCTGCATTGGTCTGATGATACAAACTACTTGAGTTTTGCTGTCTGCGCTGTTGTTACAATTGATGAACCATCTCATCTGAGGTATCAATGTCTATCCATTCTCAAAACCAATAATGGTGTAGGCCATTGGGGCAGCTCTGAACGTGTTTATACTAAGAAGCTTTTGCCTGGGAGCCTCGAGGCTGACTATTCAGAATTTCAGACCGTGTGTTGGTATGGTATGATAATGTGGCTGAACTTTCAGATCGAGAAAAGAGGTCCACCGAAGCTCCTTGTGACTTCTCTGTACAACTTAGTGGATGCTATTCAGCAAGTCACAAGCTAATTAAGGTGAAACGGTGTGGAGTTTGTTTTTTTTATGCCCAAGGCCAACATGGGGCTGTGTTTGAACTTTGAAGTCATTGATCCAGAACAAGTTACAATAACTAAGAGGCGTCGCACTGAGCATGAATCAAGTGGAAGTGCAATTTCTTAATAACTGAGATTCTAGTAGAAGCTTTTAAATAGTTAGATTGTAGCGTAAATCTTGCTATTGTTTAAGAATAATATAATTGAGAGAGATTGATGAGAGAATTGTGTGTTTCATTATTGAGAATAGGAGCCCTATATATAGGGATTACAAAGTACTTGTTCTAATGTTACAAGAAAAACTATCCAGAATAGGACTAGGAATTCTAGAACATTCTCTCATATTACAATCATGGAACTACTCCTAGTTTGATTAGGCACACAAAGCTGATTTTCTTCAACACTCCCCCTTGTGCCGCTCAAACTTGGTGGTGACGCTTCATCCGTTGCCTCGTTAAAAACCTTGCTCGACTAAAAAACCTTGTGGGAAAAAAACAAGCTCGAGGAGGAGAAAAAGAGTACAACACGTCCTTCACTCTTTGAGATCGAACATGTAGACATCATAACTCTCCCTGACGTTGATATCTCCCCTTGATTTCTACAATCGTGGGAGTTTGGATAACTTTCTCAATTCGATGCTCTTCACCCGTTTCTCGAAGGTGGATTTAGGTAACGACTTAGTGAATAAGTCCGCTGCATTATCCTCTGATTGGATTTGATTAACTTCAATCTTTAGAAGTGATTGTTGTTGCTGATTATAAAAGAATTTAGGCGATATATGCTTGGTGTTGTCGCCCTTGATGAAACCTAACTTCATTTGCTCAATACAAGCTGCATTATCCTTATAAATGCATATAGGTTCATCCGTGGTAGACTTCAAACCACAACTTCCTTGAATATGTCTAATCACAGACCTTAGCCATATACATTCACGCACGGCTTCATATAGAACAATAATCTCTGCATAATTTGAGGAAGTAGTAACAAGGGTCTGTTTTGTAGACCTCTAAGATATCGCAGTGTTTCCCATGGTAAAGATATAACCGTTTGGGAGCGACCTTTGTGAGGGTCAGAGAGGTGCCCTACATCAGCAAAACCCATCAAAACATCATTGTCGTTTTGATGTAAGAGAGGTGGGTGAGGCCGGTCACCCTTAGTGGTGGCGGTAGCGCTGGCAGCAATATGGCCGGCTTTGGTGTTATGGTGGACGGCGGCGCCATGCCTAATGGGGTCTGATCCCATTCTTCCGTCATTCCTCTTCTCTCTATAGGGATAAAATAGGCCCATATCAATCGTATCTCTTAGGTATCGAAAGATTGTCTTTACACCAATCCAATGGCGGCATGTTGGCGCGGAGCTATGTCGAGCTAACAAGTTCACTGCGAATGAGATGTCCGGTCTTGTGTAATGAGCTAAGTACAATAATGCGCCTATTGCACTTAAATAGGGCACTTCAGCCTCTAATGATTCTTCGTCCTCATCCTTTGGACGAAACAGATCTTTTTCTGGCACAAAACTATAGCCAATCATGGGAGTACTCACAGGCTTTGCTTTATCTTCATTAAAGCGCCTTAGAATTTTTTGAGTATATGCAGACTGATGGATCAAAATTCCATCACTGTGGTGCTCGAGTTCTAAACCGAGACAAAACCGTGTTTTCCCAAGATCTTTCATCTCAAGTTCAGATTTCAAGTATTTAGTAGTTTCCTTTAACTCATCTAGAGTTCCAATTAGGTTCATGTTATCGACATAAACTGCTACCATTGCAAATCCGGAACATGTTCTTTTAATGAACACACATGGGCATATTTCATTATTAATATATCTCTTCCCAATCAAGTAGTCACTTAGACGGTTATACCACATCCTTCCGGATTGTTTTAATCCATATATAGTGAGCGTTTTAATCTTATTGAAAACGCGCTCCGTGGTTTAGAGTCACTTGACTTGGGTAATTGAAGTCCATCTGGAACTTTCATATATATATATATATATATATATATATCTAAATCTAGATCCCCATAGAGATATGTTGTAACCACATTCATAAGCTGCATGTCAAGTTTTTTGGAAACTACCAAACTAACAAGGTAGCGGAACGTTATAACGTTCATTACGGGAGAATATGTCTCCTCGTAGTCGATTTCAGGGCATTGTGAGAAATCTTGCACCACGAGCGAGCTTTATATCTAACCACCTCATTTTTCCCATTACACTTTGTAACAAAGACCCATTTATGGCCAGCAGGTTTTACATCTGGGGGTGTCTGCGTTATAGGCCCAAATACTTGTCTCTTTGCTAGTGAATCCAATTCAGCCTGGATCGCATCTTTCCATTTGGCCAATCTGCTCTTCGTTGGCATGCTTCTATAGAGCGAGGTTCGATATCATCATATTTTATAATTCCTTTTGCAACATGATATGCAAATGCATCATCAATAGCCATAGATTTTCTATCCATCATCTCATGTACACTAGTGTAATTTATTAAGATCTCCCTATTCTCTAGAAGCAGTTCTAACATTAGAGCGTCCCCCAATGATGTCTCGTGGACATAACCATAATCCGGAATATTCTCATGAGATGGATTATTCACATCGATGATTAATGGATTATTTTGTGCCAAACTCGCTTTCTTTCTTGGGCTGGAATCCATTGAACGTATGGGCCTCCCACGCTTCCTGGCAGGAGCCGTGGGCCTAGCCACAACGTCCCCATGGGAGGGGATGTTGGCGCCATACTCAGGTGCCCTTGAGATGGCGTCATGTCCTCTAGTTTTAGGGACATCAATCCTTACAGGCACGTTTGCAGCAGGTATATGTGATCTCATCACTTTAGCGATATCAGAAAACGCATCAGGCATCGATCGTGCGGTTCGGGGATCAAGATGAGACATAGTAGGGACATACCACGACAATTCCTGTTGTTCCTGTTGAACATTTATGTTCTTATCCCCCTAACGATGGGGAGACTATCTCATCAAAGTGACAATCCGCAAATCTAGCGGTGAAGAGATCGCTTGTCAAGGGTTCTTAGTAGCGGACAATCGTTGGAGAATCATATCCAACATAAATGCCTAATCGTCTTTGAGGACCCATTTTGGTGCGCTGCGGCAGTGCAATTGGCACATAAACTACACACCCAAATATGCGTAAGTATGAGACATCTGGCTTATACCCAGTCACCATCTGGGATGCAGAAAAGGGTTGAGTGGCAGTGGGCCTCAAACGAATAAACACAGCTACAAACAATATTGCATAGCCCCAAGCAAAAATAGGGAGATTGGTGCACATAACCAATGCTCTAGCAACTATTTGTAGTCATTTAATGGCAGCTTCTACAAGACCATTTTGGGTGTGAACATGTGGAACTGGATGTTCAACTTCAATCCCAATTGACATGCAATAATCATCAAAAAAAATTTATGTAAACTCCCCAGTGTTGTCTAATCTTATAGACTTAATAGGATGATCAGGGTAGTGAGGCCTTAACTTGATAATTTGGGCTAGGAGTTTAACAAATGCAGCGTTCCTTATGGACAATAGTATAACATGTGACCAGCGTGTCGATGCATCAACCAATACCATAAAATATCTAAATGGTTCGCAAAGTGGTTGAATAGGTCCACAAATATCACCTTGGATTCTTTGCAAGAATGGTATATTTTCTTTAGTGTCCTTTGCATAGGATGGTCTTGATCCTAATTTTGATAAAGAGCAGGCTTTGTAAAACTAATTATGGGCTTTAGAAGCAACCAATGAGGATATTGGTTGAGCCATGAAGTCACAATTGACTTTAGAAGTAGAACGAGGAGTCAAAGAATGGTCCATGGCGTCAAAGCCATGTTGTTGCCGTAGGGGGTAGACGGCGCCGGCCCTAAGTGGCAGGTCTTGCACAGTCTTGGGGCTGTGAGGCGTAAGTGCATCTCCTTCAACCAATTTTTGGTTCTTACTTCTCTTCGTTCTGAAGAATGGATGTCCGTGTGAAGTCTTTAATATATAGATCATCATATCACGACCTGGGTGTCCCAGACGGTCATGCCAAAGCCTATATGTGTTAGAATCCCATAAATTATCTCTCATAACGTGATTGGATTCAATTATTTGAATAGTGGTTGCATACAACCCACTAGAACGACACATAAGTTTCTCTGAGACTCTTTTATGTCCGTAGTCATTAGAGGTGATGCAAAGGAACTCTTGTCCATTCTCACAACGTGTTTCCACATGAAAACTATTGGCTCTTATATCTTTGAAGCTCAAAAGGGTTCTTTCAGCCCTAGGAGTGTAGAGAGCTTTAGTGACATTAATGATTGTGCCATGTGGCAACAAGAATTGAGCTAGTCCTCGACTATGAATCAATTTAGATGACCTTGCCATCGTAGTCCCTGAAGATCGAGTAGGCGTCATCTCAAGAAATAACTGCCTATTTCGAAGTATGGTGTGCGTAATAGCATTATCCATGAGGAATTCTAGCTCTCTGGAAAATATACTTGAATGGATAAAGTTTGAATCAAAATCGACACTTTATTTCAATGAAGTCCAATGATTACGTCAAAATTTCTAAATTTAATCCAAAAAGGATAATCAAACTTAGACAAGTAGTAGTTACTCAATTCGTTTGGTAATTCCAATTTGGTTGTGACCAGGTAAGGTAAGGGAGATTTTGGTGGAGCGTTGCTCACTTTTAAAACCGTTCTCTCAGATCAAACCTTTCCTACACATCACAATTACTCTTGAGTATGCCTAGTGAGAAAGAGTTATAACCACTGTCTTTGTTGATAGTTTCCAAATTTTTGGATTTGGATTGAAACCAATGACGTTTATATGGTCAAATTTTTATGCTTACGAACACTCTTAGTCCATAGCCTACCGCTCTTAGTTCGTAAAAATCAATGCTCACGGACGCTGTTATTCCGAAGATCACGAACGCTCTTAGTTCGTATGTAGAGTGAATCCCCACGATTCCGCTTTTAGCAAATTGAACCCACGTTACAGAAAGGTGTGATGTAGAAGAAGGGATTTTGTAAGTCCCCGAAGAAAAATAAAAATAAATTTAAATTTCAAAGACGGGAACAACTTACTAGTGAAAACTTACTCATGAATTTCGGAACTTGAAATTCTCAATACACGAGCGTGTTGATGCAGGCGTGTAGGATTGCAGACGTGCTATCGATCTTGGGTCAGGGATTGCAAACTATCTTTCAATCCCTGCTGTGTGGCCAAGATGTATAGGATTGCAACGTCGGTTTGAAAAACTTGTTTCTTGAGAAAAGGTGGCCGGAAATTGCTGGGCTCGGTCGGAGGTACTGCTTGCTTTGGTGGAAGAGTACAGGCCTCAAAACAACTCTGATAAGGCTAAAATTTGGAGGTCAAATAGAAGAGACAGAGATGAACAACTTTGATGAAGGAAGTAGTTTGATCTGAGGTCCCGATCAAGACCTTTTGGGGCGTCCAAGCAGGCTGATCGGTACAGTAACGAGTGTCCTGCTGTGCACACAACACCAAAAACGTTAACACACAACACTTTTTGCACAACGAAAAAAGTGTTGTGTGATGAAGAAAAGTGAATCACACAACATGTTTACTAAACATCCGTTGTATAAGGTGGTTAAAATTTTGAAGTTTTTGTTTAGAATGTCATTGCACAACGGTTACAAGAATAATCTGTTGTGTGAATCATAAAAAAAATAGCAGCAGATTTCCCTCCTAGATCGACTCAAATTTGGCTCAAAATTAGTACTACATAGTACAACAGTATAGTTATATCTGTTGTGTAAGAGTAGCATGCAAAATATCATACAACAGTTTTTTACTCTGTGTTGTATGAGCAAGAGGGAAAGGTTTGGATGTGTGTATATTTGCCCCAAAATAGCACTCATTCCCCCCAAAACTTTCAAATTTTTTGAAATATTTTGGTGATTGATCCCCACAACCAAATGACTTATTTGTGTATGAACGAGTCCTAACGCAGCGCCAAAAGTAATACATTGATTTCACATAAGCAGGAATATTTAGAAGGCTGGGCCTTCATTCCTTCACTTGTAAAAAAAAGAAAGAAAGGAAGGGTCGTTGAACTCTCACGTTATACTCTCTCTCTCTCTCCCCCAGATCGCTCCTCTCCCTGTCTCACTCTCAGTCTTCTCTCGCTCTCTTGTTCGTCCAACTCTCTTCTTTACCCAGAAATCTTAGTCTTCCTCTATCTTTCATTCTAAAATCCCAAATAGGGAAACCCCAATCTCAGATTCCTTGAAATCAACCCAATCCCTATTGGTCAAACCCTCAATCTGAAACCCAAATTTCATTGATCTAACTCTCGTCTCCACAATTAGCTTGATTTACACCGCATAGCCATGGGCCAGGAACTTGAAGAACAAGCAGCGCCGCCGGTCATCCTCTGATGGCAAGATTTGGGTGAGTTGCCGGAAAACGAGTTGATTATTAAGGCTCCTGAAGACAATACCCCTCCCTTCAAATCTCTTCTTTTCTCTCAACCCACCCAATCCCAATGCCGAATCCGAAACCACGACGTCCCCAGTCGACCCACCAATTCCTGGGAATGTCGAATTGCCTGCTGCTGTTAAGACTGCAATGGAGAGAGCTAGAGAGTATAAGCAGAAGAAGACAGGGACTAGCAAAACTTCTGGTAATGCTCGGTGAAACTTCATGTGCTATTGTAGGGTGTTTCTGAAGAATGAAATATGTAAATGTGAAAATGTAAGGGCTAAAATTAGGACTTGAATGGTTTCATAGGTGTTGAAGCAAATGAGAAAAACAAGGGAAAATTGTTAGTGTCGAGCATGGATTTTGTGGGACTTGGGTTTGCTGATAAGAAGGAGGGTAGAGCACTGCCAGCTGGGTTGGTTCCAATCGCAGACGATTTTGCTCAGGGCAACTTGCCTGAGGTTGAGATTATTGTTGGGGACTCCAGTAATTTCAGTGCAACCACACCCAAGCCTCAAGGAGATAACCCCCTATCTTTACAAGCCAAAGGTTTCTTCATGGGGAGTCTTTCCCAGACCCAATGACATTTCAAAAACGTAATGATATAGTTCAATGTTTACATTACATATTATTGACGTGTATTTATGGAGTGAAGATGTTGAAACTGTGATACAGCTGATTTTGATACTGTGTTTAGGGAAATGGCTTTAAAATCTACTTGATTTTACAGAGGTTTCTTTTTTTTATCAGTTTGGTGGTGGGCGAGTTATACACCCCGGGGAAGTGCTTGAAACGCAGGAAGAAAAAGCTGCTAAGGAGGAACGAACAAGACAATTAGTTGCTGCTTACAACACTAAAATGGGCTTGAACATTGATCCCAAGCTCAGATTGGACTGTGAGAAGGTTTGCTTCGCTTCTTTTTTCTTTTTGAATTTAAAAGCTTTTCTTCTGTGGCCTCCCTTGATTTTTATTGTCTTCTTATTGATTTGGAATCTTCATCTGTTTTGTTGAAGCTCAACTTCAAATAATTTTATTGCGTTATATGTTTCCAGCTCTATTCTAGAGGGTTCTGATTTATCTTCATATTTGTCAGGAATATCATATGCATTTTATGGTTGCTATGTACAATTTTTTGTTGTGGTTGACAACTTGACATACAATCTGTTATTTAGTCATACTGGAATGTTTGGTTGAGATATTTTAGGTTCTTACAAGAGTTACCATATGTCTTCACTTATCTCAACTGTTTAAAATTGTTGATCACAAATATGTAAAGATATAAAACTGAGTCTTTGAAAAATGCTCCCTAAAGTAACCATATTAGACATTTTGTGGAACCCAAATTTCTTGTATACTTTTAAGTGTTATAAACAATATCTTGATGTTATATTTGTGTTGACATTTTTCTCATTATCATCTCCTTCTAAAGAATTCAGTAGAACAATATCGTTTCCTAAAATTGATTACTTCTATGCAGACATTAAAGGATGGTGACTCATTGATGAACGTCGGAAAGCTGAAGGAAGCATTACCCTACTATGAGAAAGTTATGGATAAGTTACCATTCAAGGTAATGCTTCTTGCACATGTTTAAAAGAATATTACAAATGATATTTTGACAATGGTATAAGACTATCATACTCTCCAGTTCAATGCAAATAGAATAATGTACATGCCAAATAGATTTCTTTGCATAACTATTAGGAAAGCATGTGGCACATTAAAATATCAGTACATGAATGGTAGACCAGCTCCATGCAACAGGCCAACCTAGTCTACACTGCATGAAGTTAGTACATTAACATATCGGTACCACTGTATGGAGTCAGTCTAGCACAGTATCGAGCTGGTGTACTTCATTTACTGATGCATTGTACTGTAGGCAAACCCAACTGTTGGTGTAAAAATGTGTAGACTTGATAAGATTTTAAGTGGCATGATATCTTTTATGTTATCAGTGTTACAATGGCAGAAATAACTTATAGGAGTTTGTTGTGTATGGGTGCTTACTAAATCTAAATTAAATGGTCTACCACGTCTTTATATTATAGAGCAGGTACAATTTTGGGTTGAAAAATTCTGAATCCAAAATCTGCCACTCGCTGATATTAAACACTAGTGACAGTGAAATAGCAATTACTGTACAGCATACACATTTGGAATTTTTTTTCCAGAAAAATTCAATAGGATCATATTGAGCTTTTTCCAATGCAAGTGATGAATGTTAGAAATTTTCTGCAAATTGAGCCTTTTGCAGTTCAGTTACTTTCATTGGCAATTCATCATTGGCCTACTAAGTAGCTACTTTGGTTCTAATTTTCCATGGTATTCATGGTACAGATATCTATCTTGAACATCAATTTTAATGTCATAAATGATATAGTTTGGTTCAAAACAATTCAGCCGTGTTTTGAGTCCTGATAAGTAAGTCCTGACAATTCAGCCGAACATGAGTTTTTTTTTTTTTTTTTGAATGGGAGTTTAGTTGAACACTAGTCACTTTTTGAAAATATTTTTGTTTAGATAACCAACCTTTTTGTACTCGAAAGAACCTCGAGCATCTGCTTCCCTCCTTTTCCATCTTAACCTACATCTCAATCATGATATGATCTTCTAGTAAGTTCCTTAGACTGTCAATATGCATAATAATGTATATCGCAATTTGTATCTGATTCTCGTTTGTGTAGATTATGACTCCGAAAGCTCGTGCAGACATACACATCAATCTTCCAGCACTTAAGAAGTTGGACTCGATGCTTATTGTAGGTGGCCTCTTATATGCCAGCAATGTTCATAGCACTTTTTCCTTTTCTTTTCCTGGCTTACATTAACTGATAATTTCTGTTCACCTCATTAATCTTTAATTTGGTAGGAAACACTTGATTCAATGGTGGATACTGAGTTTGGGTATGTAGAAGGTGGTAGTAGGGCAGAAGGATGAAACAGAACTCTAGGTCAGAGCAAGAGATGGTGGCTCCCATCACCTCAGGTACCAGCTACTGGACTCTCTGATATAGCAAACAATAAGTTACTTAAACAGGGTAAGGTGGTATATCAAGTATTCAAGGCTGCCAGAACCATCAATGAAAGTGTTCGTCTTGAAATGCCTGAGCCAACCATTATCAGGGATGCACTTCCCAAGGTAGTGAAATTTTTTCTGGTTTAGTATCTTGATCGATCTGTTTGGTTTGATTCTGGTATGCAATTATAGTGTCTCAGATGTAGTCCCATTTCACTTAGACGTTCTAGTATTAGTGCTCAGAATGGTGATCGTGGCTTTTTCCTTTTTTTTTCAGTCTTCTTTAATCAATCCTTGCATTTTTCATTGTCCAATGTTGTGTTATTGTTTACTGTAATTCTTTGCGTAGATTTTTTTTTTTTGGTTTTCTGAAGAAATAGTTTTCATTTCTGGGTTCTTAATTTTTGCAGTTTTTATTTTAGGTGAGTGGCTATTATTGCTTGTGAAATACAATGGTAGTTCTTCATTTTATCTGGGTGTATATTGTGCTAGGATTTTTTTTATATTATTGGATTGACTTTTCTGGAACTCAAGCAGGTCTATTTCCCACCTTTTTTTGTTTCTCTATGTTTGGTTCAACTATTAAAGTAAATTTTGGATTGCAGATAATGGTCGCATTCTCCTCGCTTTTCTCTAGTTTTATAGTGGAGAGGGTGGGAGAGAGAATTGGCTTAAGTTGCCTATTTGCACTCCTCTTCATTGCACTTCTTAGGACTGCCTATGAAAGTCAGTTTTGCACTTTAAGTCTGTATCTTCTCCTTTGTGTTCTTTTCTGGACTCGTATTTTGTAGGTAGCATGAAATCTCTTTGCTAACTATGGTTCTTACTAGTTGGTTGCAGAGCATGCAATGATATCAGATTGTACATGATTTTCCAATTGATTCCATGTATAGCAATTACAGGAATGAAATTTGTGTTCCTATCTAAATATATTCTCATCATTTTTTTCCTAAAAAAAAAAAAATAGAGTTGTTTACTAGCTGGTGTGCAATAGAAAATGAATGGGGCTAATCAAACAAATCATATTAAGAGTGTAGCAAATGACTAATATACAGTTCAGAGATGTATATGACTTCTATTTGGACAACTTGACTTGCAACTTTCAATATTTAAATCATAAGCATAACAATTGGATATGTGCACTTTTGGATGGCATGAAGAAGGTTGTGTTCTGATGGATAGAAAGGAATTTCAACTTTCTGAAGCTTATTTGTTTGTATATAGGTTCTGGATTGGCTTTTTTGGCTGAGGTGTCTTCGGTTGGACATTTGGACAGAAATTGCAAACCACTCGCTTCAACTTTAAAGGTTTGACACCATGTCTGCACAGACTAAGTTCCTGGAATAGTGGGAAGACAAGAATTTGTATCAATTTATTGGCTATTGAAACCAAGTTTCTGCACAAACTCTATATGTGGCATGTTTTACGTAGTTGTATCAGCTTTTGGGAAATGCTTTTAACATTAAGAGATATATGGAATAGGTTTGATTACTCGTTTGAGCATTTGCAATGTGTTTTCTTTCCAATTGATCAACGATCTAGACGTACCATTATTTAGGTTATAATGGAGCATTAATTTTGCCTAATTCTGATCACACAATGATCAGGTAACAAAAATGGGACAAAAATACATTGTAATCAATCATATCACACATTGGTTTTTAACGAATCAGTGACTTCTGATTTACACTCAGACAACAAAATTAATTGAACTCTGTTGTCCTACAAGTTAATCACACAACAGAAGCAATTGAACTCTGTTGTCCTAAAGTTAATCACACAACAGATATAGTCTAAGAACTGAAGTTTGAAGAGCAATCAGACAACAGACAAAATAAAAAAATGTTGTCTGACATGCTTAACATACAATGGTTGCAAACTGGCACTGTTGTCTGAAGACGCCCCTCAACTGCTGCGCTGGGCATCTGTCGAGCCATCTGCCGAGCTATCACACAACGGTTATAACACATATCTGTTGTCTGTGTGTTTATCACACAACTGTGTTCCACCGTTGTCTGATTTTTCATCAGACAACGGCTCACTCTACAACGGTGGGTCTTCAAATCACACAACGGTTTTCTGCCGTTGTCTGATAACAAAATTGGTGTAGTGATTGGATTTCTGATAGTCTTCTATTTATACCAAACTATTCTAGAATCCTACATAATTAACTGCACAGCTAGTAAAAGTTTAATGTAAAGAAGCACAATTAAGTTGTTTTACATGAGACCTAGCCGTCTTTACTAGGGTTTCTCGGTGTAGTTCTACATCGATAAAATTTTCCAAAACTCATCTCTTTCCAGCAGATCTACGTTTGTGTTTGAGGGCAGACATCAGGAATAAGTGTATTATTTCACTTCCATGCAAGTTGTTGTACTAGCTTAGCTATTTAAAACTTTTGCTAGATCTAGAGTACGTATCTAACTAAGGGGGGTGTATTGTATTTGGATTTGTGCAGATTTTTTTTAAATGACAAAATTTTTGAAAAGTCCACAGACTCTTTAAAAAGTTGATAGACTTGTTATGGATTTCTTAAAACCATGATTTTAGCAACAGACTTTTATTGATTCATGAAAATCTATATACTTTATTATGAATGACTTTTACAGATTTCCTAGCATGTACAAAATATAAAAACAAAAAAAATACAAAACAAATGCAGCCCAAACACAAAACAAGTTAATAACTCGTTGTCTCTTCAATGCTCAATTATCTTCTAATAGAAATTGACTCAAATGAATTATCGTTAGTTTGTCTAGCAAGTTTGTTCTCATTCCTAATCACCCAACAATATAAATATGCAATATAGATCACTTGATGTTTATGGTTAATTATTCTCATCAATTTTATTTTCGCCGATTAACATATATTGTAGCAAATATTGGTCAATGTCTTGATCTATAATCAATCAATTGAAATTCAATTGTTCAACCTTTCTTTGAACCATAGTATAAATTCAAATTAATGAGAATAATTAATTAATAAGATAAAATTTAGTATGCCATAGCAACACTATTCAAGGTGTTAGGGGTAGACCACAATATTTGGGTTTTAGGGTTTCATAAATCATTTTTATTGCTATTAGGGTTTGAAGTATCACAATTGAAAAAAAAAATAAAATAAAACAAAACAAAACAAAAATCACATTCAAGAACTACAATGAACATGTTGGGTATTAAAAAATGTTGATATTATAAATGATTAGAGAAAAAACAAAAAATTAAGAAAGAGAGACGATGAAGGACCAACTTCTTCGTGCGTAGAGAGAAGAACTTTGATAGGCCTTTTTTTTTTTTTTTGAAGAGGAAACTTTAATAGACTTTTTCAAATCTTTGGTCTGGAGGCTGGAAAATTATTGGAGTTTGGTATGTATAATTAACACTACAAAGTCCATGATTATCCTTGATTTTCTAATTCCATAAGTATGAATAATATTTTGAATACCTTTGTACTTTTATTTATTTTTAAAAGTCCTAATTGAATACCCCTAGATTTTGGTGAAATTCATGAAGTCCTTAAAAATCCTAATTGAATACCTCAAAATTTTCATAGATTGTTAAAAGTCTATATTGAATACACCCAGACTTTTAAATTTCATAGATTTCTTTAAGAGTGTGTTTGGATGAGGGAAAAAATGATGCAATTTAATTGAAAATGAGGATTTCATAATTCCTAAAGCCAATTCCCTCATTTGGCATTATTAAATTGGAAATTTTAAATTTCTCTGTGGAAAAAAAAATGAAGGAATTCATTATTTAAATTCCTCACTTCAATTTCCACCAAAATAGGTGTTATTTTCGAATTTCTTTGCGGTATTCAATTTTTATTTCCAAAACAAGACTTTTTTCTATTTTATTTTTTATTTGTTTTAAACTTTCTTAATTTATTACACATTTCAAATCCTAAATAAATGCAGCCAAACAATAGATATTTCAATTAATAAAATTTTAGATTGATAGAATTAAAGATTCCATCATTTATAAATTCCTACAGATTTTATAATTTTCTCATCCAAACGCACCATAAAAGTTCCACTAATTCCATATACAATACACCCCCTAAGAATACTTTGGCAGGGACGTTGGAAGTAAATGGTTTATCCTATGATTACACAGCCAGTATTAAGGCAAGTTTTGCCGCTATCCTGCAATGTCATTACTTTAATTAGTTTAGTCAACCCTAAAATGCATGTTTTCTCTTAATTTCTACAGTGTTTGGCCAACCCTGTCAAACCACAGTATGGTGGAGGGGTCATTAATTGTAAACCCGGAATTAAATGAAGGCTTGAAAGGGTGGTCTACTTTCGGCAATGCAACAATAGAACTTCGAAATTCCGAAAACAATAGTTTCATAGTGGCTCATAGCAGAAATCAACCACATGACAGTTTTTTTCAGAAGGTTCACTCGGAAATTCATAAGTAAGCTCTACACATTTTCTGGTACATAAATTTCGTAACTTTCATACAAGGCAATGCAGAAGTTACGCTCTGTATAGTATATATCTAATTTTTATTGATGCATATGTGCAGCTTGGGTACAAGTGAGCAATGATAGCGACGTTCCGGTAACAGCTGTTTTTAACGCATCTACTGGATTCATTCATGCTGGCGCAACTATTGCGGAATCAAATTGTTGGACCTTGCTCAAGGGTGGCCTAACCATGAATGCCTCAGGCCCTGCCGAGCTCTATTTTGAGGTTTTTACTTATTTGATTGATCATCACAAACGTAGCAATAAAATTGTTTGTACCATATATACTTTGTATATACTGGTAATTATGAATTCCTTTGTTTAACACTTCAGAGCGAAAACACAACGGTCGAAATTTGGGTTGATAGCATCTCTTTACAACCTTTCACCCAGGAGCAGTGGAAGTCTCATCAAGATCAAACCATTGAAAAGGCAAGTGTTCTCAAGTAAATGTCATAATTTGCACTTTCACAATTGTCTTTCTGCACTCATTTTGATAGCGTACATTTCCCGGTCTAGTGACAATATCGTTTTCTAAATTGATACAAAAAAGGAAGACAGAACATATATAATAAAAATGAACAAAATTTTGTGTAGATTCGTAAGAGCAAGGTGAAATTCCAAGCAGTTGATACGCAGGGAACCCCTTTACCAAATGCTACAATCTCTATCAAACAAAAGGCAGGAGGTTTCCCATTTGGGTGTGCTATGAACAATCACATTCTCTCCAACACTGCGTACCAAAATTGGTTCACATCAAGATTCAGAGTGACAACATTCGAAAACGAAATGAAATGGTATAGCACAGAAACTTCTGAGGGACATCAGAACTACTCCGTCCCTGCTGCCATGCTTTGCTTTGTGTCACGGGCCGAACTTTGCAATGCGCAAAGCGGACCGTGCGGCACTTGCTAGTAAGCAAGTCAGCCAAGTGAGTACCTTGCAAGGAACAATAAAAGCCACACGATATTAAAATAGTGCTAGTGACAAGCAAGAACACAATTATGTACCGTTGGGCAACCACGAAGAACAATAGATAATCGAAAGGAAAGATCAAAGAGTAATCTCACGAGATACAGATGATTGAATAATTCCTCTTTTATTGATGGTAAGACGGCAAGGGAGGCAAAAGTACATGTGCTTACCTATACTAGTTCCGTAGTCCAAACTATGCCGACTAGGAACCCCTCCCCAAAGAGCATATCAGACTTACATGAACTTGGCAGGAGGAAACATGAAAAGGGCTGAGGAGACTAAATGCCTAAATAAAATAAATTACATAATTTGTAAATTACCAAAACAACCCTAGCACACAAGCAAACCAACCAAAGGCTTGACTAATGACATTGGACAAGATTGCTTATGGCATTACAAGCAAGTTCGACCCCTAACATCCTCCCCCACTTAAGCTGTCGGCACTCTCGACTACTGCTTTGACCTTGAAGTCTTCAATCTTCTGCTGGAACTTCTTCTTCAGGTCTTTAGCATTCTCCCAACTTGTTTCTTCATCTCCAAGACCCTTCCACTTGACCAAGAACTGCTGGCATGGGCGCCTTAACACTCTGCTCACTCTCTCTGCTAGGATCTCCTCCACTTCTTTCGGCTTGGGTGGTCGGATGTCGACGTGCTCTCGAACAGGCTGGTTGCGTGCTTGATCTTCATGGTCTGGCTAGTGCGGCTTGAGGTTGCTGACGTGGAAGACGGGGTGGACTCTCATCCAAGCAAGAATATCAACTTTGTATGAGCATTTCCCCAATTTAGAAATGATGGGGAGCAGTGCTTCATACTTCCGAAATAGTGGCTTGTCTCTAGAGCGCAGGAACCTGAGTTGTTCCGGGAGCAGCTTGACAAGGACCATGTCTCCTGCTTTAAACTCCCTGGGCTTGCGGCCTTGATCTGCCCACTTCTTCATTCTCCCGGCCGCCTTCTCCAGGTAGGCCTGAGCAATCTCGGCATTGGTCTTCCACTCTTTTGTGAAGTTGAAAGCACGTGGATTCACCCCTTTGTAGACTTCTTGCACAGTATGAGGCAAGAGAGGCTGTTGGCCAGTGACAATTTCAAAAGAACTCTTGTTGGTGGATGAGCTCTTCTTCGAGTTGAAACAAAATTGTGCAACATCTAGCAATTGCGCCCAATTCTGTTGATTGGCATGAACGAAATGGCACAAGTATTGAACCTTTCTGTTTGCCCATCAGTCTGTGGGTGATAACTTGAAGATATGTTGAGCTCAAACCCAAGCAACTTGAATAGCTCGATCCAGAATGTTCCCGTGAACCTAGTGTCCCGGTCTCTGACAATGTTCTGAGGCACACCCCAATACTTCACCACATGCTTGAAGAAGAGGCTTGCTGTGTTTTCTACCGAGCAATACTTTGGAGTTAGCACAAAGGTGGCATACTTTGAAAACCTGTCAACCACCACCAGAATGCTTGATAAGTCTCCCACCTTCAGGAGGTTAGTAATAAAGTCAAGGGAGACACTCTCCCACGGGCGAGTCGGGATGGACAGTGGTTCCAATAGCCCTGGAGTCTTTTCACGCACAATCTTGTAGTGCTGGCAGGTTAAGCAAGTCTTGGTGTATTCTGTGACATCGTCCCTCATCTGGGGCCAATAGTAGCCCTACTTGAGAAGTGCGTGGGTTCTCTGACATCCAGGGTGACCTGCCTACATGGTGTCATGGCACTCCCTCATGAGCATTCTTCGAAGTCCGTCTGCTTGCGGAACAAACACTCTTCCTCCTTTGGCCATCAATATGCCATCCTCCATCCAAAACCGACGGCTCTTCCCTTCCTTCACCATTTTTATGAAGGATTGCGCCATGGAATCCTTCTCCAAGCTCTCCTTGATACGTTGCTTGATGTTTGTGGCAATGATACTGCTCGACAAAGCGGTGAACACCTTGAGGGTGGCAAGGTCGGCCTTGCGACTTAGAGCATCAACAACTTGGTTTGTGTGCCCAGCCTTGTGTTCGAACTAGAAGTCGAACTCTGCGAGAAACTCTTGCCACCGAGCTTGCTTTGGAGTTAACTTTGGCTAGGTTAGAAAGTGGCTGACGGTAAAATTGTCTGTCTTCACAAGGAACTTTGACCCCAACAAATAGTGTAGCCACGTCCTCAAACAGTGGATTACGGCCAGCAACTCTTTCTCTTGAGCCGTGTACTTCCTTTTAGCTTCCGAGAGTTTATGACTTTCATACGCAACAGGGTGCCCTCGTTGCAGTAAGAATCCTCCTAAGGCAAAGACAGAAGCGTCTGTCTGTACTTCAAAGGGCTGATTCAGGTCGGGTAAGGCAAGGACCGGATCTTCCATCACGGCCTTCTTCAAATCTTGAAAGGCCTTCTCACAATCACTACTCCAGTCCCATGTCACTCCCTTCTTCAAGAGCTCAGTTAAGGGGGTTGTCTTCTTTGAGTAGTTCTCAATGAAACGCCGGTAGTAATTAGCCAGCCCAAGAAAAGAACGTAGCTCTTTCACATTCTTGGGGTTTCGCCACTCCTTTATGGCTTCTACTTTCTCCATATCCATCCTGATTTGACCCATTTCGATAACGTGACCTAGAAACTTAATGGTCACTTGCGCGAAGGAGCACTTCTCGCGCTTGACGTACAACTAATTGTCCCTCAACCGTTGGAACACCAGCTTTAAGTGCTCTACGTGTTCGTCTATGGTAGAGCTGTACACCACAATGTCATCCAGATAGACCACCACGAACTTGTCTAAGTACTCATGGAAGACTTGGTTCATCAAAGTGCAAAATGTGGCTAGCGCGTTGGTCAACCTGAACGACATCACCAGGAATTCAAAAGCGCCATAATGGGTGACACACGCTATCTTGGGTTCATCGCCTTCCACAATGCGAACTTGATAGTACCTCGAGGGGAGGTCTAGCTTTGTGAAATACTTTGCACCACTGAGTTGGTCAAATAGATCTGCAATCAGAGGAATTGGGTACTTGTTGCGCACAATGACTTTGTTGAGAGCCCGATAGTCCACACACAATCCCCAACTTCCATCGTGCTTCTTTTGAAACAGCACGGGTGCACCGAAGGGGGCTTTAGATGGCCTAATGAATCCTGCCTTGAGTAGGTCTTCGAGCTGCTTTCGAAGTTCCGCCAGCTTTGGGGGAGCCATTCTATAAGGTGCCTTCGCAAGTGGTTTGGCCCCTGGAAGCAATTCAATCTCGTGGTCCACACTCCTCCTTGGAGATAATTCTTTGGGAAGTTCAAGTGGCATCACATCTACATAACTCTCCAATACCCCCTCAATCTCCTTCGGAATCACTTCTCCTTTAGTCTCATCCTTTATCAGGGGAACTGCTACATAGGTAGCCTCATGAGTCATGACGCTTCACCCCTTTCTAGAACTGGAGGGCAGACAAGAGACGGGGCTCACTTGGTTGTTCGATTCTTGCTGGAACCACACACGGCCTTTCTCCCATAATGAGTAAGTGTTGGGCACTAGGAATGGGAATAGCTTTGTTTGCCAACAAGAACTCCATCCCCAATATGACATCGAAGTCGTCCATCTGAACAACTACGAGGTCGGTCTTCCCTTGCCAGTGACCTAACTTCAGTGATACCCCTCGAGATAGTCCAGTTGTAGGTGAGGCCTTAAAGTTCACAGCTTTCATGCGGCCTACATCCTTCTCTAACTTCAGCCCCAACCTCTGTGCTTCAGTCTCTGACACAAAGTTGTGAGTGGCCCCTGTGTCCACCATCACGCTCTTGGCACTTTTTCCATTAATACTGCCATCTATGAACATCAAGCCTTTAGTCTGGGACTTCTTAGGTGATTGTGGTCGCTTCTCTAGTGCACCCAAGAATCTCAAAGCTCCCATGTGACTAGGTTCCTCCTCTGGCTCTTGCTGATCTTCCGTTTCTTTCTATTGAATATAAGCCTGTAAGGCAGATAGGGCAGTCTTATGAGGGCATCCATTCACTCTATGAGGTCCTCTGCATAAGAATCATGTTAGTGGCTTTGGAGCATAGCTTGAGGGATTAAAGGGTCGAGGGGTGAAAACCCATGTTGAGGCAACAGGCTTGGACGTTGTCATGTCCCTCGCATTCACTACTCTCCTGTCCCCTCCTCCTGAGTTGGAAAATTTGGACTCCACTCCCCCACTTCTACTTGGTCCAGGCCTTATATTTATGTTGACATTCGCATTGGAAAACGGCTGAGTCCTCTTAGTAGAGTTCTCTTCGAATGTGTAGTCCATCAACCTTTCAGCAGCAGCCTGTGCGGAGGCCAAATCTTGGACCCTTTGCCACTAAAGTTCTGCCCTCGACCATGGCTTCAAGCCTTCAAGGAAATAGAACAACCGATCCTTCTCTGAAATGTCTGGGATGTTAAGCATGAGCACAGAGAACTTGTTCACAAAGTCTCGGATGTTGTTGGTGTGCTTGAGCTCCCTTAGTTGCCGTCTGCCAATGTATTCGACATTCTCGGGGAAAAACTGAGCTTTGAGCTCCTTCTTAAGATCCTCTTGTAATACCCGCAATTTTCATTTTTCATCTCGTGAAGTTGTGCGGATTGAATAAAGTGCTTTTGCACGAATATTGCTCGAAATAATTCATTTTTAGAATTATCGAAGTTTCGAAACATTTTGTTTTAACAAAAAGCTTGAAATATTCGATTCAAGAAATCGACTTTTTATACGTACGGAATTTGGGAAAACTTCCTTCATGAAAGTTGTAGAGCTCGTCGATACGATCTCGCGCATATACGATATGCAAAAATCGGAGTTCGTATGAATTAATTAGGATTTTTTGAAAAAGTTTCCAATTTAGTATAAAGCTTCCATTTTTGGAAAATTTCCAAAAATATTTCAGTTTCCAGTTTTGGAAACCCGCTGCAGTTCCTCCCTCCTCCCGACCGGAAATCGCTGCAGAACTTCCACCCGCCATATCTCCCTCCTCCGGCCACCAATCCTCACCAAACTTCTTCCATTGGCTTCGTCTGGTCCTTGCGCACCTTTCTGTGGCAGCCTTGCACAGCGGCGCGGCCTGTAACGGCGGCGGGAAGCTCGGTTCGATTTGAGCTCGATTTTGAGTCAACTCCGATATCTCGAGTTCTAGACCACCAATCTTCAAGATTATTGGACTAGTGAACTCAGATCAGATTGAGGGTCTGAACAAGTTTCATGAAGGGATCGAGTCGAGTGGTGAAGCGTTTTACGTCGAACGGAGGCCTCACCGGTTTCTGGAAATTTTCCGGCCAAACCCGATTGTTCTAGGTAATTTTCGACAACTTCCTTTCATTTTCAGACTTCATGCTAGTTAGGAAAATGGTTGGGCTTGATGAGATAAAGAGTAGCAGCCTGGCCCCGACACCATTGGCGGTGGTCGGTGGCGGCTCTGCCCCTAACACCAGCGGCCCTTTCCTGCCACCTCCTGGGCTCAAAAATGTGATTTCTTTACATTTTTAGATTCTACATTACAATACGATCATTTCAATATATTATACATAATTTTTGGATATCGTATGATTTAGTTATGAATTTTTCAATTAATGATCTGTGAAGATTGGACCGTCCGATGGACTTGTAGTTTTGATATGTTGATTGTATGACTATCCCAGTGACCTTGTGTGGTCATGGGCGAACGTCTGACCGTTGGATCTTCATATAATTGCAAAACCGTGATTCAGGAGGCGATTCGTGAGAATCCGTCCGTCAGATTTTCATATAAGTTAGAATCCGACCGTTGGATTGTCCTTTAAGTATGTTTTAGAATTGTTGGCTAAATTCAAGTCACATTTGATTAGGTGATTGACGGATTGATTTGGCGGACGATTGTAAATCGTATCATGAGCTGTTAAGAAGACGCAGCGGGAATTTAGAGGTGAGTAAACCTCACGTGGTTCATATTACGAACCGAGTACTTTTAATTACTTTATTTTATGTGGTAATTGTGTGAATGGAATAAATATTTGTTTTAAATCACATGGACTTGATCAACTACGGTCCATAGGTAAGTAAAATGATTTAATTATACAAAATGAATTTCACGATTTTCTTGTGTGAACTATAGTTGGTATTAGTAGTCATTCCTGAGTGGGTGATTACGTATATATATATTTACGTGATTATATGCGAATTGGTGCGACATTGAAGAGTGTGAATTGGTGATGAACATGATTGATGAGTTCTTGTTGATATTCATGATTTATATTGGAGGATGTATAGAGTGGAGAATGTAGGGTTCTGAGGACAGATGTCCGAAGTTCGACGGTTAAGGATAACGGGAGTGTTTGTGTTCTGACGACGGGGATGTCCGAAGGTCGACGGTTTATTATTAACCGGAGTATATTGTTCTGAGGAAGGGGGTGTCCGAAGTTCGACAGTTATTATTAACCGGAGTATATTGTTCTAAGGGCTGAGAGCCCAAAGTTCGAGGGTTATTAAGTTAACCTGGGAATATGTCGTTTTACTTGCACCTAGGCCAAGGTGACTGTAGCGATGTAGTTAGAGCTCTAACGTGTGGTCAAGATGGACAAGAGTGGTGTTATGTGGGGTTGAGTGTTTGTAGGACCAAAGTGGTGTATTGTGATTTGAGGATTGTGAAAATGTATCCCTTGTGGTTTTACGTGAGTTAAATGATTGTAATTTAATAAATCGATAGTTCTTTTTGTTTACTCACACGAGCTGTCAAAAGCTTACCGGGTTTTGTGTTGTTGCAATCCCGGTACACTATTCAAATTGTGTAGTGGGAAATCTCCTGCAGGTCAGGAGAATCAGGGCGGTGATCGTACGAGTTAGAGTTTTTTTTTTTGTTTTACAGTTTTTGTAAATTGTGAGTTTCGTTATGTTCATTTCGAACTTTACAATTTGGATTTTGTGAGAGTGTGTTGTAATAAGAAATTGAGGAGTTGAGTTTTGTAATATTGAGTGGTGTGAGGCGTGTTACTCTGAAAGAAAAATTTTATTGGTATTTGTATTTGTAATTATTCATGTTTCGGATTAAATTGATTATTCAAAATTCGGGGCGTGACCTCCCAAGTGTCGATGGTGCATACTCCCCTTTGGATGTCATTATTACTTAGTTCTCCACCATAGTTTCGCATCTCCCGACAAATACATTGTTGCCATGTTCACCTTTACCTCTCGAGTCTGGCTTCACTGCTCGAAAGTATTGCTCCATATCAAATAAGTAATTCTCAGCTCCTTGGCATCTCGCGCCCCTCCAAATGCTTGAGGTTCCGGCATCTTACCTTTCTGTAGTCCGTCACAGGTGGTTTCCCATCGCACAGATGGTCAGGTTTGAGCTTGGTATTCATCTCCACCAACTCGTTCCTGAATGCATCAATGGTAGCTCGGACATCTTCTGCCATATTATCCACCGTCACCTGGAGTGTGTCAAGGGCATCACTCATCGCCCCCATTTGCTCGTTCGGAATGGGAGTTTCTTCCTCATTTCTCTCCCTTCCACCTCCTCGAGCTTTACATTTTTCAAGGGCCATAATTCGGTCATTTAGGCTCTCCACCTCTATTATCCGCGCTGCCAACCCATCCAGGTCGACGCGGTCCAACACATTAGTGATATCAATCAATCTGTCGGGCACCCCCGCAAGTTCTCCGAGTTGCTGGTCATACCAATCGAACCTTTGCTAGTTTGTCATTTTGCCTGTCATCGTAGTGAGCTTTTGAGCCGAGTTGGCTCTGATACCAACTGTCACGGGTCGAACTTTGCAATGCGCAAAGCGGACCATGCGGCACTTGCTAGTAAGCAAGTCAGCCAAGTGAGTACCTTGCAAGGAACAATAAAAACCACACGATATTAAAATAGTGCTAGCGACAAGCAAGAAGACAATTATATAAACGTTGGGCAACCAAGAAGAACAATAGATAATCGAAGGAAAGATCAAAGAGCAATCTCATGAGACATAGATGATTAATAATCCCTTTTATTGATGGTAAGACGGCAAGGAGACAAAAGTACATGTGCTTACCTATACTAGTTCCGTAGTCCAAACTATGCCGACTAGGAACCCCTCCCCAAAGAGAATATCGGACTTACATGAACTTGGTGGAATGAGGAAACATGAAAGGGCTGAGGAGGAGAAATGCCTAAATAATAAAATTACATAATTTGTAAATTACCAAAACAACCCTAGCACACAAGCAAACCAACCAAAGGCTTGACTAATGACCCTAGACAAGGTTGCTTGCGGCATTACAAGTGCGGCCCCTAACACTTTGCAAAGCAGCACAACATTGCAGTAAGAGGTCACAATATTTTCTGGGATCCACAGTATCAACAAGGCTGGGTCAAATCACTCCATACGATACAAATCACCATGGACGCATATTGGAGAGCACATTATATTTGAAGACTGAAGAGACACAAGGGCAAACTCATTGCCCGGGATGTTGTTAGCGAAAATTTGCATTTTGATTTCTTTGAAAGTTAGGATTGGTGCGCAGCTTCAGGCATTATGTATAATTGGGCTCTTAAAGCTGATGGAGCAACCCCTTTATTCTTGAATGATTTCAATACCATTGAGGATAGCAGAGACTGGAAAGCCTCGCCAAAAGCGTACATTAACAGGCTTCTGAGGATTAAAAGGGTAAAGGATAATTTCAGAGGCCGATTCGGGATTGGACCAGTCACATTTTGTGTACTCCCAACATTCCTTACATAGGGCCTTCTATTGAGTATTGATTATCTTGCCACCGCGAAAGTGCCCATTTGGATTACAGAATTGTGTGTGCAAACTGCAAAGTGGTCCTAATCAGGTGAAAGTAATCGAGTAATACAATTCGGTTTTTGTAGGTAGTTTCTTTAACTTAACTAATCTGTGTTGAATTTCATATGGGCAGGCATGGTACTTGGAGCAGATTCTAAGGGAGGTACATTCTCACCCACAAATTCAAGGAATTGTGATTTGGTCTGCATGGCAACCTCAAGGATGTTACAGAATGTGCTTAACCGATTACAATTTCAATAACTTGGCCACTGGTAATGTTGTGGACAAGTTACTACATGAATGGGGTTTGTGGGCTTTCGATTCGACTTCTGCCACAACAGACGCTAATGGTTTCTTTGAGGCCTCACTCTTCCACGGGGATTATGAAGTTAACATTACTCACCCCTGTCACAAATTCCTCCTTGGTTCACAGATTCAATGTGGCACCAAAATCTGAGTCCCAGGAACCATTGTAGCTTAAACTCTGTGTGAGAATACTCAATGAGGAATATTTTCCTTTTCACATTTCCTATTCATTGCTTGCTTGGTTATACATTTATCGAGTTGAGTGAATATTTCTTTCGTCACCAGTCATCAAATGGAAAGACCTAATGAATTTACGATCAATCTATCTAAGAAAAATGAACAGGTTTTTATGATTGTTTCAAGAATCATTGTTGCTCCAACTCGGTATATGATAAGATTTAGAATTAACTCATAGGGGAAAAATGTAAATTTTCCCTCCCATAGGTTGTATAATATATTTCTTGCAATGAATTCATAAAGTCATTGAATTATGGTTTGATAGAAAGTATATCGCCATCTTGATGGTAATGAGATTGTGAAGGTAGTTATAAGTTGATCGAGTGGTTGACAATATTTTGAATAAAATATTCTATTTCATAATCTCTTAATTAAATGGTGAAGGTATTGACAAATTGGTAGAATGGGATGCTTATGAGTGGTTCACACAAATTCGTTAGTTGATGCCTCATGAAGCGGGCACTATCCCCAACTTTATGTCATCGATCACTCACATGACAACAATTGTGAAGCATTCCTTTCTTGTGTAAAAAGAAAGCTAGTGTAGAGGCCACTTTGAGAAATGATGTATAGCACTTATGTATACCCCTTATTTAAACAAAATTGCCTAAACATGGTGGAATACGCTATTCTTCAATTAGTGGTGTCCGGAAGATGTAACATACACACATAGGACTCATCATGGGCCTGTCTAGGGCTGACTCTACCCTAAATTTTAGAGCTTAGGATAGAGTAGGGTTGGGCTTTGACCAAATCAACGAAACTTAGAGCAAGGTCGGGTCGGGCTAAGGCTTCAATATGTAAGTCCTTACCCACCCTTAAGGCCCATCCCGCAATGGTCAATAGAACCGGGCGGGGCTAGCCTTTTTGAATAGGGCCAGATCGAGCCTTTGAACTCACATAAAACACAATTTTACTAACTATATAAATTGAAACTAAAAAAAAAAAAAAAACTCAGCTACAGCAGCTCCACTCTCAGCAAATGTTAGATACTGGGATTTGGTTAATTGTTGTAATTAAGGCTTTCGTTTTTGTCTCTGTCTATTATGGTTTACTATGTTTTCATACATGCTTAATTGTCAACAACTTATATTGGGATTTGGTTAATTGTTTCTTTACAATTTACTAAAAGAGAATCATCCAATGCTGGCTGAGCTATTACAATTAACTTAGATGTCATTTCTGTAGTATGATGAACTTTAAGATTCAATCATGTATATCAAGGAATTTATTAAAGGGTGTTATAGCTAAGTACCAGTTAGCTAAGTAGCCAATGGTGTTATTATATACCCTATAGTTTTTCAATTAGACGGTGTCTCAATAGCATAATTGATTCAATGCTTCTGTATGTCTTAGCTAAGTACCTCTGTATGTATAGCATAATTGATCCAACATTTCTATTTCTATGTAATATAAAATAACAAAATAAAATATATAAATTTAGGGCCGGGTCAGCTTGGCCCTTACGGGCTCAATCTGGCTGGGCTGAAGAGTAGGGCCGGGCTTCACTTGCATGACCCATATCCTATCCTATTTGAAAAAGGGTAGCTTAATGAAATGGTCACGTCGGGTATAGGCCCTACGGGCCGGGCAGACTTAGGTCTGAAGGGCCAAATGATGAGGCCTATACACACACATGTACACTAGCATTGGCCTACACACATTGTATGTAGAAATGTTAGTTTTTTTTTTTTTTGTTTTCGCGGTGTGTGAGGAGGTAGTTAAAAATATTGTTGGAGTTTCCACCCATCCTATTTCCACTACATTTAATTTTATTTTTTATTTTGTGAATTTACTTTATTATCCTTATTGATTATTTCTTATTTAAAGTATTTTAATATATAAGGGGTAAATTGGTAAAAAAAATTAGTTAAGGAGGAAAAAAATGGACATGATCGATTTGTCAAGGAGTGAAATATTTTTTTTTTTTAAATCATGTTCTTTGTGGTCAATAAATAAGTCTACAACACTTTTACTTATAATTTACCGAACACTATAAAGTTGTTTTACGTATTGACAATACTTTTAAAAGTATTATTTAAAAATACGAAACTGTTTTAATTCACAGCTGATTATTCTCATAACATAATAGTAACATTTTCTTTTTTAAAGTCACAGTAATTCCAAACTAGCCCTATAAGTATATGTATTAATCTATATTGTTCTCTGCCATATTACTTGAATGTGTCATGATTCCAAAACTATGTAACTTCAACTAGGTTACTTGGGTATAATTACCGTGCAAAATTATTCACTCGAGACTTTCCTAATTTGGTATTTAAGTATATTAATTAGCAAAGCATCACATTGAGTATGGAATTTTTTTTTGCTTAAACCCTGACGGAGCAAAGGTAATTTATTAAAGAATGTTGTAGGAAAATATGATTCGAGAGAATTGTGAGAGAAATTGTGTGTTCTATTATTGATAATAGGAGCCATTTATATAGGGATTTACAGAGTACATACAAGGTAATAGAATCTGAATATAATTAGAAAATCTAGAACTTTCTCCTATTATAACTCTAGAACTAAACCCCAGTTTGAAGAGGCATACTAGGATACAACATCCTTCAACACTCCCCCTTGTGCCATTCAAACTTGGTGATGACGCTTTGATCGTTGCCTCACTAAAAACCTTGCCAGGTAACAAAAAACTCAGTGGGACAAAAATAACCCTGATAGAATGACAAAAAGAGCACAACACGTCCTTCACTCTTTGAGATCGAACATGTAGACATCATCCTCCCCCTGATGTCGACATCTCCCCCTGATTGCTACAATCATGGAAGTTCGGATAACTTTCTCAATCTGATGCTCTTCACATGTTTCTCGAAGGTGCATTTAGGTAACGACTTAGTAAATAAGTCCGCTACATTATCCTCTATTAGATTTGATTTACTTCAATCTTTAGAAGTGATTTTTGTTGCTGATTGTAAAAGAACTTAGGCGATATATGTTTAGTGTCGTCGCCCTTGGTGAAACTTAATTTCATTTGCTCAATACAAGCTGCATTATCCTCATAAATGCATATAGATTCATCTGTGGTAGACTTCAAACCACAAGTTCCTTGGATGTGTCTAATTACAGACCTTAACCATATGTATTCACGCACAGCTTCATGTAGAGCAATAATCTTTGCATGATTCGAGGAAGTAACAACAAGGGTCAGTTTTGTAGACCTCCAAGATATCGCAGTGCTTCCCATGGTAAAGACATAACCCGTTTGGAAGCGTCCTTTGTGAGGGTCAGAGAGATACCATGTATCAGCAAATCCCATCAAAACATTCACTATCATTTTGATGGGGGAGGAGGATGACGCCGGCCACCCTTGGGGGCGGTGGCATTGCCGGTCACAGGCGTTTTGGACGACGCCTAGGGCTAATGAGATCCGTTCTCATTCTTCCGTCATTCTTTTCTCTCTGCAGGGATAGAACAAGCACATAACTATCGTACATTTTAAGTAACGAAAGATTGTCTTTATACCAGTCTAATGATGTTGTGTTGGCGCGGGGCTATATCTAGCTAACAAGTTCGTAACAATTGAGGTGTTCTCTGTATTGTAATAAGAACAATATTGCGCCTATTGTACTCAGGTAAGCACTTTTGCCATTAACATGTTTTCGTCATCATCGCTAGGACAAAACAGATCCCTCTTAGGGCTAAGACTACGACGACTGTGGGAGTGCATCTTTGACTTTATAAAAATGCCTAAGCATCTATTAACACATATACAAGTTCTGAATTTAGACAAAACCATGTTCTCCCAAGGTCCTTTCCTCTCAAACTCGGATTTCAGGTGTTCAGTGGTTTCCCTTAACTCTCATGGGTTCCAATTATGTTTATCAACATAAACCACGATAATTGCAAATCCGGAACTTGTCATGGAAATGCGTGGGCATAGTTCATCATATCCTTCCCAATCAAGCAGTCACTTTAGTGAGCATTTCAACCTCGTTGCAAACACGCTCCGTGGTCTAGAGCCACTTGACTTGGGTAAATGAAGTTCACAAGAATCTTCATTATATTCCTTATCTAGAGTCCCATAAAGATACGTAGTGACCACATTCGTAAGCTACATGTTCAGTTATTCAGAAACTACCAAACTGACAAGGTAGTGAAGTGCAATGACATCGATTATAAGAGAATATGTCTTCTCGTAGTCGATTCCAGGGCATTTTGTGAGAAGCCTTGCGCCATAAGGCGAGATTACCATCTCTTTTTCTCATCACGCTATCTAACGAAGACCTATTAATGTCAACAGGTTTTATGTTATGAGGTGTTGGCATCTCATGCCCGAAATCCTTCCTCTTTGTTAGTGAATCCAATTCAACCTGGATCACATCTTTCCATTTAGGCCAATTTTCTCTTCGTTGTCATTCTTCAACGGAGCAAAAGTTCGATGTCATTGGTCTCAATAATCCCACGTCCTCATGGACACTAATGTAATTTGTAAAGATCTCTATATTCTCAGGAGTTGGTTCTAACGTTGAGGTGTCCCTCAATGATGTCTCTTGGATGTAACCACAATCCAGAATATTCTCATGAGATGGATTTTGAGTATCAATGATCTATGGATCAAGTTGTGTCAAAACTCGCTCTCTTCCTAGGGTGAGAATCCATTGAACCTATGGGTCTCCTACGCTATCTAGCTGAATCCATGGCCTATGACGCCATTATGCCACATTGTGGAGTCACTATACCACCATCCATGGTGGTGGTGCTGTGCCCATCTCTTCTGGGTGGTGCCATATCCTCTTGAGGGTACATCTATCCTTACAGACATGTTTGCAGCAGGTATATGTGATCCCGTCACTTTTAGAGGATCGAGATGAGACATAGTGGGGACAGAGCACTATAATTCCTGTCGTTCATGTTGAACGTTGACGTTCAAATCTCCCCCTAACGACGGGAAGACTGTCTCATCAAAGTGACAATCTACAAATCTAGCGGTAAAGAGATTGCCTATCAAGGGTTCTACATAGCGGACGGATAGTTGGAGATTTATATCCAACATATATATATATATATATATATATATATATATATGCATTCGTTGCAGTGACCCATTTTGATACGCTGTGGTGGCACAATTGGCACATAAACCGCACACTCAAATATGCATAAATACGAGATATTTAGACTCACACCCAGTCACTAGCTGTAACGCAAATAAAAGTTGAGTGGCTATGAGTCGTAGACGAATTAGCATAGCTACATGCGATATTGCATAACCCTAACCAAAAATATTGGTGCGCATTACCAATGTCCGGGCTACCATCGTAGTCGTTTAACGGTGGCTTTTCAGTGAGACCATGGGGTGTGTTCATGGGAATATGATGCCTAATATCAATCCCCAATAATAAGCAATAGTCTTCAAAAATTATTTTGATGTAAACTTTCTAGCATTATCAAGTCGAATTGACTGAATGAGATGATCCGGGTAGTGAGCCCGTAGCCATATGATCTGGGCCAGGAGTTTATCATAAGCAGCATTACGAGTGGGAGATAGCACGACATGTGACGAGCTTGTTCGTACATCAACCAACATCTAAACAGTCCGCACGTTGGTTGAATCGGTCCACTGAATCCCCTTGGATTCTTTGTAAGAATGGAAATATTTCCGTTTGGTCCTTTGCATATGATGGTCTCGATCCTAATTTTGCTAAAGAGCAGGCTTTGTAAAATGAACGATGGGCCTTAAAAGCAACCAAGGAAGAATTTAGTTGAGCCACGAAGTCATAATGGACTTTAGAAGTAGAAAAATGGGCCAAGGAGGCATTGGTGGCGTCAAAGCCATCTTTGGGCTGCCGGGGGTAGGCGGCGCAAGCCATTGATGGCCAATTGTGCATAGGAACGGCACCGTGTGGCGCATGTGCCCTTCCTTGGACCGAATTTCAGTTTTTACTTCTTTTCGTTTTGAAAAATGGATGTTAGTGTGAAGTCTTTAGTATACGGATCATCATATCATGACTTGGGTGTCCCCAACGTCGTGCCAAAGCCTATATGTGTCAGAATCCCATAAGCCATCTCTCATGACATGGTTGGGTTCAGTGATGCGAATAGTGGTTGCATACAACCTACTAGAGCGTCACATAAGTTTCTCTAATACTCGTTTATGTTCATAGTAATTAGAGGTGATGCAAAGGAACTCTTGTCCATCTCACAATGTATTTCCACATGAAAATCATTGGCTCCTATATCTTTGAAATAATAGAGTTCGAATTAAAATATGTCCAAGACATGAAATAAAAGAATCAACAGTTTATTAATAGCCAATGATTACATCAAAGTTTCGTAACTAAAAATCTAATCCAAAATTTACATAATTCTTGGAAAATAAAAGACTATAAAAATCTGTGACATTTTATCTTCATCGCCAGATTTGAAGTCTTCTTTGACTCAATGTCTTGATCACCATGAGGTGGCTACCTTCTTAGGTACATTGCAAACTCAGGTTTATTGATCAGACGTTCCATATCAGAAATAGACACCATGAAGAGGATTCTCCCTTGATTGAGGTGCATTGGCGCAATGTGCATGGTCCCTAGGACTTGAGGCGTTGGAAAATTATGACCATGACCAATGTTGGCTTCATGGTTTCCAACCCTTCGTCCCTCAAAGTTACAGCTCCTACGGTCTCGTGATCGTCGCCTTTGGCGATTACCTTCATGAGTATTTCGATCATATGGATCATGACATCTATGGCGACTTTCTCTAGCTATGGAACGATGCTCTTGGTGGCCATCTCGAAACCTATCAATTTCTCTTCTCACAAGCTCGTTGCCATGTCTTTTAGCTGTGGTCATAGCTTCAATAAGCTGTTGAAAACTTGTGATCCGTCTTGCGGTTACATGAGTCCAGAACAAATTAGAGGACCTCATAGCATAGACAGGGAAGGTATGGAAGGTTTTCTCAATCAATTGGTCTTCTGTGATCGTCTTGCCACAGATGCGCATCATTGCTTTGATACGGCGAGCTTCCGAATAAAATTGCATGACTATATCAAAGTCAGATAAGCAAAGATCATTCCATTCTGCTTCTAAGTTCAGAAGGATGGAGTCACGAACATTACTAGGGCTGTCACTCGGTCGGTTAGAATCGGTTATTGGTATTACCAACTTCAAAACCAAAGCTTTCAGTTTCAAAACTGAGCTACCAATTACCAACCAAAATTTTCGGTTTTTAATTATATCTACCAAATTCGGTATTTCGGTTTTTGGTATTACCTAACTTTGAACAACTAATTCTTTTATAAATAAATTAGATGAACAAAAAAACTAGGTTTTGAATTTTATGTCATAAACGTTGTATTCATCTACTAATTATAACTTCTTTTGTATATATATATGATATCAAGTTTTAGCAATTTTCACTAAAACTAGGTTATTTAACCATCTTTGGCTAGGTTACTTAAAATACATGTACAATTAATGTAGTATATGTAGTAATATTCATACTATTATAAAAAAAAAACTTTATGTTTATTTCTTAATATACATGTATGTATATTGAAAACTGTAGTATATAAATCTAATATTTAGATAATCGGTAGATTCGGTATTTACCAAAACTAAACCAACTTTTTCGGTAATTTTTTATTTCGGTTTTATCGGTCTCGGTTACCAAAAAGTCGGTTTACCAAACCTAAAACATCGGTTGGTATTCGGTCGGTTTGGTAATTACCAAACCAAGTGGTAGCCCTAAACATTACCATAATGTTCCTGAAGTGCTTGCCATAGCTTTATAGCGCTATCCTCATTCATGAACTCAAACTGGAGGTCTCTATCCATATGACGCATCATTTGGACAAGTGCCCTGGAATTGTCAATCTTAGTTTGAGGGTTTGGAGCAGTTCCTTCAGAACAAATCTCTTGGATTGTGTGCAATAGATCATGGGAAATAAGATGGAGCTCAACATCTTGAGCCCACAATAGGTATCTTTTGCCTGCATAATCCAATGGAACAAAATTGAGTCCGTTTGAGTTTGACATCTTGAAAAGTGAAACAAGAACAAATTAGTTTCGGAGTAAATGCTTCCACGAAAACTAATATTAATAAGATTTCCGAGCTTTGCTACCAAAAAATCGATTTCCAAATTTATTTGGATTAGACCGAAACAATGATGTTTAATATGGTCAAAGATCGATGCTTGAGGACGCTCTTAGTCCTACGATCACGAACACTCTTAGTTCGTATATAGCGTGAATCCCCACAATTTCACTTATTTAAATAATCGAACTCACATTCGTATATTGTAAATCCTGCAGAAAATAATGAAATTTAAAAGACAAGAAAGCAGGAACTTTAATCATAAAGACTTACTTGTTGAAATTCAGAGCAGATTCACTTCTGAACAGCTCCCACTTGGATTGGTGTATAGGTCTCAAAACAACTCTAATAGGGCTGAAATTTGGAGGTCAGATAGAAGAGACAGAGATGAACAACTTTAGTGAAGAAAGAATTTTGATCAGAGATCCTGAACTAGACATTTCTGGTCATGCAAGCAGACTGATATGCACAATAACGAGAGGAAGTGAGAGGAGGATGATGCAACGGGCATGCGGCGGCGCTGCCCCTGCAGCGCATAGGATGGCTAGCTAGGGCTAGGAGCTTGCGGCAGTTGGTATTGGCCGAAACTGGAAAAACTGGGCAAAAAGTCATTTCTGCTAGTTTTTCTGCAGGAGGATCAGTTGGTGAGAAGGCCGATTCAAGGGCTTCTGGACAGGTTCTTGGAGTATTTCTTAGGGTTCCTGAATCCTAAGACAGAGACGGTGCTGCTGACAAAATTTGGTGGCAATTGGGTGTCCGGAAGGTAGCGAACTGGTGGAGAGATCACAGCGGATGGTTTGGAGCTTCTGGCAGCCGGTTAGGTAAGTTTCCAGCTGGTTTTGGTTGTGTTGCTGCCGGTTCCGGAATCCTTGGGTCGGGGGCTACTAGTTGGGAGGCAGAGGCAATTAGTGTTTGAGGGTTTCGACTTGTTTTAGGGTTTTGGTTATTTGTTTCAAGGTTAGGACTCGTGCTGATAACGTATTGTAGGAAAATATGATTCGAGAGAATTGTGAGAGAAATTGTATGTTCTATTATTGATAATAGGAGCCCCTTATATAGGGATTTACAGAGTACATATAAGGTAATAGAATCTGAACACAATTAGGAAATCTAGAACCTTTTTCTATTATAACTCTAGAACTAGACCCTAGTTTGAAGAGGCACACTAGGATACAACATCCTTCAACATAGAAATTTTTTAACAACAGTACACGACAAATGGGTGACTCCGAAGTTTGGTACATTTTCTTTCAAATAAATCAAAACGGTACATGAACTTGTAATCTCGACCGAAAATATGTATATGCCGTTACATCCACCGTTAGTCAATGTGATTTTGGTCAAACTTTGAGGGGCAAATCAGTCACTCCCTAATTTAGTATTAATAGATTATTAATATTAATAATTAATGAAAAAAGAGAAATTAAAAATAGGAGAGAGTATTGTTCGCTCTTTCTTTCATCCCTGTTCAAACCCAGTAAACTCATGTTCTCTCTCTCTCGTCCCCATCCAAAACCAAAACCATATTGCAAGTATGAACCATTACCGCCACTACTCCCGCTATGAATAGTAAAAGATCACCACCAAAATCATAATTCAACATTTCTAAACCAAGAAACAATCTTTAAGCATGGACATCCTCATAACACGTTCCTGAGCAAGAACTGAATCTAGAATGAGCTAGGAAGACTAGCACAACCGTCACACACGGTGGTTTTAACTGTGGCCGAAATCATCCAAAACTCCAAATAACCTTCACTAAAATCAAAACCAGGTAAATAATCATGTAGACTTCGAAGAGTTGATCAAGTTTCATACCTCATTTACCATCAATAGTGACCGGAGTCGCCGAAAACTCTCTAGAAGCACTAAAGCTTCTCAGCTTCAATTCTCCCTGCCTTATCATCTGGACAAACCAACACTGTGAATATGTCGGAGAGGACGATAGGAAGCTTCTGACATCAGTGAGCCACCACGATTTGGCCGGAATCGGAAAACCCCGCCAGAAACCCATGAAGCTTTCAAGCTATGAGCATAGCCTCTCCTTTGCCTCCTCTGCCACTCTGAGCCTCTCAAACGTCTTCTGCAACTCGGCCTTCATCCTTTCCTCTCTCTCTCTCTCTCTCTCTCTCTCTCTCTCTCTCTCTCTCCTCTCTCCCCCCCCCCCCCCCCCTCTCTCCAGCTACTCATTCCTTTCTTCAACGATTATAATTTTTTTTTTTGACAATTTTTAGTGCAGCTGAGAGAAGATTTGAAAGAGTGATAGTGTTGGTGGCAAGGGTAGGTGGGTTGGGCTGTAAATTTCTTAAGGACTTAGCTTTGGCTGGGTTGAAATTTGTTATGGGTGTTGTTTGAATCACAGAGTAGAAAAAGCAGGCTGGGTGAGGTGGAGAGAGAGAGAGAGAGAGAATGGAAAGTACTAAATTACCCTTAGACCAAATGAATAATGGCATAACGGTGTTATTGACGTCATGTACTAAAAGTGTGTCGAGATTACAAGTTCATGTACTGTTTTGATTGGTTTGAAATAAAATGTACCGAACTTTGGAGTCACACTCATTTGTTGTATACTGTTGTTAAAAATTTTCCTATATTAAAAAGGAAAAAGAGTACACCATAGTAGAAGGGATCTAAACCTTATCCCACAAAAAACAAACAACAAACCTATAACACACAACTAAAAAAAAAAAAACTAATAGAATCCAAAGTTGGGAAGCCCCAACCAATCGCTATTACAAAAAGAGAGAACAGAATCCAATGGCAATTCCCACCATGTTAAACCTAATGAATTTACCCCTTCATTTGCCAAAACATCTACAGCTCAGTTACCTTCCCGAAAAATATGAGAAGAGCGAAACTCTATTTGGCAAATCCGTTACAAGCAATTGCTCCACTTTATACTTAGTTGCCAAGCTACCATATTGAGTATGGAATTTGCATAACATTGAGTATGGGGTTTGCATATATTATAAGGTACGTTGATGATGCTTTAAAGAAACAGGAAACCAAACATTGATGAAATGGAGATGGCATGGCGCCCCTTAATAAGACATGAAAATTTTGGATACACCCCATCCGAGTGCGGACACCACTAGCTAGCTCCAAATCTATATAATTGTAGTCTAACAGAGTTTGTTCCCTAATTGTTTAATTTCTATGCTTAACAATCGCAGTTCACAGCACTTGAAACTCTTTAATGCAACACTGATGAAAAGATTCACGGGACACCAGTCACGCCATGAAACCCTGCACTTAAAACAGTGATCTATATCTAACATTTTATGTAGGAATTGTCTTTATTTGGATTCACTAAAAGGTACAAAACACAAGTCATGTAAGTTAACTATGTAAAAGGACACCAAAACAAAATTTTAGAGAGGAGCGTCAAGAAACATATGTTGTCTTCTTCGTTGAAACTAAACCAGAGGTAAAAACAGACATTTCATTAATAATTATGAATACATACTAGACTACTTTCCGTTCAATTTACTGGATTTTGACTCTAATGACAAACCTCGTTATTGTTTGTTTATATTAATGCATTTACTACTTAAAACTGTTTGGAAACGTAAAGTTCCCTCGTCGGAAAATCTAAGCCTTGCATAATAATGTATAGCGACTTAGTCCCCTTCACCTAACGCTCCACGTCTAGTTCTAGCTTTGGCCGAGATTTCTTTAAGAACACTCGAATTCCTAAACTTGTTATCAAAGAGAGCATTCATTGGAGAAGAAAAAACAAAATACATTCAACGAAGAAATTTTTCAGCGTGACAATCAAACTAGATGCATTTACCTAATGTGTGGAATGCATTCATGAATTACTCTATATATATATATATACACACACACACATACATACAGGGCCCTTCTAGTGAGGGATCCATTTTTTGGGTCTTTTATAGGGATAGACATTAGACCAACTTTTAGATTATATTTAAAGCATGACTAAATATAATATCAGGACCCTTCTAGTGATGGATCCCTTTTTTTGGTCTTTTATAGGGATAGGCATTAGACCAACTTTTGTGAAATCTTAACCGTTCAGTTTTTAGGTCCTAATGTATAGATCACTTTTGCAAATTTTCAGCTAATTTGATGATCGTTAAGGCATCCAAAACTGCAATTTACCATTATAAACACGAACGGTTCCGATTCTACAGATTCGGTCCGTTCGTGTAAATTGCAGGTTTGGATGCCTTAACGATCACCAATTTGGCTGAAAATTTGCAGAAGTGATCTATACATTAGGACCTAAAAACTGAACAGTTAAGATGTGAAAATATGATCTAAAAGTTTGTCTAATGCCTATCCCTATAAAAGACCCAAAAAATGGATCCCTTAGTGGAAGCCCTCTATATATATATATATATATATATATATTGGAAGCCCTCTATATATGCTTTGAGAAAATCATATTATGCACCTTCTACTAATGAGGTATATACAGAGAACCAACAGAGCATATATAGATTTTCGAAATATTGCAGATTCTTCGGCAAACACCACCGCAGTGCTGTTTGTGTTGTGAAGTAGTGATTGATCAAGATGTTTAAAGAAGCTTGCACCAATCTATTGCTTGCCTGCATTTTTCTGTATTTTGGTTTTGTTCTCTCTCGATCTTTATGGTTCAATATATTTTAACCGTGGGAAGAAAACTGATGATTAAGCATGTGGATTATCTAAATTTTATTTTTTCTGAAACATAGTTGTAACTAATGTTTTTTGCAATATGTTCTTGCTAATTATGTTTTCTGTTACAGGGGATGGGACCTCTGCTTCTGCCTACAACTACACGACTACAACAAAGGCAAGACTTTAATTCATACTGTAATCATCAAACATACAGAAACATAAAGATATAAAGTTGTTCATGACTAGAGTATTGCGAATATTCATTAGCCCCTAGAAGCATTGTTGATTTTTATCATTTTGGTCAAACAGTGCTTGAAAGAACCCCTAGAAGCTTTATATGGAGGAGGGATTATAGTTAACCCAGTTAATCACAAAATTGAAGGTTGGAAAGCATTTGGACAAGAAAAAATCAGAGAACGAATATCAGAAACTGCATCAAACAGTTTCTCCCAGAAGGTTCAAGTTGAGCAAGGAAAAATCTATACTCTTTCTGGTAAACAATTTCAGAACCATCAACTTACTGTTTATATATATATATATATATATATATATATATGCGCGAGTGTCAATTTGATTATTGTATTTGTTACATGGTTTAGATAGTTTGCTTAAATTTCAGCTTCTGTCCAAGTCAGTGAAGGAAGTGAGATTGTAGCTGTTGTTTTTAAGTTCCCCACGGGCGAAAGCATACGTGGTGGTGATGTGGTAGCTGAGCATGGTTGCTGGACCCTGCTAAAAGGTGGCATAGTAGCAAATTTCACAAGCTTGGTTGAGATTTTTTTTGAGGTAAAGTGAAATATGAAGTTTGGAACGTCTCCTTCTTTTGGAAATCATTGATTGCTTAGAGGAATCCGTGCTTAGAGATCCTTGACTGCAAATCTAACATATCCAAAGTTTTCTAATCCTTAAGGTCAATTTCCAATATGTTTTTGGACTAAATGAATTTTTTTACATGCATCTCTATGTAGAGCAAAATACATTAGCGGAAATATGGGTGGACAATGTCTCGTTACAACCATTCACCAAGGAGGAATGGAAATCACACCAAGACAAAAGCATTATTGAGGTAAACCGAGATCCTTGTTATGCACATCACATTTGACATATAGAGAGGAAATTCGTCTCGTGTCATTTTATGAAGTCATCAATTGATTTAAACCCGCAGGGACGAAAGAGTAAGGTGAGGTTGCAGGTAACTCAGGCAAATAAAGCTCCTCTTACAGGTGCTAAAGTGTCCATCAAGCAGACGAAGTCGGACTTCCCATTCGGATGTTGCATGAACCATAACATCCTCACAAGCACCGATTACCAGAATTGGTTTGCATCAAGATTTAGATATACCACTTTCACCAATGAGATGAAGTGGTACAGCACTGAGAAAATAGAAGGCCAAGAAAACTATACTATTGCAGATGGCATGGTGAAATTTTCCAAAGAGAATGGCATATCTATTAGAGGTCACAATGTCTTCTGGGATGATCCAAAAATGCAGCCTGGCTGGGTTAACAGTACCATTTCCCCCGAGAAACTACAAACAGCCCAGCACAGAGAATCAATTCAGTGGTTTCTAGATACAGTGGACAACTAATTGCTTGGGATGTAATGAATGAGAATCTTCACTTCCGATTCTTTGAGGATAAACTTGGCGAGAACGCTTCTGCAGAATTCTACTACACAGCTCAACAGCTTGATCCTGGCACAATGATGTTCATGAATGAGTATAATACCATGGAGTATAGTGGCGACGAGGCATCAAGTCCAGCCAACTACAAGAAGAAACTTGAAGAGATCCTGTCATATCCTGGAAATGCTAATCTGACAGCAGGAATAGGTTTGCAAGGTCACTTTGGTTCTGGTCAGCCAAATCTTGCTTACATGAGATCTGTTTTAGACTTTTTAGGTGCAACTGGATATCCAATATGGCTTACAGAAGTGAGTGTGGGAGTAGGCCCATATCAGGTAATTCTAATAATTTGTTTTAAGCAATACTGTAATATGTAAAGGCAGAGAAGTAAAACTAGAGATAGAGAATCTAGCATCCCTATAGGTTAAGCTAGCTCCACCTCGGTTGCAGGATCCGTGCAGCGTACTACAGCTCTGATACCATGTTATACAATAATTTGACATACATAAACTTAACATGTCGGTACATGACCAATAAAGTATATCAAGCCGACAATAAGGTTACTTATCAAATTGTTTGTGTGCAGGCCCAGTACTTGGAAGAGGTACTAAGGGAGGGTTATTCGCATCCTGCGGTCCAAGGGATCATCATGTTCGTAGGTCCAATCACAGCCGGTTTTAATGAAACTACTCTTGTAGATAAGAACTTCAACAACACTCCATCAGGAGATGTTGTGGACAAGCTGATTGCCGAGTGGAAAACGGGGCCTCTGGAAATGACAAGTGATGGTCAGGGATTTATAGATGTTTCCTTGTTTCATGGAGATTATGAGGTTACAGCTGAAGACAATGTCACCAATTCCTCAGCTACACTAAGCTTTAAGGTTACAAAAGATGAACTACAGGCATTTGTTCAAGTTCAGATTGATACTTGATATACTACAATGTATAATGTCAATATCAATAAGAAGAAATAAATTATCTAAGACTTTGAACGCAGAGAAAGTTCAACAAATTTTTTTTTTTTTTTGAATGTTAATGTAACAAGCATAGGTAGGAAGGTAGCTAGTATATAACTATGTATACAAAAGGGAGCCAATCCCTTGGCTTAGTACAAATTTAGTACAATAGCATTTGCAACTCTTATGATCTCCTAGCAGCAATGAAGCAGGATAATGCAGCCAAGACGACTGTGAGTGCAAGAAAGCTAACATCTTCAAAAACGGCTGCAAAACGCATCTCTTGCAGATCCCAAATAGTCGAAACGAAGCCACTCAGCCCCTCGCAAATCAGCAGCAGAAGAGCCATCCCCCCTTCCTGGTCGATCAACCCAAATTGCATGCACAGAAACTCCGACTGATTAAATTGAAGTAGTTCTAAAGGAATGACTGAATGGCAGGCTAGTCTGGTAGGAGGTACTTATAATTAGAGTGCTTGGATTTTTGCCCATAATAACACAAGATTGAGCTGCTTCTAGGATGCTTCCTAATGCCAAAGGAAGTCACACTTGTCCTCGTTTAGTACGGGGATGCTCTCGTGCATGTAATTTCCTGGCTACTTTATAGATAGTATAACTGATTGCAACGGCAAGAGTGCGATACCTGTTGCCATGTTGCTGCTTAATTCATCAGCACCAGTATTATTACTTGGGCCCCGAATTGAATTTCTCTATGGTGTCCATTTTTGGTAAGTCGGCCCACAGAATCTGATTGATAGGAACAAAGGAAAATGCAGAAGGGAAAAGAAAGGAAATTCAAAATAAGTTCGTTCATATTTTCATTCATGTCTCAAAATGGGATTCCAGAATACAGCATATAAAGTACTTGGGATCAAGATCCTTACAGCTGGAAGCAAGCGACACCTGTCCATAGGACTTGAAGATAATCAGCTATTCCTAGTTGGGCTAGAAGACATGGGCCTATGTAAAATGGTTTGGATATATAGTGAGTGCTATCACTCATCTTGCTTAGCTTAAGATTAGGGTAAGTACTTAGTTTAACACGGGTATTGTTTCGTATCCAATGCAAGTATGGGCAGAATGCAGATATATTCAAGGAAATGTTACATGCTAGGCTCAAACCAAACTTGACATGAGGCTTGAGATAAGGCTCATAAATTTGCCAAATGGAGGATGGATGTGATTCATATTCTCTCTCTCTCTCTCTCTCTCTCTCTCTCTCTCTCTCTCTCATGGGAGATTGGGTCAACGTACCTTATAATTATATAAGAGCTATTCAAAGACTTGAGATGATAATGGAAAATACCACTCCCCTCACTAACCTCATTCAACATCACAAATTCACACTCACCCAAATAAATAAACAAAATCCTTTCAAAAAAAATAAAAAATAAACAAACGTTAAACCTGTTTGGACTTATCGAAACTATTCAGAGACTTGGGGCAACAATGAAAATACCACTCCTCTCACTACCAAAATTGAGATGGGACTTGAGATAGAGCTCATAAATTTGCCACATGGATGATGGATGTGATTCATACTCTCTCTCTCTCTCTCTCTCTCTCTCTCTCTCTCTCTCTCTCTCTCTCTCTCTCTCTCTCCTCTCTCTCTCTCTCTCTCTCTCTCTTCTCGGGAGATTGGGTTGACGTACCTTATATAAGAGCTATTCAAAGACTTGAGAATTTGAGATGATAATGGAAATACCACTCCCCTCACTAACCTCATTCAACATCACAAATTCACACCCACCCAAATGAAATTAAAAAAAAAAAAAACGTTAGACCTGTTCAGACTTACTGAAGCTATCAGAGACTTGGGGTAACAATGAAAATACCACTCCTCTCACTACCACCAGCAAGTAGAGACCAAGCTTACTATAATTTCCATAGATTAACAATCAATGGAGTGAGAGTTCTAATCTAATTATCATCATATTTGAAAGGTAACAAGTATTTGGGTAATTATAAAGATGCATTTAGCAAATTCACTCATCAAGGCTCTTCAAAGAAAAAGTTACATCAAACTATCACATTACTGTATTAATAGTCTGGCCCGGCAATTTAAAAAGAGTAACTAAAACACTATTTCTCAAATTTCATCATGTAGACTTTCAATGATACATACAACCTCCTAACCCAAGGTATTAGAAATCAATGGGTATATAAAAATGAATATATGTATGTCTGTGTGTAGACGTGTCACTAATCTAAGCAGGAGCCAAGGAGACAACAAACAAAGTTGAGAAACAACAGATCCCAACCCCCAATGAGACTTTTCCCCTCCCATTCCAATCAAAAAAGCCAACCTGGCGATTTAATGATGAGCTAGCTGCAGCCTGGAACTCGGAGCCGCCTAACCACGACAAAATCAAACCCCAACAAAACGACCTCGTTTCACCGCTCCCCACCTTCGATTTTTGTCACCACCACAAAACCCACCCACCTTCTCCTCCGCGCGTCTCTCTCCTCCTCCAATCACTCCCCTCCCATCACCCCGACAGTCTCCCTCCACCTCCCCCTCCGCGCGTGGAGAGAAACGAACAAACTCCAACATTCTTCGATTCCTGTCTGATTATTATTATTATTGTCATCCTCATCATCATACTGTTTCCTCTTTGTTTCAAAAAGCTGTTAAATTTCCGTTACCAAGTTTTGAAACTCTGAAATTCGTTGGAAACCCTTTAATCTGACGCAGGTGTTGAGTTGTTTGTTGTATTGGGGTTTTTGAGTTTTTGAGTTACCAATGGGGTTGTGGGAAGCTTTTCTCAATTGGCTAAGAAGGTAAAGTTGATTCAATTTTTTTTTTTTTTGACTATTTGCTTTCATTGTTTTGGATGCTGGGAAATTGAAATTGTGTTTGAATTGTTTGCGGAAATTCGTAATCTTTTTAGATTTTTTTTGTTGCTTGGTGCTTGGTTAATGAGAAAAATATATGGGGAATTTGAAACGAAACAGGGGAATGAAGAAAAGAGTTGAGATTTTGAGTCTGGAATTTTTGGTTTGTCGAGACGTTGAATTCAGAGATAGTTTGGAGATGGAATTGATCTGAGGACAATGTTCATGGTTGTTTATTGTACTCAAACTTGTGTCAGAAGCATGGCTTTTGATCCTGGCTCTGTATTTGAGTGTTTCGAATTTGTGTGATGATGTTGGTGGAGCTTTGTAGATTAGAGAAGTTATAGGCTATAATCCTGATTCCTTTGATTGTTTTGTGATCTTCGTAATTGATTTGGTCTTTTGGACAATGGTGTTGTAAGTCGGTATGGTGTTTTGCTTGGATAGGCTTGAAACGTTTGGATACATAATGGTGCCGAATTGTGTCCAGTTTATGTTCCATAATGATTACTTGTTAACATGTCAAGACATACTTTGAGCGACATCTTCTTAATTTCTTGGTTTCAACCTTATTTTGGTGAGTCCTAGATGGAAGATACCTGGGAACTTGATAACTAAGAAGCCACTGAACTAGTATTGCGTTACTGATAATTGTTGTCAGTTGCACAATTTTCTTACTAGTTCCTCTTTTCCCCACTTTTGTAGCCTCTTTTTCAAGCAAGAAATGGAGCTATCTTTGATAGGCCTTCAAAATGCCGGGAAAACATCTCTTGTGAATGTTATTGCAGTAAGTAGCTATGTTTTCTGGGATGAAATACATACTGTACACTTGTTTCTCTGGATTTTGGTTTGATACTGATCTCGTCATGTGTTTCTTGATCTTGTTCTAAAGACTGGTGGATATAGTGAAGACATGATCCCTACGGTATGTCATCTTTTTCAAGAATGCATCTTACCCTCTGAGGCCTTTAATTTTGTCGGAAAATGTGGTTCTTTTCAAAATTTGCTATTTTGTTTCCACGGTTATTGATTATGTGTTTCTTTAAATATCTCACTCAAGAAAGGCATATTCTTTGTCTCAGGTTGGATTCAATATGAGGAAAGTTACAAAAGGGAACGTCACTATAAAGCTGTGGGATCTTGGTGGTCAACCAAGGTTTCGAAGCATGTGGGAAAGATATTGTCGAGCAGTTTCTTCTATTGTGTATGTCTCCATCTTTTTTATATGTATGTTTTTGTAGGCAACTGCATATATCATTCAAATGCTCTTTTCTTTCTTCAGCATGTCTTTGTAGTATTGCTGGTCAGATACTAGAGATGTTTGTATTTTCCATGTGTTTACTTTTCTTCTGTAAGATGTTTACCTTTTATAAGCAATTTTCTGCTGAGATTTAAGTTGATCTGACATTGTAACTGAATTTATTTGAAAGCCTTGCTTTCTTTATGCTTTTTACCTTTTACTACTGACATAAACTTTTCCTGCATGACTCTTCATGCACCTGTGTTTTAATTGACATGTTAAGTCACCAGTATGTTGTGCTATATTTCTATCGCCTACTTTCTTCTGATTTTTCCATGCTGCAGTTATGTTGTGGATGCTGCTGATTATGACAACTTACCTGTTTCGAGAAGAGAACTTCATGATCTGTTGAGCAAGTCATCGCTTAGTGGCATTCCATTGCTTGTACTGGGTAACAAGATTGACAAAAAGGAAGCTTTGTCCAAGGAAGATTTGACAGAACAAATGTAAGTGGAGAGCGTTTGTCCAAGCCTTGTTTACGAACTTCTTCTGTTTGATACATATTCCATTCATCCATTGTATCGGATGGAACATGGTCATAATTGTCATGTTGCATAAAACTGGCTGGCAACATTGATTTTTACGTTCTTCGGCTTGGGAAATGACATGTACTGTTCATTTTCCAATGGCCATTAACTGCTGTGCACTTCATATTTGAATTTTGTAATAAGATCCTTTTCTGGCGTGCAGGGAGCTCAAGTCCATTACTGATAGGGAAGTTTGTTGCTTCATGATTTCTTGCAAGAACTCCACCAACATTGATACCGTCATTGATTGGCTTGTAAAGCATTCAAAAGCCAAAAATTGAGCTGTCCTGCTCGTATTCAACATATGACGATGTTCCAGTTCTGTAGAGTGTGGATTTTCAATCTGCTTTGGAGTGACTTTTGCAGTTTTGCTGTTTGCCTCCTCGGGTTTGTCAATATCTGACCATCGTCTTCTGTTATGTGCTTCATGCAGACTAAGTATCTATTGCTTTGGTTGACCTATGGGTCTTTGCTGCACCCTTGTCTCAAAACGTAGTGTTGGATACTATGATTTGAGTGTCATGTACAGAATTTGACTCTATGAATTGTAATGTACAGACTTTGGATTTCATAATTTTGATCAACAAATTTGAGTTTGTGTAGTGTGCAATGTCTGTGTTCTTGTCTGGTGAGGCAATGTGCATTTTTTTTTTTTCCTTTGGTGAAAAAGCAATGTGCAGTTTGGTTGGTGCTGCCCCTAACCTCCGTTATTCCTTTTTAACTCATACGTTGTCGATCAAGAATTGAAATTAACTAAATAAAACCTTTTACCCATTTAGCTAATTCCATGTGTGTTACTACAGTCAATTTCACTTGGTATTATGCTCTCGCATGTGAGCCATAATGCTAAATTGATGCAAATGACAGTATTGGTTAGTAGCACAGATAGACAAACAAAATAGACGGCCTAAAATGAAAGGATATATTTGGATCGTCTTCTTAAATTTTGTGTGTTTAGTGTTTCTCAACTTTTATTAAATTATGTATTTGTTGGGAGTCACGTATTAACTAAACTAGTTACAAGAGAGAGATAGAGATAGAGAGCAGAGAAAAAGTTGTTTGTGAATGATTCGATTGACATGTGAAATGGTGATGCGTCAAATTCTTTATAAAATGGAGAAGTTGAGGAGTATTTGTGGTACATCCTAGTGAGAAGCAACTCTTTAATTACCCCACTATTACCACTAACCCCACTAACCATACAACTAATGTTATCTCACATGTAGTGTAATGTAGTAAATTGAAGAACACCAATGACCTCAAGAATTGATGTCTTGCTCAATATATTAGTCCACTTCTTATATCTCTGACAAATGTTAGTTTTTGGACAGCCACTCCACTAAGTGTCCTACAATAGTATTGAAAATCTAATTATATAAGAAAAAAAAAATCTTTAAACTTGCAGCAAAGTTCTACAGTACATAAGTTACATCAAGTAAATTTAGTTCCACATAGAAGTAGACTAATTCAACACATTAGTAGACTTGTAATACTACTAATATCCTATAAGTATTGCCACTCAAAATCTGAAGTTGAGATAGCCTTTCTTGGACAAGCTTTTAATGATTATAATCAGGCTACAGTTCGTCGCCAACATCCTAAAACTCTGATCAAATGGGATCCTCCTCCTAGTGACACTTTTAAAGTTAATTTTGATGGTGGCGTTACGTAGAACGGTGTTGTTGTTGCTGGTTTCATATTGAAAGATGTAATGTTATTGTTGATTGAAGAAGGATTCATTGGTCACACAAATGTCCTCTTGGCGGAGAGCATTGCTCTAAGAGATGTCCTTCTTTATAGCTCAAGATAAAAAAAAAGCCTTGTGCATGTTCTGGTGGATGGTGACTCCTAACTTGTTATCAATTGTGTTAATGACAATTATGGTCGTCCTTGAAGACTCAAAATGATTATTCATGACACGAGATTTGTCTTTTTTTTTTTTTTGGCTTCAATGAGAGTCGTTCATATTCATATCTTTTGTAAAGCAAACTTGTACCATTTTAGGTGAAGACAACTTGACTTGAGAGTTGAGAGAGAGAGAGAAAAAAAACAAACACACACACAAGCTTTTTCTTTTGTTTTTTGAGAATGAGAAAAAAGAAAAAAAGAAAAAACTTTGAATTGCCACGTATTTCGAAATATAGAAATTGATGATGTAAATGGTTCGTGGGAGATAAATCCAAGAGAGGAAGATTCGAGAGGCCCAGTCCAAACCACGCGGCGCGAAAAAAAAAAAAGCACAACAAGTGAAGAAGAAGGTGATCAGTGCAGCACAGAGAGCCCTTTCACTTTCCCTTTCCCTTTTGTCATCACCTACATGAAAGGAATCAAAACCCGCCATGGAAATCAAACTCTCTCCCTCTCCCTCTTCTATGTCGCACTGTGCAGTGTCTGGCCACCCAGAAAGTAATTCAAAGTCCAACCAAATGTTTTAAGAGACTCCATGTACAGAGTCAAACCGCGCGATCACATCATCATTTTTCACTCTGTTTTCTGTTTATGTGCAGAGATGATGAAGAGAAGGATCAGATGGAAGCGCAGCAATCTTTTCTCAGGTAAGAAAGCGTGATTATTTTCCAAAAAAAAAAAGCGTGATTCTGTATGAGACCCTGCTCTGTAGTTTGGTTAATTTTTGTGCTCCGTTCAAGTTCTTAGGAAGAAAACTGTGTTTTATTTTGTGGGTATGTGGCTAGAAAGGAAAGGGAAGAAATAAGAAGTAGAATAAAAAGTAGCGAAAAAATGGGGGCATTCCGAGAATCGAACTCGGGACCTCTCGCACCCAAAGCGAGAATCATACCACTAGACCAAATGCCCTCATTATGATAATGTACATGTCTAATACGTCATTAGCGTAATAATTGATTTGTTTTGTTTTCGTGGTCCCTGATTGGTCCAATTACTTTTCATTTCCATCATTTTGGATTACTGGTGGTATGCATTTTCCACAAGATATGGTATCATGGTAAAACAGAAGGTGGAATTAACAGTCCCCGCATCGAAAGACTGCGATATTGTTGAGTGATATCATTGGAATAGTACTACAATAGTTTTAGTTTGAGACTTTGAGGGCAGCCTATAAAATTTATGTAAAAGAATACACTAGGATCTTAAAATTAAGTTTAGTTCACGGTAATGAGTATGAATTCACATATGGAATCGTACTGCTAGCGGGGAGACTGTTGTCGGAAGCTAGTTAGTTGGAGAACTAAATTGAAGTCCTGAGTTTGTTTGAGTTGACTACCATGTAGGTAAATTGTTAGAAGTGGGAAAGGTACTTGAAGCACAATCATACCACTACAGAAACCAAATAGTCTATCAAGGGGGTTTGAAGAATGGGAAGAGTTATGTTATATGTTAATCTTACATGGAAGACATTTTCTTTTCACATGAATTGATCACACTACATCGATTTGAAGAATGAGCAGAGCTATGTTATATTATAATCTTACATGGAAGATATTTTCTTTTCACATGAATTGATCACACTACATAAGTCACGAGTGTTCATATTCTGTTCATTTTTTTGTTCATTCCATATGTTTAAACTCTTCAGGAATTCTTGGATCATATATAATTTTTTGTTCTATAGTTGGGTGATTCAGTCTCATTCAAGTTTCGACTCCTTAATGAAGTGTTATATGTCGGGTAAAGTCTAGGAAGACAAAAAAGATTGCCCTAGTGGGGATAGTTGGGTGATTCAGTCTCATTCAATTTTCGACTCCTTAATGAAGTGTTATATGTTGGGTAAAGTCTAGGAAGACAAAAAAGATTGCCCACTTCCATGTTTTATGTTAATCTTACATGGAAGACATTTTCTTTTCACATGAATTGATCACACTACATAGATCTGAAGAATGAGCAGAGTTATGTTATATGTTAATCTTACATGGAAGACATTTTCTTTTCACATGAATTGATCACACTACATAGGTCACGAGTGTTCATATTCTGTTCATTACATATGTTTAAACACTTCAGGAATTTCAAGTTTCGACTCCTTAATGAAGTGTTATATGTCGGGTAAAGTCTAGGAAGACAAAAAAGATTGCCATTGTGGGGCATTCCGAGAATCGAACTCGGGACCTCTCGCACCCAAAGCGAGAATCATACCACTAGACCAAATGCCCTGATTATATTACTAAACATGCCAAATAAGTAATTAATAATATAGCTTTGGTTCAATTATTCCTTTTCTTTTCCATCATACTTTTATACATGTTCCTGGGGATAGATATACTATTATATCACTGTTAAGCTAGAAGTCTAGAAGAGGGAAGTACTGCTCGGTAATATGGAAACTTAATTGAACTTTAGAGTTCATTTGAGTTCATATAGTCTATCGATGGGATTTGAAGAATGTGAAGAGCTCAAGTTCTTATTGATAACATATGTTACTATGTAGGGGGGTGTATTGTATATGGAATTAGTGGAACTTTTAAAGAAATCTATGGAATTTAAAAGTCTGGGTGTATTCAATATAGACTTTTAATAGTCCATAAAAGTCTTGAGGTATTCAATTAGGATTTTTAAAGACTTCATGAATTCCACCAAAATCTAGGTGTATTCAATTAGGACTTTTAAAAATGAATAAAAGTACAGAGGTATTCAAAATATCATTCATACTAGAAAATCATGGATAATCATGGACTTTGTAGTGTTAACTATACATACCAAACTCCAATAATTTTCCAGCCTCCAGACCAAAGATTTCAAAAAGTCTATCAAAGTTTCCTCTTCAAAAAAAAAAAAATTTATCAAAGTTCTTCTCTCTACGCACGAAGAAGTTTGTCCTTCATCATCTCTCTCTTAATTTTTTGTCTTTTCTCTAATCTTTTATGGTGTCAACCTTTTTTGATACCCAACATGGTCATTGTAGAGTTGTTGAATGTGATTTTTTTTTTTTCAATTGTGATACTTCGAACCCTAATAGCAATAAAAATGATTTATGAAACCCTAAAACTAAAATATTGTGGTTTAACCCTAAGACCTTGAACCATACTAAATTTTATTTTATTAATTAATTATTCTCATTAATTTGAATTAATATTATGGTTCAAAAAAAGGTTGAACAATTGAATTTAAATTGATTGATTATAGATCAAGACATTGACCAATATTGGTACAATATATGTTAATCGGCGAAAACAAAATTGATGAGAATAATTAACTATAAACATCAAGTGATCTATATTGTATATTTATGTTGTTGGGAGATTAGGAAGGAGAACAAACTCACTAGACAGACTAACAATCATTTATTTGAGTCAATTTCTATTAGAAGATACTGGAGCATTGAAGAGACAACAAGTTATTATTTTGTTTTCTGTTTGGGCTGCATTTGTTTTATTTATTTTTTTTGTTTTTTGTTTTGTTTTGTTTTTTTTTAATATTTTGTACATCCTAGGAAATCTGTAGAAGTCATTCATAATAAAGTATATAGATTTTCATGAATCAATAAAAGTCTGTTGCTAAAATCAATGGTTTTAAGAAATCCATCATAACAGTCTATCAACTTTTTAAAGAATCTGTGAACTTTTCAAAAAGTCTGTCATTTAAAAAAAGTCTGCATAAATCCAAATACAATACAGCCCCCGTAATGTCTTGTGAGTGGATTTGTGAAAATATTAGACAAGACAAAAAATTAAACAAGCGGGGCATTCCGAGAATCGAACTCGGGACCTCTCGCACCCAAAGCGAGAATCATACCACTAGACCAAATGCCCGCACTATGGTACTCATAATGTGCAATACCTATTATACTGACAGAAATTGATTTTCTTTTGTTATCTCATAGACCCACTTGTTTTTCTTTTGTATATCATTGACCCAGCTGCAGTGCTGGTACTAATAAATTATTAACATCAGGGACTTTATACATTTCCTGGCTGTAGCTAATTCATTGTTTTGAACACTTTCTGTTCCTACAGGTATCTGCATCTCTACGCAGTTGGTTAATTCAGTCGGTTTTCCTCGGGTCTGTAGTTGGTTGGTTTGAACACTGCAGTTTGCAATGAATATTTTTGAAGGTAATGTGATTCTTCTGCTTGAAGTGTTATTGAATCTTGACTCTGCTCGGTGCTCAAGTTCTTGTTGAGCCTAGACTAATAGACAAGGTATGTTACGTGGGTGGATTTCTGGCAGAAAAAACAAAAGGAATGAGAAGTGAAAAAAATAAAAAATATCACCCAAAAAGGGGGCATTCCGAGAATCGAACTCGGGACCTCTCGCACCCAAAGCGAGAATCATACCACTAGACCAAATGCCCTCACTATAACAATTAACACGTGCAAAAACCTAATTAGTTTTCTTTCCCATATGAGTGATCTGACCCTTCCTTTCTACATTTATCTACATGTGCACATGGAAATGATCCTATACAGTTGGACAAAAAAGTAGAATTTGGATTGTGACAACAATCATTAACCTGGAAAATTGAGGTATAGTTATTCATAGGAGTGAAAGAAACCTTTTGGGACTCCAGCTAGCAACTTCGTGATGAAATTCTGCTAATGGAGAACTTTAGGGACAGACCCCATCACCTTTCAAAACGAAAAAAGCATCCTTTTGGTGATCTACCTATTACTCACTTGCGTTTGCCAGTAACAGTTTCTTACCACTTTAGTCCTTAACATCTGCTTTTATCCATGTTTTGGAGCCATGATCCTGTTCATGATAATTCCCTGCACACAAAAAAATTCAAACCAAAAATTGCATTACTAATACCACATCTTACAAGTCTCTCAAAACTATTTTGTGGTATTATTATGAACTTTAAAATGAAGAACAATCTACAAGTATTTCATCTATTTCCTTTTTCTTTTTTGGTTTATAAGGAAAATTTTACTTAGATCTACCTTCTACACGACCTCATGAGTTCAGATCCTTGTGTGTTGATCTGGTATTATGTCCAAAACTATTTTTTAAGGATTTTATTACTGATCTGTTCAATTTATGAAGATGCTATTACTTGGAAAAAAGAAAAGGCAATCTTAGCAATGCAAAGATGAAAAAAAAAAAATTTGAATAATCTTAAGAATAGCAAAAACAATTTTTTTTAATAAAGGACCGGTTGGGAATATTCAATTATTCATGGAATGGATTTGCTTAAATTTCGGACAAAATGATTGCCAAATGGCCCTGTAGTACTCGTCTGTAAATATCCATGAATGAATTTGCTGCATTTGGTGTCTTCCGTGATTGTCTCTCACCCACTGCTTTAATCTCCTCTCCTGTAGTTTTCAATAAAGAGGTAGGGTAATGAAAAGGAAAGCTGAGAAATTAATTCACTACTAGATTAAGGTTGCTGATTTCTAGCTTGGTGTTCATAGCTTTTTGAAGGGTTGGTGGTTGTGAGGTTGGATTGGAAGCTGTCCATGGCCACCTTCGCAGGAACCTCCCAGAAGTGCACAGCCTGCGAAAAGACGGTGTATCTGGTTGACAAGTTAACAGCTGATTCCAGATCCTACCACAAAGCCTGCTTCCGATGCCACCACTGCAGAGGTACCCTAAAGGTAAAACCTTCCTTATCTTGGTCTTGTTTCTTGGATCATAAGCTTATATGCTTATTTCATGTATACTTTCATTATTTGCAGTCTTAAAAGTTAGTTTGTATATAGTTTGATATGCATTGTGCATTTGTGCATGTACTCGTTCTTTAGATCTAACACGGTATTATATCCTAGATATGACACTTTGCTCTTGGGTCTCCAATATTATGGCCAAATTTCATATCACTTTCATTCTCCAATTTGATGTAGCTTGACATACATTGTTGGCCAATTCCTTGTGGTGTTTATAAGGAAATTTCTGAATATGGGAACACATAACACAGAAGGTCATATGATGAAAATTGAATTTAGGTTCACAATTTTTTTATTCAATCCTCATTACTGATCTGAAAATAAAGCAAAATAAATAAATCAGGAATTCAAAGAAACTCGATTTTGATTCTTTATTTTGGTCTATCTACAGCTCAGCAACTTCTGCTCATTTGAGGGAGTCCTATACTGCAGGCCTCACTATGATCAACTCTTCAAGCGAACTGGTAGTCTGGATAAGAGTTTTGAAGGTGGGTGTGTGTGGCTGTGTGTGAGTGAGAGAGATATATATTTCTTTTTTTGGAGAAGAACTGTAAATGTTTATCAGTATCATGAGTTAGTTTTTTTTTGTTTTCTTTAGAGGGTATCCTTAACTTTTCTTTGTCATCTTTCTTTCAGGCACACCAAAAATTTTGAAACCAGAAAAACCTATGATTGAGAATGAGGTAAGTATCTTAGTTTTTGATAAGGGAAGCAAAATAAATTGCCACATAGGCTTTCATTTTGGATTCATCATAAGATAAATCGCTCGAATTTGATAATTATAGGGACATTTATGGTTTCAAGATTGAAACAAATACGACTAATCCTCTGTGAAGAGAGTACAAAAAGACAAAAAGAAACAGTTTTACAATGACTAATAAGAATTACATATGGATTTCATGCAGAATAACAAGGCAGTATCAAACATGTTTGTTGGTACCAAAGATAAATGTGTGGGATGTGAAAAGACGGTGTATCCCATTGAGAAGGTAGTAACCCAAATGTCATTAAGTAATATGTTTTGACATTGCTTTGGAGAACAAAGCATCGATCCAATTTTATTAAATTATTTTCCATGTTTTCAAAGGTCTCGGTGAATGGGACTTCATACCACAGGAGGTGCTTCAAATGTACCCATGGAGGTTGCACCATAAGCCCATCTAACTATATTGCACATGAAGGAAAGCTCTACTGCAAACACCACCACATCCAACTCTTCAAGGAGAAAGGGAATTACAGCCAGCTTGAGAATGAACGTGAAAAGCAATCAGAGACTGGTAGTTAGTCATGAGCCACTACTAATGTTTAAGGCGCTTTTCATTAATTTTAACTTGTAATCTTGTTTTTGGTCATGCATTTGATGTAATGTGAGGTTGATCTGCATCTGCTTAATGTGTGTGAAAGGTTTTTCTGCGGCATTTTGATTGGTCTTCTCTACTGTTGAGTTTCTTCTACTTTGCCCTCTGTTGAGCCACGGTTTTTGTTCATCCGCCGTGAAGGGTATCAACTTTTAAGAATAGAACTTGGGTATAAAATTTCGGGGTTTGGAGAAGAGAATTTGGAGATAGAATTTCAATGGAAGTTTCTGTTCTTCCACGAAATTTTTGTACTCCAGCTCTGAATCCTATATTCAAGCCCTAGATACGAATTCTTGCCTTGAAAGTTGAAACTTCATTTCTACTCAGAACCTCCAATTTCATTCTCAACACACCAAATCCAAGCTTAAGAAACCCTGGATTCATGAAAGATCCGGTGGAGTAAAAATAAAACCAAGGGCAATTGGTTAATATACAAAGGAACTATTATACCATGGAGCAAATATCAAACAAACTTGAGAAAAGAATGCACTTGGTTCAGCTTTTGTTAGACAAACTCTGCACATGAATAATGAGTTAATACATCTAAAATATGCCCGACTTCTAAGGGGGTTACGAACTTGAAATCCCTGGTCTCTGTGGCATATCAACTGGACAATAATCAGTGACAAATGTACAATGACAAGATACCGCACATTCTGGTGCTTGGCCCTCTACTGTGAGATTTTCTTTTACCTCCATGTGCTGTAGATATCTGCTCTACTCCGTAAATAATCATGATTTCATTCCATTCTTGATAGCACTTTTCCTAAAATAAATTTGTGAGCAACCAGTTATGCTTTAGCATCAACACCATTTCGAACAATTAGCTAGCTAGAGCTTCCATCTCAGACCCACTTTTGCTTGTGTTGTCCTTTAATATCTGCGATGCTAATATCAGGAGTTCCACCATCTCAAACCCCACAGCATAAACTGAATCTATCTTCTCATGGCTGGGCTCCCAATATACGATACCAGGCTCACTGCTAACACTATGACCGCTGAATTCCACATCTGCTTCTGCTGACCAACTAAGTGGTAGGGAACTTCCAAGTGCAGTCTTCACTAGTTTTGCCTCGTTAATAATGTTGTCTAGAGTTTCTAACATGCTAGTAAGCATCGAGTCTCCAGAAGTCACCATCTCCTTGGCCTGCACAGTAAATAAAAGGAATACTACTAAAACAGTGTAGTTTTTGGTAGACACACCGAGTGTTTCATTGCTTGCAATTGACTATTCTACAATGAAAGTTCCCACTATAACACTAAGAATATCTTGAACTGCTATCAGACCTTTAAAAGTGATAGACGAAGCCTATGAACTGTAGTAGTCAGATGTTCGATACTTCCAATGGTTTCCCTAAGGGTCGCATTTTCAATCTTCATCCTGAGAAAATACAGATATATACTAAATGCAAATGGAAAAGAAGGTTTTATAAAGAACCACACGTGATGCATCATCGAACTCAAAAGATATTCACAAACCTCACAAACTCCATGCTATTTAGGTCAGATTCAGCTTCATTTCCCCTAAGATCTAGATTTCCAACCCAACGGCTCAAGTACGTTTTCTTCAGCAAGCTCTTTAGTTTTCCACCTCTTTCATGTGTAACAACTCTCCTGTCCCCAACTTGAGCAGATGAATTGCCTCCTTTCGTCTCCTGACCCATTCTCCTGCATGTACATTATTGGTTGCAGTACTTTAAAAAAGTTGCTGATACTTCTCAAAAGAACCAGGATAGTTCATGTAATCAGACTGGAAGAAAGGAAAATTTTGGGAGGGTATGGATCTTTGACAGATTGCTATCTTATCCAGATAAAGTGGGTATGCCAATTGGCAGGGTCTTGGTCGCCAACAAAGTATTTCCAGAATTATAAATTCTCTATTCATCTTTACCAAAATTTCAAGCAGTGGCATACAGAATGAAAATATCATTGACACAATTTTAAAAGTAAAGAAGAAATCTGACTCTTTGAGTTGATGATATTCCTGCTTTAATTGTGCCATCTCCATTAGAGCTTGGACCTTCTCATTGGTAACCTGGATCAAAGAGATATAATTGCACAGTTCATCACTTAACCCAAATGACAATATCACTAATCTTTTTTTCTTTTGGTCTGAAATATCACTAATCTTTGAAGGTCACAAACGGGAAAAGTAAGCTTTGAGCAAGTACACCAACGAATTTATGCAAATGATGGAATAACAAACCATTCAATGCATCAACAGTCAGCAAGAAGGCTGTGATCTACAAAGGCCACTTAAAATCTCTTAAAACATTAAGTGAATAGTGATACCTTCAACATATAGAGTTTCACTAGCCGAAATCTCAGTGAGTGTCAAATTAAGAGCATAGTGGCCTTACTAAAAGAGAGACACATGTATGATTTACGGATTTCCACATGTAAAGTTCACAGAAATATATCTAAAGCATTTGTCCAAATGAAATTCAATGACTCATCACTTAGTGGCATATTGTTAAGCATAAACAGAATGGGTTTTTATTATATACACATGAAATGAACTTAACAATGGTCAGATACCAGAGAACAAATAACCCTGACAGACAAGTACTTTACAGAAACTACCTGCAATAGGTTTCTCTGAAGCTCATCTATTTTACTTTGAAGAGCTGCATTCACATTTCTGTCCAGTAAATGTCTTTCTTCCTGCTGTGATAAAAGCAATAACGTTGCAACCTGAAAATTTTCCATAGTTGAGGAAAAGAAAAGAGAACAGTTACTAAAAAACAGTGGGAGAGAAATTTTTTTATTTTTTATTTTTTTTTATTAAAGAGATTAACCATTCTGTGTTGACATTAGAAAAAGTGCAACCAAAATATTCTTTGCAGAACACCTTGTCTTCCAGTGCCTGTGCAAGGGCTTTAGAGGAATCACCCTCCCCAACTGCCACCATATCTGATAAGCTAGGGTCACCATCTTTGCAGAACACCTTGTCTTGCAGTGCCTGTGCACGGGCTCTAGAGAAATCACCCTCCCCAACTGCCACCATGTCTGATAAGCTAGGGTCACGATCCTGCAACCATATCAGAACAATTGGTACCAACATTTAATCTTGAACAGAAGATAGAGCAAGCCACACATTTCTTGAGCTCATTGCTCCCTTCAAACTTCTTTTCCCAACTATTATTAAAGCGAGAAAGACTATTGGATCATCTGTCCATGTCAAATTTGGCCAACAGTCCACCCGTCATATCAAATTAGTGCTATTAATATTTTTCTTGATTTATTGAGTCTTCTTGGGTTCATCAAAAACAGGATGACACTTGGCTAGTATCACCCTCAAAATTTTCTAAAAGAACTTAAGGAAACAATGTGTTTTTGAGTAGGTGTAAGGTGCTTAGGTTTCACAGTTCTCTTCTGAATATCAAGTCAACTTCTACCAGCACCGTCCTATTCCAGAAGCATGGCTAACTGTCTATAGAATATGCAATTCAAAGGTGCCAAGACAGAAATATGCTATCACTGGATGTGCAAAATGTAAGTGAACCCTACCAACTTACATATACATACAGTCAGCTACTATGATAGAATCCCACATTTTTGAAGTTGCATAGATTCTGTGTGTGTCTGTGAAATAGAGAGAGAGAGAGAGAGAGAGAGCCAGCAGTAAAACTAACCTTAAATACCACTTGGGGATCAGCATCTGTAATTTCATGTACATCTTGACATTCAGATTCGCCTTGTTTTACATCTTCCATAGGTGGCTCCAACTTTTGTAGTCTGCTTGCATCAATTTGCCTACACTTTTTCTCCACTGCATCAATTATTGATTTGATACAACTGCTTCCCTCATTAAGTAAACTCATGATGTGAGCTTTATGCTGAGAATGGTGATGATGTAACTCTGCCATCTCCTTTTTTATCATTCCATCTGAACGGATCTGCATGTAAACCAATAGAAATTAAAAGTGAGTAAAGGAAATTGAGGTTGAACTTTTCTTTTTCAAAGAGTACTTACTTTCTTCTTTTCCAATTCCGAAACCCTCCTCTTTAAATGATTTTCAATTTCCAAACCCTACATGCCACAAGACCCAGAACAAAGTCAACTAAAGAATGGAAACAAAAAAGTCCGTTGTGCAATGCAAAGCTGATATGCAGAAACAGGTTCCTTACCACTCGTAGCCTGTTTTGAAGATTACCAGCAGAGATCCTCACCCTCTCGAGCTCTTCTTCTAATGAACTCTGTCTGAGGCTAAGTTACTCAAATTGCATATAGAACATAAAACATAAATTGAATGACTAGCATAACGACTCTAATCTATAATATTCAAATTTGAAGCATGTTCCCAATACAAAGTCAAAAACTAAAACAAATTGAGTAATGTCTTTTTGATTCACAAGGTGCACAGAGAGCAAAAGTATACTGGCCTACTGGGCCAATATATACTTCTCGTCCATGGACTAGGATCAATTATGTTTTTATCGCTTATACACTTATACTCTTTCCTCTTTTTCAGTGACAAAATGCCATAGCGGATCAACCTGGGAGATTGCATATAGCAACAAACATGGGAGATATACATGTTTCGACTTGGGAATCATCAGGAATGACAAATTATATGAGTAGGGGTCTATTACAAATTTATGTGCTCAAATAGTTCCAAAAAAAAAAAAGAACGGAACTTAGCTAATATCAGGTGATATAATTTTTTGGCAACTAGCGCAACGTCCGCAAATATAAGTCATCTAACAAGAAAACGAGTATCAACTAGAAACTTCAAATTTAATCTTACAGCTTCATTACAAATAAGCTGAAATATAGATGAACAGACCTGCCTACTCAAGCATTTACATAGGGTTATCTAAATAATAATCCTAAACAACAAGACAAACTAATAACCCCAGAGGGAGAAGAAATAGAGATGTTAACAATTTGGAATTTCTTAGTTGCTACTTTACATCTATATTCTCTACTGAGCTCAAACTCCGGTTAGAAAATATCGAGTCCATGTTATCTGCTAGTTCTACATCAGGTATCACTAATTTAGATTGATTTTGATAATAACCAAATCCACTTAATACTTCTTCATGAAAAAAGAAATATAATATTAGGAAGCTACAAGATTATGCAGACTTACAATATATTTTGATGTAGAAGTGTCATTGAAACTCCACCATTCTGCAGGATCATCCAAAAGGCATGCACATTTGGTGTCCCAACTTGTATCCCCAAATCCCTCCAAAGAATCCTGCCTGATCTCATAAAATTTATCGATGACCTGTTTTGAAGACAAATATTTCCTTAACTATGAGAAAATAAAATGCAGGAAAAACATAACTTAGAAATAAACAACATTCAATTACTTCAACATAATTTCTAGGCTTCTAGCTATACCATAAAAACTTTTAATTTTCTGAAAAACTATACTATATGTTTATAAGTTTAAAATCTCTTACTAACTCTTGGAACTGAATGTGTAAGAGTTATTATTTTATGTTTTGAGTAGCATCATATCAGAGGGAATTTCATTATGATGTAGGAACACAAATATAAATACAGCTTCCCTGAACATATTGTAAAACAGGACTAGATCAGATACAGCATTTTACATCAAGCAGAGCTGCAAGATATCTTAAGATATTATAATCTGCATATCTACACTAGAAAACTGTATACAACCAGAACAATACCAAGCCCCAATAAAAGTTTAGTTGAATGGTTAGGTATTTATAGTTTGTTCCACGTGCTCTGCAGTTTAAAGTTTAAACCCGCTCAACGTACCTACCTAGCTATTTTCTAGAGTTTCCTTTTGAAGATTGTAGGGTTCAACAGGATGGCCCCAGATTTGAGCCAGGGTACGCAAAACAAGGTATGGGTATTTTTGGTATCAGACAGAAATTTCTAAGGTTTTCTGTCCTCAACTCATAAAAAAATATTGTGGAGCAGGTTTCTGATCCTAAACTTAAGTGAAACAAGAGAAATAATACAAACATAAAAAGTCACAAACTCACAATATTGGTGGATGCTGTCATTGGCCAGAAGATACATAATTTTGAAGGTAGATTGGATTGGAGTGTTAGTAAGCAGTCACAAGACAGATTTATTAATTTTCATTTTTACTTTGTTTTTTGTGAGCTACTCATCTGCCCTATGGGTTCTTTGTTTTACTACAAAAAAAGACAGCACAGCAGACACTGACAGTAGAAATTCACCATCAGGAAAAACCTAGACATGGAAGCCATGATCCCAACTCAGGCAATGGGGTAACTATGATAGTAGATGTCCGGAAGACCACAGGAGGGATGGATGACGAAGAATACGGTCTAAGAACATGATCCATCAATGGATACAGATACAGAAACAGACTACTCGCATCACATCGTCACTAATTTGTTAAGAAGGTTAAAAAAAAATAAAGGTTCTAGATATGACAATGTCAAAAACACGTATACAAAGCACATACAGAAGAAAATGTCAAATTCTCAAAACTGATTGTTACTTGTTTAGGCTTGATGACATGAACATAATCATGCAATGCACACTGACTCGAATTATATTTGCATAAGAAGGAAAGAACAAGAGTGCAGTATCCAGAGAAGTATTTCAAAACAAAGAAAGTCAATATGGATCATACTATCCCAGTTATTCCCCTAGCTATTGCCAAAGAAATTATATAGCTTTACCATGGGTAGCATGACATGAGAAAGAGAGAGAAAGCCAAGTCATCACCTTCTTAAAAGTTGCATTCTGCTCCTCTTGCATTGCTAAATCAGTTTGCAATTTATCATTAAGTTTCTTCTGTTCAAAACAATCTGCAGTATGCTCTTCTAACCTGTATCACATAAAAGATGCACACATTTATGACAGAAGAAATCAACTACTTGCATTGTAGTTTCATTATAACCAACTTCAACTTCTAGCTTGGCTTTAAAGGATGCTCAACAGAAAGAGAACAAAATTAATAAAGTTGCCGAATCAAAATTGACAAATATTAGACTTGAAAGAGAAGTGTAGCAGGAGAGAATAAAAACAAACCAAAAGTCAATGCCTAACATTTACAGACAAGAAAAGCACCACATGAATAGGATCAGGACCTAAGATAGTCAAAAGCATATGACGGTAAAAAATTACCACACACATAGCACATAACTTCAGAAAGAAAAGCAGAAGCATAGCATCTATATGGGAGGTTTCAATTCATTTTCTTTCTAAAGCAAGCACTAGATGTGTTGAACAGCCATACATAAGATCCATAGTAAGACAAATGTAGTTTTGTTTTTCTAAAGTTCTTAGTCATGATTAATTCGCCATTCATGTTCTGTTTCTTGGTAGCGGATTGGTTTCCCAGGAAACAGCATTAGCATCACCTAATTCATGCATACTGAATAAAACTTTGAACACCGAAAACATAATAGGATATTAGATACCTCTTCTCTATCTCACTCAATTTCTTTGACATGAGCTCCTCTTTCTCCCTAGCCGTCTCAGCCTATAACAAGTCATATAGCATCTTTTAAACATGCAGTTTTCTTATATGACAAGCATAAAAGCACTTTCTAAGAAATATACATGCAGAAAATAAGTTTAAACTAAAAATAGTCGCTGTCATGAACCTCCATTATGGACTGATCCCGTTCGGCAAAAGCTGCAGCTACACAGCCCTGGAAAAATTTAAGCTGCTTCTCAGCTTCCAAATTCTGAGTAAAGAGAGTAAAGAAATTCCACATCAGTCTTGCATAAGAAACTATGAAACTAATATGCATTCTTTCCATAAAAGACAACAAAGGAATAAGATGTTGATGCATCCCCACATTCTAATTCAGTTGCAAAAGCACTCGAATTAACACCATCTGATATCAAAACAAGACCCACATGATGTAAATATCTTTTATTCTGGCTTCCGAAACTATTAAGGCTTCGGTTTGCCTTATCAACTGATCATTTAGAAGACATGCATTAATACTGTTGTTAATCAATGCAGATGTTCCTATTATCATACTGATCATTGCACGAGTAGTTATTAGTTACAAGATTCCTCAGAAGGATATAATGAGCCCCTCTTTTTTATCATCTGCTATCAAGGCATGTGAACACTAGTCAAGCTAGATTCTCAAGAAGATGATGAAGAAAAAATTTTGCAAAGTTTTAATCAAATATGTGAGTGTGCACGCAGTCATACTCAGCAGTGAGTAGAAAAATCTATACTGAGAAAATCTAACAGAAAAATGAAAATTATAAAAAGGACTACCTTACTGGTAATTGATTGTTATTGTGGGATATTAATCCAACAGTTGATGAACATCGATTTTCAAAGTCACAGTGAGTGGGGAATTCATGACCACAAACACTTATATTCCATATTAGTCATTGGTTTTATTTGGTAGAAATCAATTTGGTGCTTGCTTTTGAAGCTATTTACACATGTTTTTCATCGGTAAGCTTCTAATGGAAGTTGAGATAAAAAAGAACTTCCCATGACATTATATCCTGCCATAACCATTTAACGTTTCTTTGATAAGTCAATAAAGATAAGTATGAAGTAATTACCGGTAAGTTGCTTGTAATTGTGTGAATTCCTTTCACATTTTGTCTTTCTAAACTTGATTACGTGGGGAAAACCATAATTTCATCAGTGAAAATGCAGGTTATAGTGCGATTTTCTAGCTACAGAAGGGAGGTAGAGAGAGTGTGGTAGTGTGTCTGTGCGAGAGCGAGAGAGAGAGAGAGAGAGAGAGAGAGAGAGACCTTTGCAACCTCTGCATTATGCAAATCAGCCAACTGGCCCTGGAGGTAGGAAAAAAACATATTAGCTTCTATAAGCAGTTACATTAGTACTGAGAGGAGAATGTTTATTGATCTCACTTTGATTCTATAAGCCTCAGAGAGCTCCTCTTGAAGATTCACGTTCTCTCTTGAGCAAGTAGTTAGCTTCTTTTTCAGGTTCTCAATCTCCTGCTCCAAGCCAGCTGTCCTAATAGGGAAAAAAAAAATTAAAACATTCTTATTGTTATCTTCATAATACCATTCCATGAGTGACTTTTCCATACCCACTTATCAAAAGTTGGAAAGAAGAAAACCATGTCGTCTGGGAAAAGAAAATTACACCTTTGAAAATGCATCTTAGTAGCCACAACAAGGTAGCCTGGCCCAGCTTGCTGCATACACAATTGTTCGATGTCTTTACGTAATTCATCACGCTCTGCAAAACAGTAAAATTGACAAATTATATCTTCACTTTTCTTTCGACTTGACAGCAGATGAAAACTCAGGATCAGAAACTGAAGAAATGGTATGCAGAAGAACAACTTACATGTTTGAAAAATGCTGAACAAGGATTAGTTTTTGATCATGTGATGCAATGCAGAATAAATAAAATCCCAATACAAGGAAAAACTATAAAATTAGGTTTGGAATATGTAACCACAGGACTATTTGTTTATATTTTACTGTATGAGGTGTACCCAAATACAAGTCAACAACTATCCAGCAAGTATCAGAAATGAGGGTTTAGTGAAAATGTCAGGCCTTCTCAGGTGGTCTGAGGTTCGAATACCCTCAAGGTACCAACCTAGCTATTTGCTAGAGTTTTCTACCTTCTAATGATTGTAGATTTCAGGAGAAGGCCCCATTGTTGAGCCGCAGATGCAAAAAGGGAAAATTACCAAGAATCACATGTGATTCCTATCCTACTTGCATCTTTCTAGAGTGGGAAACTACAGTTATTAGTTGCAAGTAAATGTCAAACCATACACAATGATATTCTTCATCACCATGACAACAAGAGCAGTAAGAGATTCCTTTTCAGAGAGTTTATTCTTCATATTTCATCCATTAAGACACTAGTTGGGATACTATTTCTTCAAGTTTCACAAATGGAAGTATAGAATTAAAGAGACAACCAGCTCTCTTTGACATTGCATTTGCATCCTTGATAGACTATATGCTAGTTCGCCAGTTGAATTGGGGTTTCGTGCAGGCTGCCACCTAATAGCCACATTGGCTCCTTCCTGCATGGTTTTAAGACAACGAATCTGTTTCCCAATTCTTGCCCTGGCCCTATGGATAAGTCTTCAGAAGCCTACTGAAAGGTGTCAAATGAGTTGCTAACACTTCTTTTATACTCCAACGGTCATTGGAAACAAAATCCTAAGCTAAACCCGATGTAATCACCTACAAACTACATGTCTCAAGTAACTAAAAAGGCTTCCCACCACTAGGACCAGCCACCAATCCGCCATCATGGCCAAGCTAAGCAGGTTTCAGTACACATTCTCGATCCTTATGATTCTTTTCGAGTCAAATAAATACAAAACCAAAAGCACTATTCTCTCCTTAAATCAATGGCATGACAGCACTAATATTGAACAGCACATACCATGTTCCACCTGCTGAATGCGAGCCAGCAACGACTCCTTTTCGCTTAAATCTTCATCCATAGTCTGAAAAACAGAGACAAAATCACAAATTGGCATCAAAGCTCAAAACTTTATCACAATCTAGCCAATACCACACTTCTGTATCTTGATTCCAGAGTAAAACGACTACGTTTAACAAAAGTTGGGTTACTTTAAAAAGCACATATACCAATTTATTCACCAAAAAGATCAAAACTTTAGTCACCAAGCTCCATAATTTCGTCCATAAAAATCAGTCAGTATATCAATTTTTAGGTTTTAGGGAATTGAAAGAAAAGAGAAAAGGTTTTGGGAATCAGTGATTACCTGAGAATTGGGTTAAGAGCTTCGGACAGAAATCAGAATAGCGTTCAAACAAGAAAAGAAGTTTCGTTTCGTTTTGCTTTGGTTTTGCTTTGCTTTGCTTTGCTTTGCTTTGCTGGGCTAGCTTGCTTTGCTGCAATAAATGTTTATATAGAATGATTGATATGAGGCCAAAACATATTGTTTGACAGAATTCAGTGCACCGATGTGTACCTGCAACGATATAAATAGATTATTAGATTATATTAAATACACTCTTAGGTTATTAATAAAAATATTAATTATAAATATAAAATCTTGAGATCATCAGTGTTAGGTCTTTTGGACTGTTGGTGCATAGAATAATTTAAAAAAAAAAAAAAAAGAGGCTCAGATTGTTTGTTGTTGTTTTTGTTTAGAATTATTAGTTTCTTATTTATTAATGAAAGAGTAATTGTGGGTAACATTATATCATGACTCATGACTCATCATGTAAGAGTCAAGTCAAAATCTGACTTTAGGCCTCATTTGGTTCACAGAATTGAGAGCTTGGGAAAAGAAATTATTCATTTCCTATGTTTGGTGTGCACAAGGAAATGAACAACTTTCCTTTAAGAAGAGAAAATATGGAGGAAAGTGAATCCTCTCATCCTCCAAATGATTCATTTTCCCTCTTATTTTCCCAGCATTAAATATGCATTAATTATATGATAAAAAAAACATTTATATCCTTGTTAAAAATTATTATTGACAATTTTATTTGAAAAGTTTATGATTTGTGTTTTAATATGTTTTCCCGTTGCTTTCTCAATGTTTCCAAACAGCGAAAAGGAAAGCTAGTGGGAAATTTATTTTCCTTTCCCATGAAATTTCCTAAAGAATTAATTTCCTTTCAGTGAACCAAACAAGAGTACAAGACCTTAAGCTAGCCTAAAGCAATCCTAGTAAAACCGAAATATTCAAGTAGCAAGGTTGGATTACCTATATGGCTATATGCAACAGTAGCGCAACATTGGTTTTTGGTTTTAATGAAGGGCATCTGTTAGATAGCTTGGTGGAGTTTTTCTTATTGATTTGATTTATTTATAGTGTGAGACGTTAACCGGTGGTTGGACATAAAGAAACTTTGTCCAGTGATGTAATGCTCAGAAGGATGATATAATATATAGGGTTTTTTACTTCAACAGTGTCTGAACTCTTCGAGTACTTTTGAAATGATGTTTGGACTTTCAAAGTTATCAATGGTGATACCTGGACTCATTGACAACGTCGTACCTACGGTCAATTTCCGTCACGGAACCATTAACTATGACCACGTGTCTGGCACATGAGGTACAAAATAAGAGTAAAAAACTAATTTACCCTAAAAAGTATTTTTTTTATTCTTTATTTTTTTTGCTTTCTTTCTTTCTTGTTTTTCTTTTTCATCTTCTTAAACCCTCTGATTTGAAGCAAAGTCTCTGGTCCAAATGCTAATTAAGGACGTTAAGCAAATCTGAAGAATTTCTTCATGCAACAGGGAAGGTTAGGGTTTCCTACAAGCTCAAAAAGGTTAGGGTTTTACTTGAGCTCAGCTCCTACTAGCTCTCACTGCAAATCAAACAGTTTCACCATGGTTCCATCTCTAATCGAGTTCACGACTTCCTCAAATCCACCAAACTCCGAACCCCAAATTAAGCTAAGCCCATCAATTCAGACCGTTGTAGATGAAATCCACAAGGAAAACCCCAAACTCTCTCCCTTGATTCAACAATTCTACCAACCAATGCAATCTCGGGTTGAGCCGCCTCTCGAATCCATCTGGGTCTACACCGCATTGACATTTCGGAGCCGGAACCACCCAAAAGGCGACATCTTGGACCGAATCGCCGCCGCAAAGGACTTGTTTCAGCTGCTCTCCTCTTGCTTAGCTCCCTGCGGTTGCACAAAAAGCGTCGCGCTGCTCGCTCCGGTGGTGCGGTTGGCACACGACGTCGTTTTGGATTTGTTTAAGAGGGAGTCGGGGTTAAAGAAAGAGAAGAAAGTGATGAAGGAGGTGAAGAATTTGGTGGGACTGATTCTGGGGTTTATAAATGTGTGCTGTTCTAGCAGGGATTCGGGTCAGGAGGAACCTTTGATTGATTCGAGTTCGGGTTGGTCTTTTTCGGGTTTCAGTTGTGTTTGGTTGAACAGAGATGAGAATGTTAGGAATTTATTACCTTCAGTGAGTGAGGAGGTGATTGTTGGGGATGTGAGCTACTTTGCTGGAGTTGTTATTGCAGAGGTTTTTTTGTTGAGACTGTGCTTGAATTGCAAAGGTGGGACTTCAGGGGAGGTGTGGAGACAAAGTTGAGGACTTGGGTTGTTGGTTCCATTACTGGGTTCCAGAAAGTTTACGTTTTCGGTTAGTATTGTTTTATCCTTGCATGAATTGGATGAATGTGTATTCGTAAATCAAGGTGTCTACTTCCACTTGACATTGAGAGTTTAGTGTAGGACTATTTAATGTCTGGGTTTGCTGTTTGATGATATCACATGAAAGGGTGTAATTCTATCATGCTCTTGGTAGATTTCGAGTACTGAATAATGGTATTAGTTTTGTTGATCTCGTGTTTAGTGTGAAAATACAAGGACAGAATATGATTTTCTGGAAAACGGGGATTGCAGTGCACTGATCAATCCTTACTGGGCAACAGAAACCAAAATAACAAACTAAACACCAGATTTTGGTTACGCAGTGAAAACCTGAAGTATGAGATTAAAAACACTGCGGGGCTCTTACTCTTGAGAACCCAAAATAAAGATCTTCATATTGAAAATGATATGTTCTTTTACAAACTTTGAATAGCACTAGCTCGGCTATAAGATTCACACAAAATCTAATACAAAGTTTGTCTTCCTTCTAGAACTCCTTCACTTGAACGATCTTCAAATCTTGTTCTTCTTTCTTCACAGTCTCCCTACTGATCTTGAGAGAGTATTATGCATATGAAACTATGATCACAAACACTTATACATGGACCAAGTGTTTTGACTCTTTGTGAAGACACAAACTCAAAAAGCATGCAAGACACCTACACTTATTCTTGCGTTTCTCCACACCTTTTTGCTGTGCATATTTCTGCAATATATATTCAACCAGCGGCAACCACTCAAACAAACCAGAAACAACCCTAATTAGACTTCTATTAGGAAAGAGCTTTTATTCCAAGATATCCATAAAATCCTAAAAACCCTAGGGAATCAAATACACAATTTTATAAACAGAAAAATATCTTTAAATAAAGAAAGTTAAAACTCAAAGATATTTTCCCGTTTTGTATGGAATGCCAACACACCAATTTAATCAAAACTTGTACCTACAATCTCCCCCTTTGGCATTCCTATACAAAACATAAATTAGGACAAACTCTCCCCCTCAACTCTTCATCCATTCATTCCTGAAACATTTATCACACATTGGTTAAAATGCATAAGATAGAATAACGTGATCACAGTTATGAATATGCTTTCTCCCCCTTTTTGAATAGGAATGACAAAGGTAACTCACGTAGCGGAAGCGATGTAGAAGGTGCACAAGCGACACTAGCCCAAGGCGAATCAATCAGAGGAAGATAGTTCAAGTATTAATACTCCCCCTAAGTGTGATCATGTTATGAAAGATGCAAGAATGAAATGCAAACACACAATGAGTGGGTTTGTATCCAAATGTCAAGAACAGATTGAATTCGCATAGCTTTTCCAACAAGAGCAATACCACTTAACCATAAACAAGAGTGCAACAAAATAAGTTCACACGAGTGAATTTATTCCGACAATCACAAGGTAAGATAGAGGGTGATCGAGTATTCTATACCTCTTGTTGTGAATGGTGAACATATCTCAAGATGGGGTGTGTAATATTTGTGGAAACCTGAAAAGCAAGGCTCACATACGAAACACATTTAAGCACAAAAACTTTATTCCCCCTTATAACACCGTGTGGGCATGATTTTGAATTTTTCTTTTGGCCTTTCACACAAAGTAACATTTTTGCTCAAGAAAACTACGACCCTTATAACGAGTATTATGCTAGCAGCTCCCAAGTCAGATGACTTTAGGGTACTAGATGTAACAAGGACATCCCAAAGAGCACATCTACTCGAGTCAATAGTTTCACAATCCACCGAGGTGACCAAACCATTCCTGTTTCTTCCCAATCCTCATATCGTTCGTCACGACCGAGGCATGTTTACTTTGGGAATAGCCTGGCCATGCTCCATTAACCAACTACATTTTTTTTTTTTTATATCAAGGAGCAACCAACAAAAGTAATTTCGTACATGAGCAATGAGAACAAGCCAACCATCAATTAAGACTTACCACCACTTAGAGTATGTGTGCATGTGAGGTTTCAAGAGTGTAGAGAATATGTTGTTCAAGCTCACAATTACAGAGTGACGCAAAAGCAAATTCAAAACGTGGTAGGCACCTTATTGCACACACATTTAAAGAAAAGAGTATGGCCCTTGTCAATCTAAGTTCAAAATAATCTGTCAGACACTCGGGGATACAAACCACTATTTTTCAGTCCTAAATTTCCAGAAACTGAACCTAACAATGCAGAAACGTAAAGAAAATGCACCTATACTATTATGAAGACATACACCATGAATGCATGAAAAATGGATCAAATGAAGTGAGAGTATCAATACTTAGAGCATCCACCAACGGTGCTTCTAAGTTATTCAAATTGAGTTATGTCTAAAGGCCTTGTAAACGAATTAGCCAATTTCTGATCAGTAGGAACAAAAGCACGCTCAAGCATATTATCAAGATTATCCATAGGAGTAGAAAAACGATTATTTGAACCTTTTTTAATCCAGATCTGCTTCTGCTTCGTTTTTGTTTCCAGATCCACTGGGATTGAAGCTAGCATTGCAATCCTGGTGATCAGATTCAGACCTTCTTTCAACTCAGCTTGCAGCGAAGCAGGTGAGTTAATTCTCAACGTTTTCCTTTGATTTTGAGTAGCCCTGCGCAGCATATTACACCTAGGACGTATGTGTGTCCCAATTTTCCGCAATAATGACAAGTGGGAATGAACCTTTTAGAGTTATGAACATACCTGGGCTGACACACAGAGGTGTGACTGTCAGAACTTACCTGAGCAACTTTTTGATAGGTTTGAGGGTCCAATTTACGTTCTAGTCTTTTGGGCAATTTTGGACCAGAATCAATGTCATCTGAAGCATGTGATTGACTCAACGAATTTTCACCTTTTACAAAGGTCATAGGCTTGCACGACTCACCTTCAAACCCTAACCCTTCTTTGTTGCCATGAGTTTTACCAAATCCTATCATCTTGGAGACCTTTTTAGACCCTATGGAGAACTTGTTGAAGCTTTCCTTGACTTTAAGCAACTCATCCTGCAATTTCTCATTTTCAAGGGTTAGTGAAACATTTAAAGTGGATTGAGCCTTAACTTCAACCTGCAAAACTTTAATTTTATTAATGAGATAACCATGTTCCTTGTCCCCAACTTTAGACTTAACCTCATCCTGCAAAACTTTTATCTTATCAACAAGGTTAGTACGCTCAACATTCCATTCTTTTAGAGAAGTTTCAAATTGTAGCTCAATTTTCTCTTTTTCTTTTCTTAAAGAATCAACTTCTTTTTCAAGTGTATAATTTTTTCGAAGAACAATTTTCGAAGCATGATATAATTGCTTACACTTGACATTTGTTTCTTCTTCATCAAGGGTATCATCTTCTAAGTCAGAATTATCAAAACATCAATATTAAGAGAGGAAGTAAGAGCAAGATTTACCTCTTCACCATCTGACTGAGAGCCTTCATCACTATCACTCCAAGTAGATTTTAGAGCCTTGTTTCCACGCAAATTATACCTTTTATTGCCACAATCGGCAGCAAGGTGACCAATTCCACCACACTCAAAGCATTTAGGTTTGTTAGGCAAAATTTTCGAAGAGTTTCCAAAGGATTTTTTATTTTTCAGAAAATTTTTGAACTCTTTTGTCAACAACGATAAATCCACATAATCATCAACAACATCTTTCTTTTTAACAGAAGAGAAAGCAATATTTTTTACCTTTTTCTCGGGCTTGATCCTCATCTCAAAGGTTTTGAGATTACCTATAAGTTCGTCAAGAGAATAGGTGTCCAGGTCTTGAGTCTCCTCTATTGCAATTTGCTTGGCTTGAAATTTTGAAGGAAGAGCTCTGAGAAATTTCTTGACTATTCGATGCTCCTCAAATGGATCATCAAGGCTACAACATTGGTTTGTCACATTGAGAAGTCGAGCATGAAAATCATCAATTGATTCATCTTCCCCCATGGTCATGTTCTCAAATTCCAATACGAGTCTTTGAAGCTTCTGACCTCTAACCTTCTTGTTTCCCTCATAAGTAACCTGAAGTAGATCCCAAGCTTGTTTGGCTGTGTCACAGTGGCTCTAATTCTCATCCTCTCTTTCTTGGACAAAGCTGTGAATAGTGAATTCCTTGCCTTAAAGTCACAAGTTCTATCACGAACTTCTTCTTCTGTCCATTCCTTCCTAGGTTTGAGAACCCTTGCAGAGGACCCTTCTACTTTCTTTGATTCTTCGGCCTTGGTTGGGTGTTCCCATCCATTCTCAACTATATTCCACATGTTTTCATCTTAGAGTAGAGAAAAGCCCTCATCATAATCTTCCATTGTGAATAGTCTTCACCATCAAACAAAGGCGGGCAATTTATAGAACTAGAGGCTCTGTTATATTCACGTTCCATCCTTGACCACGGATCAACTAAAAAAGCTTTAGAACCTGCTCTGATGCCAAGTGAAAATACAAGGACAGAATATGATTTTCTGGAAAACGGGGATTGCAGTGCACTGATCAATCCTTACTGGGCAGCAGAAACCAAAATAACAAACTAAACACCAGATTTTGGTTACGCAGTGAAAACCTCAAGTATGAGATTAAAAACACTGCGGGGCTCTTACTCTTGAGAACCCAAAATAAAGATCTTCATATTGAAAATGATATGTTCTTTTACAAACTTTGAATAGCACTAGCTCGGCTATAAGATTCACACAAAATCTAATACAAAGTTTGTCTTCCTTCTAGAACTCCTTCACTTGAACAATCTTCAAATCTTGTTCTTCTTTCTTCACAGTCTCCCTACTGATCTTGAGAGAGTATTATGCATATGAAACTATGATCACAAACACTTATACATGGACCAAGTGTTTTGACTCTTTGTGAAGACACAAACTCAAAAAGCATGCAAGTATTCTTGCGTTTCTCCACACCTTTTGCTGTGCATATTTCTGCATATATTCAACCAGCGGCAACCACTCAAACAAACCAGAAACAACCCTAATTAGACTTCTATTAGGAAAGAGCTTTTATTCCAAGATATCCATAAAATCCTAAAAACCCTAGGGAATCAAATACACAATTTTATAAACAGAAAAATATCTTTAAATAAAGAAAGTTAAACCTCAAAGATATTTTCCCGTTTTGTATGGAATGCCAACACACCAATTTAATCAAAACTTGTACCTACATAGTGTGCTGACTTTCTTACTCTTTCTGTTAACTAGAGGTCCTTTTAATTATCTTTGTTTTGTTTTGTTTTGTTTTGTTCTGAGATGATCTTATAAGGTAATGACTAAAACAAAAACTATCACGGTGAATCTATGCAGAGTTCTGAAGAGGAGGGAGTCGCGGCGGCCGGGGGAGGCGGGGGGAACGGGAGAGAAGAAAACGGGACTGGCGGCGTCGGAAAAGTGAAGTGGCGGGGGGATCATGACGGGAGAGAGAGAGTTGCCGGAGGGGGAAATGTCAGAGACGGGAGGGGAAGAGGCGATGGGCTCCGGGGCGGCGAAGAACCCGACTTGGCGGACCTTCGGGTCGCTGACGAAGAAGCTGAAAGAACACAGAGGGAAGAAGAAGCTGAAAAAGAAAAATAAGAAAGAAAAAAAGAAAGAAAGAAAGCAAAAAATAATAAAGAATAAAAAATAATAAAAAAATACTTTTGAGGATAAATTAGTCTTTTACCCTTATTTTGTGTCTCACGTGCTGGACACATGGTCATAGTTAACGGTTCTGTGACGGAAATTGATTGTAGGTACGACGTTGATACGAAAAAATGAGTCCAGGTATCACATTGATAACTTTGAAAATTCAGGTATCATTTCAAAAGTCCTCGAAGAGTTCAGGCACTGTTGAAGTAAAAAATCCAATATATAGCGCCCTAATATATAAATAAGAGTATCTACAACTACTTGAGTGTAACTGGTATTAAAAAGTTGATGAATTTCTAAGATATATTTCCATTTAGAAAAACCCAAGATATGGCTCATGTAATTGGTTGAAAATCTCGAAATACTGCATTTGAGCTTATTTCTTTTAGACCAAAGATATGGCTCTATTAGTTATGTTAAGAGAGAGTATTAGTTTACCACTTAAATCTTGGTTGTTTGAAGGATTTGTAAAGGTAGCCTGGTAGAACAAAATATGATATCAAAGCGGCAAAGATATTAGGAAATCCTGCAGACATCCATCTTTTATGTGAATCCCATTGACCTTTAATTTCATATCTTACAACTACATGTAGTTCGAAATGCACATGCAGCTACTTCAAACCAAGACTAGCTGGAAGGCAAGCTAGTTTAGATACCTTCAGAAACCTAGCTACAAAACCACTTGGATCAGTCTTCCAAGGAAAACAAAGTCTACTGATCAAGCTTGCTCTCATGAACCAAGCCACTTCGAACATAGACTTTCTTTCTTGCATGGTGAAGTAGGAAGAATGCACCAGAGTTAGTTGTGTTGTGCTGCCTTACTGTACTAATTGACATGGTGCCTCGAGTTCTTTATATGAGGCCCTCTCAGCTAGCTCCTCCCATTTGGTAACTGAAACCCTTGAAAGTTCCGGATCCTGTGGACCTTTATCTCTATGATCATATCAGGCAAACCCGGACAAGATTCACAAGAAAGTACTCTAAATCAGAGACTACATTCTCAAACACCTTGGAAGTAATGCACAATTGTGCGTACAGAAAAGTGAAAAGCAACAATGGACATGATCTGTTTCCAAGTCCAGTAAAATGACTAGTTGACCACCTATGCTCACATCTCAACAACTTATAAACTGTTAACAATGATTGCAAAATTATTAGAATATCAAAGATGTGATCTTAATTAATTTGAATCTTTAACAATGATGATCATGTCCTAATAGGCTAATATATACTATATTTCACATGAGGTTTTTAGAAAGAAGGAACCTATTTGTGAAAGGTAGAGTTATAACAACAAATATACCGCTGGAACTATTGGAGAAGATCGAGACCAATCAAATTACCCATTGCTTTGTCACGATCTTGGTTATAATTTATTAACAATATACGTCCTGCTCGGCTACTACTAAATGCATATTGCCCTGAGTTTGAGATCAATTTAATTTCCCTCTCTAAGTCTCTAACCAGGTCTAATTACACATGTTTTTCACCTTTCTAGGCACTTGAGCTAGTAGTGTATTTAGGGTATGATTGTGATATAGCTTGTATTGTTTGTAATGGCAGGAAGTTAAGGGTTTAGGGGACAAAGATGTCACCTTTTATGGGTTAAACACCGTAATTCATTACTTACTCTGTGAGTGTCTAGGGTACGTGAGAGGTCCCTCTTCTCCTCTATATCTACTTTGTACTAGCAATAACTCTTCTATGAGTCTCCTTAGAAATATTAGTTATTTCTCATACTGCAGTTAAAAAAATACCATTTGTCTTTATTTCTTCTTACCTACAAATACATGCAGTCAGGAGTTCTTTGAGTTTACTAAAGAAGTTTGACCACCTATGAACTTTTTTTTGAGTAAATGATTGAGATATCATTCATCCCAAGGCAAGAACAACACTCACAATGATTTCCTCTGCTCATTATTTGCCAATTCGTGCAAATAAATGTCTTTGTTTCTTCTTACCTACAAATACATGCAGTTACGATTTCTCACCTACGATTTTTTTTTTTTTTTTTGAGTAAAAGATAGAGATATTCATTCCAAGACCAAAACGACACTTACAATGATTTCCTCCGCTCATTATCAGCCAAGCGAGATAAGAAATATTGGTACCATCCACTATTACAATAAAGCTCACTTATTTAGCAAGCCTACACTTATTATGATTAACATTCTAACACAAGATCAAAATTTAGCAAGATCTTCTTCGCCAATGCATTCAATTGTGGTGCTCTTGAAATCTCTTGAATTTGTTGCAAAGCACGGCATAGCAGTAAGCTTTAAAAAGAAAACTTAATTCATCTTCAACACCAAACACAAAATCAATCTTCTTGATTACTAAGCTAGCTTGAAACCACCCCAAACAAAAGCACGATGTCTTGGACCAAACCCCTAGGAACCAAAATTTGATATAGGCCCGTCAGGCTAAATTGGGCCCAAAACCCAATAGCACCACATTATGGGAACGATGATTTTTTTTTTGTTTTATGAAAATAAGAAATTACAAGGAGAAATCTCTGTCGTAGCTAATGTGGCATATCCCTGTCATTTAATAAAATTCTTTGATAAGTTAAACTTTGTGCTACATCCATATAAAGTAAGACACATATGGTACCTAGAAAAGTGATTCAACTAACATTACTCAAAAAAATTAATTATAAATATTAAAACATTGTGAAAAAATAGATAAAGCTCAGGGTGAGTTTTTAAAACAAGTGAAAGTGGTTTTGAGAAGAACTTTAGTGTCCTAGTCGAGAAATATTATTGCTAAATCAATCATGGTACACCCAGACCCAATTACATCCTCAAATCTAACAATAGCATGCATATCGACAAAACTTATTTAACAAATTTGAGAAAAAAACTTAACCTTATTCTTGTCAACAAATTTATTTAACACAACTAAATTAATGTTCTTGGGAATTTGGATAATGTATAAATTTTAGTCCTAAACTTTAAATGTGGGAGTGTGGAACTTTATTTTGAGCTAAACCAGTTTCGATTATATCTACTTTTTTCCTCAGAAGATATGAACAGAGCTCCAATCCATTAAACGGGTTGTACAATCACTGCTAGGATCTGATTCTTTACTCTGTTGTCTGGGGCACCAAACCCGTCTCCATATTGGTAAATGCATTGGGCAATCCGAGCAAGGTTTATTGCTGCTGCTACAAATTCCTTTGTGAACGGAGAAGCACTACTAACACGAAATAGTAGTCCATCTTTATTCATCTTCTTCCAACTATTCTCAATCAAATTAGTAATATATTTGATAGTAGATTCCTCATCAAAAACAACACCATCACGTTTGATGCAGGATATAGAAGTTGCAGTTTCACCTCTCTCTAGTTCTGCCTGCAGCGTAGCACATTACCAACATGTGAAAAGCTAGAGAATAGATGTCAAAGATGGAAATGAAGAGCAATTAATTGAAGACATACCTTCGAAGTAACCAAATCATTTGAGAGCCGAAAAATAAGAGACGGCCAACGCAAGAGATCATGGTGATTCTCTAAGCATCTAAGTGCTTCATCTGAGATATTTTGATTCAGTAGAAAGTAGATATGGACTAGAATTACCACCCCGGACGATGATATCCATGCATTGGCAAGATATTCTTCAAATGTAGGTGTGTACTTGTTGTGACGCCACTCTGCCTCCGTTAACCAAGATTTGCACATATCAGCCCACTGAGAATCAATATTCAAGCAAGATGTGAGAGCACAGATCATCATCAACATATGACCATTGCTGAAGAAAAAAAAACTTGAACAATCGCAAGACTCTAAAGCTTAAGTATGTGTTTAAGGAATTGTATACATGTACTTACAGCTTTTGTCACGTAAGGAAGGACATTCACTCCTTGCTCCTTCAAAGTTTCATAAGTCATTTCATTCACAGTGTTATAGAGAGCAAGGAAACAGAGCTTCAGCTTGTACTCTGAAAGAACTTCCACAGCATTCACATCCCATCTGAATTACCACTAATTGGGATTAATATATATAGTTACACACATATTTTCGCTCATTATATATAAGTATATGACTAATGACTTGCTAGTTTACTTTTATTGCCCTTTCGAAAATTAGTCTAATGAAAATATCGAACCAATTAATTACCTTTCAACAACAGATGTGAATAGCTTCAGTTCATCCAAAGTACCATAAACGTCATAGACATCATCAATAGTCATTATTAGAGCACTGACTTTAGTTATTCCTTTTCTAAGATTGCGTAATTGAGGTTCAAACACTATACCAACTGACCAAAACAATAGCTCCATCAGTTTGTCTCTGCTGAATGACAACTTCTTTGCTAACCCCAGATCCTTCCACCACCTATTTAATGGAATTGTCATTAGAGAGTCTAAGTTAGTATGGAATATTTTGCACGTATATAGGATCTACAAGGGTCGACTTTAGGGGTGCCAAGTAAGGCAACCACCTTGGCCGGTCTCAAATATGTCAAGAGCGCCTGCTCAATTCATCCACCCTTACAAAATGCATGTTAGCTTGAGCCGGTCCTGCAAGTTAATTAGTAACTAATAAAAGTAGAACTGATAGGTACTAGTATAATCTATAGGTTTTATTTTTCACCTTGAAACGTCTTTAAAATCTCTTTGGTATGTTTGTTGCACCACATTGTAATCTAGCTTGGCAAATTCAAGTAGCACCTGATTTGCATCTGCCTTTTTACTGTATGCCTCAATATACCATCTAGCTTCTAATCTTTGCATCCTGTGGTGCAATGGCATCTCCAATGCATGACTCACTTGCTCTAATACACCTTTGTCTTGAGTAACATGGAGTATGCTGAGGTTCTTTAGATGCATGCTGGTGAATGCAAGGGCCTCATCCAAGAGGGTTTCTCCTTCAATACCAAGGAATGAAGCTTCGTACAGACTTAGCATCCCTTTGACATCTTTGCAAAGGCAATTCTTAAAGCTGTCGTCGTAGTCTATGAAAATTTTGAAGACATCTGATAGGAACATATAAATGCATGTTAGACTGAATTGACATGTGAATTAATCAACAACTACAACAGCCTGTGAGGTTAACCTAATTAAAGGAAAAAAAGAAGAAGTTAGAACTAGATTCTACACAGTCTGATATGTTTGAATAAGACTAGAAACATAGATGATCAATAAAACAATAAGAAGAAATATCTAATTAATATAAAATAAAAATTGATGGGTGAGGGGTTTCAACAAATGTTGGTCTATTTCGAGATTCTATGTAGCCGCTAGTACAAAACATATTATCATCTACGGTACAAGAATATTGATTTCTAGAGAAAATTTTACAAACAATATCCCAAATAAATCTCATTCATCACTTTGGTACATCACATGTGACAACCATCATATTGGTATCTCAACATTTAAACTTGAGACTATTTCAATACCCTCGACTTATAGAGGCTTCAAGTCTATTGTTGTGGTGGGATTTTTTTTTATTTTTTTGTTTTATTTTAGGGTTTGAGGTTGTGGAGGGAGGGAATTACAGGGTGCTTCTAGTTAGACATCCAAATTTGATATTTGGACCTCTATCTTTTTTCAATGATTAATAGACTTTGTCAACTCATATGAAAAAACAAATAAGGACAAAAAGAGAAAGAAAAAAAAAATACTCTTCTTACCTCCCTCATTAATATAACATTCAATTTTCTTTTGAACAATCGCATTAATATAACATTCAAACTTTTGTTTAGAATTTCCTGATATTACTTATATAACTTTATAATTTACCTAAAATAATTAATTTCTATATATGGCCTTATCATTTAATATAAAAGTAAATTCAAAACAATCTGATTTGGATTTTCCTTAAACAAGTATATTTATTGAATATTTTGGTGTAACCATTACTAATTTATTTGAAAACCAAAGTCTTTTCTACAAATAATATTGAAAAAAAAAAAAAAAACTACGATTCGAATTAAAAGAAAAATCTTTATAATAGTCTACTTGTTCGGCCCCTCCAAAAATCCCTTTCTGGTTCCGTCATTGAAAGTACACAAAAAATGTAGGCAGCTCCCCTCACAAAATTTTTAGTGGTTGAATTGATAGAGATTAAGAAGAAGAAAAAACAACAAATTGTTGAAAATATAGATTTAATTGTTCAAGGGTGCTTTGGTGAAATTAAGGAGGTGTACTTAGCTTTTTAAGTATTCAAAAAAGTGAATTGGAGGTTTAATAAGTAGGAGGGGTCCAAATATCAAATTTGGATGTCCAATTAGAACCACCCTTGAGAAAATAGTTGTTAAATGAAAGAAGAAGAAAAATTAAGACATGGAGAGACGAAAATATCCAAAGAAATATAGAAGTTTGACACCATCATAGATGGCATATACTCGAAGTGATTAGAATTTTAATGTTAGGATACCAGAAAAATAAAAGAAGGGAAAAGTAAATCAGAAAAAATAAATAAATAAGTGAATTGAACAAGCTGAGAGTCGAACCTGCGTGGGGTGCCTCATGTAAAAAGTCACTAGGTTCCTTACTAACTAAACTACAACAGCTCGTGATATAACATGGGAGGAAGAAATGTATATAAAGGTTGTTGATGGAGAATCGTTGGTGGCCTGAGGAGGCCCCTCAAGCCGCCCTTGTTGCTATACAAGTTTTTTCATCTCGCCCACAACCACCAAAAAGAAATATTTTTGGATTAATTTGTGATTGGTTAATCCCTAGCTACTTACCTTGGAAGACTTGAAACCCATGCTGTCTAAGAGCCTGAAGCTGAGAGCATTGAGGTGGAGACTTGGAGTATCCTCGTTTGTTATTTGATCAAGATTCTTCAAAACTCTATCAAGGGCTTCTGTTATACTGGCCTCAAATCGGTGTCTCAAACCTAATCGTTGGATGTCATCAATCAATTCAAGTGTAGTGACTAGTGATTGCGCATCATTATCATAATCAATCATATTTTTCACATCCTCCTCTAACAACTTCCACCTATTATCTTTGTCTTCTTCCTACAAAACCAAACATATACTAGTTAATTAGTTGAGTAATATTGAAAGTGATCATAATGTGCAGTGGATTGTAAACTTCATACGTACATGATCATGATCATCAATCTGTAATGACTGAATAAAATCATAACTCCACATGTTTGGATTATAATTTGCTGTCAGTCTTCTACCATCCAGATGTGAAGTTCGAGCAGCGGTAGCTAGTGTTCGGTAGACATTCGAAGAGGCTTTAGATTACTCTCTACTATAAAGGAACAATAGGCAACAAGAAGCAATTTTTAGTTCAATGTAAGCGTATTGATCATAATCAAGTTCTACTTGTGAATCTAATACTTAATAGTTGGGACTTACATATATATAGGCAAGAAAATATCACAAATAGTCCCCAGTCATTTGATAGTTTGGTACCTCAAGTTCATAAATTTCCACTTTGGTACCTCAATTAATCTTTACTTTTACTTAATTTTCTTCTCAAGTTTCCCACTATCCATAATGCCAAGTTCATCCTTCTCCTCACCAAAACCTTCATCTTATTTCTCTCTCCTGTAATCTCAACATACAATAATCCTTTGCTCTTTGACCAACTGTTAACTAAGAAAAAAAATTTGGTCTCTATTTTAGCTGTCTAGGAAATGGTCTGAACCAGTTAAATCACCGGATGTCTTGGTCTGCTACTATAGCTATCGGTCTCGCTTATCTGTAAAACAAACAAAGGTCAGAGGGAAGACCGGGTGTGCCGGCCTTCAACGCTCCAATGCATAAGTCAGTATCATTATAAGATAATGATAATGTAAAGCGATAGTAAACAGTTATCTCTTTGGGTATTGGAGATGACCTTAATATCGCAGATTTGTTGGAGCTTGGTTTCATTTCCTTCGGTGTGAGACGTTTGGGGTTCCCGATATCGTCCTGAGGGGTATCGGGACCCTCAGCTAGGAGCTCTTTCCTTACTCTACACTGAATAGACGAGTCTTGTGCTTCCGATACTTATGCCTGGGAGCTATATGCATGCCAATAGTCTCCATTCTCCACCCAAATGAACCTAGAGACTCGTGGCTGTGTTGTATTCTCACTTTACTTTAGCCATATCTCTAGCCAGGAAGACCTTTAAGTTTTTCAAAAGAGTTTATTCAAAACTCCAAATTTGATATTTGGATCTCCCTTTCAATATTTTCACACCAAAATATATATCATTTTTACCCCTATTTATTTTCTTAAGATCGATCTAGTTGGGCACGTAGTTCTTTAAGTAACTTATCAGTTCATGATTTTGAATACTGCTTGTTTGAATTCAATTCCATAAAGTTGTTGGCAAAGTAATAGCATAAACCCAAGCTGGCCATTGGCATGAGACAAATACAAACCAAGTGGTTGGTCACCTTCTCCTCCTCTTCCTCCTCCTTCTTCTGCTTCTTGTTCTTCTTGTTGTTGGACTTATTTTGTTTGCATACATGTATGATTATTCATTACCTGAAAGATTAAAAGACCAGTTAAGTACCAAAGTTCTAGTTTCAATATTTTGGACAATATTCATTACTCCATTTTTATCAATTTTAGCAGCTGCACCAAACTTCTAAGTGATTCTCCATTTTAACTTTTACCTATTTCGCTCTTAAATATAGAGAGCGAGATGAGGCTCTCTATTATTTTTGTTAATTTAAAAAATTCCTTTTAAATTGTTTTATGTAATATATAAATAAATTAAAACTATTTTTTTTTCTTCATGTAATAAATAATATAAATTCAAAACTAGCTGAAATAGAGAGAACTGATGCACACATATTTTAAAACTGGCTAGCCGAAATAACTTTAGAGCAAGTCCACCTGTTGAGGTTGGTAGGTCAATACTATTCACTGCTTTTTGTCTTTCATTTCCACCATCTGGATTGCTATGTCAGATACTGTTCACAAAAGGTCACCGAATGTCAGTTGGCAAGTCAAGAAATTGACCCAGAAAGTGACCCAAAGTGACCCAAAGTGACCTTTTGTGAGCAGTATCTGACTTGCCAACCTAAATGGTGGAAATGAAAGGCAAAAAGTAGTGAATAGTATTGACCTGCCAACCTCAACGAGTGGACTTGCTCTTAGAGCATCTTTAGCAAACTCTCTATTTTGGCTCCTTAGCTATTTTGAGAATATGTTTAGCTTTTTATCTATTTTAGTAGCTCCACTAAACTCCTAAGAGCATCTTTAGCAGACTCTCTATTTTGACTCCTTAGCTATTTTGAAGAGGATGTTTAGCTTTTTAAATATTTTAGCAATTGCACCAGACTCCTAAGTGCCTCTCAATTATAACTTTAGCTATCTCGCTCCTAGATATAGAGAGCGAGATGTGGCTCTCTATAATTTAAAACATTTTTGAGTTACTTAATATAATTATTAAATACATTTAAACTATTTAGTCTTCAATTAAAAAATAATATAAATTCAAAATTAATTAAAATAGAGAGCACTGATGCAAACATATTTCTAAAGTGACTAGCCAAAATGACTTTTTAGCTACTTTGGCTAAAATTTGAATAAAAAATGGATAGCATTGCTAAGATGCTCTAAGTGGCTCTCCATTATAACTTTTAGTTATCTCACTCCTAAATATAGAGAGCGAGATGAGACTCTCTAATTTAAAAAATTCATTTTGAGTTATTTTATGTAATTTATAAATACATTTAAACTATTTAATCTTCATTTAAAAAATAATATAAATTCAAAACTAGCTAAAAAAAGAGCACTGATGCAGACATATTTTTAAAGTGGCTAGCCAATATAACTTTTATCTACTTTAGCTAAAATTTGACTCAAAAATGGCTAGCATTGCTAAAGATGCTCTCAAGTTGGCTAAAATTTGACTAAAAATTAGCTAGTATTGCACCAGACTCCAAATAGTTCTCCATTTTAACTTTTGGCTATCACATTTAACTTTTAGCTACAAATTTTTACCCGAAAAATCATTATTAACTAAATCAATTGTTAACCTTAGCAGCTGCACTAGACTCCTAAGTGCCTCCCCCAAATAGAGAAAGTATATTTAGCTATCCTAAGTTTCATTTCTCTCTATTATAGCCATGACGTTAAACATCTATTATAGCCATGGTGTTAAACATGGGGACAATGACCATTTACACAATTTTGGGGTTAATTAACCCCACTTACCCAAACACTCTACGAGATTGCCCATTTACACAATATCTTATATATATATTTTGCCCTAATACTCATTAAGTATTTTTTTTATTGTTTTTTATTTATTTTTAGGACAATTTTGCCCTCTCCTTCTTTGTCATTTAGAGAGAGAAGTCATTGGAGACCTCGCGGGACTCCGGTGACGGGTGGCCGGCCGCGGACTCCTATGACCGGAATCCGGTTAGGGGTCCGATTTTATTGCCCCTAATAATACCCAGTAATCATATTATTGCCCCCCCCCCCCCCCCAATAATTATATTATTGACCCCCAATAATCGTATTATTGGCCCCCAGTAATCGTATTATTGCCCTCCAATAATTGTATTATTGCCCCCCTTCTGGGCATTCTGCCCAATTTTACCAAAAAAAAAAATTGATTTGGGCACCCACATCTTCTTCTCCTCCCATCTTAGACTTCGACTTGCAGACCTGCCTTCTTCAAGGCTTGAATTCACTGGATTTCACTATCTTATACATTCATTCCATCACAATCAAATTCAAATCGAAAGTCCAAAACGCAGACCAGAATCAAAATCAGGATCCGGAAATCTTCTCTCCAGTTCTGCATGTTTTTCGATCTAGACTGGGACCAGCGAGTCATCCAAGGAGATAATTTAGGAGGCCGTAATCAGACTTGGAGGCCGTCGCGGTCTGATTCGCCGAAGGCCTGGTTCGCTGGAGACCTAGGTCGACCGTCAGTGACAGTGAGAGGGAGGCCGTGGTGGTCTGGGTCGCTAGAGTCGTAAAGCGCGGCGGAGTCTAATGACAGAGAGAGTCTGAGATGAGTTGAGAGAAAGAGAGAGAGAGAAAATGGTGAGGGGAGAGGAGAGAGAAAATAGATCGAAGAGGGGAGGGGGGAGAGAGAGAGAGAGTCTGAGAAAAGAGATGAGTGTAATTTGTTAATTAAAATGAGAGCAATACTGTCAAAACTCTTAGGGGAGTAAGTGGGCGTTTTTAGGCCAAAATTGTGCAAATGGTCATTATCCCATAAACATAACCTATAGTCATAATATTAAGGGTTAAATACTTGTTACTCCTCAAACTTTTGCCCGAAAAACAGTTTAGTCCCTCGCCTTTCAAATTAAACTGGATAGTCCTTATTCTTTCTAATTCTCACACAACAGGTCCAAAACAGGTCTAAAATGACTATTCTACCCCCAAAATCTATTTTTTTTTATTTTTTTCTCTCTTTTTCTAATTTCTCTTTGTCTTTTTTTCTTCTATTTTTTTTTTTTTTTTTCTGGTTCTCTCTCTCTCTCTCTCTCTCTCTCTCTCTCTCTCTCAAGCTCGTATCTCTCTCTCCCCGACGACTCCTACTGTCCCTCCCCTGCCCAAAACCCGACTCCAACTCCAACTCTTCCCCCAGCCCAGCTCCTCTCTCTCTCTCTCCAAGCTCGTATCTGACCTCTACTCTGCCCACACTTGTTCCGCCGCCTCCGGCTCAACTGCACCCCTGCTTCTCCTTCATCACCCACTGCCTCCTCTCCTTTCTCTCCCATTTAATTCCTGGTCCCCGATTTAATGGCCTCCGACTGAGCCCCCGACGACTCCTACTGTCCCTCCCCTGCACAAAACCGAACTCCGACTCCGACTCTTGCCCCAGCCCAGATCCTCAACCTCTCCTTCAACCAGGACCACAGCTGCTTCGCCGCCGGCACCAACCTCAACTTCCGCATCTACAAATGCGACCCCTTTCGTGAGATCTTCCGTCGCGACTTCGGCCCACGCGGCGCCGTCGGATTGGTCCAGATGCTCTTCCGTTACAATATCCTCACCATCGTCGGCGACGACCCCAACCCCCTCTACGCCCCCAACAAGGTCATGATCTTGCATCGGTCAGCTCTCCTTCCGCTCCGAGGTCAAGGCCGTCAAACTCCACTGTGACCGCTTCGTCGTCGTTCTAGTTCAGAAGATCTTCTACAATTTTGCCGATTTGAAGCTTCTCCAGGCGCAGATCGATCTGTGGAGAGGGAGAGAGAGAAAAGTACAAAAGAGAAGGAAAAAAAAAGAGAGAAAAATTAGAAAAAGAGAGAGACAAAAATAAAAAAAGATCATGGGGGTAGAATAGTCATTTTAGACCTGTTTTGGACCTGTTATGTGAGAATTAGAAAGAATAAGGACTATCCAGTTTAATTTGAAAGGCGAGGGACTAAACTGTTTTTCGGGCAAAAATTTGAGGAGTAACAAGTATTTAACCCTAATATTAAATAACATTAAACATACCTTATAGCCATGACTTTATATAAAATACCTCTAGAATAGGAAACTAATAAATCACATAGCAATGAAGTATGTGAAACTATATACTGAAAAAACTCATAACATAAAACAACTTACCTCATGTTTATGAACATCCTTAAATCATCATACCTTTGGAATGAGTATCCAACGAAACTCATAGTATAAAAAACATTTATTAAAAAAACTAGTAGGCATTAACTTTTTAGAACTTAAAAGTCACGCCTACAACCTTATAGCCATGACGTTAAACATACGTTATAACCACAACAATAAATAACATTAAACATATCTTATAGCCATGACATTAAATAACATACTTCTAGAATGGGAATTGAACCTATAAAACACATAGCAATATATGAGGTATCTAAACTATAGACCTCTTACATGGTATTGGAAAAAATTCATAGCATAAAACAATCTACCTCATAGTCATGAAATCACTAAATATCATACATTTGGAATAAGTAACTAAGGTAATTCATAGCATAAAGAAAATAATAATATAGAAAACCAGTAGACATTAAATTTTTAAAACTTGGAAGTCAAGCCTGCTACCTTATAGCCATGACACATTAAACATACCTTATAGCCATGACATTAAACAATTTAACTCTAGAATAAGTAACCAATAAGTCACATAGCAATGTGGTATCTAAAACTATTTAGATCTTGACAACTCATAGCATAAGACAACCTACCTCATATCCATGAACATCAATAAATATCAAACATTTGGAATAAGTAACCAATGAAACTCATAACATGAGAAAATAAAATAAAATAAAATAAAATAAAAAATCCGGTAGGTACTAAATATTTAGAACTTGAAAGTCACATATAATACCTACTAATTTTTTTTTTTTCAAGTATCACCTACAAGTCAGTGTTTACCCAAGTTAGTATGTGTATAGTAAGTATGGTATAGTCAAATGAATCTCTGTGTTAGGTATGGAACTAATACAAAGTACTATACAAACTAAATTCTTAATGACATTTTATCGAATACACCAATGAAAATCCCTAATCTTAATCGTAACAATAATACTATTGATAGTAAGAATCAAGAGTTAAGTTGATTTTATCTTGTTAAAAATTAATTCCAATTTTATTGTTTTATGAGTAGAGATGTTTTAATTTTGTCACAAATATAACTCTAATTGACCTAGCCGCTCTCGTGCTAGAGTTACTTTCTAGGGTTAGAAAGCAAGCTAAGTTGATCCATGGATCTAGATATCTTGAGCTGGAATTGCAGAGGCATCTGTAATGACGCTATGACTAGGGCTCTAAAGGATTTGATCTCTCAGAATCGGCCTCAAATTATATTTTTATGTGAAACAAAGATCAGTAGAGAGGGAGACTTCCAGACGCTCCATCGGGCTCTAGGTTTTGCCCATTCAGCAGCTGTGTTGAGTGAAGGCCAGTCAGGAGGATTAGGGCTTTTCTGGACAGATGATGTGAAACTTCAGATGGGAACGACTTATGCGCATCATATGGATGTTGTGGTAGAGGGTGAACCTGGTACTCCATCTTGGAGAATCACTGGTTTTTATGGCTACGCTAGAACGATGGAGAGGGACAAGTCTTGGCAATTGTTGCGAGACTTGGCTGATTTAGATTCGCTTCCATGGGTGGTAGTAGGTGATTTCAACGAAATCTTAAACTGTGGAGAGAAGACTGATGGCCCTATCTGATCGGAACACCAAATGAGGGGTTTCCGAGAGGCTTTGGGCTATGGGGAACTCCTGGATTTGGGGCTTCACGGTCTGAAGACTACATGGTGGAACTCTGAAACAAAGCTGCGACTGGATAAAGCTATTTGCACTTCATCTTGGTTTGATATTTTTGGATATGCGAAGGTGGTGCATCTCCCCCCAAGTGATTCCGATCATATTCCTATATTGCAAAGGGCGAGCACCGTTCCCATTCCCAAACGACCAAGGCTTCACAGGTTCAAATTTGAAGCTTTTTGGCTTCAACATCTAGACTGTGATAATTTAGTGAAGGCAACTTTTCAAACAACCGATGTTACTGGGGTTCCTATATTTAAGGTCACAAAGAAGATCACTCATACTAGAATGGTGTTGGACAAATGGCAGAAGGATACCTTTCGTGTGAGACAGCAAACCATGTTAGGAATTAGGGGCCGTCTGGAAGAATTAATGGAAGGTCCGTCCTCGGAGGTTGTACAGGCTGAAAAGCAAGCACTTATGGGTAGGTTACAAAGTTTATTGTCTCAGGAAGAAATTTTTTGGAGGCAAAGATCTAAAGTACAGTGGCTAAGGGAGGGTGACTGAAATACTGGTTTCTTTCATAGAAAAGCGTCGAATAGAAAAAGAAAGAATCAGATACAGGGTTTGTATGATGAGGAGGGTACGTGGTGTGAAGATGATGATGGATTGGAAATAGTGGTTTCATCATATTTTACCAAGATGTTTACAGCTTCAGAGTTGGATTATGAGGCTATGGAAACTACTCTTGCTGCCATACAACCAAGTGTTTCACAAGAGATGAATGAGCAGCTCTGTTTACCATATTCCGGAGAGGAGATTAATCTTGCCTTGTTTCAAATGTATCCTACCAAATCACCCGGGCCGGATGGTATGCCTCCCTTATTTTTCCAACACTATTGGGAGACTATTGGTGAGGAGGTTGTTGAGGCAGTGCAATCTTTTCTTCACACTGGTCAGTTTCTGAAGCAGATTAACTTTACTCATATATGTCTTATTCCTAAGGTGCCTAACCCAGAGCAAATGTCCGACCTCAGGCCTATTGCTCTATGCAATGTCATCTACAAGTTATGTTCGAAAGCAATTGCCAATAGACTGAAAATGATTTTACCCATGGTCATCTCACCTTTTTAGAGTGCCTTTTGTTCCAGGGAGGTTGATTACTGATAACATCTTGGTTGCCAATGAGATGGCTCATTTTGTGCATAATAAGAGGGAGGGTTCGGAGGGCTTTATGGGGCTGAAGTTAGACCTTAGTAAGGCTGATGATCGTATGGAGTGGATCTTTCTTCGAAAGGTTATGGAACGGTTTGGTTTTGCTCAGAAGTGGATTGATATGGTGATGCTTTGTGTTACTACGGTTAGATATTCTTTTCTGGTTCGAGGTAATCCTAGAGGTTATGTGATCCCATCACGGGGTTTGAGAAAGGGAGACCCTCTATCTCCATATTTGTTTCTTATTGGAGCCGAAGGTTTCTCTGCCCTTCTACAACGGAAACAAAGTTTGGGTTTACTACCTGGTATTGAGCTTTGCTGTGATGCTTCATCAGTCAATCATCTTCTGTTCGCAGATGACAGTATGTTGTATGCTTATGCAAGTTTGGAGGACTGTTATCAGATTCATGATGTTATTGAAACTTATGGGAGAGCTTCGGGGTAGCTGGTGAATTTTGTTAAAAGTTCTATGTTGTTTTCAGTAAGAATGTCTCTGAGTTTATGCAGCAGGAGGTTTCTAGTCTCTTGGGTGTGGAGATAGTGGAGTCACACGAGAAATATTTAGGGTTGCCAACCTATGTAGGCCGAAAAAAATCTGCAACTTTTCAGTACATTAAGGATAACCTTGCTAAAAAGCTTAAGAGTTGGCAAGGTAAATTGTTGAGTGGTGCAGGGAAGGATATCTTGATCAGGGTGGTTGCTCAAGCCTTACTGACTTATGCTATGAGTGTATTCCAACTCACGAAGGGTTTTTGTGAAGATATGGAACAAATGTGCTCTAGGTTTTGGTGGGGAAGCACATTTGATAAAAAGAAAATAGATTGGAAGTCCTGGGATGCTCTTTGTAATCTGAAAGAGGAGGGTGGATTGGGATTTCGTAGCCTTTCAGAGTTTAATTCTGCAATGCTAGCCAAGCAGGCTTGGCGTATTATCTCTAATCCCACTTCATTGATTGCTAAAATATACCAGGCCAAATATTACCCTTCAGGGTCTTTCTAGACAGCACAGCCACATGCTTCTCCATCGTATTCCTGGAGGAGTATTTTGGCTACAAGAGAGTTAATTTTACAAGGCTCTATTTGGCAGATAGGGGATGGGGAGCAGGTTCGGGTGTGGCAGGATCCTTGGGTTCCAAGACTCCCTCATTTTACACCGGTCGCTCTTGCTCCTATTGTTAACACATCTCTTAAGGTCAGCGCTTTAATTATTGATAATTCTTCTTGGAATGAAGGGTTGGTTAGGGAGTTATTCTCTGTTGAAGAGGCTGAGGCGATTTTATGTATTCCCTTAAGCTCTAGGGTGGTTGACGATAGATGCGTGTGGAGAATGGAGAGTAATGGGGGTTTCTCTGTTAAGACTGCATACAGACACTCTTTTGTGCATTCCCCATCTAGGGTACCTAGTACTCTAAGTGTCACTAATGATTTCTGGAAAAAGATCTGGAAGGGGGTCATACCTACTTCGGCTAAGCTACATACTTGGAAGGTGTGTAATGATGTTTTACCTTCTTTGGAGCGTCTTGCATCTAAGCAGGTGGTTCTTGAGTCCCAGGTTTGTGTCTTATGTGGGCTTGAGCCGAAAACTACACTTCATTTGTGTCGAAACTGCTCATTTACAAGACAGGTGCTACAAACTAATAGAGGGGTGAGTAGTTGCTTGGATATACAAAATGATGGGTTGGATGTTTTGGAGTGGTTCAACTTCTATGCTAGTCATCTTTCCAAACAGGTTTTTGAGGATTTTATGTATTTGATGTGGTGTGTTTGGAAGGAGCGCAATAAGCGCGTGTGGGAACAGAAATTTTCTCAGGCTTCTGATGTAGCGTTAGGTGCTAGCACAAGGTTAGCCAAATTTCGTGTTCACAATGGTAAGGTGGGGAACATAAGTCAGAGTGCCAGCGTGATACGGTGGCAACGCCCCTCTGATGGGATACTCAAGGTTAATATTGATGGTGCCTTCCTCTCTACTACAAGGCAGGGAGGCTTAGGCTTTGTTATCCGAGATTCTTATGGTTCTATGTTGGTGGGGGGAGCTATGCCTCTTCGAAGTTTGATGTCTGCTGAGCATGCAGAGGTATTAGCATGCCAAGCAGCTGTGAGGTTTGTTCTGGACCATAACATGATGCCGGCTGTGATTGAGACTGATTCGTTGTTAGTGAAACAACAAGTTGCTATTCAATCCAGTTCGAATACTTCACTACTGGGTAGGCTATACGATGATATTGGTGAGGTATTGAGGTCGGTTCCAAATGTGAAAATCATTCATACAAGGAGGGAGGCAAACCAGGTGGCTCATCTTCTTGCAGATCATGCCAAATCTCTCTACCGGGAGGTGTTTTATGATTTAGCACCAAGCTTTTTAGCAGCTGCTCTTGCAGCTGACGCCATTACTATGTAATCTTTCACCATTTCAATAAAGGGTTGACTCTTTTACTAAAAGAAAAAAGAGTTAAGTTGATTTTAAGTCGAAAATTCATTCTCTGTATTGGATGCAATCCACACAAATATTTTTTATTAATTACGGTCTTATGACTCACCCGCCACATAGGATTTCTTCGATTCCTTTTCAGTTTTATCTAATTAATTATGTACTTTTGTATTCCTCATAGCATAAAACAATCTACCTCATAGCCATGAAATCACTAAATATCATACATTTGGAATAAGTAACTAAGGTAATACATAGCATAAAGAAAATAATAATATTGAAAGCCAGTAGTCATTAAATTTTTAAAACTTGGAAGTCACGCCTACTACCTTATAGTCATGACATTAAACATACCTTACAGCCATGACATTAAATAGCATACTTCTAGAATAGGTAACTAATAAATCACATAGCAATGAGATATCTAAAACTATTTAGATCTTGACAAGGAATCGGAAAAACTCATAGCATAAAACAATCTACCTCATAGTCATGAAATCACTAAATACCATACATTTGGAATAAGTAACTAAGGAAATTCATAGCATAAAGAAAATAATAATACAGAAAGCCAGTAGCATTAAATTTTTAAAAATTGGAAGTCATGCCTGCTACCTTATAGTCATGACATCAAATAATAGAGTTTTTGACCCAAAGCACCAAAATATGGCGTCTGCAGCTCCCTGGATGAAGAGGAAGCCAACAATTTTCAGGTTCTTACTTCAATCACTTATTGGTACTGGTACTTGACTCTCGCGCATGTCCATCTCTATTGTAAAAACCATTTCATTTAGGTGCATTCTTTAGCTTCTTGACAAGTCCACGCTCACAGATAGCCTGAAATTTAGTGAAAAGTTTGTCTCTAGAAGGCCAATTCTCTTTGATCATAGGAACATGTGTAAAAGTCTTTTGCCATTCCGATAACAATGGGAACTCATCTTCTGCTATCGGCTTCACATTAATTACCTCTTCAAACACGTTCTCATGGTGTGCAAGCCATCCGAGCGCAATATCTGCAAGTCCAATTTGCTCTCCCCCAAAGAATTTCTTTCCCTTTAGCTCTCCTCCTATTAATGTCTAAGATTTAGCGGTGGCTAAACCTTGGTTAACGCTGGTCCGATGGGCAGACCGCTACTTGTGATATAATCGGTACTTCCACTACCTGTCAAGTAAAATACAAAGGGCGTCAGAGGGAGACCGCGTTGGGCGGTCTTCTCTTTTCCGATGCCTAAGTTAGTCAATGTATTTGTGTTGACAGGATAACAGTAGGTAAGTAGTAAATGCGTAATTAATGAGAAGAGAGGAGAGAACCTTTTATAGGTGAGGAAGAGGCTGATCTCTTCCATGTTTTCGAAGTGGGACTGATATGCTTCAGTTCCCAGCTTCTGGAGCTTCTGATGCCATCTTGACGCGGCGCGTGGCGGCCTGTCGGCGGTGATCTGGGAGTGAGCCGGGGCTCAGGTGGTAGCCTGCTTGGCTGTGTTTCCGTAGGTCACCCGCTGGTAGGGCTGTCAGTTCCGACACGACCCGATAACACGACTCGAAACCCGCACGAAATAAAGCGGGTTGAACCCGCATGATTAAAAAGCGGGTCGGCTGTGGGTCAACCCGCTATGACCCATTTAATAAATGGGTCAGCCACGGGTCAACCCGCCAACATGAAGAGAACCCGTATAACCCGATTATGCTATACTTCATCTTGATATTTTAGACGTTGGAGTATTTGATCATAATATTAAACAATTTAAAATATTTTTCTTTATAATTATTGGATTTAATTATTTATGAATTATATATAATTATTTATATTCTTCGTCTTGTGGAGTTGTTAGTGAATTTAATCAATTTTTGCATTTTTTTTACTTAAATTGGTCGTATTGTTAACCCTTAAATGAGTCATTTTGTCAAACACGACACAACCTATTTATTAAATGGGTTAAGCGGGTTGGAAACGGGTAACCCATTTAATAAATAGGTTGGGTTTGGGTTTAAATTTTTGACACGATTATTAAGTGGGTTGGGTTTGGGTTTGTATCTTGCGACACGACAAATACCTTGATCAGATACGAACCCAGCCCGACACGACCCATTGACAGCTCTGCCCGCTGGTGGGAGTTGGTACCTCTAGCGCTGGCATGAGCGTGGCTCATTAGAGCTAATTGTGCTTGGCAAATGCTCATGTAAGTACACCTTCCAAGTACTTCAAGTTCCCCTTTGCTTTCACAATAGCTTCCTCTTGCTCTTTCTCTTCACTGCATAATGTTTCCACAATAGGTGGAAAAATCTTCATGTGCAACCACAAAACTAATTACATAGTGAAGTTAAATAATTTCTTTACCAAAATGTATCATATATCAATCTTATATGAAACTAGTGTTCAAGAATGATTATACTATGAAATAGTAGTGGTTGAGCTAGATTACCTTGTCATCACCAAATTTGGCCCAAAATCGTGCAGCGGCTCTATCATGAGGATCTTGGGGTAGCAAAGAGTTTTATTTCCATGTTTCCTCGATGTATTCAAGGATCACAAGAGATTCAGCAATTGATTTTCCGTTGTGCACAAGCACTGGAACCTTCTCATGAATGGGGTTGTTGAAGAAGCAAAGGACATCTTTGAGCTTCAGTGCCCAAACTATCCTCAAAGCAAAAAAGCTTGACCATGTCTTAAAGAGCTTGACTTCTGCCATCTTAGTTGGTACGAGCTGTGATGGCTTAGGCCTTTTATGCAGAACTTTTAGTATGCAACTTTGCTGCTGTGTCCCTATATTTTACTGCATTTATATTATCGGAGATCTGACTTTTGCCCAAGTGCCAGACATTATTAAAATTATAGGTTTACGTACACAAGAAGCAGCTGTAGGTTTTGCGAAGTTCATTAGTGTGTACTTATTATAATCTCAGAGGAAGGAAAAATGGACCAAAATGATTTCGTATCTGGGGAAAATATGGAGTGGAAGTGATTTATGAAAAAATGAAAGGAGTGTAATATGAAATAATGTTTGGATTGTCACGTAAGGCTGGAAAGACTCTGCTTTTGTTTTCTATGGAAATTTGGAGATGTGGAGGCAGCTATGTAGACATAATTTGCTGCTGATATTGTTTTTTGCAGTCAATGAAGTTCACTCTTCCAAATTCTACAGCAGATCGTTTGCCGCTGATTTTGGTTTTCTCTACTGGAAGGAAGGCCATCCTCTGATTTTATATCTATTATTGGTTTTCTCAACTATGATGATTCGCAAGGCGGATCCATTCACAGACTAGGAAGGGCTTGAGCCCATCCGAGATTTTGAAGCCCAAAAAAAAAAAATTAGAAATATGTTTTTTTTTTTTTTTTAAATTGGGGTTTGTCCAGACGTCGCCCAGTCTCGCTGCAAAACCTTGGTCTCATCGAGACATCGAGACATCGCCCACTCTCTCCCGCGACGGACTCTCACTCATCGAGACAAGGCGACGGACATCGCTACTCGGTTACTCTCTCCCGCGACGGACTCTCACTCATCGAGGCTAGGCGACGGACTCTCACTCAGTCACTCTCTCCCGCTACGGGCTCTCACTCATCGAGACTAGGCGACAGACTCTCTCGGTCTTCCTCCTCCTCTCGCCGCCTGCGGCTCAGCTGGCTCTCCCGACTCCACTAGTCCACTTATCGACTACGGATCTATCGATCTATGGCCTATTCGAAGTTTCACCACTAGACTTCGTCGTCTGACTCGTCTCCAACTCTCCATCTCCGACTACACCAGGTACTCTTTCTTTTTCGCTCGCTATCTGATTCTGAATCTAGTTCCTCTTAATCAAACCAATTTGTTATTGATTTGATTTAGTAAAATTGGGGATTTTGTTGAAATTAGGGATTTAGGGCTCTGAAGTCTGAACTGGAAATTGGGGATTGAAGAATGAAGGTTGCAGAATGCAGACTGGAAATGAGGAAATCAGGTAGGCTGTGGGCTGATTCGGGGTTTCTTTGTTTTAATTTGTTGTTCATGTGTGCATCAGTGCATCTATGTATGTGATCTTGTGCTGTTGTGCAGGATGGATCAGTGCATCTATGTATGTGATCAGTGCATCTATATATATATATATATATATATAATTTTTTTTTTGTTTAAGAAATCCAACCCGTCCAAGGTTCCAATCCTGGATCCGCCATTGATGATTCGTGACGCTGATGTGGGTCTCAATTGGCTCTCATTAGTTTGTGCAGAAATCTACCACATTTCGATGAGTGAATAAGTCGCATGTATCTGCTACTATCAAGTTCTCCACTCTTACCCAACAGTTTACACCATCTTGAAATCTCCTATAATCCAATTGGTCGTAGAAATTTTTTTTTGACAAGGGATCATATTCATAAAAGCAATAAACTTCAACAGAAGTTCAACCAAGTCCAATTAGGAATTTAAATTGAATTCTCATCAACTCCTAACATTAGCACAGACTGCCTAGCATATTCCTTCTTTTTCCACTTCTTAATAGGAGTCAAGAATTTGAAAAGATTTTTCTGCTTCCAGTAACTGTGATGTTCCTTGCTTCCGCACCCAACTCATTAGGTTATAACATGTAATCCGTTTCTCACTATGAGAAGAAAATACATCTGTACAACTGTGATGAAATTCAAAAGAAACACTGTTTCTCAGCACGAAGATGGGTAGAATCACTTTAATAAATTTAAAAATGTCCACCTGTCTACACAATACACAGCTACCATATGGTCAGAGTATACAGTCTGATGGAAAAACATATACATGCTGCTGCCTGAATGGACCAACTCTGCAGACAAAGCCGCCTTCACTTCCATCTCGAAAAACACAGAAACAAATCAATCAAATAGAAAGAAGCACAAAACAGATTCCCAGTTAGACTAACTTTTCTATCACCAACGTGAGCTGGTGTGTTTGGACGCAGAGCAGTCATAAAACTTCCAAAAAGAAAATGAACATCCACCATGAAGCAGTGGATCTCAAAAGACAATCCACCCTACACAGAAACTAATTGACAATCAAATAAACAAATTCAGCTTTATCTGCCAGTAAAGGTGGACTTTGGCACTTATCTACCACTGCCAAAAAGGCTTTATCATAATTTACAAGGTAGTGAAATAACTGTATCTAGGTGTAGTTCCACAAAACTTCTGGTTTATCGCTCTTCCATTCATTGAACATCATCAAGCTCGACTCATCTGCGCAAGATTTATAAGAAATATGAAATTACACTCACATGCCTGATAAACTAAAGACCATGAAGGTATTCCAACTGGATACCTTTTCAGCAATTATTGAACAAATATCAAGATTGCAAACAAAGAATCTGAGCCCTCACGAAAAAGAGTGATAGAGAAATAGAAGATATATTAGTGCTGAACTACACTGAAAGCCATCACAAGAACAATTTTACAGGGACAGTTACATATACATACAAATGCGCTTAATTATATACACGTTGGACACAAAATGTGTGTGCACTGAAGCCCAAGTAGTAAAAGACATGCTGGATATATAGGAAAGGAGAATGAGAAATATAAACCAATCAGAAACTCAATGTCTTATCAAGTTGATATAAATAAATTTCGAGACATTATACATTGATTGTCCTAACTTCTGTTAATTGCATATTAAAGTAATAGTAACAATTTCAAATATGTTCAACAGAGAGGATTTACTTAAAAATAGAAAATAGTGAAACTTTGAAGACCTTATAAGCATTTAATCACATTGACCGTGAAATCCGAAGTCAACAGTGAGGGGCGTAGCACACCTACAGCCCAAGTGCAAGTCTAAGCAATTTATAAACTCATATATTTAGAAGAAAAAATATTAAAACAGAAAAATGAAGACAATACCAGTTCTCTGTTTCACTCTCCATTTGACTTTTATCCTATAACAAAACTAATATCCATCTGTTTGCATGTTAAAAGAGGATGACTCTGATGCCAGATTGAAGTGTCCAACCCAAAAGGCCAATTTACAAATAACTGTTTTATATCTTAGCAATTAAAAGCAGCTTTAAAACGATGCCAATCTTTAGGATGGCTATGATATCTGATTGAAGTGTCCAACCAAAATACAACTGATTGTTCTATATCCAAAATTGGTAAGACAGCTTTAAATACAGGTATACCTCTTCAATTAAAAGTTTGAATATGGTTATCAATGCGACTCAAGCCTAGACAATAAATTCAGTGCAAAAGATTCTGTATTACATCGACTTTACCATCTTTGCAGGATTCCTTCCTTTTAGTGTCTTCATTGCTGCATCTGCAAAAGCTTGTGCTGCTTCTGCATCAGCTTCTGCTGCTTCGGCTTCCCTAGCTGCCTCTTCCGCTTCTGCTATCGCAGCTTCTGCCTCTGCAACTGCTCGAGCAGCAGCTGCAGCAGCCTCTTGTGAGGTCATGGTCCTCATCTTGGCTAGCTCTAAATCAATCTGGGTTTTCATAAGCATGGTACCATCATCCTTATCAAACTTCGGGGAAGCCCTCTGCCTGCCCTCAAACAGAAACATAGCTGAATTTCTTCTTTTTTCCGAAAATGTTGGAGTAGGGGCAATCCTGTACCTTCGTTTTACCTGTGAAAACAAAGATACAACATAGAAATAAGATAAACAGTCCAACTATTTTAAGACTCTGTCCCGCATAAGTTTAAATAACAATAATAATACAATCAAGGATTCAAGCCCCTATGGCAGAGCAGCAGCAATGGAAGTTCTAGCTGCATTCAATTTCAAGGTGTTTGACAAGTTTAAAAAATTAAAAGGCTTCACTTCAATTTTCAGGTTTAACTAACTACTCCATTAGCTGACAAACCAAACCACCTGAACAAAAGGGAAAAGGTACACGACACTACAATGGCTATGATTTGAGAATACTGTTAATGCAATGTGACAAATTTGGAAGTAGCAATCTATCATATGGCCAGACTGATCAAGTAGTTAAAAACAGAGAAACTCTAGGATAAATGACCGGGAAGACTAATTAAATATTTGATCTACAGAACCTCCTGATATACCTTGGGAAACTTCAACCATAATCTAACATTTTCTCCTCACCCAGAAAACATTGACCTTATGCATAGAGTAAATGGGATATATTTGTTCATATTATTAGTATAATAGAAATTAAAATTGATTACTATCTATCATAACTTTCAATACTTCACACAAAATACGATAGTCCTACTTGATTGTAAATGAATATAATGACGATAGGCAACTTGATGAACATTAATAAGGTCATTAATTATTCATTTTACAAAAGCAAACACTAATAAGGTTGTTAATGATCTAACATATTTGATGAATAAATTTACCTTAATCAGTTTACCGCTTGCTGTCAAGAATTTTAATTTTGCCGACAACAGCCTCTTGAAATCTGGTGGAGCCCAATATTGTTCCTACAGAAGGGAAGCTTAGAACATAAACTAATAGCTCAAAATAATGCAGGAAACATAACTCAACAGAATAAAAAGAAAACACAGACAGCCTATCTATTGCCAACTGGGACATAGTACAATACACAAGTCAATACCTATCATGGAGTTTATTCAGCACTAACAAAAAATGATAATTATGAACTTCTAAAAAGTAGTAGTTTCGCTTTGGATTGTATAACCTTTAGGACTAGTGTTATACAAAGACTATTTAATACAGTTGGGTGGGATATGCAACATGTCATTGAGCCACCTAACCTAAAGAAAATGTTACTTATGCAATGTTCAGAAAGAAAGAAGAAGAAATTCAACTTCTTTTTTTAGTTTTGGAGAAGTTTGCCAACTGCAATAAGCATAACTTCCTCATTGTTAGCTGCTATTTTCATAAGGCAGGCTATCATAGAAACATTGTTCTAAATATACTTCACCTATCAAAACTATGACTAGATGATCAAATTGGACAAGTCATAATTGTTGTAAGGAGACCCCAAAGACATCTCCACTCTGTAAGAGAGTATTGGTGTTGGAAAGGTTTTGTTCTTTCTTAGTATGGATTAAGCAATGGACCAACCACTTTTTAACTTATCCTCCTTAAATTTTCTTTGATATTAAAGAAGATGGGACCTAAGTGGGCATTTCATGGCAGTCCATTTCCATGGAGTGGCGTATCAACTAGAATACAGTACCTTATCTTTCCCCTCCTCCTTATTCTTCAACCACGATCTGACCGAAAGGTTTATTCTTATTAAAAATACCCCCAACAAATAAACTAAACTGAAAATAGTAAGATCAGATAGGGAGAGGGAACCAAGTTATTTTTGTTCAACCTCCAATCCTATCAATCATTGCCTCTTTGGTTGTATTGCACTCATCATTCTATACATTTTGTGAGAGTCTTCAAAGATAAGGAGGATGGGAAAGGGATCTATTCTCAGAAATCCACACTTTTCCTCAAAGCACAGACAACATAATGAAAGAATAAGAAGAAAATTAATAAAAAGACTTTAGCATGTTCACAACCCAAAGCCTTATGTGTGCAATCCGGATTCCTGCAAGTTTTACAGGCATCTCCATGAGGACCAAGAGGAAGAAGTGAAGAATATAGAACGGATATCGGGGGGGTTATCATCTTAATATATTATTCCCCCTTTTTTGTTGGAGGATGTGCAACTGTCATCTATACCCAACCCTGATGCTTCCTAGGACACTAAGGATAAAAAATAACATAACCATCCTATGATACAAAATGATTTGTGAATTTGAGTATCAAATTATAGATATTACAAACTCCTTTACAGTGGTTTACCATCGGATTTTAGCTGATTGAGCACAAGGAAATACATCATTGTCATCTATACCTCTCATCTTGCCCATGATGTTTTCAACTTATGACAGTGATGTCTCAGAGAAAGCAGTAAACTAAAAATACCAAACTGTTTGTTCAACATAGAAAATACCTCTATATATGTAGCAATAGTAGTCTTATTAGAACCACCTGGATCCTTCAAGCTAGTTATCGCCTCCATAATAAGATCGTCCAACCTGCGGTCATGACTAGAAATTAAAGCTCAAAGTTACAGCATGTTTCAAGTTCTGAACATATTACAGGAAAATATTTCAAAACATTGCAAGTGACCAAACCTATTATCGACAAATTTAGATGACAAACCAGCAGAACAACTATTATAACAGCAACAGAACACAACAATAATAATTTTCATCTTTATTATCACATCTATTTCAGTATGAAATATGGACTCAGACATTTGTCAATGAGTACAAGAAGCTTCAATGTGATGGTTGCTCAGTTAAAGAGGTTAAAAGAACTGAAAGAAGAGGATATGATTCACAGACCGACAAACACCTGTCCATTTTCTTTCTGTACCGTTAACAAATTAAATGAAATTCCATATAACTACCTAAACCCATAACTAATTGTTCGAACAACCAGTTCACTATTGTTCTTGTTATATGATTGTTTGATCAAATTCAGTGTTCCCCATGAGCTTGCACATTCGAGCTCAATCCTTAAGGAAAGAGAAAAACCAAGTCTGTCTACTGATCAGCACAAAGTAAGCAACTCCAAGGAGTAGTCTCAGGTGAACTTGAATCTACTCCTTGGTGAACTTGAACAGCTCCATAAGAGCCAAAACATCCTCTTTATTCATCAAATTTCACTCACAAGATTCTGGCACATGAAAAGACAATGATTTCATGCAAGGATGATTTCAGAAACCCTAGTTTGTTTTGTGTATACACAATCAAATTAGCAGTCTACCATCCCTGATAATTAAGTAACAGTTTGCACAGATGAACTGATCTGAACCGCAGGCTATGATAGCCCACAGTAGACCACACATAAACATATTAAATCACACCAAAAAAAAAATTAGGGATTGGTTCTCCACACTAAACATGTGAAACTATGAAAAGTAAAACAAAGACTCAACTCTCTGGATACGAATTGTAACAGATTCTAGATGGATTTCTGATTTGTAATATAACAATCAATTCTTGAACGTGAACAAAATGAGACCAAGTTTCCAAAACTACCATATGAAGCACACCAAGATGCAACACTAGACATTCAATAATTAAAGAAGGGCAAATAAAAAATACTGAAAGAAAAGAGAGCTGTCTAACCTCACGATGGATCTCTTCGGAGCAGAAACGTGCTGTGAATCACTGGATGCTGTCATAGGCTTAGCATCCATAACTTCTTCATCGCTTTGACCAGCACTGAGAGCCATAGAACTATCTTCCTGTTTGGGGACCTGAGGCATTCTTCTAGTTACTGTCTTACACTTATCTCGGGAGCCCCATCCATTTACCATGACACTCAAATTTCTCCACTTATCCTGCCCACCATCAAAACCGAATCACTGTAAAGAGTATACCAAAACGTAATCCAGCATAAACTATGTAGAATTGGCCAAAGCATCAATAAAATTCATACTTGTCATAAAAAACTATACCAATTGAATAGTATTAAAGAACCATACCTTAAGATCTACATTTGAGCGAAGATACAAGATGCGAGCAAACTCTGGATCTTTAAGTATGGTCCGCCATTTACCAGCCCCATGTTTAACCACTCCAGCTTTAAGGGCTGCTTCTTCTTCTGCATTCCATTTCTGCTTAGGAGCGCCCATAGACAGTAGCAGGAAGGAATTCCTCCAGATTATCAATCTGCATAACACTAGTGGTCTACATTAGCATATGCACTCAAACAAACATCCGGACAGTCATTAGATATAAAAACTACAAACGAACAACTAAAATGAAACGTAAAATTCTACCGGGACTAAGATAACCTAACACAAGTTTCTGCCACACATTTTTTTTTAAATAACACCTGAAAAACACAGTTTCCATTCAGGACTGAATTCTCATATGAGATGTAAATTTCAATCAACCCGTTCAAATCCGTAAAAATTTAATGCCCAACTTCGAGATTTTCTGCATCCAGTGCTCTCATTATTAATCCAAGTAACTCAATTATCATCTCTTTCAAGCTTACACTGTAATTTTCTTTACAATTAGCATCTTCTTAAAACAGTTCCAAAAAAAAAAAATTTACCTCAGCTCCACAGGGATCAAAATTCTCCAACAAAAAATTATCAAAATTTAAGAATAAATTGTGAAATTAATCACGTTATATAATCACCTAAACACTTCATCTCTCATACAAATCGAAAAAGGAAACAAACAAAAATTTCAAACCCTAACAGCCTCTCCCCAAAATTTCAACGGCTGAACGCCCAATTTCACCTTCCATATAACAACAACCCTAAAAATTCCCAACAGATTTAACAAAACGGCGACACAACACAATTCAATTTCACTGATTCCATATACTAACCTCCACCAAATTTTACCAATCCAAAAACAAAGAGTTGAAATTGCGCCAAGGAAAAAAGAATAACAATAACAAAGATATAAAAAAATTACCAGAGAAGCCAGTGTGAGGCAGCCAATAATTTAACTTTCTTCTTCTTCTTCTTCTAGGTTTTTCTGTGATTTTAACCTAAATTTGGTTTTTCTGGGTTTGATTTAGTTTTTGAAAATCAGTTGCTGTTTCTCGTCCACCTGGGTTTTTTTACTGGGCGACACGAGAGAGATGACCTTGCCAGCCGGAAGTAGCATGGAATTTCCGTGCAACCTTTTTTATTCTGCCACGTGCTACAAAACGGTTTTTCCTATCGGGATTTTCTAGGTTGATATATATATATATCGCTGAATTTTTCTCATGCGTTCGATCCTTCGTGTGGCTCAGAATTCACTGAATATTAATTTTTTAAATATAAATGTTGAGTATGAACACTTCACATGGATGTAATATATATATTTTTTTCCGCGCGGATAATTTGAAACTTTATATTAGCCTTTGGGGTTCTAGGCCCAGAAAACTTCTTTACGAAATTTGTATCCTTCAAAGATAATGAGTGATGCTAGATTGAGCACAAAATCTCTAAGAACAAACATTGATGTTGATAAGTTAATAGCCCTAAGGCAAATAGGCAATGGTTGATTTCAATGGCATAAACCTAAAAATGTTTTACTCATCTCTTGGTTACGCGCGTTAATTTCCCTTTTTCACCACCCATGTGCCATCTTTTTTTTTAATGAATAAGGGATTAGACGATATTAGGTTATTAGCCCTTCGGAAGCAGATGTTGCCCACCATCAAATTATATGGCGAAGTGTTCACCAGACCCACCATCAAATTAGCTTAATTCCCATTGCTCTCTCCCCCTCTCTATAAATGTGAGAGATCCGAAAATTGATACTGGGAGTAATATGTAGGCAAAGAGACCAAGCCACACAAAGTCGCCAGGGAATTAAGCTTGGCTTGCGAAAGTATTGCACTACAAGAGAAGAATCAGTTTCAAGCCAGATATGAGTCCCAACTTCGGGCCCAAGCAAATCTCAAAGCTTCAATCACAGCCAAAACCTCCGCATCAAGTGCACTTGGAACATCCACTCTATGCGCAAAGGCACCTATATATAATTCTATAAGTAGGCCCTCATGATCACAAAATATTCACTATGCTAAAAAGTTAATCAAACGACACACATTAAACGACAGAATACTAATTTTCTGTTGTCCCACTTTTTAGACGACAGAAAAATCTAACTCTATTGTTTAATACCCACCGAAACACACCATTTTCATATTGAATAAATTGGTGACATTCAAAGAACAGTTTTATGTTGTTAACTCAAGATAGAGATATACCCTATTATTTGATTCCTCTGAAGCCTAAAAGCTTGTCTTATTCAGACAATAGTGATAAAAATAATCTGTTGTCTGAATATGGATGACTGAAATTTTGGAATTCTCCCTCCAACCTCAATAGGCATTTCCCTCTCAACATGGTCAAACCCTAGCTAAGTCAAAATGGTGGTAACATTCACACAACAAAATTAAGAAAATTGTGTTGTCTGATTATATAGGGAGTCAATTTTTTTAATTTTAATTTTTTCTTTTCCCTAATAACTACACCAAAAGCCTTGTGTCCTAATCCCAATTTCATTCTAAATCTCTCAAGTCTCTCGAAGTGAAATGAAGTCTCTGTGCTCATGACTCACTCTCCCTTTCTCTTTCTCTTTCTCTTTCTCTTTCTCTTTCTCTCCTTCAGTGACGAATTAAAACCAGCGTCTCTCCCTTTCTCTTCCTCTACTTCACCCCCAGACCTTCATTTTTACTCATTTCTTCTCCCAGCACCTCCATGATGAAGTCGACTGAGATGGGGAATGAGTGATCAATTTAGAACAATCTAAAATAATGTACGAGCAAAATCTGTTACAGTTTATCTAGCTTCATTTTCATTTGGTAAAACACTATGAAGTTACTATCTGGTTAGTTTGCTGTAATCAGTGGCAGATCCAAGATGTAAACTTGGGGTGGGCTAATCTAAGGCTTGCTACCAAGATTTTTTTTTTCCCATCAATAATGCTTGTAAAAATTTTGAGACTAAATTGTAAAGAAATGTTAATAGAAATTGTTGTAAGAAAATCGGGAAAGAGAGAAAAAAAAAATAGGCAAGAAAATTTTAGCAGGAAAGAAGGGAGCCCTTCATGGGGAAAGATAAAAAAAAAAAATAACAAAGGAACAAAAGAAGAAAATGGGGGAGGAAAATTATAAAACAACCAAGAAAACAAACATTAATTGCTGTCAACAAGATTCGAATTAAGGTCACTAGGAAAATAACCATCTATTTCGTTAACTGAACCAAACATGAATATGAGTAATGTTAGCACTTATAATCGATCAAATATTAAAAGAATTATGGGTTGGGCCTCCTACGTAGTTACGCCCCTGGCTGTAATAGTTTGGTACATAAATAGCAAATCTAGAATAGATATAATTGTTTGTGTATCAAATCAAAAAAATTTGCAAATTAAATAATGCATCTACAAAAGTTGATTTTCGGTTCCTTATGGCTATGACACTGATATATCATAGACTGACGTATATGATGTTTATTCGCTGGATGTCTTCAAGTTCAAAAGAGATGTTAGTTAAATATTGGTGGTTTTTGACAAATTTAAGTGATATGTAGGTAAATAATCGAAAAAATAATTCTTTTAATTTTGTTTGGTGTATACTTCATTGGAAGTTGGCTTTTACTTTTCTGGTCTGCAGGTTACAAGATTGAATTTGGATGTGGGACTACAAGGAATGTATAGTGCTCATCCCTCTCATGAAGCTAGATGTCTAGTGATAATGGAAGCTTTGATTAGACATTATCTTCCATAGATACTTCAGATATGACCATAACGATAATCAAATTTTTTTTTTTTTTTTTGACTTTGTCAAGGGGAACCCAAGGGCTTCCTAGGCTCAAGATAAACCCCTTCGGCACATGTGAAATGCTCCAACTGTGCATTGCAGCATAGTGTCTGACCACTTTGACAGCTTCGGGGTTCGAACCTGGGTTGAGGAGCACACCCAACTAGGCAAGAACCACTAGGCCACTTGCAGTGGTTAACGATAATCAAATCTTATTTAACAAGGCAAACGGTGCACACTTTTTTCTTTTCTTTTCTTTTTGTCAAAATTGCATCCAAACCTCTCAAAATTCAATAAGCAGTTGCATAAATAATAGGGACTATACTCTTTGATTAGCAAGTTTGAGTTCAATTACCAACGGCTTTGTTTTTACCTAGTACTTGTTGGTAATTAAACTCTAAAGATAGTTGTTTCATGTTTGTTTAGGTGAACCTGGAGCACTCGGCAAATTAGGAAGAGAAGTGTTGGATCATAATTCATATATATATATATATATATATATATGGAAAATGATTTGTGGCCTCAATCTTAGGTGTCATGCCATGTCATTCACACACATCATCTATTTGTCAAATCATGCTATGTAATTCTTGAGAAAAAGAATCTTATCATTCCAAAATCTAATGACTCTAAACTATTTTGGATTTTTTCTGAAGAAAAAAAAATTGGCTTTCTTTCATATTTTTTTTCGTTTCATTACACTCATGCTTAGATTTAAACAACATCAATCGAGAGTACAAAAAAATTCATGTAATTCAGTCAATATATTTGCACGTACGTTCGATTAATAGATTTGCATAACACATATATATGAATTCAATCTTTGTTGGGTTCCTGCAAATTTTAGAAATATAATGTGAAAAATACATATTCATATGATTGTATATATTATTTTGTTCATTGTTTTCTCTTTATGTAGGTAGGGTTTAAACGTTAGATTTGAATTCATTATTTTTTGTTTATTTTTCCCTTATATCTAGATTGTAGATATTAATTCATGGCTGCTAATGTGAGAATTTTTTCTTACCTCTTAATTTAGACATAAGTATTTTTCAAATTCAATTTATTAATGCTATTTTTTTTTTATCAAATTAATCAATATTTGGAAAGAAAAGTTAAACGTCTATTTCTTGGCACATAATTCAATATATTAATACCATTTGGAAAGAAAAATTAAAGGAAAAAAATTAACTAAATGAAGAAAAATATTGGTCAAAGAATCTATAGACATATCTCTTAAATTAATACATAATTAATAGCTGATATTTTTTTCGTCACCTAATTAAATTCATTAATGTAATTGATTCACCCCCTAACATCTAAAAGGAAATGTAAAAGGGTAAAGTTGGTGTTGCAATAGTATGATGTGGCAAGATATATTATGTGGAATTGAAAATAAAATTTGTATTTACTTTATATGACATGACACCTAGGATTTGAGGCCACAAATCTTAGGCCTCATTGAGGCCCCATATCATTGCCCATATATATATATATATATGGGCTAAATACTAGTTAGTACAATGTGGTTTAGGTCCAAAATCAATTCAGTCTCTGGACTTCTAATTTCATCAAAAACACCCATGCACTTTCAATTTTGATATAATAGGTCAAATTCATTAATATTCTGTTATGGGTTCAAGTTATAGTTGAATTATTTGTTGAAAAACTATTTATTTTTAATAGTAGGACTCACTCCTAAATTGACTATGCAGACCACCTCGACACGACATCATAAAACATAGGCCATATATGAGCTACATTAACATGTTAAATAACTCAATTGTCGGAAAACTAACAAATTGGACCTATTAGATCAAAATTGAAAGTGCAGGGGTGTTTTTGATGAAATTAGAAGTTCATGGACTGAATTGATTTTGAACCTAAACCACAGGGTAGTAATTTGTATTTAGCCCTATATATATATATATATATATATATATATATGTACCCTAAAACATGGAAATTACTTGTTATAAAAGTCTAATTTAGTGTTGACTAATATTATTCCATGTTTTGTAGAAAATCTTGACAAAAGGAGAAAAAAAATGAAATTTGGGCGAATTTTTCATGCAACACCACTTTTGGGGGCACAAGTACTTAGTGAAACAATCCCAGAAAAATAGTAGTTTAAATGAAGTAATGAAGCCATGGACCTTGAAATAATGATGCAAAGGACTAAGTTTGATCACTCCTTTGGCTGGAAATTACAAAGAAAGTCCACGGAAATCATTATGCAAAATAGTTGCTGCAAAGCAGGAAACTGCAGTTTCAGAATCATCTTTTCGGGAACAGTTTTTGAGAGCATTTCTTGCATTCTTCCGACTGTACCTTTACAGAAAGGGCCAACTTTATTTAAAGATATGATGTTGCATGTAGTTCAACATAAGCTAAATAACTAGTCAGAATCATCAATGAGACAGCAGGAAATCAAGTGCAAAATAGACTTCCCGAGAAGGCAGAAACTGTCAGTTTTTCACAAAGCTTTTTGGGAGATCTTCTTCGGCATATTACTTGGAGTTTTTCTAGAAGGTTATTGATCATTCTTGAAGATATGATGTTATAGATCATGGATAAGTCGAGAACCATCCAGAAATATGGCAATAGTAAATCAAACATAGTCCAAGAATGAAGCTTTAGAAGCAAAAAACGAATCCTAGTCAAATAAGGGTAACTTGGCCTAGAATCCTTTTTGGACAGTTTTGATGTGCATTTTTGGAAGGTTTATGATGCTGAGATTATCAAGGAAAGTTCTAGAAGAATTCTACAAGATTATAGCAAGATTAATCCATCATATTTATCTTTTGGATAACAGGCATCCCTATTCACTTTCTCTCCCATGCTTGTCACTTTGACTTTTGGTGACCCAAAACCACTCCAACATTCATCATTTTCATGCTTCTCATGCACAATAAAGAGAGCTAGCTCCTTACCCATATTTTTCTACTTTACTTTCTTTAATAGCTCATCATCACTTCCCTCTTTTTACTCCATCTCTTCCATACCCCTTTCCCTTGTTTTTGGGATCTAGCTATTACCACTCCAACACTCTTCCTTTTAGCTCTATTCATGAAGCTAGCTGCTCCCTTTGTCTTTCTTTATCATTTTACACCTCTCTCTCTCCCCTATATAAGCATCCCTTCATTATACTCTTCAAGCATCACTCACACCACCCTATTACATCTTTTTTCTCTCTCAATCTCCTCCATAAAACCTCCATCTCCATCTCCCAAAATTCAAACCCATAACTTCTCAACCTCCATCACCACCACCATTACTCTACCACTAGAACTCAAAGTTGGTCAAAGGAGCATCATATCTTCATCACCATTCCATTCATCATCACCATCAAGAAACTTATCATTCGTCCATTCCACCATCAAGGAGGATTAAAGGAGCATTGAAGGAGGGACATGAAGGAGAAGCTACCCATTGATTTGTCAAGCTTCAACTAATTCATTATTTCCTCAACTCTTTAATTTACCTAGATGAACTTTATAGAATTGATGGTCATTTGTATGATTATGAGTGAATAGTTATTTTGTTGGGGCTAGGATTGAAAGTCCTAGCCAAACTTGTATGAATTGATGTTTTAATTGACATTTGATGTTATTTGTGTTTTTCATCTTCATATGCTAATTCAAGAAGTGAATGAATTCATTCAAACTTAACTACTTTGAATGTGTTGTGTTTGTCATCTCATAACAAAATATTTAGGGATTAGTTAACCTTGAGCATTGATAGCATGATAGCATCCTTTATGTGCATGTGAAGGTTGTGACTTAAAATCACCAAGATCTAGGATTGGTTTGCTTGCATGATTATCTAAACTCAAAGCTTTATGCATCTAGGAACAATGAATTGAGACTTAACCGGTAATAGGATTTGTTCTTAGGCAGTTAATTCTAGACTTATCCGGTTGGAATTGATAACATTAAAGGAGTTTAAGCTTTTGTAGTCTTATCCATATGCAAATAGGGTAATTGGGAAATTAGAATAACATCACTTGTATTTGAACTTCAATACTTGGAAGAGAGGTTAGTGGTACACCATCCAACCTCTAACTTCATCCATTATATTACTACTTTAGTTTAGAGTAGTTTAGGTTACATATGAGCATTTATTTTAATTTGATTCACTACTCTATCCAACAAATAATCTTACTACCACCACAATGCACATACTCACCATGGGCCTAGATTTCCTTTTGAATTCAGGTTTGTGATTGTACATTTGCATATTCTAGCTTTCCTTAGTTTAACACCCTATCTAGTGAAAGGAATCCAATCCTTATGGGTTCGACAACCTTTCTTAAATCTCTATACTATTACTTGTATCCTTTATACTTGAGGGTGGCTATTTGGCAAACAAGAAGAAGATGTTCAAACAGTAAGTGATTGTGTGTGGAACAAGGTTCTAAAAAACGCTAGGTGCTAGTCGGGCGGAAGTCTGGAGCCTAGCGCCCAGGGGCCTGGGCGAGGACTAGGCGGTTTTTGTATTTTTAATTTTAATTTTATTCTTATAACATATAATATCATGTCGGTGAGCCGTGGCCTGTTGGTTAGCTAGCCTTACTAATACTGTGGAGGTCATGGGTTCAAATCTCACTTACATCAGGGATGGGGTGGGGAGTTACATTGTCGTCCAGAATAAAAAAAAAAAAACATATAATATCATTGACAATTATTTCTGTATATAAATATAACTACAGAATGCTTCTATATAGAACAATTAACAATCATACATTTTAACAATTAAGTAATTAACAACCAGTAAGAAGTTTCTCTTCAAAAAACTATCAGTAAGAAGTTAGAACTAATTACTGAGAACCAATTAAGGGAAAAACTCACAAACAGTACCTGAGTTATTGGCCACTAATAACTTTCGTACCTCAAATTCAAAAAATATCAGATTGGTGCCTGGACTTTTAACCCGAACCCAAGATACGTACCTAAGAAGAAAAACCGTTAATAGGGTTAACTTTTCAAGGGTATAATGGTCATTTCACTGTCCATCTTCTCCAAAGCCCTCTCCTATCTCTTTGCAATCTCAGAATTTTTCTTCTTCTTCTTCTTCTTCTTCTTCACACATAAGTAAAAATGAGACTAAATTCTAGTATGGCAATGAGTTTTTGGTTTGTGTTGGTTTTTGGTGATAGTCTGGGTATATATTTGATTTCCGCAGCACCAATTCTCTTTCCCTCTCTCTGGTCGTCAATGTGACTTCCTCGAAACGATTCGTTTCGCTCTGCAAGAACGACTTCAAGCTCTAGTTCTCCATGTGCGACCATCGCTAGGGCTCCAAGACCCAGACAAGAAATGGGGTAATGGCAAAATCACCTACCGAATCCTCTACAAGACTCTGAGCCAGTGGAAGATCTGATCCGGTTCTAGGGCCAAGGCAGTCAGGCCACGTCACCGCCTTTGATTTTCTTCGAGTGAGGCCATTCTTTCCTCACTGGGTCCCAAGTCTCTCCGGCTAAGGACGATAGCTACGGTGTTGTAAAGGCGCCATTCTTGTGTATCAGCCTCTCGCCGGAGGGCCGGGTTGTTAACTTTCTCGACCCAGAAGGGCAAGCCGAGATTACGGTGGTGGTGTTAAACTCTGGTCAGCCCAATTTCTTGGATAAGGATTTGGGGCTGGTGAATTTGACCTTGATGGGGAAGACCCATTTTGTGGTGGACGAAGATATGAGCTTTGCCGCTAACAGAAATGGAGGTAGACCAAGTTCGAGAGCAGTGAGTAATGAAGGTGGGATTGGTGAGGATTTGATTGAATATGAAAAGATAGTTGGGTTGTCAGTGTGTATGTCCAACAGTGTTGATTCATTTTGTGTGGTAGGTACATAATGCCGCATTTGCAACTTGGAATTGAAGCAGTCTTTGTTTTAGGGGTTTTGTGGGTCAAGTTTGAATCTTTGCTCATACATTATGCAAAACGATTGTTGATCATAGGTTGATTATGAGATTTCAGTGCAAGTTATATTACGAAGATGCCCATTTCAGTGCAAGTTATATTACGAAGAAGAAGAACAATGTTATCTTCTTTGGATAAGAAAAGGTATGAAGAAGAAGAAGAAGAAGAAGAAGAAGAAGAAAAATTCTGAGATTGCAGAGAGATAGGAGAGGGTTTTTGAGAAGATGAACAGTGAAATGACCACTCTACCCTTGAAAAGTTAACCCCGTTAACGGTTTTACTGTTCTTAGGTACGTATCTTGGGTCGGGGTTAAAAGTCTAAGTACCAATCTAATATTTTTTCAACTTGAGGTATGAAAGTTATTAGTGGCCGATAGCTCAGGCACTGTTTGTGAGTTTTTGCCTTAACTAAGTAAGCAAAGTCAAATAGACAAATAGTTCAATACTTCAACAATTATTCAATTAACAAATGCAATTCTAATCAAAACCAAATTGAGGCAGAGACTTTGCTGCAACACCTGTCAAAACCAAATTGAAGCAGAGACTTTGCTGCAACTTAGCAAATTGAAGCAGGAAAAGGCTTAGAGGACTCCGAATGCAGCAATTTCAAGTTTGAGCCTTCGTGGCTTTGCTGTAAAAAGAACCCAGATTTCATATCTCAAACAGTGAAAGTGTGAAACAAATCGAAGTTTTGAATTACTAAGTTTTGAAACAAATTAAATTTCAGATTGGGTGACTTATCAAGTTTGAAAGTACATGGAGATGTTGAGCACAGATTGGGAGGGACCGAGGGAGCAAAAGAGTGAGACTTTGAGAGAGGGAGACAGAGAGACTATGTCACTGCCTTTGCCCATATGTGTTGAGGAAGAGCCACAGTCCACTGGCCCGCTGCCTTCGATGAGGTGCAGAGAAGGTTGTCTTGATATTCAACAACGATTAAGAAAAAAAAAGGACTTCAGCGGTTAACGCCCAGCCCCAATTGGGAAATGCCTAGCCCGATTAGGCTCCACCTAGAGTGCCTAGGTGGACGACCAGTAGCCCAACGCTTAAGGCAAACGATTCGATCGAAATCAGAACTTCTCTTCCAAGCCTAGTGCTAAGCACCGCCTAGGCGGCTGCCTAGTCCGACTTTTAGAACCTTGGTGTGGAATGCATGTCTTTCTTCTTATTGTTGGGCATCTCATTTACTATATTTTCAGTGAATTGCTATGTAATAAGGTTACTTGAATTTGTTATCTTTTTTCCATTTTGAGTTGCACAATCCGAGCTGAGAATTCCTTTTCTTATATTCCTTTTTATAGGTTCAATAAAGATCACAACACAGCTACATTCCCTTCCAAAAAGTAAGGTTCTATTCTATTAGTTTATACACCAATTTTAGCTTTTCTAGATGTGAAAAAGTCATACATCTTTTTTCTTGCCCTAATGCTGTAAGAGTTTGTTGTGCTCTCCTTTTAATAGAGGAGTTAGGTTAAGTTTTTGTTTCTTGTAAATCAAGTAGCTTAATCCTTGTAGACAGTTAGACACATTAGTCTGATTAAAATTATACAAGTAGCTAATTTATATACTTGACAACTGTTAATGTTTGTGACCGATGGGGTCTAATTAACATAAAAGAAAGAGAGAGAGAGAGAGAGAGTGAGACACAAGAAGTATAATGGTTCGTCTCCTGTCGTAGCGGGAGACTATGTCCACTTGAAAGTTTAACTAGTGTGTTTGGGCGTTACGGCTCAAAGTGGATTACAAGAGATGTAATGGGATGATGAGTAAGTGGGAAGGAGTCTCCCTTTATAGGAAGGGAGGCTCCTTCCTTTACATGTTTTCCAATGTGGGATAAGAAGTCCCCATTCTAGTCTAGAAAACCATATTGTGAAGACAACTTGGCAAGGCCGGGAATGTGGCTTCCCGGCGAGGTCTTGGCTGCTTCCGACTATCACAGTGTAGCCTGAACATCGGGCTACGGGATGCATATCGCGGTTGGGTCTCACCATGGCTTGTGGTCGCACTAAGAGGGTGTTACTTATGCTTGGTAAGATAGCAAATTAGTCATGCTAGTGAGAGGTAACAGCAAGTCCCCGAAGTCCCCAAGTAAGAGGAGCTTCTTGGTTGGGGAGTTATAAACATGATGTCATCAAGCATAAGTGACGTCCGGGCGGCGCCCAACCCTTACGAGTCCCCGAACTCCGTAAGCAAGAAGGGAGTCTTCAACTTGTAAAACAAATATAGGAATATGCGGACGTAGGATGCTTGTTGTATTGGGCAACGTATGTGAGTTGCATTGATATGCATTGGCATATGCGAATGTATGAGGTGCATGATACATGTTGATGTATACATGTGAATGGCGCCGAGTACGATCGATTATGACGTATAAACTCGAGAATGCGTATGGTTGTGTGAACATATCACGAATAAGCATATGAATTGCATATGATGCGTGTGGGGCTCGCAAGAGAACGAACGAGGTCGAGTTGACGAGGTTAAGCTCGGTGTAAGTTGCATGAGTGCCATGAAGGCAAGCGTTTGTAATTCGTGAACGATGAATACGCGAACGCTTTTGTTTGTTTTGTTTTCACTTGTATTAATGGAATTCGAAAAGAATTCGATTTATGGCAAACGACAAATGGTAGAAGAATTCAATGTTCCATTAATGTGTATTATGTCGAGGGGATGTGAGTGTAAAGTTTGGGAATGCCAGAAGGCAAGAGCGTGAAAGCTCGAGGGTACCGGGAAGGCTTGAGCGGGAAACTCGGGGTTGCAGTGGAGGCGTGAGAGTTAGAGCTTGTGAGTGGGAAGCTCGGGGATACCATGAAGGCTTGAGCAGGAAGCTAGGGGATTGTCGGGAAGGCATGAGTGTGAAGCTCGGGGTGCTGTGGAGGAGTGAGTGAGAAGCTTAGGGGTGCCGTGCAGGCATGAGTGTAACTGTCGCTACTTATGCTTGGCTGTATGTACAAGTCCCCGAAGTCCCTAGTGAAGGAGGGTTTTCTTGCGGGGTTGATACCAAAGCGTAGTTTTGTGCCGTATAATGAGCATAATTAGTGCAAATGCGTCGTCCATCTAGAATTTTGTCAGAGCGAGCGCTTATGCCCTTTTGTGTGGGCTCCCTGCTAGGCCCTCCGAGGAGTCCCCAACTCCTAGCTATAGACCTCCGTATGGTCGGAAAATTGTTTGATGAGGGGAGCTGGGTATGAGCAGTAGGTGTTAGGTGGTGAACCTAATCTTTGATACCCAAGCATTAGGGGTTAAGTGCTGGATCAATGGCTGCCGTGGGCTGCATTAACCAGTCCCTCTTACTCTTTCCAGGAGGGAAAAGGATTGATTGCAATACCGCGAAGCGGTCAATGTCATTATGAGGTATTGCCTTACCGCTTAGCGGTTGGTCGTGAACCATAGACTCGTTTAGATCTCTTTCCCGTGGGGAGGGTTTGACAAAATATGGTGGCCAAGAGACTAGACAAAATATTTACATATAGTGTACATGTAAATCTTGCTAATTGTATGAACAACGAATAAGAATGGCATAGTTTGTTTGATTGTCACATGTTTATTTAATTGAATTGCAATTAAATAGAAGAATGAAATATGTATATAGCATGTACTTGTAATGAAGTTGCTAAAAACATTTTGCATTTTTGTAAACATGCTTAAGGATCATTGAGACCGGAATGTGAAGCATGGCATATATAGCATGTAAGGCCTAGAAAGTGTTGCCAAATCTATGAAATGTTGTAGGCATGCTCAAAACTTATGAAAGCATGGCATGGCAATAGCTCAAATTGAAAGAGCGTAAAAGAGAAGATATAGTTACTTATCTTATGCCGATTTGGAGTGAGTTTGAATTAGAATCATTGTAAGTACCCAAATCATGTTAGAGTTGTCCAAGCATGAAGCTCCATTGCTCCGGCAAAGTTCCTTAGTAGAGGACTAATGATCTCATTGATTGAAACGGTGCTTGTGCCTCGTCAACATAAGATAAGGTAAATGATTAGCACTTTTTCCATATGATTAAATTGATTAAATATGTGCAATGAAGTGAAGGTCCACTGGGATTGAAGTCTCCGCTGGGATTGATGGTCCGCTGGGATTGCCGCTGAAATTTGTCGTCGGGCTACTAGCGGGTTTGCCGTTGAAGGCCGAGGATTGCCGCCAAAATTTACCGCTGGGCTACTAGCCGGTTTGCCGCTAAAGGCCGAGGATTGCTGCTGAAATTTGCCGCGGGGCTACTAGCGGGTTTGCCGCTGAAATTTTCCAAGGGGCTACTAGCGGGTTTGCTGCTGAAGGCCAAGGATTGCCGCTGGGCAAATAGCGGGTTTGCCACTGAAGGCCAAGGATTGCCGCTGGGCAACTAGCGGGTTTGCCACTGAAGGCCAAGGATTTCAGCTGAAATTTGTCGCTGGGCAACTAGTGGGTTTGCCGCTGAAGGCCAAGGATTACTACTGAAATTTGCCTCGAGGCAACTAGCGGGTTTGCCGCTGGGCAACTAGCAGTTTTGCCGATGAAGGCCAAGGATTGCAGCTGAAATTTGCCGCTGGGCAACTAGCTAGTTTGTCAAACGCTTAACGCGTTAAGTGGCTGCTGCTGTGATTTGATAGCTGATGCAGTGAATAGTGTTGGCAGATAAATGTTAGCGGAGCGCGTTGATCTTGTCGGCCGCTATGGAGGAATGAAGTTGTGGCGGACAAACTCTCTTGGTGTCCAGAGTAATTTTTTTTTTAGTGTGCTTGCTTTTAGGCAAGGCTTGCACTGGGGCCGATGATTATCCAAGGAGATTGATAATCAAAGAAGATTTGGGTATCTCAAAGAAGAAATAGAATAATTTTCTTTGAGCTCCGTTAGCATGGAAAATGACGATGCCTTTGTGTTGGCTTCCCATAGACGGCGCCAATGTTATTGTTTGTGACCGAGGGGTCTAATTAATGTTAGAGAGAAAGAGAGAGAGGTCTAATTAATGTTAGAGAGAGAGAGAGAGACACACACACACACACACAAGAAGTATAGTGGTTCGTTTCCCGCCTTAGCAGTAGACTACGTCCACTTGAAAACTTAACTAGTGTGTTTAGGCCTTGCAGCCCAAGGGGATTACAAGAGATGTAATGGGATCATGTTTAAGTGGGAGGAGGGGTCCCTTTTATAGGTAAGGGAACCCCTCCCATTTACATTTTCTTAAACGTGGGATGCTAAACCACTATTCTAGTCTTACAACAAAGTGGGTGTTACTTATGCTTGGTGATGTAGCAAATTAGTCATGCTAGTGAGAGGTATCTACAGTATATAATAGACAGCATGATAAGTGTGTGCAGCGACAATCTCACAAGCACAACTGCATGCGTGTACAGTATTATCAATGTTCAATCATTCGTGCAGAATTTAGTACGCAGATAAAGCATGATGGAGAAAAACTCATCTTTTATTAAAGCTCTGATGATGAAAAACTCATCTTTTATTGAAGCTCTGATAAGAGTAGAAGCTGAAAGCTTAGAGCCGAGGCCATGCTTGAAGGCAGGTGTTTGAATGAATGCCCATAAGTTGAAGGAACATCCAGAAATGCTCCATGCACACGTTAATTGTTGATCGTGTTTGATGCTGATGATCGATCGATGGTTGATGCTGATGAGAGGTTTTACTGGACCTCGTTGTGGATGATCGTTGGTTGATAGTGGATGAGCTCGAGTTAGTCGTGGATGAGCTTATGGTCTTGACGGGTGCAGGTGAACGACCACGTCAATTGGACTTTGCCACTCGCGGTTGCCGCATGGGGGTGATTCTTGGAGTATGACGCCTGGCGGTTTGGTGATGCTTGGCGGAAGCGCAAGGAGCTGGATGCTTAGCGATGGTGCCTAGTGGAGGTTGTCTGGCGGTGAAGCTTTAACTAGCGGTAGTGGCCAGCGGAGGAGCTTTGGTAAGCGGTGTTGGTATGCATATACCTCCTAGGCACAAGTATCAGAAGCACAAGACTCGTACTGCCAACACACAAGCAAGGTAAGCTCCCAGCCGAGGGTCTAGATACCCCTCGGGGTGATATCGGGAACCCCGAGCGTCCCACACCGAAAGAAAAGGAACCAAGCCCCACAAATCTGCTACATTAAGGTCATCTCCAACAACCCAAAGAGGTAACTGTTTCACTATAACTCTCCATTATCTTTATCTTATACGATACTGACTTAGGCATCGGAGCGTTGAAGGCCGGCACACCCGGTCTTCCGTTTGACCTTCGTCTGTTTTGCAGATAAGCGAGACCGATAGCAATAGTAAACAGACCAATACACCCAGTGTTTAGCTGGACCAGACCCATCTCGAGATAGTTGAAACATTTGGCATTTGGCGCTAGAAGGACTCCCCTCGCTCCTTGTTGGCAGAACAACACGCCGCCAGTGGCTACCAGCATTCCCGATACCAGCAACGACGATCCACCCCGCGAGGCAACGACCCACAAGGTCCAACGCACTTTTGAGTTCCAAAGCCCGAACATCGAGACTCGCTCAGTCATGACCACTGATCCAACCACAGCACTAGAAATAGCGATGTAGCCATGGCGGCTCACTGAGAGGTCGAAAATATGACAAACCAGAATCCTATCCTCCAAGAGGCACCCCTGCGGCGAGTTGCCAGCAACGAGGCACTGGACATGGCTCGTTAACAGGAAACCCTGTTACCGACAATAGGCGGCGTCCGACACCAGGAGTAGTCCTCATCACCGACCCAAGCACGGGCCTCGCTGGCACCTTCATGCCCCAAGAGCTACATCGGGAAGCCCCACGGCCCCCACGCCTAGCAGCACAAGTACAGGATCTCAAGTGGTCTACCTGAACTCCCCCTATTTCCCTGCCAACTCGGCACAGTGCCACCACCTTAGAGTCTTAGACTATCCCTGATATAGCGGGAACCTCGGGTGCAAACACCGCCATAGCCGCCAACGTACCTCCACCCGACCCCAATACTCAGCTATTGCTTCAAATGAGCGAAGCCATCGCCTCCTTACAAGCAAGGGTTGAGAGCGCCGAAAGCAGGACCGGCTGGAAACCGATCACGGCAGGCTTTCAGGGAAAGATGGGACCATTCACTGCTAGAATACAGGTTGAGAAGTGCCCATAGAAGGCTAAGCCCTTCAAGATTGAGATATATAACGGCACTCGAGACCCCTGCCACCACTTGGAAGTGTTCCAGTCCATCTTACATGGTACCCGATACACGGACGCAATGGCATGCCACGAGTTCGAAGAAACCCTAACGGATGAGGCCCTGCGATGGTTTCTTAATCTTCCCCCCAACTCCATTGATAGCTTGTAGGAGCTCGGGGACAAATTCCTCCGCAGATTCATCTTGTACGACAGTGGCTATCGTACGACACCTGACCTATTCCGACTTAAACAACGGCCAAAGCCCAAATGAACAATTATGAGACTTCGTCCGCCGCTGGAAGAAACAAGCTATATAGTGTCTTTCCTTTGACCCGGACCTAGCGGCATCGGCATTCAAGCAGGCACTCCAGCCAGGATACTTCCTGCTACAAATAAACACCAATCCCCCTACAACATATGATGACCTCCTCGATGCTGCTACCGCTTTTACGCAGGACGAATACGATACCTTTGGTCACGATACCAATGCCAACTCGCATCCGGTCAATGTCCCTCAAGTCAACAACCCCATCGGGACCACAGATAGTAGCAAAGATTCCGCCAGGGACAAGCCTATCCAGCATTATAGATCCCAACGATAGCGACAAGGCTACAACGACAAAAGGGATAAACAGTACGGGAAGAGCCCCGAGAAGCCAAAATACTCCTCCGACAGTCGGTATCGCGATGCACCATATGGCAGTACCCAACAGTGGGACCAGAGATTTGAGGCACCCCGATACGAGATTTACACCACACTCATCGCTTCTTATAAGGATATCTGGAATAACCACAAGGACATCATCCCACGCCCACCAAAGCTCAAACCAGGCTAGGCTAAACCGCGAGATAACGGTAAATATTGTACATATCATGAGGAATCCGGCCACCCTACCAATATCTGCTGGGCACTGAAAAATGCTATCGAGCACCTCATCTAGAGCGGCCAGCTCTCGCAGTATCGCATTCCCTCCACGGGTGCTAACACTATTGAAGTCTACGGACAGATCCTAATGATACACAGTGGCGCCCCAAAGGCACCAGAGACTCGTCATGCACAAAAGCGCCAATACCTTCGGGGCCAGGAGATATTGGGACTCAGTCATGGCTGCCACACCCCACAAGTATAATGGAACTCAATAGCCTTTAATCGCAGAGAGGACACCATAAAGAAGCACCATAACGACTCATTCTTGATCATTATGGTCATTGACCACTATTGGTGCCATCGGGTCCTGGTCGATAGCGGCGCGGCGGTCAGTTTCATGTTCGGCAACTGCTACAAAGGCCTCAACCGAGACAAGAGGAAACTGAGTCAAGATCACAAGCCCCTGATTAGTTTTGCAGGATAAATGACACAACCCTTGGGATCCGACAACCTGCGGTTCACACTCGGAGGAGGCAGTACTCACTATGACAACACATTTTATTGTTATCGACTACCCCTCCTCCTACAATGTCATCCTAGGGCGAGACGTCATCTGGGGACTCCAGTGTTTCATGGCAGGACACATGCTAATGATGAAGATACCCACCCTAGGTGGTATCCTCACTGTTCAAGGCAATCAAGAGCTCGCGAGACAATGAAACTCCTTAACTGTCGCGAGGGGACATAGCAGATGCCAGGTACTCCTAACTTCAGACATGCCTTCTCCATCTGACAAGCCAGACGATCCAAGGGAAGATCCTGAGACCCCAGAAGCCGGCGATACACGCTGTAAAAAGAAGGACGATAAGCGAAAACTCTAGCACCTGAGACCAGACGCTTTAGAAGACCTGATATCGATCTCCATATTCGACACACACCCAGAAAGAAAGGTCAAAATCGGGTCCAAAACAGATCCACAGTTCCAAGCAGAGTTGATTGCCTTCCTCAAAACCCGATAGGAGGTGTTTGTATGGTCGTATGCCCACATGCCCGGGATATCGCCTGAACTACTAACCAATAAACTCACCATTTCACCAGATGTCCCCCCAATCTGACAGAAAAGAAGGGCCTTCACTGAAGAAAAATACAAAGCCATCTAGGCTGACGTTAAGAAACTCTAAGACATCGGGTTTGTCAGGGAAGTCTTCTACCCGACATGGCTCTCCAATGTTGTGATGGTAAAGAAGCGTAACGGCAAATGGTGCATGTATGCCGATTACACCAACTTGAACAAGGCTTGCCCAAAGGACAGTTTTCCCCTGCCATGAATCGACCAGTTAGTTGACTATACTGCAGGCCACAAGCTCCTTAGCTTCATGGATGCCTTCTCGGGTTACAACCAAATCGCCATGGAACCTTCTGATTAGGAACACACATCGTTCACTATCGATAAAGGTTTATATTGCTACAAGGTAATGCCATTCGGTCTCAAAAACGCTGGGGCCACATACCAGAGGCAAGTTAATGCCATGTTCGCAGATCATATCAGCAAAATAATGGAGGTATATGTAGACGACATGCTCGTCAAGAGCGTCACCAAATAAAACCACATCAAGAACCTGGGCATCGTCTTCGACATCCTACTCTAATACGGTATGCGACTAAACCCAGACAAGTGCCTGTTTGGTGTACTTGGCTGCAAATTCCTGGGCTTTGTAGTCAGCGAGAGGGGCATTGAAGCAAATCCTGAGAAGGTTCAGGCAATCCTCAATATGGAACCACCAAAGACAAGGAATGAGGTACAATCCCTGATCGGGAAAGTCGTCGCCCTCGCCCGGTTTATATCTCGCTTAACTGACAAGTACGCTCCCTTCTTCAAGCTCTTTAAAACTCACCACACTGAGGCAATCATTTGGCGGCCCGAGCACGACAAGGCTTTTCAGGGCCTTCGAGACTACCTGACATCATACCCACTCTTTCCAAACCTATCCCAGGAGAGGTCTTGTACATTTACCTTGCAGTATCAGTCACCGCGATCAGCGCCGCCCTGGTCAGACGTGAGAATAACGATGAACTACCAGTTTACTACACCGGCAAGGGGTTCAATGATGTTGAGTCCAGGTACTCCGATATCAAGAAATTAGCCCTCGCACTCCTCACAGCTGCTCGGCGATTACGACAGTATTTCCAAGCACACACCATACATGTTTTGACCAACCAGCCTTTGAAACAAGTCTTCCAGAAGCTGGAATCTTCTGGTAGGCTGGTAAAATGGTCCATCGAACTCGGCTAGTTTGACATTCACTATACGCCTCGTATCGCCAACAAATGGCAGGCTGCTGCAGATTTCATAGCAGAGTTCATACCCCGAGAAGAGGATGAGTCCTTGAACGAAATTGTATCGGAACCCCATACCACTGCCACATGGACTCTTCATGGCGACAGATCCTCCAATAGTATGCTCAGCGGTGCCGGAGTAGTCTTGACTGACCCTGAGGGAAACACATACTAGTATGCACTGTAATTCAAGTTCAAGGCCTCAAACAACGCAGCCGAGTACGAAGCGTTGATAGCTGGCATCCAGCTGGCCAAATAATTAGGGGTCACAAACCTGGCAATCTTTACCGATTCCCAACTCCTCGTTAACCAGGTCGGCGGTGATTACCAGGCCAAAGAACCACACCTATCTCACTACCAATCCCTCACCAAGACCTTACTCCAGCGATGCCTCACCAGTCACATAATCACACTGATCCCCTGGGCACAGAACAACAAAGCAGACGCTGTCGCCAAGCTGGCAACATCGCCCCCAAACATAGATATGGGAGGTCTCAAGCTGGAAATCCTGGATAAGCCGAGTATCGACAAGGTATTCTTGGAAATATTCTTGACCGAGAGTGAGCGCCTACCTTCATGGAAAGACCCATTCATCGACTACCTCTCCAAGGGTATCGAGCCCCAAGACAAGACTATCGCCACCAAGCTCCGCAGAAGGACAACGCTATACATGGTCAGAGAGGGCAAACTGTACTGGAAAGTAAGATCCTTCCCCCTGTTGAAGTGCATCTCCTTTGAGGAGGGGCAGCGAGTTCTGCTATTGTTGCATAGTAGAGTTTGCGGCAATCAAGCGGACGCGAGAAATCTGGCGTTCAAAGCATTGCGAACAGGGTACTATTGGCCCAATATTGAGCAAGACGCGAAGCATATCGCTAGCGGCTGCCTTCAATGCCACCAGTTCGCAAACTCCCCTCTGGCACCATCGGTACTGCTCTTGATCATCATCGCCCCTTGGGCATATTGCCAATGGGCCTAGATTTAATTGGCAAATTCCCCACAGCACCCGGCCAGATAAAGTTTACCATTGTTGCCGTGGACTATAACACCAAATAGGTCTAAGCCGAGACCCTAGCCTCGATCACAGTCGCCAAGGTCATCAACTTCCTGTGGAAGAACATTTATTGTCAATTCGGAATCCCTGAGACAATCATCACCGATAACGGTGCCCAGTTTGATAACGATACTCTCAGGGACTTCATTGGCCAGTACGGCACGCAGATCCGATACTCCTCCCCCACACACCCACAAACAAATGGCCAAGTTGAAGCTATCAATAAGATAATCAAGCAGAACTTGAAGAAGAGGCGCGATGATGCAAAGGGCTTATGGGCAAAGAAGTTTCTCAAGGTATTGTGGGCGATCAGGACGACCCCAACAGAGGCCAATGGAGAATCCGCTCTCTGCTTGTCATTCAGAACCAAGGCCGTGATCCCTGTCGAGCAGGAGGTTCACTAACTAACTCAGAAGGGTTGAGCCTCGACTCCGACCTCCTGGAGGAATGCCGCGAGCGAGCCCATCTCCGTAATATCAACAACAAACAAGTTAGGGTCATGGCTCGCCTCCTCTCCGTCGAGGACTGGGTGATGAAGGAGAAAATGTCAACCCCAACAGGACTCAAAGCCACCTGGGAAGGGCTGTACAAGATCACTGAGGCCGTCGGACCCGCTTCCTTCTACTTGAGGGGAGCAGACGACATCATTCTTCCACATCCTTGGAATGCACAACACCTCCGCTACTATCCCAAATAGAGCACAATGCCACCTCTTCGTCATCTCCACCTCGCTATCGCCCCACCCCCCTCCATGCAATGTAAGCACCAACACCATCTCCCTTTTATCTTTCTAGTTCAATGTATTTTGCACCTGCCTTTGTGCAGTAATGAATGATGTGCTATTTGCAACAAGCGAAACGCTCTCACAACGAATGCAATGTTTTTACTAACCACACTTCTCCACTTGGCAAACGCCAACGATTATCGCCATCCGACCTATGATCGGTCAAACATTTTACTACCATCCTTATCACCATAGGCTTTGTGTTGGCCATCTTAACACGCAACAGGCATGGGCAAGCTGTATAGCTATCCCAACTTACTGCCTACGCATCTCTAATACCAATGTGATATCGCTCATGGCCCACGCTGTCCCTCGCAAACCCTTGTGCTGCCAACCACGATTAAATGAATGAATGAATGAATGTTAACGTTACGCGATGTAACGTTAGGCGATACATCTCCATGTATGAATCAATGAAGGAATGTTAACGTTACGCGATATCTCACCACGAATGAATGAATGCTCCTATCAATGAATGATTGTTAACTTTAATGAATGTGCGATACTCCGCCCTCAATGAATGAATGAATGATATGTGATACTCCACTACCAATGACTTATACGCGATACTACTCTACCACTGAATGATATGCGATACTCCACTACCACTAAATGATAGGCGATACATTGCCACAAACGAATGTGTCAACGATATGCAACCCATCATGATTCATGAATCCTCCTTACGAACTGCCACGATATGCGATACAATGCAACAACAACCAACACCGACGAGATGCCATGCCCAATGAAATCGCCCCATGTCAAGGGTCTGGCACTTGCTCTCACCCGAAGTACAGATACTACACTACAAGGCCTTGCCATAAAAGCAGCACCCACACTTGCACTCCACCACAATGACAAGCGACACAATGAAACATACAAGAATTAAAGGGCGATAACGTAATAAAAGGTGATACATTCTCCAAAAATGAAAGTTCACTATAATGGGCTTTGTGGCCAATAGCGATACACCAATTGATACTTCATACAAATGCGATACACAACGACAACATGTTACATATTAATACAAATGCGATACACGTCATAGCACACAAGTGCGATATACATGCAATTATCCTCGCTCGCACTCCCGAGTCCGGTACAAGCTAGCTCCAACCAAGACTGATTTTTTGGAAAATGAGGATCTCCAAAAGAGGATCGCTGAATTGGAGGATTGATAGGCTGGCCGGGCTCCGGTGGGAAAGACTGGGGGGCAGTTGCACCGCACCACTCTCCGCCATATCACTGCCTAATCTCCATCGTTGTAGCCTGCTGCACCTCCAACGATCTTAGTCCTTGGGTTTCTCACTTGGACGGGCTTTCAGTTCCTCAGGAGCACAGATTGCTCAATCCTCAAATGGGTGATGAAGTCGAATCCTCGTGAGATTAGGCTATAAAGCCCATAACCCAAGGTGAGATTAAGCTATAAAGCCCATAATTCTGCAAAAAGCAAATCCACAGAAGGAAGGAAGGATTTCAGAAGCAGAAGCACAATGAAAAACAAAGAGAATGCCATGTTGAAAATGTGATGAAAACAACCCCCCCCCCCCTCTCTGCCTATTTATAGAGGAATGTCACCACCACCAACCGTCCCCAGACGACCAATCGTCGCACCGCTTTAATGACCTACAATAATGCCAAGGCAACCATTCGACAAAGCAACAAATACATTCAACGCATGGGGGGCTATCGCCCAACAATGTCTATTCCCCATAAACGTTTCGCGTCCCAATGCCAAGCGAACATTCCAAAAACCAGACAACTCGGTCAATGTCTCAACAAAATCCAAAGCATTTACAAGAAAAAGCAAGCCTATCACTAGCACAAAATAAAACTAAAAAATGCATAAGCTAAGTATCGCCCTCGGCACTGCGTGTCTGCTCCCCCGCTCCATCTCGCTCTCCAACATTTTCACCTTGCACCTCGCCCTCGGTACTCACGCGGGCCTCCCGCTAGCCAGTAGTGCCCTATGCCTCGCGATCGCTAGCCTGGCCCGACACATGGTCTGGTACAGCATGCTCGCTGATCACAATCCCAGCACTTCTACTGCCACTCACGGCACTAGCTTGCGATCTTGCTGCCTTCTTGGCCTGCATATCCAAAAGCATCTTCTCCTGATCAATCCAACTAGCAGTGATACCATCTCGGATAGAGTGCAGGGCCCCATCCGAGAAGGCCTTGTTCATATTCTCTTGAAATGATCTGACTGGAGGTAGAGATCCACCGCCTTATCTGCGCCATCCAGCTTAGCCTTATGGAGTTTGTCAAAATGTGTCTCGGCAGCAGCACGCAAGCAGATGCAGTCCTCGGCAAAACTACTGGCTCGGGTCTGTTGCTCAGCTAACTCTTTCCTCAACCACTCCATCTTTGCCTGCCTCAAGCTCAACGTCTCACAAGCGGTCAACCTCCATTTGCAGAGTGCCAACCTGCCCTTCCAATTCCACTACGTGATCTGGAAAATGAGCCAAACTCTCCAGAGCAGCAACGTGAAGCTCTAACTCGGCATCATGTTCCATGACTTGCCTCTCCAAGTCTTGCAGGCACTCTTCAGCCTCGCTGACCCGGCCCCCAACCTGATCCACAGCTCTCAGGCCATCCTCCACCTATTGTAGCTTCCCAGTCAGATCCAAGTTGGACTCCCTCAATGGGAAGACAGCATCCTTGCATCTTGGCGACTAGCCTCCTCCACTGCGAGTGATCGCTCCAACTCCATCCTTCTCACGATCCCATCATCAATTGCTCGCCTCATATCCTTGCGTTCCACCTGGCCATGGTCTAACGCACTCTGAAGCTTGTGTGCCTGCTCCCTCTTAACATCCAGCTCCCCCTAAAATCGGTCTATCTCCCTATCAAAGTGGGCCACCAACTCGACAAAGGCATGATAATTCATGTTCACGGTCTGCATGTCAGCATACATACTAGAAAGAAACGAACAAATGAACAAACTCATAACGATACATACCCTTATCAACCTTTCCTGATCCTCCCTATAGTCCAGGCGCGGATCTTCAGCATTAATTTACGAGACTGCGGTCGCGATGATAGTTTCGCAAGTGGGCAACCATATGAAGGATGGCACCTTCGGTAACTCCAATCTCGCACAAGGTGCGCGCGAGACCCCCGGCAACCTCATCGCGAGAACCCCGCGAGCCCCCACTCGTAGACCTCGAGCGCGATACATTATCAACCCGAGACCTCTTACCACCTCGGGTATTGATATTAACACCAATAGGCGGACTCCCAAGACGAAGCTGCGAGGCAGTCATTTTCATCTACCCGACCCCGTTAGTAAGGGCACATGTATTCGACACTCGGATCCCATCCCCCTCGCCAACCTCGCCATGGGTCCCCACTATGGTAACCTGGGCACCCCCTATCACGCCTTCTCCAGACTCACGTTGCACCTTAAGAGCCTCAACCGTCGGACCTGTGCCTCTCCACTATCAATAGTAATGACCTCCCGTCAGACTGGACCGCCAGTGTCATCGCCAAAGACAACATCCAGCTGTTCCAACACCTCATCATGCACTAGACGAGCACGAGCTCTGGTATCGCTTTGGCGTCGCTCCACTTCTTCAAGCAACTCCTTGACGGAGATCTCAACTTCAACCGTTGGTTCAAAGGGCCGCGCCACACCACCAAGCTCCACCCCTCATGCAGATACTCAGGGGGACTGTCTTGCTACTTCCCTAGTCGGGCGGGGGGGGGGGGGGGGGACTGGCGCCTGCCAGCTACTTGGGGATGCTCACCCACTTCACCCACCTGCATTGGCGGCCCCTAGGGACTTTGAGCTGATTCCCGAGCAACCTGGGCCTCCTCCCCCTCGGCATCAGCTTCCTCCTAGGCTCGCCGGTTGAGATACTCCAGAACGGTATCTGGAAACCTCAGATACATCTCGTCGGGCAACAGCATGTTCACCCGATGGTCTGTCACACGCACCTTATCTGGCAGATCAACATTAACTCACATTGCCGTCTCCGATTCTCGCAACAATCCTTGGATAATGATATCGGGATCGACTTCGGCTTACGGGGTGACGCTCTTGCTAGGGGCCTCGTTCAGCATATCCGCTGCCATATACATGCACAATTTTAGCAAGGCCACAACCCAACGAACGATCGAACACCAAAAAAAAAAAACAAGAAAGAGAGAACCCCTCACCAGGACACCTCCCCAACTGAAACCTCTCATATATCGGGAGCCTACACAGGCGATAGAACCCCCTCGCTCCCCTGGGAAACTCACCCATCACCCTCGCCACATGCTTTCGCTCCAGCGTGGTCAGGTCAACCTCCTGCCTCACTACGATACAAAGACATGGTATTAGCACACACACCAAAGGCAAAGTCCACCAAAAATGTAATCACGATACTCACAAATGGGTTAGAAACGGGTCGAAACCCGATGCACCATGTCCGGATTCTGCCAGCGGCCTCCAACCAGGCAAGGCAGCCCCCGCCAGCAAGTAGAAATGTTTGGCTGAACGTCCTCAATAACCGAGCGGCCACGTGCCCTAAAATTTATACATCCGCTATCGCCAGCTTTCGTACAGTATTGCATCTTGAACATAGAATTAAACTCTCCAATGCTGGGACACAACAGTCTGCTAAGCTTCCAAAGCAGTAACACTCCCATTATTTGTCTCAACGCGTTTGGCGATAGCTGCCCTAACGACATATTCAGGCACGACAACAGATACTCCAGCTCCTCTGGTATCGGGAACGTCAACCCACACTTGAGCTGATATTCCTAAAAATATGCCCACCCCACCTTGGGGTGGCTAAAATACTCACCATCGTTGTCTGGACTCGCTCAGGTGCTCCTCATCTCAATGATCTGCTCCTCCGTCATACTTGGACCGGGCTGATCAATGGGCATAACGCCAAGGAGCAACCGCCCCCGCGACGAGTGCGTTATCTCCAACACTTCAACATTCTCCACTTCAGGCATATCGGGAACAACAATTTGCCCAACCCTACTCGGAACCCCATGGGACGCACCCTCTCCACTTCTACGGGAAGCACCCTCGACACCTCCTCGGGAACCACCCACGGGGAACACCTTCGCCACGACCACGCGAAACACCTTCGCCACCTCTGCTAGAGGCACCGACACCACTGTGAGAATCTCTTTCCCCTCCACGAGAGGAACTCTCTCGCCTACCGCGACTGCCATTCTCCAGCGCCATACTTCGAGAGATACAAACAACTGGTCAATCACTTCCTATCTATCACCTTCCTCAACCCTCCACAAAATCCCAAATATTAACAACCTACCAGGAGCCACAATGGCAAACCCAGCTCAACCCGAAATTCACCCTCTCTAAAACCTCACCAGACCTAAAGCAACCCAGAACCCGCCGGTAAAATTTCACTCCAGGAATATGACCCCCAAAACAAAACCCATGCACACAAACGCCCCCAGACAAACCCAGAAAGTTCAAGATAGCGTACTTGTTCGCTCCTTCAATCTGAAAATTGAGACAACGACGACCACAACACGAAATTCTGACTACATCCCTAAAGTTTCAAGCTTTCTGCATACCAATGGCTCCAACTTCACCCAGTCCTTATCCCAATCTCCAACAAGAACACAGGAACAGTAACCACCTCCATATCTCTCCTCTGTCCTTATATATAGACCTCGAGAATACAGGGATAGTTGGACGTGCAAGGACGATGACAGCAGATCTCACCATGTGTCCGACATCCCTGAACGTTGCAGATGTTATGCGCCGTCGCCTGGACTCCTCACCACTACGCCATTATTACATGTTTCGGACTCCAGTACACCGAGCTTCCCGCACATGAAAAATAAATGACATCACTACACGTGTCGCCAGGGTACCACATATAAGCCAAAAGACTCATGAAATCCTACCACCGATTCGCGATAGTGACACAACGCCAAGTGCGAGTACGATCTCCTCACCCTAGCCAAGACTCCTCTTAATTGGGGACCTAGGGGACTAGGGGTAATTGCTATACGGAAGCTACGGGGCATGAGCTCTTCTTGAACTTCCGATACTTTTACTAGAGAAACTCCCCACCCAAGAGAACTCTTGACCGGGGACTTGGGGGACTTGTTGGTATGCGCATACCTCCTAGGCACAAGTATCAGAAGCACAAGACTCGTATCACCAACACACAAGCTAGGTAAGCTCCCAGTCGAGGGTCCCGATACCCCTCGGGGCGATATCGGGAACTCCGAGTGTCCCACACCAAAAGAAACGGAACCAAGCTCCCACAAATCTGCTACATTAAGGTCATCTCCAACAACCCAAAGAGGTAACTATTTCACTATAACTCTCCATTATCATTATCTTATACGATACTGACTTAGGTATCGAAGCGTTGAAGGCCGGCACACCCGGTTGTCCCTCTGACCTTAATCTGTTTTGCAGATAAGCGAGGCCGATAGTGATAGTAAACAGACCAATACACCCAGTATTTAGCTGGACCAGACCCATCTCGAGACAGCTGAAACAAGCGGTACCTTGGCTAGCGGTGGTGCCTTGCGGAGGATTCCCAGTGGGGGTGGCTAGCGGAGGCTGCTCAGCGGGGGTGTGTTTGAAGGAGCATCTTGGCGGTGTCGCTTGACGTTGTGTTTCTTGGCTATTGGCGGAGGCTTTTCTTGGAGGAGGTTGGAGCTGTGCGTTGGGCCTTGCTGTCGGCGCTGGCAGTTAGCACTTACTAGCCGCTGGAGTTAACCTCGCCGGAGGGTGATGGCCGGTGCTGGGCTGGCTGCTAGCCTCGCTAGGAGTTGAAATTCTTAATTCTTTATAGAGAAAAATTCTGTTTAGTCCTTATACTATGACTCTATCATCATTTCAGTCTTTGACATTCTAATTTAATCTGAAAAGTCCCTGAGGTTACAATTTCCGTCTAATAGGTCTTGACCGTTAAGATTCTGTCAAATTGGGCTGTTAAGTTGCTGACGTGGCAATCCAAGTTACACATCTAATTGTGTGCCACGTCAGCCAGTTAACGGAGCATTTAGATAGCGAGGACCTATTAGACAGAAATTATAACTTCAGGGACTTTTCAGATTAAATTAGAATGTCAGGGACTGAAACGATGATAGAGTCATAGTACAGGGACTAAACAGAATTTTTCCCTTCTTTATATATATATCTATATATATATATATATGGGCTAAATACAAATTACTACCATGTTCAATTCAGTCTCTGAAACTTCTAATTTCATCAAAAACACCCTTGCACTTTAATTTTGATCTAATAGGTCCAATTTGTTAGTTTTCCGACAATTGAGTTATTTAACTTGTTAATGTGGCTCATATATGGCCTATGTTTTATGATGTGGTGTCGAGGTGGTCTGCATAGTCAATTTAGGAGTGAGTCATACTATTAAAAATAAATAATTTTTCAACAAATAATTCAACTATAACTTGAACCCATAACAGAATATTAACTAATTGGACCTATTAGATCAAAATTGAAAGTGCAGGGGTGTTTTTGATGAAATTAGAAGTCCAGAGACTGAATTGATTTTAGACCTAAACCACAGGGTACTAACTAGTATTTAGCCCATATATATACACACACACACACACACACACACACACACACACACACACACACACACGCTTGCGTTAAGCAAGCTTGGCAGAGTACGGTGCTTGTTGCGTCAAAGAGACGAGCTTCGCTGATGTGTACAGTCTAGCGGGGGCGTTGATGATGATCGAAGAGTGCCGTCCACAGTGGATCTTCGGGTGTCCAGAGTAAGTTGGCAGCAACATTTATTTTATTTATTTTTGAGTGGGCGTTGACTTTTCCTATGGGCGTTGATCGGAGTTGACCAGCCCTTTAAGTTGGCGTTAACCTCATCTTGACTTGGAATTTTGCAAGCACTGAGCCCAAGTTGAACTCGATGCAAATTTTCGTTTTTGTTTTACCGCTAGGATGGGTTGGCGGTGGCGCTAGAGCAGCACGCCACTTTTTTTTTTTTTTTTTTTTTTTTTTTTTAAGAGATTGGAGCTGGCATTTGGCGGAGCAAGAAAATATTTGAATTTTGAGCTGGCGAGGCAAACTTCTTATGTAGAGAATAGCAAAATTATTTTATTTACCACCAAGGATGGGATTTTCTCATCAAAGAAGCTGAAGCCCAGTGAGTAAATGACTCAAATAAGAAAAGAAAAGACAATTTCTTTGATCTTCCGTTAAGGTGACTTAATGCATGGTAAGTGACAAAGCCATTGTATCGGCTTCCCACAGACGGCGCCAATGTTAATGTTTGTGACCGAGGGGGTCTAATTAACGTAAAAGAAAGAGAGAGAGAAAGAGAGAGAGACACACACACACACACACAAGAAGTATAGTGGTTCGTCTCCCACTTTAGAGGGAGACTATGTCCACTTGAAAGTTTAACTAGTGTGTTCGGGCCTTGCTGCCCAAAGGGGATTACAAGAGATGTAATGGGATGATGATTAGTTGGGAATGAGTCTCCTGTCTCCTTTTATAGGGAAGGGAGGCTCCTTCCTTCACATGTTTTCCAATGTGGGACAAGAAGTCCCCATTCTAGTCTAGAAAACCATATTGTGAAGACAACTTGGCAAGGCCGGGAAAGTGGCTTCCCGGAGAGGTCTTGGCCGCTTCCGACTATCACGGTGTAGCCTGGACATTGGGCTACGGGATGCATATCGAGGTTGGGTCCCACTATGGCTTGTGGGCCTACTAAGAGGGTGTTACTTATGCTTGGTGAGATGGCAAATTAGTCATGCATATGCTAGCTAGTGAGAGGTATCTACAACAGCTAATTCTGAATTTGGGGTTTTAGTTTTCTTACTTTTCCAAAGTGTTTAGAGGAGCATAAAATGTATGAGCTATCTAATTTAGAGGAGCATAGTCCGTGAAACTCATTATGCTTGTAGCCTAGTATTACTGATATCTTAAAACATATTTCAATGCTTCTAGTTAAAATAGTTATTGTCATCTAATTTAGTGTTTGTATAACATAGCATAAGAGTGAGAAATATTTGTCATATGCATATGGTACAAATTCATTGAAACATTGAATTCTATTTTGTTCTTTTGACGATATCATAAGGCTGATAATTGTTTGGATTTTGCTTTGTACCTTGCAGTTTTAGCATAAGGCTGATTGGCAGTTTAGATGACTTGGGAGCATTTGATATATTCTACAACCAAGCCATGAGGAGGAAGAAAAACAAATGTCCAGGCTCTAGAGTACATTGCAAATTATTTTGATATTAAGCTTCAATAGTTAGGTTTAAGGAACAAATAATGACTATTGTAGATGTATTTTGGTGGTTATAATGATCGAATATATGTATTTTGATGAGGGAATTGAGTTATAGTGAAATGACTTTGGAGTTTGCGTAATAAATGAGAACATCAATGAATGGCATGAGCAAACTTATATGTGTAATCTGAAATACATGGCAACAACTAACTCTAAGAACAATATGTTGTTGGAGAGTTTGCGTAATAAATGAGAACATCAATGAATGGCATGAGCAAACTTATATGTGTAATCTGAAATACATGGCAACAACTAACTCTAAGAACAATATGTTGTTGGACCAACTAACAAACAATAGAATATAGAAGGAAAAATCTATTGTTCTATATATATTCAGGCAACATAAAATTGTATCTTAAACACAACTTTAACCACAAATAAATGTCTTATGCTATGAGTTAAAAAGATAGATAATTGTAATTGAAATTTAAAGCCAACATCAATAAACTATGATTGAGAACCAATACTGACAATATATAATTCTCATTACTGTCTTTGAAATAATTATTAGACCATAGAAGTTAAGCAATGCTGTTATTGGTCTTCAAGTCCGCCAACACTTTTCTATCGTCTGAGTTCATTACTTATAGTTTGGTTCCAGACAATAAAAATATCATGTTTACTGTCTTCGAAATAGGTTTCAAACAATGGTAGTCAAATTTTGCTATTGTTTCTTTTCAGTTTTATCTACACTTTTCTATTGTCTCATTTCATGTTAAAATATCTTAGAGTTGTGATGATTTTTATCAGACAGCATATGACCAGAAAGTTTTCTGTCATCTGATTGCTCGATAGACAGCAGCCGCAAAGGCAACAGTTTTGGATTTATTCAGACGACAGAGCATCTCTGTCGTCTGATTAACTTTCTGGCATAGTGATCCCACCAAAGTTGCCAGTGCTTTGATTTCGGAAAGAACCGTCAGTATTTAACTTAACCCACGACAAAGAATGGGATGCGGACCAAAGCACCACAATGTATCTGGGGACATTAACTCTCAAAGATGACAACCCCAACAGATTGAATATGGGAAGAGAGTTCATAAAAGAGGAGCAATGTTTAAAATGTAGTGCAGCAGAGTCTTTGAGTGATAGAAGAAAGAAAGTACTGTCTAAAGCACTGCAAAGTAAAAATCAATCCATGAACATGTACCTTGTTGCTTGAAGTCCAGATGCTCTACGTACACTGTGGTGCAGAGTCTTTGAGTGATAGAAGAAAGAAAGTACTGTCTAAAGCACTGCAAAGTAAAAATCAATCCATGAACATGTACCTTGTTGCTTGAAGTCTAGATGCTCTACGTACACTGCGGTGCAGAAAGCTAGTCAGACTTTAGAGGATGGGGTTAGGGTGTGAAGAAGTGTAGAGCTGAGTAAATCACCATCGGTACTTAGTGACGCCAACCATGAAAGCAGCTTAATCCAGCAAGAAGCTTAAGCTAGCAACCATGAAAGAACGGAAGAGAAGATTCACCAAGGCACTTACATACTTTAATTATTTCAGCTGCCATGATCTCCACATACCTTGGTTGATATCTAGTTTTCGAGAAACATTCTCAATAGGTTCTTTACTTTGTCCTCTTTGTAGTTTTGCTTATGGCTGCATTCGGATCAAGTAATTATAATTTGGAGAATCCAAGACAGAAAATGCATGGTTTGTTGGGAAGGTGGCGATTGATCTTGTAGGGTAATGTTGGAACAACAATATTGGGGTTGCTAAGGGTTATCATGCAATCTTTGAACTTCAGGTTCTTGTATTATTGGCTCCTTAGCTAGAGAGTTAGCTGGAAAGGCAGTAGTCGCTGCATGCTTGTAACGCAATATAGTCAAATAGAACAATAAGATATTGAGAGAATGAATTGTTTAATACTCTATTCATCTCACAGTGGGGGTATATAGAGAAAATTACAGGAATACAACTGACGTACGTCTCTATTCTCTACCACACATAGAATAGGTACGTACTAACTACGGTATAACTACAATATATTACACTCCTAATGTTATTCCATGACTTACTATAACACTCCCCCTCAAGTTGGCGCATACATATCAACCATGCCCAGCTTGCTTAGTGAGTCATAAAACGCCTTCCTGGAAACTCCTTTGGTAAGTATATTTGCAAGTTGCTTTTCCATAGGAACAAAAGGGAAGCTGATAAGTTTGGCATCTAGCTTCTCTTTTATAAAGTGACATCAACTTCCACATGTTTAGTACGATCATGTTGTACTGGATTATGTGATATATCAATGGCTGCCTGGTTGTCACAATACAACTGCATAGTACTTTTGAGTTTGAAACCCAAATCACGTAACAGATTTCTCAGCCACAATAATTCACACACCCCATGAGCCATACTTCTATACTGATCAGCCTCAACATTAGGTCGTGCCACAACTTTCTATTTCTTACTCTTCCATGTAACTAAATTACCTCCCACAAAGGTAAATTAACCTAATGTCGACCTATTGTCTGTAACATTTTCAGCCTAATCTGCATCTGTGAAGCCACAAACCTCAAGAATGTTGTTGTGTTTAGAAAACATTACTCCTCTCCCTGGAGCTGACTTCTAAGTACCTTAAAATTCTCACAACAACATCCATGTGACTCTAACTTGGGTTATGCATGAACTAACTTACCACACTCACTGCATATGCAACATCTGGTCTAGTATGAGTCAAATAAATCAAGCGTGCAACCAACCTATGATAGCTAGCTCGATCAGTAGGTACTTGATCTGGATACTCGGCTAAACAATAGTTATTCTCAATAGGAGTGTCAATAGGTTTGCAATCCAACATACCTGTCTCTATCATCAGGTCAAGAATATACTTCCTCTAGCACAAGTAGATCCCTTCTCTTCCCCTGGTTACCTCAGTCCTTCATCTCAAATTTAGAGGCTAGTTGTCTCTGTAGTCTATCCATCTCAACAATATCATTGCCCGTGATTACCATATCATCAACATAAATGATTAGGACTGTTACCTTCTCTTGTTGATGCTTGAGAAATAAGGTATGGTCTGAGTTACTCTGTCTGTAACCAACTTTCCACATGAACTGTAAAAACCAGCCAAACCAAGCACGAGGTGACTGTTTGAGACCATACAGAGATTTTCTCAATTTGCACACAAAATCACCAAGAGAAGCAGCTACATACTCAGGTGGAAAACTCATGTACACCTCCTCAGCTAACTCTCCATGAAGAAACGCATTCTTGACATCAAACTGTCGGAGTGGTTAGTTTAAACTAGCAGCAAACGAAAGCATAACCAGAATAGTGTTTATTTTGGCAACAGAAGCAAAAGGCTCATCATATTCTATACCATACGTCTGAGTAAACCCTTTTGCTGCAAGGCGTGCTTTATACTGATTCACTGATCCATCTGCATTATGTTTCACGGTAAACACCCAACGACAACCTACAGCCTTCTTGCCTTGTGGTGGAGGCACAAGCTGCCAAGTATTGTTCTTTTGCAACGCCTTCATCTCTTCTTCCATTGTCTTCCTCCACTTTGGATCCCCCAACGCATCTTTCACTTTGTTAGGTACTAATACAACAGATATTTGATTCACAAATGATTCATATGACTTAGACAATCTCCTAGTAGACATGTAATTGGCTACTAGGTACTTTGATTTTGCATGAACAGTGGGTTCATATCTTTTGGTTGGTTGACCTCCAGTAGACCTATTTGGTAACACATACTGTCTAACATTAGACTCACTACTATTAGTACCAGTAGGTGGACATACCTCAGATGAGTGATCTTCAATACCAGGGAGCTGTGGGTTAGGGGTATGAGCGACAACTAAGGGGACAGTTGTGTCTTCAGTTTCATTTGGTGTCTGGATGCTTGGAGCTTCTGCTTCTGTTGGAGCTTCTGCTTCAGCTGCTTCTGGATGAGCTACTGCTTCTAGATTCGATGGACTGAGAATCTCATCTAGACCCGCTGAAACATCTCCTGCCAGCGTTACTTCTTCATCTCCTTCCAATTCCTCCCCCTCACCATGATATAGCTATTCAAAATATGAATTCTCCCTCTGAAGAGCAGTATCAGAGGAGGAATAGTAGCTCATGTCCTCAAAGAAAGTAACATCAGTACTTTCTGTTAGGTGGATGATAACACTTGTACCCTTCCTGATGTCCTCCATAACCAACAAACACATACTTAATCGCCCGGGCACCCAATTTAGATCTTCGATTTTTAGGAACTGATACGTGCAAAGCAGATGCCAATTTAAACCCTGAAAAATGTATTTGTTAGTATAGAATAAGCAGGGATCGTTCAAGCCGAGGATTGATCGAGGGTACTTACATGTGAAACGAATTTAGAGAGAAGGATATACAAAATTCACGAAAATAAAAGGTATATATAGACATAGATTTCGAAATATATAAGAAATACCAGTCAGAATTAATTTAGGAATCCTACTCATACTAGAATACATTTTATAAGTCATAGTCAAGTTAGGAATCCATATACAATAAGGAATACTAGTCATACACTAATTAGTAAACCAAATACAAGTAGGAAACAAAATCCCTAAAGAACACCACCAAAAATCCCTAAAAACACAATTCCTAAAAAAACACCAAACATGTTCCTAAAATTCACCAAAACAATTCCTAAGAAACACTATTCATGAAAATACTATTCACAAAATTAAAATATATTTTCAGATTATTAACATGTTATTTACGATTTACATGCATACTAAAAATCCTAAATCGATTTTACATATTTACAAGAACACAAAACATAAAAGATAGGGGGTTTTAAAGATCAAAGTATAAATTTTCAGAAAATAATAAAGAACAAAAATGTTTTATATACATAGGTGGGAAAAGAAGAACTTTTGGAAAACAATTTATCAAGAACTAATCAAGATCAATTCATTCATGCTATCTTTAATCTTTGTAGTTACCATGGAACGTTATCAACCCAAGAAACAAAGTTACAAGCGAACAATATCCCTTATATGACTTCCCTTTACACAATTGATTAGAACAAGCGCCTAAAAAATATATTTCGAAGACAAGTATCACAAATCAAAGCAACTCATGATCTCATGCATTTGAATCATTAAGAACAAGTGAAAGTTTAGTCAATAAACATGCAAATTCAAGTACTCAAAGCAAGTCTTTTCATTACATGCATAATCTGATTTCGACCTTTGTCCAAAGCCTTTACTACCATATTGAATTAGGATCAACAAGCGTTCACCTAATTACTAGCTCCAATTACATGGAATCATCCTAAGTTGGCCACCAAAGAACAAGAACATGCAAAAGTTTTCTATAAAACAAAACCAGATTATCATTCCATATATTCGGCAACTAACAAGAATCAAAGACACATAAACAAATCAATCATTGAAAAGAACATCAAAATTGCATCCAAAAATCAGATTATCAACTCATAGTTTTCGATTTACACATAGAAAATCCAAAGCAGAAATTCTATCTAACAATTACACCAAACCGTGAATAAGATGAATGGAAAGGCATATGAACAAGCTTTGATTACGTTCCAAAGATCCAAAGCAGCTCCAAGGTGTCGTAACAAGTGTTGATCACGGCAAGGAAGGTGGATGGTCACGGCTCAGCTCCTTGAAGATTGCGAAAACCTGAAAACTAGAGAGAACAAGTGAGAAATAGAAATTGTGGAGAAAATTGTTCACCATGAGATGTCAAATACACTAGGTATATATAGGGAGACATCCCAAAGCCTCTCCCAATTAGTTTCTACGTGACTTCTCCAAGTTCTTGTTGATTTAGGACTTCTTTGACACAAAACAGATTTTCGGCAGAATTGACCTCAGTGCACTAAAACAGCGATAAATTATTCTAGAAAATATATTTCAACAAACCGTAAAAATATCTGGAAACTAGACATTCGTAGATTTCCAACCATATAAAGATCATAATTTTCTGAGCTCTGAACTATTTTTGGCACTCCGTTGAATTTGACTGATCTGCACAGGCAGATTTCCGAATCTGTAATGGATTTGACTTTAAACGCATAACTTGAGTCCAATTAGGTTTCCCTTGCCTTCACATGCCTCTCACATGCCCTCCACGCCACTTCTAGATGCTTCATGAATACTCCTTTGGTTCTCTTAGCTTCCACAGGTCTCCTAGTATGAATAGAACTCCATATGCAAGTAGGTTTCTTAGTTAAATACAAACTTCTTTCCCGAGATGCTTCTACACCCTTCCGGAACCTTCTTAAGTAATCCTTATCCAACAGGGACTTCTTATTATACTAGGATTCCTTATCTGAGTAGAATTGGGTTTCCTTGTCCAAATAGAACTCCTAGTCCAAGTCAGTTTCAGACTCCTACTCCAACTGGGATTTCTTTTCCTAGTCAAACTGGGAGAACTTCCATTTCTTCATTTTGCACCACTTGTGCTTTCCTTAGCCATTTCTGAACTTTGAGAATCTATTTTACCTGAAAAACACTAACTAAGTTAAATTGATCAAGTTAAAGGAAATAACTTAGCAAAATATACGGTTTAAACTTATAAACGTCGCATTTTATGCTCCTATCAGGAACAAGGACAAAAGAAATACCACCAAAAACAGGAGCAGGAAGATTATGAGATGATGGCAAGGAGACATGAGATGCTAGAACGTCAAAAGAAATTTTTCCCTGAAGGACACTAGATGGAAGAAGATTGATGAGATGGGATGAAGCTTGTACAACATCGCCCCAAAGATACTTAGGCATATGAGCACTAAAGAGAAGGGCATGAGACATATCAAGTAAATGAGTTTTTCCTTTTGGACATTCCATTTTGTTCTGGTGTTTGTGGGAATGTAGTTTGGTGAACAATCCCATGTGTTTGGAAAAAATCTTGGAAAACATGATTAACATATTCTTCCCCATGTCAAAATGTAAGACTCTAATGGTGCTATGGTATTATGTTTGAACAAAAGTACGAAAAGTTTGAAAAGCTGGAAAAACTTCATCTTTGGTTCTAAGAAGAGCAACCCATAACAATCTAGTACAATCATCAATGAACAACACGAAATACCTCATACCTGATATAATAGGCTCTCTAGAAGGTCCCCAAACATCATAACGAATCAACTAAAAAAGAATAACACTTTTATTAGAAATACTAGGAGAATAAGTAGCACGATGCCTCTTGGCCAAGACACATGTTTCACAACGCAAAACAGATTCATTCACACCAATAAATAAAGTAGGCATGGATTGTAATTGGCGATGCCACGACCAAATCTCACTTAGCTTGTCAGAATTTGAAGTCAAAGTAGTGCGGGACTGTGCTCCTGGTTTCTCCCCAGCGTATGTCTGATCCAGATGGAACAATCTGCCCCTCAGATACCCCCATCCAATTATCTCCCTGGTGAGAAGATCCTAAAAAATCACATACATGGGATATAAGGTTATAGAGCATTGAGATTCAGTATTCAACTGTGGGATAGATATCAAGTGATGAGATAAGTCAGGCACATATAACACATTATGGAGTTGTAAGGTTGGGGTTATACGGACTGACCCTATCCCTAACACAGGAAAAGCCGCACCCTTGGCATTCGTAACATAAGACACTGGTGGGGAAAACAATTCAGTAAAATAAGATTTATCATAAGTCATATGATTAGATGCACCAGAATCAATAATCCAACTATTCAGAACCAACAAAGTTAGAAACCTTTAAAGCCATAATAATATTACCACGACGAGCTATAGAGGCTGTAGGAGTAGCGCCACCTGTTGTATGATGATCCTAAAATCTAGTTCTTGGACCAATTGAACAATAGTTGCTTTTGCCTTAGGACGATAACCTTGCTTTTTAGGTTTAAGGTGCGGGTTCAATTTCCAACAAGTCCCTCGAACTTGTCTAATATCATTGCAATAAGAACATTGAGGATGAGGGCGATTGGCAAAGCTTGATGGTGGTCCTTGCTGATGAAGTGGAATTGAACTCTACTGCTAAAGGAAATGTGCTGATGATTTTGCTTGGATGGCTAGGCTAGATACTTCAACTTGTGCGTGTTTAAGGTTTTCTTGCTGAGACTCATCCTTTCGAATGTATGTAAAAGCTGTGGTCAAGATAGGAGGCTAGGTTATGGAATTCTAACCAATTCTCCTTTGGCACTGTTATGTTTCGCATCAAGTCCTCTCAAGAATGCATGAACTCGCTCAAGCTCCTTCTCTTTTTGGTACCATGCAATATACTCCTGATTCTTGATCTTGCAAGGACGCTCCTGATCAATTTCAACCCATACATTATTCAGTTTGGTAAAAAATACTGACACTGGTTGCCCATTCTGTTGCATTCCTGCAGCTTTGTACATCAATTCATGAACCTGCAAAAAATCAGACTCATTTGTATAGACATCTCCCAACGTCTTCCATATTGCCTCAGCAGTTTCACACTCCTCCACCATCTGTAGCACATCATCAGTCATGGCTCTAAATAGAATTGACATTACAAATCCATTATCATCTTCCCACTTAACATAGGCCTCCACGTCATCTTCACTAGGAGCTTTGATTATTCTAGTCGCATGCCCCATCTTGTGCATCCCACGGAGATAAATAGATATAATCCTCTTCCATGTTCGGAAATTGGTACCATTGAGTTTGGTACCCCCGAAAGAACCACCTTCTGAGCTATTGACAGAGACTTCAAACTTCGGGACTTCATTGATCTTGGAACCCTGACTTACTGTTTCATCAACCATTGATAACACGCAACGGAATTAAGGACAAAGTAATTAAATAAGAGAAATACTAGGTCTGGGTATTTAAATGGGTAATTAAATACCAATGTGGACCTTGGGTCTACTTGCGCCTGAATGGTTAATGCATCGAATTAATCTGGACAAGAGATGGAAGAAGGACCGACTGTGGTGATGCTGTCGGCTGCCAAAACTGGTCTGGGATGAAGGAGGATGAAGTAGGAATCGATGCAGGCCGAGAACTGAACTTGCCGGGCTGGTCTGGTCTGGTCGAGAAAGGCCAAACAATTACAAGGAGGACTGAGAAATGATGTCAGCGATGCCTGAGACTGGAGCGGTTTGGCCTGACGACTCCAATTTGAGTCTGGACTGAAGCACGCAGGCAATCTGAAATAAGACGAATGCGGTCTGGGTTGAGAAGGCAGTCGGTCTTGGCTGATGAACGATTACAGGCGGAGGAATTAGGATTTGACGCAGTGGGTCTGGTCCAAATCGATCTGTAAAGAGACAAAGATCTGCCTAAGAAGATATGAAGATCAGTCTTGAATGGATGGTGAAAATGACAAAAGATGACGAGACAAAGTCCTTTCGGATCTTTGCTCTGATACCAAGTCAAATAGAACAATAAGATATTGAGAGAATGAATTATTTGATACTTTATTCATCTCACAGTGGAGGTATATAAAGAAGATTACAGGTATACAACTTAATTATGTCTCTATTCTCTACCACACATAGAATAGGTAAGTACTAACTACGGTATAACTACAATATATTACATTCCTAATGTTATGCCATGACTCATGATAACCAATACACGAACCTTTTGTCTCTGATCGAAAAATGATTTCATTTGGACAACAAGAAAACAAAATCGATCTTACTATGGTATGGTATGCAATTGAGAATTTAGTACACAAGTCCTTTCTGATCGACCAACCTAGAGATATACATCAGAACAAAAAGGAAGTATTTCCACCCCGTTAAAAATTTAGATAAAGCGCACCGACACTGTTTTTTTTTTTTTGAATAAGGCCGGAGAGCAGCACTTTTATTGATGAATAATGAGTATGATTAGAATCATACTGAAGTACATCATGTAAGAACTTTGGAGGCCGATAGAACCAAGCCTCACTTTGGTTAGCCTCAAAGGCAATGGCAGCAAGTCTATATGCAACCATGTTGCAAGGACGAGGTGCAAATTGAATCTGCACACCTGGGATGCTCTTCATAAGAACATCGATGTTATTTACTAAAGCTCCATTCTCGTCAAGCTTCTGATCCTCAGCAAGGATGAGTTGGACTGCTTCTAAACAGCCACTTTCGATAATGACATTTTGCAGTTGCAAATCCTTAGCTAAATTAAGACCTCCTCGAATGGCCAGCAACTCTGCTTGCTTTGCCTAGCCCACATGTTATATAGTATGAGCAAAAGCTACAGTAAACTGCCGCTGCGCACTACGAAGGATACCACCAGTACCACCCTTCGTCATCTGCGGAAGAAAAGCAGCATCTACGTTCATCTTGCACCGAGGCTCTACCTCGGGCTTCCACGTTGGTTTTGCTCCTCTGGCCCTTGTTACAGTATCAGCATTTACAGTTCTTGCCTGTTGGAATTCTTCTAACCATGTCAGCGAGTAGAGTAAGATACTATGAGCTGGTTGTGATATAGTCTCCCCCAACATACTTTTTCTATTCTTCCATAAGGCCAACAAAAGCATCATCAATTTTTTGAATGCTTCAACCTTAAGATGCAGTGCACACTCAAGCAACCATTCCTTAAAGATGAGTGCAGGCAGCAAGGTATGCTGAAGATGAAGAGAAGAGGTAGATAAAAGCTCGACAGCAATAGGACAGTGGCAAAAAAGATAAGTCGTACTTTCTAACTTGTGCGAACATAGAAGACACTTCATATCCCCAGTGTAACCTTTGTTAGCCAATTGCTCTCTTGTTGGTAACAAATTTTGAGCAGCTCGCCATATGCAGATTTGGACCTTGCCAGGAACTCTTGCCTTCCAAATTGTCTTCCATAGTGCACTGAATGGATCACCAGTTGAAGTACTTGTAAGTACATGGCCAAGAACAGATTCCCGTGCAACCCAATAGGCCGTCTTGACAGTGAATGTACCCCGCTTTTCAGGGCACCAAGAGAGCTTATCCTTTGCATTTCGTCTGCTTAGAGGGATTGCAAGGATCCAATCAGTAGTATCCAGGTCGAAAAGAGAGCGAACTACACTAGGGATCCAGGCACGACATTGGGAGTCAATTAAATCAGCGACAACTTCATACTCTGTTTGAGCAGGTCTATGAATTGATGACTGCACACACCCTGGTATCGAGTGATCATGCCAAATGTTCACACTGGTTCCATCACCAATTCACCACTTCACACCTGCTTTTAGTACTGGCCTCCCCTGCAAAATACTACGCCACAAGAAGGATGGTGAGTCTCCAAGGTCTGCCTCCCAGAAAGTGCAGTTTCGAAAATATCGAGCCTTATATAACCTAGCAATCAGCGAGTTAGGGTGGGAGACGAGTCTCCAACCTTGCTTTGCAAGCATTGCTAAATTGTATGCATATATGTTCTTGAAACCTAATCCTCCCTCCTGCTTAGTGAGACATAATCTTTCCCAATTGCGCCAATGTATTTTTTTTCTTTTCGTCGGTATCCCCCCAAAAGAATGAAACACACAACTGATGAATTTCATCACACATGCCCTTAGGTAACAAGTAACAATTCATGGTATAGAGTGGCATTGTTTGGGCAATGGCTTTGATCAAAATTTCCTTACCTGCCGAGCTCAGAATTTTTGATTTCCACCCAATTAACTTCTTGGTAAGCTTCTCCTTGATATAAGAAAAAATAGCCGTTTTTGATTTACCCACCCTAAACGCATCGACACATGGCACATCAAAAGAAGAAGTTAAACCAATGAAACATTTAATTTCCACCAAACGAAAAAAAAAAAAAAAGTCCAGGGAAAATTCAAATTATCTTTGATATTATAGACGTTCTACTAAAATTGAGAAAAAGGAACTAGCTACACAATGTCCATGAACTCTGTACGTACAGATACATATACTAATTTGGAGTTCGGGATGGGAATCAGATTTAGTACAATAATCGAGCTCATAGAGCCATGGACAGTTCATTCACTTCTACGCACTGCCTTAGGCGTTTTCCCTAACAATTAACTTCAGGCTTTCACTGAAAGCCATACTCATAGTCATTGTTCTGTACCCTGAGGACGTCTTCTGCGAATTAGTTTCAACTTCTGTCGGGAGTCCCGTACTTCATGCTGTAATATCATTCGCCATATATCAAAATTAAATGAAATTCATCATCGTAAAGTATTATACTGTAAAGCCTTCCATTAAATTCTTTTATGTAGCTATAAATGCTACACCAAGAGTATATACTGTTAGAAGTTACACAAAATGAGTACTATAAACTATCTCAGAATAAGCACATGTAAACACATATACTGCAGTTTGCAGATTAGGATTGCTGTTGTAGTCGCATCCTAATTTAGGACTGCAACCCTATATCTATCCTAATGTTTGCAAATTAACATGAACAGAAGATCAGTTATGACAAATATAAGATTGATATGTTGTTCTGATCCTAAGTTAGGATGCGTATGACATTGCAATCCTATGACACAGTAAGTATATATATATCGCACCAAGCAATATAAATTGAAATCAAAGATAAAGAGATTGTAGAGATACTAACTAGATTCACTGCTCCTTGCATTGTTCTTCTCCTAGATTCACCCTTGATCTCAGATTGTTAATGGGACAATTCGATTGAGGTGTGGTGCTCTAGCAGGGTTCAATGCAGGCGTTGTTTATCCTTTATATCAGACAAAACAGTTATGCAGTTCCATCCATTAAGGAACTGCTGCATAACTTCCTTATCCTTGTCAGATTGGATTGATATTGAAAACCACACCATTTGAAATTCAAATTCAAACAGATTTCAATATATATAAAACTATTTTCGATTACAAGTTTATATATACAATGTATTAGTATTTATTTGAACTCTAAACTTCTCAATAATATCAGCTTAATTAGACAATGCTGATGTCTAGTTCTAATATGGCTTTACAATCTCCCACTGAACTAGACATCACACATAATCTATTGTATTAATGAGTTGTTTCTTAAGTGTGCACCAGAGGTCAAAAACACTATCTATCCTCAAAGTTCTGTCAATGTTCCTGAACTATATTGAACTACAGAAGACTATAATGAATTAGCAAAACATTGATCTTCTGCAATCACAATATAGCAAGCAAAATGACAGGAACTACCTCAAGTGTGATTTGTACATGTTTAATATTTACAGTAATCGATTTGTAACATGTTTGATCCAAAATATTTTCAACTAGATGAAGAGCTGTATTATCTTACTGATTTGGCATATATATCAATATCAGGTTCTTCTACTTATGTACATATTCACTGATTTTGTATATCAGTATCAAGTTCCTTATATGTACACGGTTCTGCATATGTACATGTTCTACCTATACAGCAACTAAATGTTGAAAACTAATTTTATTCAAATGACAAAAGCCAGATGATAAATTCACAAATGACTGATTAACTGAAATAGACACATTACCAAATAATACTAAACACACAATATGTTCATACAAATGTGTAACATATTGACATAATCTATTCACATCAACATCCAATGATGAATTGGAATAAACAAAAGGATGAGATATTTAAATAGCACTATACAAACAATATATCACATCCATGCTCTCATGCCTATAGTTGCTAAGTTCAGAAGTCTTGTCTCAAAAGACTTAAACTTGACTGCTTAATTCTGAATAAAGTATTGGTGCATAACTTGATAGTTTAAGATCAATTTATGATGCATCACAATTTGTTTGTTCTGAATAACCATATCTTCTTGGTATGATATAGTAAAGGGAAACAATAAGCTTGCTATGAGTTTAGAATACTACAGAATGCACAATTTAATTCATGATCGAGACATATGGCATCATTGAAGAAAATAGAACTATAACAGAGTTATAGCTATATTATGGAAGCAGAGCATCATAAAAGTCATAAATTGTTATGCCAAAATCAATCTGTAGGGTCACTGAATATAACATATAATCACAGTATATATAAACAAAAATAAACAACAATATATAGATAAGGTACAAAAGGAGAGCAGTATTGTTTCAATCCTAATATATGAGTGCAACATTATTTGAATCCTAATATACCAGCAAAATCAGAATCATTGATAAACAAATGAAAATAACCAAAAACTTGAGATTTCAACCTTAGGCCAAAAGCGTCACTGTTGCATGTTATCAACTGCCTACGCAGTTTAGCAACCAGTCATTTCTTTTATGGTGACTAAACTATCCACCAAAAATGTATGTCCCAAATGTTAGTTCAGTTTTGAACAACATCATAATAAATGCACATACTCAGATCAACTAATCAACTATGATATTTTCAAGAAATTGGTATCATTTGTGATACACTTATCTCTTATATCATCTGAATGTTTATTGATGTATACATGCAAACTTAAATAGCCAAATGTTTGATCACTGACGTCTTTGGAAATCAGAGTCAAATTAAATTTTAAGCTTATTTGAGTTATAGTTTTTTGTTAACAAATGAATCAATTCATGCATTTACACAACAACCACTTTGATGGCAGGAAGTATAAGATGCATGAAATAATCAAGAAAACACCTTTAGTTTGCATATAACTTTGCATACACGGCTACTTTGGCAGCATAATGTAATACAATGTAAATGCAGCAGTTTCTGGTCTTACACTTAAGATTGACCAATTATTAGATAGTCCAAGTCACAAACACGTATACTTTGGTAGCATAATGTAATACAGTAATTGTACATACTGGGGAATCAACTAGGTTTGGCACTATCGGCTTGGCCCCATCGGTACTCCCAGGTACTATGCCATGGGCCGGGATCACGACCCACAATGGAGGGCCTCACAAGGGATGCCACCCCGGACACCCAGGGCCCAGGGCAAGGCCATATCAGCCCATCTATTTACATAACGAGAGGGCTGATATGGCATCAGAAAAACAACCTGTGTCCCACATCGAGGATAGGGGAGACTCATTTCCCATGCTCGAGTATAAAGACATTAGCACAACCACCTTTTACAGGTAATAACTCCTTTGTCCACTATTTACTTGATACACCTCTATTAGTTTCTCACTCAGGCATCGGAGAGGTGTAAACCGTCCGGTACGGTTTACCCCTCTAACGTTGTCTACTTTGATACAGGATTTAGGAGTTGGATCGGTACCCCGGACGGTATAGCATTCTGTGTGAGGTACCAAGAGAAAGCCACCAGAAACATTGGCGCGCCAGATAGGGGCATACCGGATCAGACATGAATGAGCCAGAAGTGACGGGAGAGGGGAGAAGTGTCGCCCGGGCACTGATATTCTCTCCGGGAACTTCGTCAGCAGAGGCGCCAAGTGTTCAGGGAGAAATCCACGGACTCTGATCCTTGGACCCGATAGCCCCGGACCAGGTGACTCCGGTATCGAAATTGGAGTCTATGCGAGCTGAGATCGCAGCCTTCAGGGAACAATCCAGGATCGATCGGGAACAACAGAGTACCGATAGGGAAACAAACCGCCTCACCCAACAGAGAATGCAGGATTTGGAAGATGAGAACACAGCACTGGCCCGAGCACTGGACAGGAGGCAACAGCACAACGAGGCACTCACTCAAGCCCTGGCTAGAGCATCCCAGCTAGCAGCAGGCGTGAACGCTGCCCCGATAACCAGAGACACCAGCACCGCCCCAGCACCTCATACGGAGGGCAGTCAGCGGATAATCCAGATACCGGTAGACTTATTCCCGGAAAGCTTGAGGCATCTGCCACCACCACCGTTACCACAGCCAGTTCACAATATCCCATCGGTAACCGACGCAAACACTGCATTACTCGTACAAATGAGCAACTCCTTACATGCCCTGCAGGCAAGGGTACAGGCCACAGAAAATAGAGACACCTGGAGAGCTATGAACAGTTACGAGGACCGCCCGGGGCCTTTCACCCAACAGGTTAGAGGAGCCATTCGAGCAAATACATCGAAACCACTGAAGATTGACTATATGGGAGTTGGGGACCCCTACCAGCATCTACAGGCTTTCCGATCGCAAACAAACGCCAAGGGATATACGGACGAAGTGTGTTGTAATATGTTCCAGGAAACCTTGTCAGGGGAGGCCTTGAGTTGGTTCTACGAACTGCCGGTCGGTTCTATAGGGAATTTTAAGGAGTTAGCTGACAAATTTGTCGCTCATTTCATCTTACGCACTGATGGGATACACACACCGAAGGGCCTGTTAAATGTCCAGCAGGGAGAAGATGAAACTTTGAAGTCTTTTGTAAATCGATGGCAGGCGGCTACCGCTAAGTGCCGGGACCTTAATAAAGAACTGGCTGAGCTGGCTTTCAGGAGGGGCTTAAGGCGCGGAGAATTTCTCTACGGGATCAACCATAATCCTCCAGCTAGCTACGACGAGCTGATGGCCACTGCCATCAGACACGCTCAGGCCGAATTCGAAACATACGGGGACACCCCCAGACCAGAGATAAGATTCTCCTCACCGGCCTCGACTGTCAGGGATGAGACGCGAAAGAGGGAGTGGGTCCATAGTCATGATAGATCACCCCATACCTCGGACGAAAGAAGCAAAGAGTCCTCGTCCAGGTCAAACAGTTACGGGACCACCCACCCTCACAGGGAGCCAAGGGCACAGCAGGCCCCACGGACACCACCACCACCCAGGTATGAGGTGTTCACAATCCTGAACGCTTCATACGAGACTATTTGGAACGAAAACAAGGATGAGATACCGGGACCACCCCCAAGGAAATACCCGAAGAGTAAACTTACTCAGCAGGATACCGGAAAATTCTGCACTTATCATGAGGATGCCGGACATAATACCAATCTCTGCCTTGCTTTAAAAAATACAATCGAGTCCCTCATCCAGAGGGGCAAGCTTCAACGATACCTACCTGCTAAGGAGATAGGAGCTGTAGACGTGTACGGCCAGATCTTCACGATCCACGGTGGGGGCCCGAAAGAATTGCCCCCCCCAAGGGAAGAAACGAAATTCTAGTTTCGGCCGTCCGGAAGTTTTCAACTTCCACAAAGCCCCGCAGCAAGACGGTGGCACCGGATGGACATCGGTGACATTCCTGCAGGAAGAGGAAGCCGACCTGAGGATGCCCCATGATGATCCCTTCCTAATCACGCTCCAAATGGACCATTATATAATGTCCCGGGTGCTCGTGGACACCGGGGCCTCAGTTAGCGTATTATTTCGCGATGCATACAAAGCTTTGAACAGAGGAAGAGCCAAGCTGTCACAGGATAATGAGCCCCTCATTAGTTTTTCAGGAGATATCGTCCAACCACTTGGATAAGATTACCTATCAATCACAATAGGCGAAAGTCTGAATTGTTCAACCATCAAAACAGAGTTCATCGTTGTGGACTGCGTCTCGTCCTATAATGCTATCCTGGGCCGTCCGGCACTTTGGCGTCTGAAAACCTTCATAGCAAGTCACATGTTGATGATGAAAGTGCCGACCCCGGCCGGCACTGCTACGATCCGGGGTGATCAGGCCGCCGCGAGGAAATGTTATTCTCTAACTGTATCTCGCGGTAAGGGAAAGTCTGAAATGTTGCACGTAGCTACTAACCCTCTGCTAGACAGGTACGAGGATCCCAGAGCTGATACCGACTCCGACGAAGAACGGCCCGGTGCCGTAGAAGACATTGAAGAGGTGGTCCTATCAAAGCAATTCCCGGATAGGACTGTTAGGATTGGTACAAGGCTGTCTCCGGTTGTCAGGGAAGGATTGACCTCGTTTCTCCGCTCTAACACATCTGCATTCGCCTGGTCCTATGAGGACATGCCCGGTATATCGCCAGAGATAGCCACGCACAATCTTAGTATTGTTCCTTACTCAACACTGGTAAGACAAAAACGAAGGGCCTTCACACCCGATAAGTACCGGGCTATCCAAGTTGAGGTAAAGAAGTTGATCGCCATCAACTTTGTCAGGGAAGTAACATACCCCCGGTGGTTAGCCAACGTGGTAATGGTACCAAAGAAATCTCCGGGATCATGGCGCATGTGTGTGGACTACACAAACCTCAATCGAGCATACCCTAAGGATAGCTTCCCGCTCCCGCGAATTGATCAATTAATCGACTCCACTGCTGGGTACCGGTTACTCAGTTTCATGGATGTGTTCAGCGGGTACAACCAAATTCGAATGAACCCGGCAGATGAGGAACACACTGCCTTTACCACAGACAAAGGTCTCTATTGCTACCAGGTCATGCCTTTCGGGTTAAAGAATGCAGGTGCCACTTATCAGCGACTTGTCAACTCCATGTTTGAGGAAGTTATCGGTACTATCATGGAGGTATACGTGGACGACATGCTGGTAAAAAGTTTAACTCCGGAGGATCATGTAGCCAACTTGTCAATCGTCTTCACCATCATATTGCGCAATGGGATGCGGCTTAACCCACAGAAGTGCATCTTCGGGGTCGAGGTAGGAAAGTTTCTCGGGTACATCATTAGCCACAGGGGAATTGAGGCCAATCCAGAGAAGGTGCAGGCTATATTAGACATGGTGTCCCCAACCTACCGGAACGAGGTCCAATCTCTTATAGGCAAGGTGGCCGCCCTGTCAAGATTCATCTCCAGGCTGACGGACAAGTGTACTCCTTTCTTCAAATTGCTAAAGACCCAGCACGTCAAGACGATAGCCTGGACAGCGGAGCACGAGGCTGCTTTCCTTGGCTTGAAGTTGTACTTGTCGGAGGTACCTCTACTCTACAAACCTGTTCCCGGAGAGATGCTCTACGTATATCTGGCAGCATCGTCAACTGCTGTGAGCTCAGTCCTGATTAGGAAGGACTCCGATTGCGAGTACCCAGTGTACTACGCTGGAAAAGGCTACACCGGTGCAGAATCCAGGTACCCGGACATTGAAAGAGTGGCACTGGCTCTCCTGGTATCAGCCCGGAAGCTCAGACATTACTTCCAAGCACACTCAATCACCGTGTTCACTAATCACCCATTGAGGCAGGTTTTGCAGAAACCAGAGACATCTGGCAAGTTAATTAAATGGGCCATCGAGCTGGGGGAGTTCGATATTATGAATGAACATAATGATCCAAATGCTATTGAGATATAATTAAAACTCAAAACTTTGATCATCCATAATGTATCATGCATTCGTAAATCACACATATAATTTGCAGCAAAAAGTGTAAACTAAATGCACCAATATAAGACTTAAAAGTTACTAAGAGAATAAGTAATTCACCAAGAACTTACTCACACTGTTCCTCACTTTACCTTTTCTGATACAATATGAGAAGCAAATTTTAAGAGAACTCAATAAATATACAATTTGGGACAATCAAAATCAAGTACAAGAAGAAAATAACTATGATAATAAAAACACATATACATGTATATTTCCCCCCTTTTTTTTTATTATTTATTGAACAAGAATTTAAAATGATGACCCATAGATGAGAGTAGTCTAAACTATATCTCACATGACAAAAAAAATATAAACAATATCAATACTAAGACATTGAAGTCTACTGTATTGCTCTCCTATATGTGCATTACCAATTGTCAGAAATTACACTGTTCTACTGCTATAAATCTATCTTAGCATGAACACATGTAAACAAAGATTTCTATGTAAAAATATGTAGGAATGCAGCAGTGATTGTAATTAGGATTTAGGATTGAAATATCACATATATCCTATGTATGCATATTGTATAAGCTTTATGATATATAAAGCAATATAAACGAAATCATGTGCATCATCAGATTATGTATTCAGGCTTGGGATTGAAGTCGCTATATCAATCCTGTATCTGCAGAATACATAAATAACAGAATGCAAACATAACAGACTTATATACGTGAACTATATTTAGGATTGCAGTAGATTAGGATTGCAGAAACATATCTATCCTAATATTTGAATGAACTATTTAGGAGTGATATACTAGTCGTATCCTAATATAGGACTAAAACATCATATCTATCCTGATATCGGCAATGTATATAAACTGTACATATGTGAAGGAGTCTTACATGATGCACTTGAATCATTCATCTTAGTCTTGTACTCTCAAGTTCAACTCAATGTCACTTTACCATTTTCCGAAATTTGAGTCATTCTGTAGTGCAACTTGATTGATGCTCAAAGGAAAATGCACAGATGTATATGAAGTTGATCGATAAAATCATTCTAGTTCACCACAATACTAGAATGATTTGAACATTCATTTCACACCAAATGCATATGTTCAGAAAATAGAACTCAACCATTTTCAAGATTTTGACATCCTTTGGGGTGTACTCATCTTTAATGATATCTGAATGTTCAATTTTCATCATATACAAAATCAAGAACCAAATGTTTGATACCAGACTTCTTTGAAAATAAGGATCAAATTAAATTTGAAGTTGCTTGATTTTATTGTTGAAAACCAAACAAGACAATTAATCTCCTTTACACTAAGCCATTTTGACAGCATTTAGCATCTAAGAAGATTTAATTGACTTTATATCAACAATGTGATCATGACCTATCTGAAAGCCATTTACTGAAATATGGATGTATATATGCAGAAAATGAACTCTTCTATTTTTGAGATTTGTTGAGTACTATTCTCTAATAGTTCTGAATGTTCATTCACCTATATATACAAGATTATGAAACCAAATGTTTGATGCAGAATTTCTTTGAAAATTAGGATCAAATTTAATTTTAAGTTTCATAATCTCTTTTCTGATGAAATTGAAGACAGTTTCATTGCTATCTATGTGAAACTATCTTGATAGCATTTTTCATATGCAAAATGCAACTGACTTCATTCTACACATTTCATCAGTGTATCTGATCCTTTAGAATCTTCATATATGAGACCACTTTGGCAGCACACCACATATGAAGTTTTCAAAATTAATATCAGAAACATTAAACATGCATATCCATCATTTAGCATTTCAAAATAATATGAAATACATAAATATGCACTCAGATGAATATAATGTAATCTTCCTATGAAATAGAGGTCCTGTATTGAATCAATTAAGGGTGCTATAAGAGTTACGTACCTTTGACTAAACTTAATAAGCTGATATCAGAAAATTTCTGTGACTGACTCCTGAACTTGGAAATTCATAACTAATCCTAGAAAATTCCGTTTTGGGTGATTCCAGCTCCCAATGGCTCTCTAAGATGTCTACTAAAACTCTTTAGAAGAAACCAACCTCAAATTCTCAGTCGATCTGTACAGTTTTGCAAAAGTAAGTGACTGGGTTGAAATTCCAGAAAATCTGAAAGTGGCTAAAATCTCTTTCTTTGGCCAAAAACCTTTTCATCACTCAATTTTCTAACCAAGAAAAGTATTGTGATTTCTAAGCAATGTTCTAATGCTATTGCTCATATTGAAAGTACGTACATCAATTAACCGTGATACAATGCTCAATATGTAATGTAGGAATGTCAAAGCCATAATTGATCTTGTTGCTGACCATTAAGTCAACAGTTATCTCTAACCATATAAACACTTGGACATTTATAGCAACTAAGACAATTAAAATAGCAACAACATTTGTCAAGATCTATCATGCAAATATAATTGACTATGAATTTTGGTTAATTCTGAGTATGACATTATACAGATCAACACCTGCTAGATAATTAAGATGACTATGCCAAATATAAGATTCTAAATCAACAGCAACATGATTCAAAGCCAAAATATAATCTGCAGCAAATTAAATATTAAAGCCAAAACTGATAAGAGTATGTGATACCAATACCAACATGATGCAGTTTCAAAATCCATTGATGCTTCTCCAAGATCCACTCATCAGTTAGAATCCAAGTAATACATAAACACATACCAACTAAACTAGCCACACATCAACAATGTAAGTAGCATACATTAATATCAAACAACCAAATAAAATTATAGTTTCACTATAATGCCTCAAAGGAACTCACCAATCGAAGACTGATAATTTGGGTACATATCTTATCTGCTCATAAAGCAAGGCCTGGATCGACATGCACCAACTTGGTAGAAGGCACTATTTAGTGATCAACAGAAGTGATAGAAGTCGGTGATTGCCTTAATTGCTCTCTCATTTTCTCCTCCTCTCAAAGAATGAGGGTAATGGATAATAAATTTGGGAGAACCCAATTTCACTTACATCAATCCAGAGCAAATTGGAATTGCAAATGTGAGAGCGTGCATATGTGGATAAATGCATCAGATATGCAATATATATATATATATATAGATAACTGCATGCGGATTATATATGATCGAACATGAAATCCCCAGAAATCGGTTGTGAAGTAAGTTTAATTGAATATCAGTAACATGTAACTCATCTGAAGATAGTGAGCTCTGATACCAATTGTTAGAAGTTACACAAAATGAGTACTATAAACTATCTCAGAATAAGCACATGTAAACACATATACTGCAGTTTGCAGATTAGGATTACTGTTGTAGTCACATCCTAATTTAGGACTGCAACCCTATATCTATCCTAATGTCTGCAAATTAACATGAACAGAAGATCAGTTATGACAAATATAAGATTGATATGTTGTTCTGATCCTAAGTTAGGATGCCTATGACATTGCAATCCTATGACACAGTAAGTACATATATATATATATATATATATATCGCACCAAGCAATATAAATTGAAATCAAAGATAAAGAGATTGTAGAGATACTAACTAGATTCACTGCTCCTTGCATTGTTCTTCTCCTAGATTCACCCTTGATCTCAGATTGTTAATGGGACAATTCGATTGAGGTGTGGTGCTCTAGCAGGGATCAATGCAGGCGTTGTTTATCCTTTATATCAAACAAAACAGTTATGCAGTTCCATCCATTAAGGAACTGCTGCATAACTTCCTTATCCTTGTCAGATTGGATTGATATTGATAACCACACCATTTGAAATTCAAATTCAAACAGATTTCAATATATATAAAACTATTTTCGATTACAAGTTTATATATACAACGTATTAGTATTTATTTGAACTCTAAACTTCTCAAAAATATCAGCTTAATTAGACAATGTTGATGTCTAGTTCTAATAAGGCTTTACATATCCTATATATCACGTGTTAAGAACCGTAGGATGTTAGAGATGATGCAAGGTGCGACCGTGCGAGCAAACTTTGGATCTTTAAGTATGCTCCGCCATTTTCCAGCGATTATACATCACTCCAGCTCTAAGTGCTACTTCTTCTTCTGCATTTCATTTCAACCTAGGAGCCATAGAGTTATCATTCTGTTTGGGGACCTGATGCACTCTTTTAGGTTCTTCTCTTAATGTTTCTTGGGATTCCAATTCATTTACCCCGATCGATGCTTGATATTTTTCTCCATTTATCCTGCTCGCCATCAAATCCAAATGAAATTAATCATCATATAGACTATACACGCGCAAAGACTTCTTTAGACTACATATACACGTACATGTAGAGATAGTGTTAAGGGGACGTTAAGGAAACTATATACCTTCGAAGATACAAAATACGACCAAACGCTGGATCTTTAAGTATGGTCCGCCATTTTCCAGCCCATGTTTATTCACTCCAGCTTTGATGGCTGCTTCTTCTTCTGGGTTCCATTGCTTCTTAGGAGCACCCATATGTAGAGCTCTATATATAGAAGATTAGTATGCAAAACAATAGTGGTCTACATTCTAGAGTATGACATACTCCAAAAAATTTCACCAGTAAGATATCTTAGTAGGGGAACATGAATTCAGTTATATTTTGAAGTACCACAGAAAGTCTATGAAGAATATTTTTATATACACTAATTAGCTAATTTGATTAAAAGTTTATAACCAAACTAAAGCCAGTGCAACATGCTTTCCCTAAAACAACAACTAGATCTATTTAGAAGAAACTTGGTTTTCTAGGTTTGGTTACTTTAACAAAGATTGCACACTTTGTCTGACTATTCAACTAAACCCTAGCTAGCTTCTCAAAACTGTGACATTAATTATTTATAATGTAGTAATACTTAACAAATTAATTGTTTTAAATAATATAATCACGGATAAAACAGAAAGTTTCATACTGTTAAAACATAACAAATGTGAAAGCAAAACTATATGTGTTCTAAAAGCCCCTCCATTAGAAACTTCAATGCTTCGATCAGGACGAATTTCATGTTCTACTGGACCCTAAAATTTCACAACAGTATTTGCCAAAACGGTTAATTATCACAACCCAACTTTCCTATGAAATACAAAAGAAAAACGTCCAAATCATAACTAGCTAATTAATAGGAAAACTTACCAAAGAAACCAATACTAGCTAGTATTACGCTGCGAAGGATGAGAGTTCTTTCCCTCTAGGTTTCAAGGGATTTTAATTGTGTTCTTTTATGTTGTTTTTGGGCTCTAAACGTTTCTCCTTCTCGCTGATCGACCCGGTAATTTCGCCGATCAACAAGAAACTTTCAGGCTTAGCTGGTCGGAGTAGCATGAAACTTCTGTGCAGGTTGAACTGCTGAAATATCTTGTAAGAGAATCTCACTATTATCTGCGATATTTTTAAGAGATTCTAGGCCGGCCTAATTATTATTTGTTAACTGGCCTGAACCGGGACGTAACTCCAAACGGGCTGTACCACATTTAGAAAGGTCTGGTCAACTATCAATTGTGTTGACCAAAGGGGAAAGCAATTTCACTCAACTTGTAACATTATTATATTCCGAACCACTCAGAATTTAGAGATGAGATTGAATATCTCTTTTGATCATTAATGAACTTAACATGATAATCATGATCCCAAAACATACGTACGTAACCCAAAAAAGAGAATTTCTGAAGATGTGATATGCCTTAGGTAACCTTCTCTTTGAACCACCGTTTGGGTTACTTGTTGTGGCGACAACCTTGTTCTGGGAGTGTTCGTTCTCTTGTCAACCCTCATGCTAATTGGTTCATCTGTTTTATTGCTCTATTTACTCTAGTTAGGCATCTAATTTTACTATTCGCACGCTAGTTTATTGCATTTTGATAACCGATCTTACTTTACTTTTATTTTGTTTGTGCTTCTGTCTTCTGGTCATTAAATTTTCCAGTTTATCTGTGAAGACTATACAAACAATTATACAAACAACTAATTCAGAATCTCCCACTTATGAATGAGAGACTTACAACTCTAGACCAAATGAATGTGAGATTTTAAAGAGTCTGTTCGTAAATTTTGTTGATTGTTGTACTTTATCTCTATTTTAATAAGTAATATATTGAAATTCTAAAATAATCTATTTATGTGATACAAGTAAATGACTAATCGAATTATTATGTATTGGCTCCACATCCTAGATTTTCCTTTTTTTAGTAAACCATATCCTAAGAATATTGGAATTGCATTTGGGCCTTTGGGGCTTGTTAGCATACCAAATAAGTACAGGTTGTAGTCCACTTAGTTTTGTTTTTATTCTCTACATTTCCTTCTTGTAAAAGATTCCATCCTCAACCTTTGGACATTTGGAAGTGCAAACTTTTCCCGAAGCATGCATGAGATCACACATGTTCTTTTGTAGGTCTCTATCTTTATGATCCTTAAAAGAGAATAAGTCAATAGCGAGTTCACCAGTTGGGTCACCGAGTTTACTACTATTCACTACTTTTTAATGTTTATTTCCACCCTCTTGGTCACCGGCATAGTTTTTAAACTGACTTGGGTCACCGGGTTAGTTTGCAGGTCACGAAAGTGACCCAGAAAGTGATTTTGGTGACCCATGAGGCTTAGTTTGGGATTGATTTTGGAGCTGCTTTTGAACCTGCTTCTGCTTTTGGGCTTATGCTATGCTGTTTGGTAAATTGTCTAGAAGCAGCTTTTGGTCCGAATTGATTCTCCTAGAAGCTGAAATTGAGAAGCAGCCAAGTACCAGCTTTGGGAAGCTGCTTCTGTGGAAACACGGAGTGAATAGGGATTCATTAAATGAAATTTACTCCTTTTTCCTATTATATCCTCATCTTTTCTATGACTTACCTTTGACCCAGATAGGGTTTTGTTATGCATTCGGGTTCTCTCTTCCCAGCCTCCTCTGCCGTCAAAGCTCATTGCATTTGCTTCTCTCTTCCCATCGATCGATCTCTCCTGTGTCTTCAAAACCCGATTCCGTCGCTTCTCTCTTCCCATCGATCGATCTCTCTTCTGCCGTCAAAGCTCAAAATTAAAGCTTCTCTCTGCCGTCAAAGCTCAAAACTGAAGCTTCTCTCTTCCCATCGATCGATCTCTCCTGTGTCTTCAAAACCCGATTCCGTCGCTCCTCCCCCACACGCCCCAAACCCAAAGCATTCCCGGACCCCAGCTTCTTCAACCTCCTTTCGTACCTGGTAAGCTCCTCATCAGAACACTCTCCACATCTTCCTTGTTTTTCCTCCTCCCAGAGTCCCAGCATCTGGTCGAAGAGGTTTGATGAATTTCCTAATCATAATTTTTTTTTTTTTGTATCGTAGAACAAGAATTTCTAAAACAAATACTACTTGGTTTAGAATGATGCTGACTACATATATCATTTACAATTTACGTACGGGAATGTTATAGCCTTTGCCATTTTCTGTGTGTTAATATTGTGGTTAATTTATTAGTACATAATTAAGTTCTTGACCATGAATTAATGGAAGGCAATTCTAAGTTGCAATTAATTAATTTCAGGTCTCTAGTCTGGTTGTATTCCTTCAGTTGTGAATTCATGTTGTTTGGAAATTCGTGTTTAGTTTGTATGTTTGGTATACTTGCTTGTTCACCCAAAACTGAAAACTAAATGACTGATGTGCAATCTTATGGCAGGGGAAGTGAATATGTAGAAATTAATTTAGCCATAGATAGCCTTCATTCAACAATGATAAACATGTAATGCTTGTTAGCAATGAAGCAAAAAGCTTGCCTTTGTCCCAATCCGTTATCAGGATGATAGCTGACGGCTTACATCTGTTGGTATTTTCTGTTCTACTACTGTTTTTCATCAAACTGTAAATCATGACTTGATTTTAGAAAATACAACATGAAAGTTAAGAATTTGGAAAACTGGGCAGTTGAGGGAGGTATCAAACAAGGTTCATAATGCAGAACTGAAGTTGTTCTTTCATTACCATGCATATTGTAGTTTAAATGTTGCTTTTGTTCCCTGCTGATACTACCATGCTCAAGCATTGAAAAACTTTAAATTGACATTGGAGCAGTCATTAAACAAAGGAGAAGGATTGCCTCATCTGTTCAAACCTGTAAGGAAGGATGCATGCTTCAATTTGACCATGGATATGCAAGTAGTGTTTGTATAATTGAAATTATGAGATTTTGTTGCTTATAATTGAAAGAATAAATGCCTGAGATTTTGTTTTTTTGCTGGTGATCATCACATATTTGCAAAACACATTGTTTTTGTTATTTCTTAACATGCATTTGAATCACCTTGATGATTCTCCCCTTTTCCTTCCTTACATTATACACTTGCACTGTCGATTCCTTATATTCTTTGGAAGAGTCCGTTTTAGCTGTGTGACTACTGTGGTTTGATACTTTCTGGATGCACTAGAAACTTTTAGTTCCATTGCAACTCTGGGCATTGAATTTTCTTCTAATGATTAGCCTTTGGTGCAGGTTTTGATAGAGCTCTTTATAACCTGAACTTTCTTGAAGTTACTAATATGGCTCTCTTAAGAACTATTTGTTTTCTCTGTTTATCTGCAAACTTGCTGCTACTTGCTACATATTCAACTGGTATCCATTCTTATTCCCTTCTGCTGCATTCTTACTTTGTCTTGGCTAATTAGGTGACCTTTCGTGAGGAGTTGTAAATCAAAGGATCTGCAGATTCAAAACCAACAAATGCTGTGAACAATGAACCAGCTAAAGATGCGGAGTCTGAACTGCAATCATAGACAAGTTTTTTGCTAAGTTTAACCATTTTTTGTAATATGCACATATACACCTACTTGGTTAGCATATTTTGAAATCTGGCTAAAGTACCAGATTTTGGATCATGTAAAACAATGTCTAATGTAATATATAACACACTTATATAGTGTACCTAATGTTTGTAAATTCAATATCGTCGAATTCAATAATGTATATCTTTGAATTCAATAATGTTGATAATATACCTGCAGCATCGCGCGGGCTATTTCGCTAGTGGAAGTGAGAATTGAAATGTTACTAAATTGACCTGCAAATAATGCTTCAGTTTCTCTGCATAGTTTGGGTCAATTTGGTTTTTGGTGATTCTTATTGGTTTACCTTATTGAGTGTATGAGTATGGACCTTTTTGTTTGCTTCTGTAGATAAAAAAGGAAATGGACTTAACAAACATAATAGTATCCTTGTTAAAGCTCTGTATTAATCCAGTCTTTTCTCTTGTTTGTATTAATCCAGCCTAGTCATACAATCCGGTGAAAACCCCACTGACATGAGCGGCGCAGGGAATCGAGTAACCATCAATTTTGCGTAATCACATCTTCGCAAGCCTACCAAGAATCACATCTTCACACCTGCTCAACGAGATATTGATTTTGATGAAAGTGGAAATTACTCAAGCGAAGAGACTAGTGAAGAGATGGAGGATAATGAACATGATGGAGATGGTCCAGGAATACAAGAAATGGAGGTGTTAAGAAATGCAATTGCACAAAGTCTAATGAATGCATCTACTTAGCATTTAGTTGCAAATTTCAAGTGACTTTAATTTATTTTGTGTAATAGTTCCTGTTGAACTATGGTCGGGAAATTAATCCAAATATTCATGACTTATTTTGTGTAATAGTAAAACATAATATGCATATTGAAGAGTTTAAAGTAAATCTTTTATTCGGTCCAACCAAGGGTACAAGAATAATACATGAGAAATTTTTTTATTTGGTATAGTTACATAATCAAAAAACAAAATTATGTATTTTAATAGCATATCTTAGCATGTATGCCCATTTTGGTAATTATACCCAGCCAAAGCACTTTTGCCTTGCAACTTACCAAACACCTACAAATTGCTTTTCGTTTTTTAGTATTTATTTCCACCCTCTTGGTCACCGGCACAGTTTTTAAACTGACCTGGGTCACCGGGTTAGTTTGCAGGTCACGAAAGTGACCCAGAAAGTGATTTTGGTGACCCATGTTAGTTTGAAAACTGTGCATGTGAGTAGAGGATGAAAATAAACACTAAGGCCTCGTTTGGTTCATGGAAAGGAGAGTAATTCCTTTGTTTTTCCCATTGGAAGGGAAATGAAATTTTCCAACAACTTTCTATTCTGATGTTTGGTAACATAAGGAAAGTTATCAGGAAAGTTGTTAAAAAGTTTGTAAATAATGTAATAAAATAATATGTTGTGAGTAATAAATGCAAAAAAAGAAGGGGGGAAAGTGATTCATTTGGGGTTTGGAAGGAACCACTTTCCCCTATATTTTTCGTTCCTTTAGGAAATGATTTCATTTCCTTTTGCATCCCAAACGCAGGAAATGAACAAGTTTCCTTTGTTGATGCTTGTTTTCTGTGAACCAAACGTGGCCTAAAAAGCAGTGAATAGTGGGTGACTCGATGACCCAACGGATGAGCTTGCTCCAACAAAGCCAAATTCAAAAAGTCTTCAAACAATAATGCTTGTCAATATTGTACTTCCACAGAGAAACATGACAATTTTTCTCCTTGAAACGTGTAAAGAAGAGAAACCATTGCCTCCGACTCAAAAAAGAAGTACTCCTCCAGCTCTTAACAATCCTAAAGAGCAGCAAACTCAAATAACCCAACCAAGCAAAAACTATTTGAAAATGTAAAAAATTATGCACAATTCTTGGCTACGCCGGGCGTAACCTACACGTTAAACATCAGTTAACAGAGGGGCATTCACGTCAATTCCATGTCAATGGTAAATGAGTTTTAACCGAGCCACCTCCCTTTCACGTGCCATTCAATGGGCCTCATCTTCTTCTTCGAAGACCTCGTCTCTGGGTGTAGGAATTCCACCTCTTCATCACAGCCATAGCAGTTGAGTACAGTTGAGGACTACATAATTATCAAATTGAATGAACTCACAAGCATCGGGACCCGTTTATCAGAACGCAAAGAACCCGACTAGAACTCCCTCTTCCGGCAGCTTCCCGAGGTCTTCTCGGTGGCAAATAAGACCTCAACACCGGTTCGTACAACCATCTACTGGAGGAGGAGATTCAGATTTCGAAAGCTTCGAGTTTTTTCTGGCGAATGTTCTGCGAATTCCGGCGACTGCAGCCGAAATCAATGCTATATGAGGTATGAAAAACGATCCTCTCATCGTGCTCTACATCTTTCTATAATTGATTTTCAAATTTGGAAGAATTGGTATTTGGAGTGGTTTCAGCCACCAGCAAAATTCCTTTTCACGGCGGCTATATTGTCTGCCCTTGGTTGAATTCTGACCCTAGTCCATATTTAAAAATGGTTGGAGTTATGTCTCGATAGGTTCTTGAGGCTGAAAATGGTGATTGGGAAGTTTCTAGTTTATCAGCATATAATTCTTCTTGATTTGTTATGCTTCGGGCGGCAATAGAGGTGAAGGAATGTGTTAAATTTGTGCTGAGGTATTTAACAAGGACTTTTGTTTCAAGAGGATAATGAATGAGCTTATAATCTGTTTTGTAAAGATCACTTACAACCATAATGAGTCATTTTGTTATTCCTTGTTTGCTCCTCATGAGAGATTTCAACTCAGCAGTTAAAAAAACATGACAAATATCAAGAATAGGTTTGCTCCAAATGAAAGATTTGCAGGAAAGTATTGAAATTCAATTTAGTGTGGAAATTCTCTGAATGTTTCAGTCATAAATTCCTGCTAATTGAAACTGAAGGAGTTTTCAAGAATGCAGAGACTAGAGAGAGTTGGATGAAATAGAAAATGAGTCGTGTTCTGTTTCATTCTCGATCACTTGTCGTTTTGTGAGACTTAGTTTTACAGTAACGGATTCAGTTTTTACTGATAATGGTAGTAAGTTTGCAATTACATCAATGACCTTCTATTTCAAAATCTGTGGACAGAAACCAACCACTCAAATTGGGCCCACAACGGCGTAAGTTACACCCGGCGTAGACCAGACGCACCCCAAAATAATAGTTGTCCAATGTACTCTTGCACAGGAAAATTCCAAAATCCCCCATAAGTTTCATCACTCAAAACCATAGTTGTTCTCTTGTCAACCTTCATGCTAACAATGTTGGTTCATCTGTTTCATTGCTCTATTTACTCTAGTTAGGCATCTAATTTTACTATTTGCACGCTAGTTTATTGGATTTTGATAACCGATCTTATTTTACTTTTATTTTGTTTTTGCTTCTATCTTCTGGTCATTAAATTTTCCAGTTTATCTGTGAGGACTTGTAACAACCCGAAATTTTAATTATATATTAGATCGTGTGATAATATTTTCTTTACTAGCTTGTGTGTGTGTGTTAGCGTGTGTGTTCGAGAAGTCTATTACCTATTACATGTAGACTTGTGAGGAAGCTAGTTTTACTCAATTGGTTTAAACATTTTCGGATGAGACCTTATAAACCCAATCAATGAATCTCTTATTAGTCATTGTTCGTATCCAAGTGTGAGTAAGTATTCTATTTGGGTGATTATGCAAAGTTAGGAATTATAGGTGTTGTTGAACCTGTAGACTAAGCTAGCTAGTAGCTTGAGGTGGCATCACTCAATTTATAGCTCAAGCTCTATTTATCCATCATTAAAACTTCTAGTCTACTGCTATCACATGGATACGCCCAGATTGTAGAAATAAAGCTTATCTTCTTCCTATAGGTTTTTATATATATAACCTTGGTCATTAAGTTATAAAGGGATAAGAGCTTTCATACCTATCTCTGCAGTACTTACTGATGAAGGCTTCTATTAAGAGATAGGACTGTACAAGTATATCTATTGAATGCTTGGTGATTAAGTCATTAAATGATAGGTATGGACAAACACATCTATATGCAGATTTTATTATAATTGTTTTGCTTGATGGCCAAGAACCAGACTAGTATAAATAGGAGCTATCTACCTTATTCATGGTCACTGTACAATAGAACTTAACGTGAGAGTGAGGGAGATAGAGATAAGGGCTGGAGTAGAATGGAAAGAAACAAACAAACAGGAAGGAAACTAAAGAGAGAAAGTAAAGGACGTGAGGAATAGGAGATTAGGAGCATGAAAGAAAAGAAGAAAACAAAAGAGAGAGAGAGAGATCAAGATAGAATAGAGGAGATTAGAGGAAAAGAAAGAAGAAACAGAATTAGGATTGGAAGAGAAAATAGAAGAGAGAAACAAGAGACGTGAGAGAGATACCTGAAGTGAAGGAAGGAGGAATTAACAAGAGTAGTTTGATTTATATTCTGAATGCGATTCAAAGGTGAATTCAATCCTATAAACTATTCCAATTGTTATTCTTGTTATTATGTTTAGCTTAGCTCTTGTCTAAATGGGTTTAAGCTTCTGCACAATTAGTAACCTAAATGATTTTCAAACAGAATGTAAGCATAGAAACAAATCAAGATGATTAGAGAACTGGTTCCATAAGAATGGGTGTCCTGAGTAATTCTTAGGTTGCTTTTTGGGTTAGATTCCTTATTTTGTCTTAACAACAAGAGGTTAGAGTGATCAAAGAACCTATATGCATCAGTTTAACAACCTTAGACTGAGCAGTAACCTCAAACATTAGTTTGTAGGCATTGGAGAAAGCTAGAACAAGTTTCTGCATTATAATCATTTAGTTAACTTTGAGCAACCATATCCTTTGATCTAGACTTTCATTTTAGAAAAAAGTTGCATGTGTTGAAAGCTTACAATGTAAGCTTGATATCTATATAGTTTCGTACAATTTCATTAAAGATTCATTGGTTAAGTTTGAGGCTAAAAACAGAGGTTAGCAATCTGTTGTTTTTGACATAGTTTTCTTTTCACTAAAAACTGTACCTTTAGGCTGGGTATTTGAAGTTGGTGTCTTCATGAAAGTTTCAGTAGACATCTCAAAGATCATTTCAGAATTGAAATCTCATGAAAAAGACTTTTCTAAAGTAAGTTATGATTTTTTGAAGCTGAGGGTCTGCATCAGGAAATTCTGCAATTTTCATTATGTTTCTGTTTGTTCCATTTTGTTTCAATAGTTTCCTGTATTCAAACTTGTTTAGGTCGACCACCAACTGAACATAGAGATTCTTCTATTTTTAACAAAACTTGTGACGCTATTTACTGAATTCATTTGAGATACTTATGTCATTGTGAAATCAGTTTTTCGCATCAGTTTTCCTTCACAATAAATCTGCAAGACGTTTTTGGTTAGTTATTTAGCATTTCAAGTGAAATCTAAATGGCTTGAGATTTTAGGTACTATTTTCTTAAGACATAAGCTCGATATTGAAGTATGTTCTTAAGGCAGAATCATAGCTTTGTGTTTAAAATAAATTATGTGCTTATGCATAGGAAATGTGAATTGTACTTGGATATTTACTTTTTTATGCAGGAACATGTATCTATACAATAGCTTGAAATCCAGGTAGGGGGATCTGGGGAACCTCTACTCAACTGTATTGTATGCATATATGTTGCCTGACATGTTTGTTATGGAATGAATGAATATTTGATGCAATTACATTGCGAAGCATATATTATCAATTGATGCATCATCCATTGAGTACATATGAAGTATAAGGGTGGCGATGGTGATATGTGTAATGTTATCGGTATAAGAAAGTTTGAAATTTATCTTTTGCGTAGTTGAGTCCATAACCTCAGCAGGTACCAGATCCCAGGTATGCCCATAGTTAATGCGCAATTAGTATAGGATTGAAAGGGTAATTCGGGACTGGTGAAAGGGGCATGGACAAGATGACTAGCAAAAGAGGGTTAGGGGGATTGATTTTGGGTGGGGGTTAGTTCATACGGTTGGGTACTCTGAGTCACCTTCGTGGTAAAATACATGGTATGGGACATGTAGGCTCAGTTTATTCTGGTGTGTGAATTAACAGGAATAGAACATGCTTTCATGCATACCATATGATGATTGTGTGGTTATCGTTAGTTTGAAGAGGAATAGCTCCCTACTGAGCTGTAGATTGAGCTCACCCCTTAACAGTCTTGCAGGTTATTAAACACAAGAACTATGAAGATTAGTGATCGAAAGCAATTAGAGTTAGTTGGAGTTTTGTATATGTAAGATCATTATTCCGGAAGTGAGTACTCTTAGTGATCTTGAGTTGGATTTATCCTTATACCGAAATGAGAAGTCAATTCCATTATCAAAGTGTCGATTTTATTTTCTATTCGTTTATTTTTATTTTTACTCACACCTCGGATTTCGGGAAATTATTTAAAAAAATTGACCCGGGTTCAGGGCGTGACCGGACTATACAAACAACTAGTGCACAACTAAGAGCGAAATTCAGAATCTCCCACTTATGAATGAGAGACTTACGACTCTAGACCACATAAACACGAGATTTTAAACTCTCGTAAGGTTATGGATATGTTGGATGTATTGCCTGTGGACCACTGTGACCTATTTTTGGTGTGCCTTTGGGCCTTCTAGGTCGAGCGGAACAATGTAGTGTGGAAGAATGTTTCCTTCCAACCCATGAATTTGATTCGGTGATCAGTCCGTATCTTAGAGGAATTTCAAAATATCACCCAAAGGCAGTGAAAAAGAAGAAGAGGCCGCCATCTAAGTGGCATAATCCTCCCAATGGTAGACTGAAAATAAATGTTGATGGCACTTTCAGAGTTGATAGTGGATGTGGAGGTATTGGAGTAGTGGTCAGAAATGATTTTGGTACGGGTATTGCCGCGCTTGCTAGACCTTTTGTACATGCACACTCGATTCTTAGTATGGAAGCGGAGGCGTGTAGAGCTGGTCTACTTCTTGGGATTCACCAAGGTTGGACTGACATTGATATTGAAAGCGACTCTGCCATTCTGATTGGTGAGCTATGGAGTGAGGAGAAGAATTTCTCAGAGGTAAGTCGGGTTCTTGATGATTGTAGAGATTATCTTGATGCTTTCCGATCAGTTCAAATTCGGCATATTTACTGTGAAGCAAATAGTGTAGCGGATAGACTTGCCCACCTTACTAGTTGTTTTGCTATTAATGATGTTTAGTTAGATGAGACTCCTGCTATTATTCAGGACGTTCTCTACAAAGATATGTGTCATTTTTCTTATGTAGCTAGGGGTTCAGGTTTTATGTCCCCCCCCCCCCCCCCGGATGCAAAATTCTACTACTATTAATATAATAAATGGAACCGGGCGTGGGGCTAAGCCTACCAACTAGGCTGGGTTCCAAACCCCATTGTTTACTTTATCTCTATTTTAATAAGTAATATATTGGAATTCTAAAATAATATATTTATGTGATACAAAAAAATGACTAATCGAATTATTATGTGTTGGCTCCATATCATAGATTTTCTTTTTCTAGCAAATATATCCTAGGAATATTGGGATATCATAATTGCATTTGGGGCTTGTTAGAGCAAGTCCACCTGTTGGATCACCGGGTCACTTACTATTCATTATTTTTTATGTTTATTTCCACTCTCTGAGTCACTTTCTGAGTTAATTTTGTGACCTGCAAACTTATCCAGTGACCCAAGTCAGTTTGAAAACTGTGCCCGTGACTCAAATGGTGAAAATAAATACTAAAAAGTAGTGTGTGATACCCCGGAAATTCGTAATTATTTTCCGAGGATTTTCTAGAATCTAAATTGTGATTATTGGATGGTTTCGTGGCTCGTGGATGAAGCGGAAGTATTTCGGGCGAATAATTATTCGAAGAATATGGTTTTAGGGGGGTTGCAAAGGTTGACTTTTTATTCGTTGGGATTCTCCGAAAACTTCATTCACGAAAGTTGTAGAGCGAGTCGATACGAGTTCATTGACATGTGGAACGCGAGAATCGGAGTTCGTATGAGAAAGTTATGGCCATTGGAAAGAATTTCCATTTTGGTATAAATAGAAGTTTCCCAAGTTGGAAACTTACTATTTTCATTATTTCCATTTCCGGAAGCCCAATTCTCTTCCTCTCTCTTCTCTCTCGGCTGCACCTTCAGAAACAAAATAATCCGACTGACCCGACCCGGAGCCCGCCTACCCGACCCGGCTTTTCCGGCGAACTGCTGCGGTCTACGGCGACGAAACTTTCCATATAGGATAGTCTCCTCCGTCTGGTCGTCCCTGTGGTGTCCTCTAGCACCGATTCTCGGTGGTGGCGGCGGTAGAAGGCGACACAGTTGGGTGTTTTCGGACCCGATCGGTTCTCCGATCTCCGACGTCGGCGGGGCTTCAAGCTGAGTTTGGGGAGCTCAGAGCAGCCTCCTTGATCGATCCTTGGTGATTGTTTGGATCGATTCACGTAAAACTTGGTTTAACTCAGAGTGGATTACCGTTCACGGCTTGTGAGGTAGTTTTCGACCCTTTATGCTTGTTTTCTGACTTCGAGCTAGTTATGAGAATTCATAAGCATGCTTAGATGAAGCTTTTTGATGTTGGGAGTTTTGTGAAATAATGAGTTTTTGGCCGGCGGAGGTGCACCACCGTCTGTGGTGGCGTTCCGGCGGTGTTCCGGCCACTTAAGGAACTGTTTTTAGTATTATATATGTTCCACTCGTTGATACAAGCGTTTGATATATAATATGTAAATTTTGGAGTTCGAATGGAATTGTTATGATTTTTACCGTTTCATATCGGTGAATTTAATTGATCCGTGAGGGTTCAAGCGTTCGATCGACTTGTGATTTTGACATATCGATCGTAGAAGTATTCCGGAGACATTGGGTGGTCTCGGATGTGGTTTCGCCTCAATTGGCGTCACTTGGGGAATTTTGGTTCAATTTAGGGTTTCGAACGTTATTCCTTGTGTTTCATTGACTGAATTAAGGCTGTACTTTCCTTAGGTACCTGACGAAGTATTCTTGGAAGGTTTATTGGTGGTTAGACTGTTTTGTTATGTATTGAAGACGCTGCGGGATTCAAAGGTGAGTAATCTCACAAGCTTCATTAATGAACGGATTACCTTTATCGTTTGGTGAGTAAATCTCATGATATTTGTTATGAGCATGATCGATATTTGTTATGAGTAGGATCAATATTTGTTGTGAGCAGGATCGATATTTGTTAGGAGCAGGATCGATATTTGTTATGAGCGAGATTACCCTATTGTCTTGGAGTTATTAGGTTAACTACGACTATAGTTGGTATTAGTGATATTCCTAAGTGAATGACTACGTATATATATATATTTACCTGAAATATATATATATATATATATATATTGATGAATCTATGTGATGATCGCTATATTTGTGATGACCGGCGATATCTATGTGATGATTAGTAGGATGATTGAATATCTGCATGATGACTGGTGAAATCTGTGCGATGATCAGCGTGATGACTGCTCGGTAACGGAGCTGAATTGTTATTAAGTTAACAAAGATCGAGAGAACTGCTGTGATGGTTGGGGCTACCTACAGACGTCAGAGTGTGGGACGTCGATGACTAGTTTGACTTGAATTGCTTGACTTAATGTGATCTCCTGAACTAAATTATAAACAGGGGTTACTATGATTTGTTTTGCTTGTTTTGATATGTGATTACCTTGTTTCTTCTTGATTGTATTGATTGATGGTTTGATTTATCTTAAGAGCCATAGTGGTGACGAATTGTACTCTGTGTTGAGGATAGGAAGGTGATTCATTGATTTTCACCTTTGATGTCATGTTGATGACAAAAGCTCCTAGGGGGGAATGGGGAATGAGTGTGATTCTGGAATTCGTCATAGGGCGTTAGGATGGAGTCAAACATTGCTTGAGGAAGTCTTGTTTGACTGAAATTTGTGTAATTGGATGCTAGGATTAAGGATATGAGCATGAGGCTTTAGTCACCAGTTGACTTAAGCAGGCACGATATGAAAGGTTATGGAATTGATGGCCGTAAGTGTGAGATATGTGCATATCGTGTTTAGGTTGAGGTGACTTGAAAATGTGTTTTGCTTTGATTTTGAGTTTACTCATACGGGCTTGCAAAAGCTTACCGGGTTTTGTTGCGTGGGAACCCGATACACTATTCAAACGGTGTTGGGGTTAATCTTGCAGGTCAGGATAATCGTGGCTGAAGCGGTGGCGGCATCCTTGCAGCTTTACGGTAGGAAGCCATATTTTTGTGACTTTACCGTTGATAAGGACTTCCGTTGTATAACTAACTCTAAGCAGCATTTACGTTTTATTTTGTTGTTGACAATTTAATTTGTAAGCATATGTAATATATGACTCTATAGAACAGGTCAATATTGACATAGTGGTGGGGTTCAGGGCATCAATATGTACTTGAGTTAAAAGGGAAAAAATTTCTAGGTATTTTGTATTGATGTCTGAACGTTCACGCATATGTAATTATGAGATTATATATCGATTTTCATGTGTGTAAAATCATGGACGTGACACAGTGAATAGTAACTGACTTGATGACTCAACGAGTGAACTTGCTCTTCACATACCAAATAAGTACATGTTGTAGTCTACGTTTTTACTATCTACGTTTCTTTGTCCTTTGGACATTTGGAAGTAGAGACTTTTCTGGAAGCATGCATGAGATCACACATGTTCTTTTGGTAGGTCTCTATATGATCCTAAAAGAGAATAAGCCAACAAAGCCAAATTCTAAAAGTCTTCAAACAATAATGCTTGTCAATATTGTACTTCCACAGAGAAACATGACAACTTTTCTCCTTGAAACGCGTAACCAGCTCTTAACAATCCTAAAGAGCATCAAACTCAAATAACCCAACCAAGCAAAAACTATTTGAAAATGTACAAAATAATAGTTGTCCAATACTCCAATGTAATCTTGCACAGGAAAATTCCAAAATCCCCCATAAGTTTCATCGCTCAAAACCATAAAGAAGTAATTTCCATCCTAGTCGAGAATTTTATAAAACACACTAGCATATATAATAAGAAGTAAACGAATGAAGTCCAAGCCAAAGTTCATAACTTCATATTATTTATGGAAAACACTTGATACGCAAAAAATGAAAAACATGACCTAGATAATGTAGATGAAACTCTGTAACAGATAGATGAATTTGACAACCCAATCTGGGTGCGAATCAAACTCTACACGACAACAATCGAATGAGCCTTCAATCATTTTGACCCAAATCTCCCATCAGAAGCAGGCATCCAGCAAGCAGCAACAGCACAGAGCAGCCAAACTGCACCACCATCCCCAAAATTTCAAAAACAAGTTAGAACTCAAAACGACAATGGACTAGTACATTATTATTGTCCTGTGATAAGACCTCAAAGACATCGAAAAAGAACATACGACCTAGTATCTCGACCTGACAGCCAAATCGACAGAAGACTAAACAACCCTATAACTCTAAAAGACAAAACAAGGGTATTTTGGGAAAAGGAAATCTCGGGGCAGGGTCAGAGACCAGAACTATTCCCATCTAGCTCGTGTAAAGTGTGTTTGACTGCTCGAACAACTCCCAGTTGACCGAGTCTTGACTCGGGCCAAAGTCGATGTAGCTGATCGGGAGTCGGAACGCCCCAGATCTGAGTCAACACCCAACTCGATCAACTCGGTTTCAGACCCAAATACAAAGAGAAAGAAAGAGAGCCACGTACCAGCCTTCCATAAATCCACCGCTATTGTTTTGTTGTTGAGGGGGAGGCTGAGCGTATTGAGGAGCATAGGGAGGAGGGTATTGCTGGGGGTATCCCTGTGGCGGAGGATATCCCTGCTGGGGATACCCCTGCGGGGGATATCCCGGAGGAGGATAAGCGTCTTTGGCATATCCCTCCGGTGGATAACCTAATCACAAAAACATATACTCATATCAGAACCAAACCCTTGTAGCAGATTTTCAAACTTCATTGATGATCAACTACAATTAAGCTCATGGATCTGAAAAGTTTGAAGCCAAAAAAGATGAAGAGAGTGACATACCTTGAGGAGGAGGAACACCAACTGGGGGTTGTTGCTGGTTGTAATAGCTCATGGTTTTTGGAGAAGGTGATCAATGGTGGGGTGAAAGATGAAGTCTTTTGCTTCTGGAGGAATTAATAATGAATGGAGAGAGAGGGAGAGAGAGAGAGAGACAGGCTGTTTAAATACGTTATTTTGGGCTTTGTTTTGTTTTGTTTTTTTTTAATAACTGAAGCAGACGCAAGCAGACGTTGAATGGGATTGGGAATTTGTTTTTTTAACCTTATGCTCCGGCCAAGAAAACCGAGGGAGGTTCTTTGTTTTTGGCAGAAATATTCTAACTGGGGTAGGAAGGTTTCTTTTGTTTTGAACTAAACAAGAAGTATCCTTTTTTTTTCTTTTTCGATGAAGGTATTGGTGGATTGTTTGTATGTACCAACAAAATATTTTATAAATAAGAAATTGACTAGGGTAGAGGTCACCAAATTGAATAGATGTAACACCTTCCGTCAAAATTATAATTAGCTAAATTGTTTAGGAACTTGATTAACAGTGGCATCAGTTTGATTTTATCAATTGGTACACTGTCGAAACACTTCAAGGATAGGTGTCAATCAAGCCGCTTTCACACGAGTACGGCACGAGTCCAATCCATTTAATATCGGTCCAGCACGGTCTAAGCACCATTAAGGGTGGGCTAGGATGGACTGAGGTATATTGATCTATGGGCTAATCTGGCCCGAACATTCACGGTTTGAAAATGACTTATTGCGGGTTGAACCGTTATAAATATAAATTTTATATATAATTTTAAAATATATAAAAAACTTTCGATAATGAGATTTGAATACTACATTTTTTTTTTAAGTTCACCTATGCTATGTCATTAATGTTTTTAAAATATAACATAAAGTATTTCTATCCTTGTTTTAACATAAATTTTTAGGCCAATTACATATATGGTCATTTTGGAAAAAAAAAAGTTCATAAATTTTCTGTTTTATTAGAATTTTTTTTTTCTTTTTACTGTAATTTATACTATTTTACATTTCTTTAAGAGAAAGAAAAAAAAATATCAAAAGCCAATTTACATCTGCTTAATTAAGGGGCTAGTATTCATGACAGGAAAAAACATATTTGATAAGAAACATTTGACGGCCTAACTTCCCAATTTCGGGGCTAACTAATCCATTAGTGTTAAGTGCATGCAAACCCATAAATATATATATTTCTTTCTAATTTGTTACACTTGCCTAATTGCGTATGGCACCCACTCACTCCCTCTTAGCCTTTTTAGTACCTCTCACGATCTCACCACCTATGACCCATGCCTAATCTTTACTATGCATTTTAAGAACTTTCTGTATCCACAATCATAAATAAAAGAACATGATGCACCCGATGAAGATAGCACCAGAACCATACACTGTCACAAAGTTAATCACAGGATAGAATTGTTCTATCATCTGAAGGAATTCAAATCTGTCGTCTAATAAGATGTCGAGTTTTGGAGGTATCAGACGACATAAACAAATTATTTCAAATAAATAATAATGAGCATTAATCATTCAATAAAAACACGATCTGGCAAAATAATAATGTATGACGAATACTTTTATTCAATTTGCAAGCAACAACTCGATCACCTATATATGTTTTTTTATTTTGCTAGAGGCACCTATCCGTATGTACATATCTTAACATGTATAAACTTAATTAAGTACGGTTTTTGATCCATACCATCAGATGGAACAGATTCGTTTTGCTCAACAATATATATTTTCTCCTTGCAGCTCTTTATGATCCAACTTATCCTCAGTATCGACCAAACAAACCAAAAGAAAATAAGAAATATATAGCACTCGCTTTTGGCAGTATCAGACTCCTTTGCCATGGGAGTGCAAACAACCCTACTATCATTTTGTACACCATCCAAATAATCTTGTCTCACATATCCAGTAAACAATCCAGCATACAGCAACAGCAAAGAGCAGCCAAACTGCATCATTTATAAAATTGAAACAAACTTAGATAATGCATTTGATCATAACCGGTAAATGTTTCATTTTGAGTAAGAAACTTTAATTTTAATTAACATATTACCAGGCCTGGCAACAACCCATAGGTCCCATAGAACTGCTTGCTTGAGGAGGAGGGCGGGCGGGCTGGCCGGCATAGTACTGTCCCGGATAGGGAGGAGGATATCCTTGGGGGGATAACCTTGATGAGGAGGATATCCTGGTGGTGGATATCCTTGAGGAGGATATCCCTGGGGAGAGTAGCCTTGAGGAGGATAACCCGGAGGAGGATAGCCTGGAGGTGAAAAATTTCCTTGTGGGGGATATCCTGCTGGTGGATAAGCGTCTCTGGTGGCATGTCCTTCTTGTGGGTAGCCCTGAGGCGGTGGGGGTGATGAAGAATATCCTGGCGGTGGATATCCCGGTGGTGGATAAGGGCCGACGTTTGCGTGATATCCTTCTGGTGGTGGTGTATAAAACCGAATCAAAAACCAAACCATATTCAAAATTAAAAATATCAATCTTACAAGCCGAACAATTCATGCACGTTTTCAACAAAACGTATTTGGAAACAGCATGAAAAAGAAAAAGGGAACATATGTAATGTACCTTGGGGAGGAGGAGCACTAGCAGAAGGTTGTTGTTGTTGAGGAGGAGGGACACCCTGATCAGAAGGCTGTTGAGCAGCAGCAGGAGGAACACCCTGATTAGAAGGCTGTTGAGCAGAAGGAGGAGCAGGTGGTGGTGGAGGAGGACCAGGAGGATGTTGTTGTTGCTGGTTGTGATCGCCCATTCTTTATTTGGTGTTCTTGGTTGATATATAATTGCTAAACCAAATTTTTTGAACGTAGCTCCTTTGTTAATTTTGATGCAAAAGGTAGGAGAGTTGGAGTTTTCCTAGGCCAATGAACCAAGAGAGGTTTGTCTCCAGAATATCCAAAATCTAGGGCATGTGTTTAAATTAGTACAAACCATCTGCACTTTTGTTTTTAACTTTTAACACATCGGATTTTGTTAAGGAAATGCGTTGTTAGATTCAGATCAGTTTCATTTTTCTCGGTGCGTGTACTAAAGATTTGTTTCATTTGCAGTTACGTGTATTCATTTTCACCATGTATTTTATGAAACTAACTTTATTACGGATACCGTAACAAATTTAGTTGACAGAGATTGTGATCAACTTCTTTTTCTTTGCCTATGATTTCGCTATTAATTATTTTCATAGATGGAGTTCAAGCTGTTATAGGTATAAGCTTTACGTGAACATATTCTCACAGCAAAAAATAAAAATGTTGATTAAAGCGCATAGAAACTGTACACTAGTAGAGAATGACATAGCTCATATGCATGGCACCGGATATAATTCACAAATACGGGAGAACATTGGATGCATGTATCTTTATGATTACGTTTCCATGATAATAAATGTATATAATTTTAAAATAAAATAATAATTCATGAACAGAATTCACATCATATTGAGTCTCTGAATAAAAATTGGACAATACTTGGCTGACCAGGGCTGGTCAGCCCTTCCTAACCAACCCCTGTGTGTCACACTCCCAATCCAACACGTGTCTTTTTTTTTTTTTGCCTCTCTTTCTGTTCTCCTCCTACCTCTTCCTGTACTCCGTCTCCCTCTTCTCCAGTCTCTATCGGCGTCGGTTTCCAGTCACCACCACCGCCTTCCCCACCCTCTCAATCAAAGCCTTCACCAACATCGCGACTGGAAGCGCGATGGTCAGCCAAAGCTAGTGGATATGGTCAGCCAAAGCTGACAATACCTGGTCAGTGAAGTATAATCCTGGGGAAGGCGGTGGTGGTGACTGGAAACCGACGATGGGGAGTAGAGAAGGGTTGAGGATGGTCAAGTTGGTCGCCGATAGAGACTGGAGGAGACGGAGACGGAGTACAGGAAGAGGAAGGAGGAGAACAGAAAGAGAGGCAAAAAAAAAAAGACACGTGTTGGATTGGGAGTGTGACACACATGGGTTGGTTAGGAAGGGCTGACCAGCCCTGGTCAGCCAAGTATTGTCCATAAAAATTAATGAATTTATGAATAGTAAAAAATAATGGCTATTTATTCACAAAAAAAAAAAAAAGCCTACAAAAAATAATAATAATGGCTATTGAAATTTTATTTCAATTTGAGTCTTGAAAAAAGGCTGAACCTAGGTTTCGAGTATAGAAGTGGCGCCATGCCTCTGGTTGGAATCAGCTATGTCTAGCAACGCCAGCTGTCGGGTGCTTCTTCGTTGAAGAAGCACGATCGTTTTGAGTCGGGTTGATTGTCAAATCTAGCAAGGTTGAGGATAGCTTGGTCGGGGTCAAGTTGGAGTCGGCGGTTGGTTGGTGGTTTGATATTCTTCCGGCTGGTTGAGGGTTGAATTGAACGACGACATGCAGTGGAATTGGCTTTTGGTGGTCTATTGTGCTACTTAGTTATGGGCTAAAGGATTTGGAGTAAGTTTTTTCTACTAGACTCTCTTGGCTAGCTAGTGAGTTTGAGGCGTGGTTTAGAAGTGGTCGAGGAGAAGTCGAGGTCGAGGCGCATCGAGTTTCTGATCAACGGTGTGATGCGTTGGACAGGCTGGCCGTCGGAGGACCTAACGACAACAGAGGCAGCTGGACAACAGAGGTCTGAGGGTTTCTACATGCCTTGTTTATTTGGGATTGGGTTTTTGGGCCCGGCTCAAACTTGGGCCGATGGGCTCAAATCTGTGGCCTTTAGGGAGGGCGTGCCTTGACATCCTCATTCATCACTTAGTGGTGAGGGTGTGTTTGGCCTAAGATATTGTTGGGCAATTGGGTCGGTATATGGTCCATGACCAATCATTTTCTAATCAAGACATAGGAGTACTTAATTATCTGAAATAAGATTGGCGTTTTTTTCAAGCGGCTTATGGATAAGGAGTTCCTCCTATATGTTGGCTAGGAAATAGCTTTATATTGGTATCACAATTGCGTGATTGGCTAATAGGAGGTTAATGAATGATTTTGCCCTAAAAGACATGGAGTTTCTTTGTTTATAAGCTCGCTAATTATAATGAGCTTATTATCGACTTGTAATGAGTTTGTTTTTGCTTAGAATAGAGTTTCAAGATTTCCTTGCTGGTTATCTTGTTGTAAGTGCAAATAGACTCTAGCCATTGACTATTGCCGACTATTGATTCTAATGATATCAATTTCTATTTTTTTAAAATGGCCATTTGTTAAAGGAAAATAATATTATGTGCATTAGTCAAAGAAACTGACAAAAGAGGGAATCAAAGAATTGCAATTACATCACAATCAGCATTTACTATCATTATTGTAAGTGATGTTAATTGATATTTCTATTGTAATTCTATCCCTATATAAAGGGACTATGAAATGAAATGAGTAGACCAATTCCAATTCTCCATTTACGTTCAGAGCTGTTTTACATTACGAATCTTGGTTTTGAAATCTAATTCATATTTTTGGAAAATAATTTACGTGGATGTCTTTATGACTGCGTAATTTATATATTCCCACTTATTTATATAGATGGCTGATCCAACTCGACCTGAATTTGACATTTTGGACTCAGAAGGACTTGAGTACCATCGTTGGGTTTCCGATGTAGAAACTGCTTTTGTGGAAAAAGACTACACTACCACCATTACCAACTCCAAAGACAATGTACCGTCTAATAAGATGAAAGCAAATGCCTTAATGTTTCTGAGGCGACATATTGATCTTGGCATACGCTGGGAGTACCTTCAAGTTGAAGACACCCAAAGAACTGTGGGATGCCCTTAAGAGACGTTTTTGGGAACATTCACGATACTTTGCTCCCAGAACTGATCGTTTAGTGGAATGAAATCCGCTTGCTTGACTACAAAAGGGTCAATGACTTCAACAAGGAAATGTTGTGCCCAAAGGCACGTCTAAATTTTTGTGGAAAGGAACTCACAGAAGATGATATGATCCAGAAGTCTCTTTCCATTTTTCCCATGCCACTTCAGCACTTATACTAGTGAACCAGTATAGGCTAGAGTATGACAACATAAGAATCATAACCTTCAATAAGCTGATCAACCTACTGCAAGTGGCTGAGAGACATAGTGAGGTTCTCTTGAACAACAATGCCAGGCCCACTGGGACAAAGAAAATTTCTGAGCTAATTATGAAAAAATGAAAGGTGGAAAGAACCCCAATGCATAGGGGTTTAGACATGCTGATCCCTACTCACGTGGCAACAATGCACCACGTGGCAAGGGACGTGGGGGTCGTGGTATGGGCCGTGGAGGCCCTCCCAATGTATGGCGCAGAGATGGTGGTGCTGACCCTAGTGATCATGGAAACAAGGTGCAAAAGGCACCGATGAACCCTTCAGTCAAACAGGAAAGAGTTGATAAATTAGATTTCTGAACAAAATCTTAATTTGATTACCGTTGGCTTGTTAATAAATTTCGGATCTTATTCTGAAGCAATGAATTCATTCGAATTTTATTTACTACACATATTTACATGGTTCGAAATAGCACTATAAAGATGTAAAGCAATACATCTAGAGGAAAAATTATTCGAATGAAAAGAATATCATTTTACGCAAATCGAAATACTCTAAAGAATATGAGACATATTTTCGAGTTAATTAACAAAACCTCCCATCTATTTGTAGGAATGAATCGAGGAGAACTTGAGTGCTTAGTTAATAGTGGGACTACCCACACCATATTAAGGAATAGGACAATTATCCATTGAAGTAATAGCCTACTTCCTCTGTGATGATTGGATCATCACAAGTAATAAAAGGGCGAGGAACTACTAAATTTTTGCTGCTTAATGGCACAACATTTCAAGTCACAGACGCTCTATATGCACCAAGAGCTAATTGAACCTTGTTAAGTTTTAAAGATATTCGTGCCAACAGTTATCATGTAGAGAAACACACTGTGAGAATGGAACTGAATACCTTTATATTACGTCTAATGAATGTGGAAGGAAACGCATTTTAGAGAAACTTATGAGTCAATCTAGTGGACTATACCTCACTAAGATTCGGATCATTGAATCCTATGCTGTCACCAACAATGAAATATGGGACACTAACTCATATAGGCTTTAGCACGACCACTTAGGGCACCCCGGTCGTGACATGATGATCCGTATTTTAAAGAACTCATATGGATATCCCTTCTTTCGAGTGAAAAATAAAATGGGACAAAAATCTATCACATTGCAAGGTGTCGGTCCTAGTACTACTCAAATGTAGTCATTGCCTTCTGAAGTACCAGAAGCACTACCTCCCTCCCATTTTGCCTCATTGACTATTTCAAAGGCACATCACTCATTTTGCAAAGCCTGCTCTTTAGCAAAAATAGGATCGAGACCTTCCTATGCTAAAGATACAAAACAAAACATTCCATTCTTACAAAGGATACAAGGAGATATCTGTGGACCTATCCATCCAGAATGCGGACCATTCAAGTGCTTTATGGTTCTGGTGGATGGTTCGACACGCTGGTCACATGTCGCTTTATTGTCCACAAGAAATGCTGCATTTGCAAAACTCCTAGCATAGATTATACGTTTAAGGGCTCACCACCCTGATCACCCTATCAACGTCTATAAGGCTTGATAACGCTGGAGAGTTTACATCAAAAGCATTTGATGATTATTGCATGTCTATCGGGAGATGATGTAGAGCATCATGTACCCCATGTGCAAACACAAAATGGTCTCGCAGAAGCCACCATGAAAAGGCTACAGATGGTGGCTAGGGCATTGGTTATGCGCACCAACCTACCTATATCTGCATGGGGTTATGCAATATTGCACGCAGCTTTACTTATTCGTTTCAAACCCACTGCTAGCCAACCATTTTCTACATACCAGTTGGTAACTGGATATAAGCCTGACATTTCACACTTACGCATATTTGGTTATGCAGTATATGTGCCTATTGCACCCCCACAGCGCACCAAAATGGGTCCTCAGAGACGATTAAGTATTTATGTTGGATACGAATTCCCAACAATTATCCGCTACTTGGAACCCTTGACAGGCGATCTCTTTACCCCTAGATTTGCGGATTATCACTTTAATGAGACAATCTTCCCGTCGTTAGGGGGAGATAGGAAAAAGGATTTTCCAAGGGAACAACAGGAATTGTCGTGGTTTGTCCCCACTCTGTCTCATTTTGATCCCCGCACTTCACAAAGTGAAAGTGAAGTGAAAAGAATAATCGATCTTCAGAATGTAGATGATTCGATCCCTGATGCGTTTACTGATATCGCAAAAGTGACGAGATCACATATACTAGCTGCAAATGTGCCTACAAGGTTAGAAGTCCTCAACAAGGGGCACAGTGCCGCAGATAGAGGCATTACAACTACACTTAGTGAAGGTGTGGTTGAGGTCATGGCTCCCCAAAGGAAGAAGGGGAGGCCACTTGGTTTGATTGACACTCACCCAAGGAAGAAGAGGGCGAGTAAGGCACAAACCGATCCATTAATCATCAATGTAGAGAATCCCTCTCATGAGAGTGTCTCTGATTATAGTTATGTCCATGAATCAATACTGGAGGACTCTTTGATGTTTGAAATGATTCCAGAGAACAAAGAAATCTCAATGGATTATGAGAGTGCGTATGAGTTGATGGAAAGATCTTCCATACATATTGATGATGTATTTGCATATATTGTTGCTCAAGAAATCATAGAGTACAATGATATCGAACCACGCTCTGTTGCAGAATATCAACAAAGAGCAGATTGGCCTAAATGGAAAGAAGTAATCCAGGCAAAACTAGATTCTTTGGCAAAGAGACAGGTATTTGGTTCGGTAGTGCTAATCCCACCAAGTGTAAAGCTTGTAGGACATAAATGGGTCTTGTCAGAAAGTGTATTGAGAAGAATGAAGTCCTGAGGTACAAGGCTCGCCTTATGGTGCAAAGTTTCTCACAACGCCCTGGAATTGACTACGATGACACATACTCTCCCGTAATGGACGTTATAATGTTCCGCTACTTAGTTAACTTAGTAGTTTTTGAAGGACTGGAAATGCAGCTCATGGATGTGGTTACTGCATATCTTTATAGGGATCTTGATTCAGAGATATATATATATATATATATATATATATATATAAAAGTACCTGATGGCCTTACATTAAACCACAGAGTGCGTTTGCAATTAAGTTAAAATGCTCACTTTACGGATTGAAACAATCTGGGCGGATGTGGTATACCCATCTAAGTGACTACTTGATTGGGAAGGGATATAAGAACGATGAATTATGCCCTGCGTATTCATAAAGAAAACAAGTTCCGGATTTGCAATTTTAACTGTATATGTCGATGATATGAATATAACAGGTACTCTTGATGAAACAAGAGAAACCGCGAGCTACTTGAAATCCAAATTTGAGATGAAGGATCTTAGGAAAACTCGATTTTGTCTAGGCCTTGAACTAGAACACCGAGTTTGTGGAATACTAATCCACCAGTCTGCGTATGTCCAAAAGATGCTCAGGCGATTTAACATGGACAAAGCGCATCCTGCTAGCACTCACATGATCAGTCGAAGTTTGGATGCAAAGAAAGATCAATTTCGTCTAAAGGAAGATGACGAAGAGGTGTTAGGAGCTGAAATTCCCTATCTAAGTGCAATAGGCGCATTATTGTACTCTACCAAACATTGCATTCTTAGTGAACTTGTTAGCTAGATTTAGCTCAGCGCCAAACGCAGCGTTACTGGAATGGTATCAAGAACATTTTTCGATACCTAAAAGGAATCATTGACTCGGGATTGTTCTTTCCCTACAGAGAGACAAGAGAGACCGCAGATGGAACTGCAATCCCTAAAGGAAATGTTGATGGCGAAAGCGCCACTCACTACACTGAAACGCCAAATGACGTTTTGGTTGGTTTTGCTGATGTTGGGTACCTCTCTGACCTACATAAAGGACGTTCCCAAACTGGTTCTGTATTTACCATTGGGAACACGACGATATCTTGGAGATCAACTAAGCAAACCCTTGTGGCTAACTTCTCGAACCACTCAGAGATCATTGCCCTACATGAGGCGGTTTGTGAGTGTGTATGGTTAAGAGCTATCATTACACATATTCGAGGGACTAGTGGTTTGAGTTCTACCACTGAAGAGCCTACGTGCATTTATGAAGATAATGCAGCTTGCATTGAACAGATGAAGCTAGATATATCAAGGTGATAATACAAAACACATATCACCAAAGTTTTTCTACAATCAACAACAACAGGCCCTCCTCAAAGTTCAAGTGAATCAAGTAAGCTCTGAGGAGAATGTGGCAGATTTGTTCAACAAATGATTGCCTAAGGCCATATTTGAGAAACATGTGAAAAGCATAGGAATGCGAAGACTTTCCAAGCTCCCTTGATTAATGTAAGGATCAGGGGGAAGTGTAGACGTCAAGGGGAGTCTAACACACACGTCATCCTCAAATGTAAAAGGTACGTTGTGCTCTGTTCCTTCGACCAATGTGTATTTTTTTGTCCCATAGGGTTTTTATTGTTACTTGGCAAGGTTTTTAGTGAGGAAACAACTCATGCACTATTTTGTCTTTGACTTGGCACAAGGGGAAGTGTTAAAGGAAAATCATATTATGTGTATTCGTCAAAGAAACTGACGAAAGAGGAAATCAAGGAATTGCAATCACATCACAATCAGCATTTACTATCATTATTGTAATTGATGTTAATCGATGTTTCCATTGTAATTTATCCCTATATAAAGGGACTATGAAATGAAATGAGTAGACCAATTTCAATTTTCAATTTACTTTTACACTATTGAAATTTTCATCAAGTCACTAGATCTACTCGTGATTAATGTACGTGTAGATCTTTCCGTAATGTACACATGTGCTTGAATGGTACGTTATTCAATCTCTCAAGTTGTATACAACCTCATCAGTGAGTCAAAATTATTAATTCCTTTCGTCTTCTTCATTTTCTGAAAGAGAAGAAGAAACTCACTGCAGCATCAGCTAGGATCGACCGCTGAAGCAACCAGCAATATTGTTGCAAGTTGCAACCATGTTAACTTTGTTATGAACATCCACCAACGAACCCACATTACGGACGTCATCTTCCAAACATAGATGAGTAAAGAGATCGGAGATGGAGATGGAGATGGAGTTGCCGTCAACAAGCTAGGAAGAGATCGTGTTGCGTGAAACCCAAGCGGCTAGGTTTTTCACGATGGAGTCTCAATAAGTTTTCTTATGCATTTCTTTTTCATCTACATAGGTAGCATATAATTATTCACTTATTGGGATCTCAAAATTGAAAAAGAAAAGAGAAGAAAAGAACATCATTTTTGTCATATCACATACGGTGTGTAACACATGCAAAATATTTAAGAATAAAGTCAATGTCTGTAGCAAAGAAAAGAAAAGACATGTACAATATATATGTACATGTAAAACCATATAAAGACTAGACAGGTACCAATTTGATTACTGACATGTAGGTATATTATCACATATGGTACATATGTGCTTTGGCTCCCACTAAATTATGTATTTGAGGAAGTCCTTAAATTTTAATGGTTCTGAACTTCATAAGATTATGTCTTCGACGAAGTTCTTTGCCAAGAAAAACTGTAGAAAATTATTTTTTCGAAATCGATTGAACTTTTAATTTTAGTGATATTTATCTTTGAAATGGAAGATGTTTTGAAATTTAGATTTGACTACTCGATCTACACCAGTCATGGTCTAATAAACTAATAATCCACTAGATGCGAGCCATCTTAATTGATATATTGGCTGCCAAATGCAGTTTCGATGAAATTTCAACAAAAGACCAAAGCAATTGTGTCGAGAAAAGTTCTGGTCTCTGAGTATTGTCATTGAAACAATTGGATGGCTATGGCGGAGTCCAACATAAACAACGGAAAAACAGAGTTTAAAAAAAGATGACTTTAGTAGTTAACAACATCCTCCTTCATGCGAAATTATATAATAAGTTTCTTGATTGACTCATTAAACAATGAAACAATCAAGTCCATTTCCTTACTTCAAAAATAAAAAGGAATTGAAGAGTCCACACAGCCATCGGATGTCCAATCGTTTTCACACTTTGTTATTATTATTATTATTAGTTTTTTTTTTTTCAATTTAATTTCATGTATTATTTTACATTTTTGATTTTTCACAGATAACAACGTGTATTTAGCATACAATGCAAATGGTCCACGAAATTAGGTATAAGGCCCTGTTTGTTTGTTAAGAAAAGCATAACAGAAATAGGAAATATTTTCCATTTTGTTTAGTTGTGTTGTTGTTGTTTTTTTTTTTTTTTTTGAATTAATGAGTACATACCAGTTGTAAATCCTATTTCATAGATAAGAATCTATGATTTTTTTAAATAGAAATAGGTCATCTAATATTATAAAATTCAGCAAGCAGTACCAGTAACGACACACCCTTGAGGGGCCGACAGAAAGAGTCGTCCTTTAGGACATACAAAGTACCTATTCTATAGAAAAACAGAAACCTCGCACTCCCGGGTACACTCACCTTGTAAGGAAAATCACGCACCTTTATTCTAAACAAAACCTAAATAACTCAGAAGCAATTTAAGTAAATGTAACAACTGAGCACCTAGGTTTTGCGTCCCTCAAAAATTTAAATATTATTGGCAGAATATAATTAAGAATCTATGATGACTTAGGGTTCTTGCTTAAGGAGATGCCAAATAACAAGGCTGCTCATCTAATGGCAGCACAAGCTTCTTCTTCAGGCCTTACTATTTTATGTTTAGAAGTTCCTTCTTTTCTTGCTTCCGTTATAGCCTCTGAATCTTGTAATCATTCGTTCTTTTTGCTTCAATAAACATTTACATCATTCATCTAGAAAAAATAAGAATAGTACAAAAATCGACTACTCTGTTTAGATAATATAATCGCCACACAGCCAGAGACAAAGAACCACCACTCTACTTAAAAGAACACCACCACCACTGCGACCCTACCAAAACAGAGGACATCGTCGACCTCTAGACCCGAATCCCAGCAAGATTACCAACGCCGAAGCTGCCAACAAATCCTCTGCAAAGGAGTCATGGCAGTTGTTATTGATGCAGTCGGATCCACACCCGCCCGCGCCGCCCTGCGCTGTCCTTGAGTCAGTGCCAACGGTCGCACATCCACAAAGAAACCTCGACTAGATCTGTGTTGATCTCCGCTGCTCAACCCCAAGCACCGCCCAACCATAGACCAGAAGAGCCATATACAGACATCAGTCATCCGACAGTGTCACCAATGTCAGCGAGGCAAAGCCAATACTGGTGGCTGAGCGCAGGCGGACTAAAGGAAGCTCCACAAGAAGAACCCTAGACAGAAGAAGTGTGCGTGCGGCCTATATCGCTGAAAAACATTGTGCAGCTGAATTAGATGCATATTGTACAAAAAGGGATTTTTTTTTTTTTAAGTTACCTTAATAACCTTTAGTTGTGTTGTTTGGTTAAACATCTAGCTGGGAGAGGAATAAAAATTGAGAAAATGCATTAAATCCCCTTTTGTTAGAGTTCATGATTGGTCCTGGACAGGGCTGCACACGGATTGGGTTGGAACGGTTTTGACTCTAAACCGTCTCTACACTAAAGTGAGCGGTTTAAGCATTTTGGACAACCAGTTATTAAAAAAAATAAGTTTAACCCGATCCAATCCAATCCAATTAAAGATGGTTTGGTTCTGTCGGTTAGGCGGTTTTAACCTATATTATATTAACATACTTTTTATGAAAAAAAATCTAGTAAAATTCAATCTAAATAATAAAATTATACTAAATAAGCATAATCTAAATTTAAAATACAATACTCAAATCCAAAACCAATATTCAAAAATAAAAATCTAGAATAGATCGATTCAAAGTGATTGACTTATTTGATGGCTTAGCTATAAATACTAGCTTAATATGGTAGTATTAAAGGTTAGAGAATGAGAGATTGAGATATGTGATATGAGAGGATCAAATTAATCATAGCGATTATATATTATAAATTTAAAACTTAGTCTTATTATATTTCAAACATACCGGTCGGTTCGGGTTCCGCAGTTTAAACAAAAGAGAAACCAAACCAACGCAATTCATAAATGGTTTGGTTCGGTATTGAACCAGCTTTCAATTTTTTAAGTTAAAAAACCTTAACCAAACCATATTTACCGGTCGGTTTTGACCGGTTTGGCCGGTTTGTACCGTGTTTTGCACACCCCTAGTCATGGACCATATAACGACTCAAATGCCCAAGAAAATCCACCTCCTAGGCCAGGCTCCACCCAAATCACTAAGTGACAAATAAAGGTGGAAAGACACTCTCCTTGAAAACCCATAGAGCAGGCCCAGATAGCCCATATGTGAGCCAAGGCCTAAAGGCCTATGCCTACATGTCATGCCCCGATTTTTTAAGTACAACTATAAACAAATAATAATCACAAATACTCCAGGCGTGATGGTTCAGACATCAATACAAACACAAGGAAAAAAATTTTCTTTAAAGAACAACAAGTAAGATGTCCTGAACCCATAATATCAATACAGACCCGCTCTTTAGAGTCAGATATTACATTAAACCAAGTTTACAAATTAAACTGAAATACAATTTAATATTTATACAACCCCACCAGACTCACTACACAGCGGAAGACTAACAAGTGCACACAACAAATAAACTCCTAAACTCACAACTACAACGGCAATGGACCACAGTTTCACCATGTTCACCCTAACCTGCAGGATAGACCCCTACACCATTGAATAGTGCACCGGATTGAAATAACAAACCTGGTAAGCTTATGAAAGCTCGTGTGAGTAAACTCAAAACAACAATGATGAAACACATGCTTAAATCATCTCAACCTAACAAAATCATTATACAATTATCACAACATAAACATCAAGTTCATAGCATATCATGTTCACGTACTTTAACTCAATCTGAAACCCACATGCTTTGACTCTCAACTGATGCATTTAATTTAAGAAAGGCTCAACTAACTAAACAATTAAACTCAAGTAACTTTTTAAAACATTTCAAGCTCCAATAATCCTAAATCATGCTCCTTTTATCTCAACCAAATAATTGTCACCTCAATAACCTTTCAAAATCATTGAAATCTCAGCAAGCACTTCTCGAAAAAAATAAAGCACTTATAATTCAAAATCATGTAAAAAGTAATCCTTGCATGTGAATTAGTTCAGGAGATCACATCAAAAGCACATCAAGCAAATCATAGTAATCCATGCATGTCATTTAGTTCAGGAGACTAATGTAATAGAAGTCATAGTAATCCCCACTTATATATCGTTTAGTTCAGGAGATTACATTAAAAACAATTAATAGAAGTCATAGTAATCCTTGCATATCGTTTAGTTCAGGAGATTACGAAAGAAAACAAGCAAGTCAATAATAGAAATAAACTAAAAATCAATACCATTCATTTACTAATAACACCAAACACTACATCAACAATCTCAAATACCAATCACTCAACAATATTCCAGATCATTTTCATAACAATCATCACATCAATTATCACCAAATTGGTACTACTGTTTAGTTTATCACCACATTGGTCATCACCTTGGCTATCATCACAAGATATATAAATTCACGACTCTCAAAACAATATCGAAAAAACCGCTTTCAAAGTATTGTTTGCACACCTCAACATTTCACAAATCATACATATTCCTTTCAAAACATAAATCTAACAACATTGTCATTTCCCTTTCCAAATTCATTTATTTTCTTCAAAATCACCTCTCAACCCAATAGTGATAAAATCACGCAAAACAATGTTTTTCACTTCACCAAACAATTCCAACTATAGTTCACAATCTACTCCAACCGAAAATCATTTGTAATAAATCCTTGTTTTTACTTACCCATGAACCGTTGATGATCTAGTTCGTATAATTTAAATCAAATATTTCTTTTGCAACAGATATGATTTTACAGCTAACAATTTATTCTACTACTATCACTCAACTAATTTGTCACCCAAAAAAATGTGAGATTTACTCATCTCCATATCCTGCTGCATCTTCACACAAAACCAAGACAAGTCACGCAATTCCATCAATCACCTAATCACATTAAGGTCACACTCAATACAACACAGAGCACACAATCATTTTAAAGTTCGAAACACATGAACTATAAACTGAAGGATATGTCAATTGAGGCTAAACTTCATCCGACACCATCAAAGTCTCCGGAACACTCCTACGGTCAAAACAATCAAAACCACAAGTCGATCGGACGGCCTAATCCTCACGAATAGAAAATTGAAACGAATCAAAAACGTTAAAACCCTAACATGCTCATACGATCTCCAAAAATTACAAACCATATACGGAAATGCTTGTATTAATGAGTAGATCGAAATTAGAAACAGAAACTATCCCTGAGGTGGCTGGAAGCTGCTGTAAAACTCTGCCACAGAAAGTGGCAGAGTCGCCACTGACCTCCAAATTGGGCAGCGAGACCTATGCCAAACTCTTCCTCTCAACATGTACATCAACATTCATAACTAGCACAAACTCTAAATCGAAGGCATATGGCCTGAATTTACCTCGAAAGCTATGAAACTCGATGAACCCTAGAATCTCAATCTTCAAAATTCGACCTCCACACATTGAATCATTGCAAGCCACCTTAGGGAAAAGCTTCTACGTCCTCTAGGCTCATAAGCTCCCAAGAATCGCCGCCTATGGTGATCGAAATCATAAGTTCCGATCTGGGTTCGACGCAGCTCCGCCGCCGTACTTTGTCTCCTTGTTGCGCCTTCTTCCGCTCGTTTCATGCTCAGATGCTACCACAGACTTCAAGAGGAAGGTCAGGCGAAGAGAATGGGCTAAGTAGCTTGTTGATTAGTGGCCGGAGGAGGAAGAAATCTCCGATCGAAAATCAGTCCCCGACTGCGGCTCAGGAGAGAGGAGAGAGAAAAAGTTTCCGAAAATGGAAACTTCGTATTTCCTGAAATTTCCCGATTTTTTTTCCTATTTAACCAAAATGGAAACTTTTTCCGATGGTCATAACTTCTTCATACGAACTCCGGAACTCATATCGACGCACTCTACAATTTTCATGAAGGAAGTTTTTAGAGAAACCCAATGAATAAAGTTAACCCTTTGACCCCTCGAAAATAAAACGCTTCGACTAATTATTCTTCCGAAACACTTTTGCTCCACCCTCAAACCATGAAATCGTCCCAACAATCAACTTAATAAATTCCGGAAAATCACAGGTATTACATTACATATGAGGAAGCTAGCATAAGCACAGTCATCTTCTGCCATCTCATTGTCCCCGCTGGCCATGTCTTGCCCTAAATGGAATGGCTCTCCTAGTTACGTTGCGCCCCTACCCGAGTCTCTACATATGAAAGAGCCCTGCATCTGATTTGTGTCTTAGACTCTCTCAGCAGCTATCCACACAAGCGTCTACATTTTGGCTTTTCCCTCCATGAGGACTGATGGATAGGGTAAATGTTCAGTGGCTATCCTCTCGACACACTAACACGATGCAAGAAATAGCATATATGAGACCAGACCTCCATCGGCCATCCCTTCCACAGCATCAGCCACCGCCCGCAGCTGAGACTACCAAAGCCTAGCAACGCCGCCACCCGGCTTTAGTAATCCGACAAATTTTCTACACCAACCTGGTGCACTCTGATCTATCTCAAACGTCGCACCTCCTTGCTTCAACAAACGTTGCTCCCCTGCACAATTAGCTGGAATTATCACCCAACCAATAAGCCTTATTCCCTCCGATTTTGATCTCCTCGACCAGCCGCACGTGAACTTGCCGGTGCACTACAACTTCATCCTTTAGTTGTTCAAAACTCTCGACAAAAGATCTCGTTTATACTAGAGCAGGTGGAATGGCCGCCGCCACTCTTTCTACACAACCTCTAGAGTTTCTCGAACGTAAGATAACAAATTTATGTCTGGCTCTATTTGTATAATCATCTATACTATTATTAAGAGAACAGGGTTTGTTAGCCAAAATTAAAATTTTTGAAAGAAATTACCCTATAATATTATAAAACATTGAAAAACATTTAATCTGTTGGGGTACAAATGTAAAACACAAAATAGAAGAAAAAATAGAAAACTAAAATAAAATTAAAAACCACTCAAAGAACTCTTGCCTCCAACACCACCATGTCCAAGCAATTTCACCCACGTTCGGTAACCGCTCAGGAACCGCTGGGTACCAACACCATCTCATTTTCATTAAATCAGCCATAAATAACACTTTGCTCAAATTTACAGCAACTCCAACTGCATAGCTTCTTATCTTAATGAATTTTCCTTTAATTTTCTAGATATCTAGCTAATTCGTTATTGATTTTGTTAAAACTGAGAAGGCTTTTTAATGTGCAATAGGTTCTATAGCAGAGGGAATTAAGAATATATGCCCATTGTTTTTGTTCGCATCTACATCTACAAAGCTTGCTTCCCAGGTTTTTGTGCAGTATGTTTTCTCTCTATCTGTACTTTTGTCTGAAACTTGAATCAATGACACTAGCCATTGCTGAATTTTCTTCTTTATTTTTTTCTCCTTATGATGTCATTGTCTTGTAGCTAAGGGCTAACCATGAAACAATAGGACACTACTTTCAGATCAAAGATCCAGAAGTCTCACTTTACACTGAAGAGTTCTCAACTTCTCATAGTTTTCAAAGGTGAGAATACATTGACTGTATTTCATGTCTGGGACTTGACTTTTATTAGTTTTCTTTATTTTTGGCAATGTATATATAGACTTGGCTTTTAAACTGCATGAAGCATGCTCCACAAATTCTGATTTCACTGCATCAATTTTTGCTACCAGGGATGTGTATCATCCATTTGAAACACTAATATAATTTGATTTTTTTTTCTTTTCAATCTAAAACAGTAATAATATTGTTATCAAATTAGTAATTGTTTTTATTGTTTTTTATTTTATTTTTTTATCATGGTACTATATTTCTGAGAAGAATTGTTATTTCTACAACCGACTAAAGATCACATATTTGTTTCACACGCATCGCGTGTGTGGATTGCTAGTATTCATTGAATCATCCCTCATAATGCAACAAAAGGAGTAATTATGAAGTGATTGGACACATTCAAATTTTAAAACACAGAAATTAATATAAAGTACGTAACTTGTAACGGCTACAAAGGAAAAATGTGTGAACTCATATTTAATGGCACCTTCAACATCTTCTTCCTTTGGCATAAAAGAAGAGAACTTACAATCAAGGGTACACCTAGGCCTGCCATTTAGTTTAGTAATTATTGAACCGACCGAATACCAACCGATATTTTGGTAATCGAAACCAATAAAATCGAAATTGAATATTATTGAAAATGTTGCTTTGGTTTTGGTAAATACTTAATCTACCGTTCATCTAAATATTAGCTATATATACTCTAGTTTTGAATACATATACATGTATATTAAGAAATGTAAGCACAATTATTCTCATAATAGTATTAACATTATTACTAATACTAGATAAATAATATATTTATTTTAAGTAACCTGGTAAAAGATCATTAAATGACTAGTTTTATTGAATATAACTAAATTTGATGTCATATTAGTATTAATTAAGCCAATAAGGCTTAAGGTTAAATTTTCAATAATCCTACAATTTCCCTTGATTAATTAAAACTTTAAGACTATAAACTTTAATAGATCAAGGATAAAACAGTAAATTAAAAATAGGAAAAAGAAAAACAAGAAAAGAGAAAAAGAAATGAAGAGAGAGAAGAAATTGTTAATCTCAATGTGGGAGGACTTTTACTAGACGTGTGACCAATGAATCACCAATTGTTATTTACCACAAGTCCAAAAACTGTATTATTCCTTATTTTTATTGCAGTTTGATGAAGAAATAAATTATGTAAAGCCAATTTTTTGGTACAAAAAAACATTAAAAAAAAGACAATTGACACACGCGTAAGCGTGTGTTAAGAGGCTAGTGTAAATAAAGAGAGTTATAATCAAAAAAGTAGATGAATACAACGTTTCCAACGACTTTTCAAATTAATAATCTAGTATGATTCATTTTAATTTATGTTACAAATAAATATTTGTTGTAAAGTTGGTAATACCGAAAACTGAAATACTGAATTTGGTAGATATAATTAAAGACCGAAAATTTTAGTTGGTAATTAGTAGCTCCATTTTGAAACCAAAAACTTTAGTCTCGAAGTTGGCAAGGGTTATAACCGATTCGAACTGTCTGAGTGACAGCCCTCGTACACCAAAAGTGGAAGCAAATCAGCATAAATACAACTAATAAAATCATAAATAGGCCATAGGTTAAATTCCAACATCACAAAGGTTATGTGTTCAATTATCACTGACATATATAACGGTGAGATGAGATTAGAGTTTTTTTTTTTTTTTTTTTAAATCATAAATGGGCCTAAAAGGCCTTTTAACCCTTCAAAAACCTCGGTAAAAAAAATGTGTTGAAACAAACGGCCCATTAAGGAGAATGGTATGCCTACCGGACCTTGTTAGGCCAACCAAGAAACACCGACATTAGGCCTGACTCATAACGCCAATATAACATGCTCGAATTATAATAGTTGAATATCTAATAGTATAATTCAAATATTAGAGAGCTTAACAAGATGAAATTTATTGTCAAACTAAGTAAATTATGTTTAAGGAAAACTGAATTGGGAGAGAATTGAGTCGTACTTTCATTGATAATAGGGGCCTCTTTATATAGAGGATTACAAGCATAGAGATAGAGTTGTACATGGAAACATAATCATACATTGATTGGATATCTCCTAAGATTCTCCGAGAATATCTCTAATATAAACATTATTTCAACTAGAGCAAGTAACCTCGAGTTTGGGCCAGACACATATTCTGGATTTACTTGAACACTCCCCCTTGTGTCGCCCAAACGTGGTGCTCCTCTCGTTGCCTCATTAAAAACCTTGCCGTGTAACAAAAACTCTGTGGGACAAAAATAATCTCGGTCGAAGGGGAAAAAGAGCACAACACACCCTTCACGTTTCGAGACCATACATGTAGACATCTCCTCCTGATGTCTGCATCTCCCCTTGATGACAACGGCCATGGGAGTTTGGATAACTTCCACAAAAGTTTCTACCAACATGTTTCTCGAAAGTGGAATTTAGGCAATGACTTAGTGAGCAAGTCTTCCACACTGTCCTCAGATCGAACCTAGTTCACTTTGATCTTGAGGAGAGTCTGTTATTGCTGATTATGCTTGGTGTTGTCGCTTTTGATGTAGCCTTTGCTTCTTTATTCAAAACAAACAGCATTATCTTAAATGCTCGTAGGCTCATCTGTGGTAGACTTTAAACCACAATTGTTTCGAACATGCGTAATTATGGATTCAATCCATATACATTCACGAACCACTTTGTGAAGAGCAATAATCTCTACATTGTTCGAAGATATAGTGACTAGGGTCTATTTTTGTAGACCTCCAATATATCACGGTCTTTACCCATGGTGAACACTTAACCATTTTGGGAATGACCTTTGTGTGGCTCAGAGAGATACCCAACATCAGCAAAACCTTCCAAAACGCATGTCATTTTGGGATGGGGATAGTGGACGCACTACAAGAGAAAATAGCAAAAGCGAGGAATTTCATTGTGACAACCCAAAATTAGTCGCAAAAGCTTGGTAAATACAAGGAAACTTCAGTTGTCGCACATGATCCCATCGGCGACAACCAATCTGTCGCATAAAGTAGGAATTTGCAAGAAATTGACAGTTGTCGCCCATATGACATTATGCGACACCCAATTCCTCGCAAAATGTTAATTAGGCGACAATTTCTACCAATTGTCGGTTAATGTTTCCGTGACAACTTTAACTTCCTTGCAAAATATTAATTAGGCGACGATTTCTGTGAATTGTTGCTTAATGTTTATGTGACAACTAGATTTCTGTTACTGAAGACTGATTTAGTGACCACTAGCTTATGTGAGTTGTCAGTTAATAATTACGTGACAACCTTACCTTCCTCGCTGAAAATTAATTTGGCGACAACTTTATCGGGTTGTCGCTTAATGTTTATGTGACAATTTGAATTTTCTCGCTGAAAATCAATTTGGTGACAACTTTATCGAGATGTCGCTTAATGTTTATGTGACAATTTGAATTTCCTCGTTGAAAATTAATTTGGCGACAACTTTATCGAGTTGTCGCTTAATGTTTATGTGACAATTTCAATTTCCTCATTGAAAACTAATTAAGCGACAACTTCTACTAGTTGTCGGTTAATGTTTATGTGACAACTTCAATTTTCTCGTAAAAGACCAATTAAGCGACAACTTTTACAGGTTGTCGATTGATGACCATGTGACAACCTGAACTTCCTCACTGAAAACCAATTAGGTGACAACTCGAGTTGTCGGTTAATGTTAATGTGACAACTTTAATTTTCTGGCAAAAAGCCAATTAGGCGACTAGCCCAACGGGTTGTCGCTTAATATTTATGTGACAACTTGAAATTCATCGCTAAAAACCAATTAGGCGACGACTTCTATCAGTGGTCGATTAATGTTTATGTGACAACTTTAATTTTCTTGCAAACGACCAATTAAGTGACGACTTGTACATGTTGTCGCTTAATGTTTGTGTGACAACTTGAACTCTCTCATTGATAACTAATTAAACGATAACTTGTACGAGTTGTCAGTTAATGTCTATGTGACAACTATAATTTTCTCACAAAAGCCCAAATAGGCGACAACTTCTATAAGATGTTGCTTAATGATTATGTGGCTGATTTGGGTAAGGCGAAATCCCCTTAAGGAGAATCTGGATGAGGTGAAACCTCTCAAAGCGGATTTGGGTGAGGCAAAATCTCCTCAAGGCGAATCTGGGTGAGGTGAAACCTCTCAAGGTAGATTTGGGTAAGGCAAAATTCCTGCAAGGTGAACCTGTGTGAGGAGAGATCCTCTCAAGACGAATATGGGTGAGGGGTACTCATCACCTCAAGGGAAATCTGGGTGAAGAGAATTCCTCTTGAGGGGAATCTTGATAAGGAGAAATCCCTTCAAGACGAATCTGAGTGAGGGTGCATGGCAAATGGTGCAAACCCGCGCAGTGTTCAGTATACAGGTGCATGGCAAATGATATTCGATAGTCCGCCAAACGGATTGAGCAACACCACACCACACAAGATAGTGGAGTGTTATGATGGTTGGGTCCCATAATGGTGAACCTTGCACCTTTTGTTGGAGTCTAGTTAGTATGGTTCAATTAAATTTTCAAAAAAAATACAGTACAATTCTTTTTAAATGTCAATGGTACAATTTTGATCCCAAAAAGATGAAGTTAACTACCATTTGACGTCATTGAACGTAAAAAACCAAATTAACCAATGGTACCAACATGATCCTTAGGTCCTAGCAAAACAAGCCCATAAGGTGTTTTATCTGGTGACCCGAAATTAGGACATCCTTGGAAAGTTGTCCAAAAGATTCAATATAGACATTTGTGGGATGTTCCAGAAAGAGAAGAAGACGAAGATCTTGTAGACCATGACAATGACCTTGGTGACGAGGATGATGACGCTAATGCATGGGAGGTTCATGTAGAAGATGATGAAACTAGTACATCTTTGGGCAGACATGATGTGGAACATGAAATTATCATCGATAACAATACAAATTAAAAAAAAAAAACTGCAGTAGATGATGGTGATTTTATTGACGATGATTCTACTGATCGATGATGGTCTTATGTTAGAGCATAAGAAGCTCCTGATAAAGAAGAATTACTGGGTGATAGTGACTGAATTTTTTCGAGGCTTTCCATATTAGTAGATGAGATGAAAAAAGATATTGTTTGGTATTTTCTTAATTATTATTTTTTTATCAGATAAACAACTCAAATACTACAACTAGTCTTTCGTGAGTCGAATTCACAACCATTTTCTTAATTATTTTGTTTTTTTTTGTCTTTAAATAAAATCGTCTCCTTTTTTTTCTTTCTTTTTTAAGAAGTAAATCGTCTCCAGTTTATATATTCATTATACTTGTTATTCCATAATTATGAAGATATCAATCTAGTTATTGTTATGATATCGATAACTATATATGGTTTTGATTATATGTATTAATTTTTTTCTCAAACTAATTATGTTTGATTCTTATCCGTCCAAACAACTTAAACATATATGGAAGAAACTAAACTCTTCCTGTTCTTCTCTCGTCAGCCGCCGCTCATAGAAATCTTCATCACGCTACGTACCCTTCATGTTCTTCTCTCAAACAAGAAGCGGGAAAATTAGGCTGGATTTTGAGAGAAAAGAGAGGAGCCCTGATTAGGACTCGCTCTTCTCAACCCAAAAGAGATGGACGACAATATAAAAAGGAACAGAGCCGTATCATCACAACATCAACTTCTACTCTTTATTCAATCTTCATCTCGAAGGGTCTGTTGCGAATTGCTCAAATTTTTTTCTATTCTTTTTGGGTTTTGGTTTTGTATTGGTTCTTACTTTCTCTTTCTTTGTTTTCAGTTCTTTCTCCTGTACTGACGTTGCTGGTAGCAGTTTTCTCTCCCCTAAACCCTAATCTCGAATTTCTTTTGTTTCTTGATTTTGGTTTTTGATTCTTTCCGTTTTGTGGAATTGCAGATTGAAGGTGTTTAGGACCAAACACATCCAGCAAAACGGTACATTTTCTATCTTATTTTCTGATTTGGATCTACCCAAGTCTCTTATTTTTGGCAGCTTTTGATGTTCTGTTCCGATTTGATACCTACTGTACGAAAACATTTTAGTATCTCAGATGGTTTTTTCTTCTCATGTAAAAGAAAAGGGCTACCAGGGTTTGAGTCAAATGTCAACCATCAAACCATAGTTATGTACTGTCAGCTGCGCTCTGCAATATTATTTTAATTAGATCACCAGTACATATGTTTGATAATGTCTAAATTTTAACTCTTGGGTTTCAAGAACAAATTTCAGATAAACCCTTTGTTTTATGAAATTCACTTATGTTACTAAAGCTCAAGTTCCCAATCATTAAATAGAATATGTTTTTTATTGCTTGCTGTTGTACCGTAGTCTCAGTTTTAGTTCTAATGCTTTCTAGGTTTTCTTGGTGCAATTCAATGATTCTGTTATTTTGCTAATATTGAAAAATATCTCATTTCTCTTTCTTTTTGTTCTCTCTGATCTCGTCTAAGCAAAACTTTCAAAATTAAGGTATGCTTTAGGCCTTGATTTTATGCAGGTGAGTTACCGAATAGGTTTAATTCTGAGTCCATTATACAATTGCTCAAGGTTTTGTCTGTTATGAATTTTTAGTTCCAAATTTTGGTGGTTCTCATTGTTTCTGATCATATTCTTGCATCAATCAGCTTATCAGCATACTCCATAAGTTCGTTTTTTTTTTTTTTTTTGCTTTCTGATCTTATTCTTAGATCAATCAACATACTAGAAAAGTGTTGCGTACCACCAAGATAAGTATCCCTCTTTGCCAAGTTCCATTTTCATTTTTATGAGTGTTCTTCCCCTTTAATGACTTTCTTGTTATGTAATGCAGATGACATTTCAAGCTCTACAAGTTAAGGCTTCCTCTACTCCTGCTGAGAGATCGACAGAGGAGTGGCATTGGCTATGTGATAAACTCTACACCAATCCAAAGTATATTGTATGTATTCTCTACACCTATATTTTTTTTTTTTCTCCAAAATGTTTTTGTTATGTTTTTTTTTCCTTCAGTTTTATGCTAGCTTGGATTAAAAATCTTAGAGTATATAAATTTGACTTCACATTATTTATAAAGGAAAAATGCAACGAGAATTCAGCTAGCCGAAGAAACAAAGTATGAATCGTGGCGGAGCTGTGCCTTTCATTTAACATGCCTTGGAGGAGTTCTGCCAAACTTCTTGGAGAAAAATTTGTGATTCATAGAGTCATTTTCAGTAACTTTTTGTTTAGGTTTTAGCTAGTCTTGGCAAACAATTTCTTTTTATTAGTTATTATTATTTTTGGGTAGAATTTTTGTAAACTTTATTTGATTTATGATTTAATAAGTGTTTGATTATCGTTAAAAAATTAATTTTTATTAGATATTCAAATCATTTTGGAATATTTAAATAAATAATTATTAAATTAGACAAACCAGCCTCATTTAAAGTCATTTGCAACAAAGATGATTCTTTTGCAAATGTTGCAAATCATTAAATGCGACCTTGCCTATTATTTTTTTCAACAAATATTTAATCTTGCATTTTGTATTTTTGACAACTATGCTGATTTGACATGTCTTTATAAAGATATTGGCGACAATCCAGAGTTGTCGTAAAAAGGTTAAATTTCTCGCTGAATTAAATATGCGATGACTTTGGATTGTCGCAACCAGTTGTCACCTTATGTGTTTTACTGATTGTCAAAAGCAACAAAATTACATGGTTGTCGTTTTTTCAATATGCGACGCAATTAGTTCCTCGACGAAATTATAGGAGACAAACAAGAAGCCTCGCATATAGTTTTCTACAACAAATACATATGTGTCACATATTAATAGATGCAACAAAAATGAAACCTCGCAGTTATTTTTTGCAACAAAAAAAAGTCTCACATATAAATTTTTGATCGAACATATAAATCTCGCAGACAGAATATGCAACGTAAACGAGGTCTCGTATATTAGAAATTGTAACAAACATAAAGTCTCGCTTATAGCATTATGTAACGCACTCACTTGTCTCGCAAGATGTCATACGCGAGGAACGAATTGCGTCGCTTATTGAAAATGCAACAAACATCCAATCCCTACATATGGAATATGTGACATAAACGAAGCGTCGTATATTTAAAATAGTAACAAATATAAAGTCTCGCATATAGTTTTTTGTAACACATTTGTGAGTGTCACAATTTGTGATATGTGAGGAATCAATTGCGTCGCATATTGGAAAAGCGACAACCGTGTAATTTTGTCGCTTTTGACAATCAGTAAAACACATAAGGCGACAACTGGTTGCGACAACCCAAAGTCGTCGCATTTTTAATTCAGCGAGAAATTTTGAATTTTTACGACAACTTTGGGTTGTTGCCAATGACATTTTCTCTTGTAGTGACGCAGGCCAGTGTTGGCGGCCTTCCTGGTGTGTGATGGGTCAGAATCCATCATCTCTTTGTAGGGATAGAACAAGCCCACATCAATCATACACCTCAAGTATCGAAAGATATCTTTTACACTAATCCAATGGTGTCGCGTTGGCGCAGAGCTATATCCAGCTAACAAGTTCATGGCAAATAAGATGTCTGGTCTTGTGCATTGAGCTAAGTACAATAATGTGCCTATTGTACTCAAGTAAGGCACTCCTGTTTCTAGCACATCTTCATTATCATCCTTCGAACGAAGAGAATCCTTTTCAGGATCAAGACTACGAACGATCATGGGGGTGCTTGAAGGTTTGACCTTGTCAAAATGCCTAAGCATCTATCAACACGATGCTCAAGTTCCAAACCAAGACATATTCGTGTTCTCCCAAAATCCTTCATCTCAAACTCGAATTTCAAGTGTTTAGCGGTTTCCCTTAACTCTTTAAGGGCTTCTAATGAAGATCATGTCCAACATGAACAGCGACAGAATCTGAAACTTGTTATGAAAACGCGCGGGCATATCCTTTCCCAATCAAGTGGTCACTTTAGTAAGCGTTTCAATCTTATTGAAACGCGCTTCGTGGTCTAGAACCACTTGACTTGGATAAATGAAGTTCACGAAGAATCTTCATGTATATTCGATATCTAGATCCCCATATAGATACGTAGTGACCATATTTGTAAGCTGCATGTTCAGTTATTTGGAAACTACCAAACTGATAGGGTAGTGGAGTGCAATGACATCCATTACGAGAGAGTATGTCTCATCGTAGTCAATTCCAGGGCATTTTGTGAGAAGCCTTGCGCCATAAGGCGAGATTGCCATCTCTTTTTTTCATCACGCTTTCTAACGAAGACCCATTAGTCAATAGGTTTTACGTTAGGAGGTGTTGGCATCACTGGCTCAAATCTCTTCGTTTAGAGAATCCAACTTAACCTGGATCGCATCTTTCCATTTAGGCCAAATCTCTCTATATTGGCCTTCATTCATCAACGGAGCTTGGTTCGATATCATCGGACTCAACAAACTCATGCGCAACGAAGTGCGTGACTACATCATCAATTATGATGGAGTTTCTATCCCACGTCTCATGTACACTAGTGTAATTTTCATAGAGCTCTAAATTCTCATAAATAGGTTTTGACGTTGTGGCGTCCCCCAACGATAACCATAATCCTGAAGATTCTCATGAGACGGATTTTGAGTCTTCATGATCAAAGGATTGAAATGTGCCAAAGTATCCTTCGAACTCACGGGCCTCCCACACATCCTAGCTGGGGTCATGGCCTGTAACGCTAGAGTGCCACTCTCTTTGGCGTTGGCACCATGCCTACCTCCGTGTAGGGTGGCACTACGTCCTCTCGTAAGAACGTCCTTCCTTGCAGGCAAGTTTGCAGCATATTTGTGTGATCTCGTCACTTTAAGGGGGATCGAGATGAGACATAGTGGGGATAGACCACGACAATTCTTGTCGTTCCTGCTAAACATCTGTGTTCTTATCTCCCCCTAACGATGGGAAGACTGTCTCATCAAAATCTAGCGGTAAGGAGATCACCTAGCAAGGGCATGAAGTGGCGGCCGATTGTTGGAATCTCAAATCTAACGTAGTTGCCCATTCATCTATGAGGACCCATCATAGAGCCCTGTGGCAGCGCAATTGTCACATAAATAGCACACTCAAATATGCGTAAGTACGATACTTGTACCCAGTCACTAGCTGTAACATAGAGCTAGATTGAGTGGCGATGGGTCGTAGATGAATTAGTATAGCTGCATGTGATATTGCATCACCCCAAGCGGATATGAGGAGATTGGTGCACATTACCAATGTCCGGACTACCATAGTAGTAGTTTCCGTGAGACCGTTTGGGTGTGTTCATGGGAATATGATGTCCAACTTCAGTCCCAATACAATAACCATCAAAAGTCTTCGGTGTAAACTCTCTAGCATCGTCAAAATCAATTGACGGAATTAGGATGATCCGGGAAGTGTGCCCGTTGTCATATGATATTTGCTAGGAGTGTAGCATAAGCAGCATTTACAAGTGGACAATGGCACAACACGTGACCAGCGTGTTTGCTTGTCAACCAACATCATGAGATATTTAAACATCCGCAAGTTGGTTGAACTAGTCCACAGATTTTATGTAAGAACATAATGAGTATTTTTATATCATTTGCATAAGACGGTCTCAGTCCTAATTTCCCTAAGGAATGGGCTTTGTAAAACGAGCGAGAGGCTTTAGAAGAAACCAATGAGGATTTTGGTTGGGCCTGAGCGTCTGAAACGTTATTTGAAGCAAGTTGGTGATTGCAGCATCACCTCGGGCCCTATCACCATGATGGACGCCATCCATGGTGTCATGGATAAGGATTGCGCCATCCCTAGGTTAGTGGTGGATGGCGGGGGTGCCAGGGGCAGCGGCGGCGGTCACACTTAGTCCAAGAATTAACCTTTGATTCGTGCTTCATTTTGCTCGAGAGAATGGATGTCCGTGTGAAGTCTTTTGTAGACGGATCATCATATCATGACTAGGATGATCTATCATGTCATGAAAAAGTCAATATGTATCTAAATCCAAGAGATTTTCTCTCATAACTTTTATTGTATTAATAGCTCGAATAGTGACATAGAATCCACTAGAGAGACACATACACTTCTCTAAGATGCATCTTTATTCCCAATCATTAGAGGTATTGCAAAGGAACTCATTTTAGTTCTCTACATGCGTTTTCGCATGGAATTCGTTAGCTATTTATAGGGTACGATTTGCCCTAAGAGCGTAGAAAGTTTCTGTGACAGTAATCAAGGTGTCATTTGGCAAGTGGAACTTGGGCTATTCTATGTCCTTTAATTAATACCGATGGCCCAGCCATCGTAGTCACAAAATACTATGCTCAGAATCAAAATTGAGTCATAATGAAAAGAACTCAAAATTTTATTCATAAGCCAACAGAGTTATATCATTGTCTCTTTGACCAGAGAAAATCTAATCCAAAATGCTAGCTAATGCAAAACAATGGTGGTCGTCTAACTTTTTTCGGTAATTCCAAAATAAATGTGACCAGGTGAGTAGAGAGATGTCGGTGGAGCAAGGCTCGCTTAAGTACCACTAATCTCAAAACCTTCCTAGACATCACACTTAGAGGCGCGACTATAATTGGATTTCGGAATGTGCTATGTTTTCATGGATCTTGAATTATAGTTCTTCACAAGGATGTTGTCATGCTTTTCAGCGACATTCATAGCTCCAATAAGCTCATGAAACCTTGTGATCAGTCCTGCAGTAACATCGATTCGATAGTTCTTAGCAACCATCAATGCAGAGACGGGGAAGGTAGAGAGAGTCTCCTCAATCAACATCACATTTGTGATCTCTTTACCACAGAATTCCATTAAGGATTTCATACGAAGTGTTTCCGAGTTGTAGTCAAGAACTGACTTGAAATCACAATAGCGGAGGCTATGCCATCTCACTTCTAGGTCAGGAAGCAGGGTGTCACGGACGTTACCAAATCTTTCTTCGAGTAAGACCCACAGCCTTCTGTGGTCTTCTTCATTCATACACTCATACTGGAGAAAATCATCCATATGACGAGTCATTAGGATGATGGCTTTCGCCTTATTTGCCTCTAAGGCTGCTCTATTTACTTCCAAAGCTTGAGCTTGCTCAACAGTTAGCAAGTCCTGGCTAGGCTTGAGAATCATATCCAGGATTCCATCGGCCTTGAGATGCTGGCGGACATCACTAACCCACCTGTGATATCCAGAGCCAGTTGTTCCCAATGGAGCAAAGTCTAATTTGTTCACGTTACTCATCCTGAAAGAGAACAAGAAATTAGGGTTAGTTTCGGAGCGGGAAAAGCTACCACGAAAACATATAAAATTTCCGAGCGTAGTCGCTTCCAAGAAATTCCATTCCAAGAGGGGTTGGATTAGATCGAAACAATGATGTTTGAGGTCGATCATTTTATCTCAACAAACTCTAAATTTGGAGGACTCTACAAGCTCCAAGCTTGGAGTAAGCACGAACCCCCACAGTTTGGCTTAATTTAGTCTTCCCTATGATAAAGAAAGGGGGGTAGAAGAAGGGATGTTGCAAGTCCCCGAAAAAGAAGAGAAATTAAATGTAAAAACTCTAAAAAAGGGGAACTTTTAGAAAAAAAAATACCTTGAATATGTCGCCGGAAAAAGTGGTTGGAAAAAATCGACAGAAAATCGCCGAAAAGTTGCCTGAAATTGGCTGAAAGTCGCTGGAAAAACTGTCGGAAATTGGCCGGAAAAGTGATTGACCGGCGTTGAGTGGGGCTGACCGGTAGTTGGCTGAAGTTGACCTGGGAGCTGACGTGGTAGTGGGTCCCCCTTGCTGACGTGGTGTGGGTCCCCTTTGATGACGTGGCGCTGGTCCTAATGCTGACTTGGCGTGGTCCCTCTTGCTGACTTGGCGCTGGTCCAGGTGATGACGTGGCGTGGATCTGCGTCAGTGGGCCTCTGCCTTGGGCTTGGGCTTCTTTTCCTTTCCTTTTTTTTTCTTTTCTTTTCCTTCTGCCGATTTTCTACAGGAAGGTTCAGTCTTCCGATTCACTCACTTTTAGGCCTGTTTTTGGACTTTTTATTCCTGTTCCTGAAACTTCAGATCAAGAGGCTTCTGCTACCAAAATTTGGTGGAAATTGGAGGTCCGGAAGATGGTGAACCGGTGGAATATTTGCTGCGAGTTGTATGGAGCTTCCGGTGGCCGGTTCGGTAGGTTTCCGGCAGTTCTTGGGGTGGGGCCACCGGTTCTGAACTCCTGGGATCGAGTTCTTCAAGGTGTGAGGTGGAGGTAGAAAAGGCTTCAAGGTTTTGTATTCGGATTCAAGGTTTTTAGTTTTTTGCATCAGGGTTTGGCTATTTGTTTCAAGGTTAGGGCTTCGTGCTGATAACGTGTTTAAGGAAAACTGAATTTGGAGAGAATTGAGTCGTACTTTCATTGATAATAGGGGCCTCTTTATATAGAGGATTACAAGCATAGAGATAGAATTGTATATGGAAACATAATCGTACATTGATTAGATATCTCCTAAGATGCTCTGAGAATATCTCTAATATAAACCCTATTTCAACTAAAGCAAGTAACCTCGAGTTTGGGCCAGACACATATTCTGGATTTACTTGAACAAATTAAAATTTATCATACATTTTAGTTGCTTTTTTTTTTTTACCTAGTTCTGCTAGGGTTGGGAAAACGGCAACCTTTAGCGATTTCAATCCCTGTACCTGCTCTATTTTCATGGAGTTACTCACGGGTTCCAGCCTATTCCTTATTATTCTCTTCGCTCTTCAGAGCAGCGATGGTGGTGTATTTGGCAACGGCAGTCATCTACAAATTCAAGGTGATTTATCGATGGGGGTCTCATTCCGGGGTTGGGCATCGACGGGTTCTTTCAGTGGTGTCTTTGGTTAGTTATAGGTGGACGTCATCGATTAGGCGTCAGCTAATGGTGGAGACTGTTGGGGAATGAGGCATCCGGATAGAGATTTCGGTTTGGATCCTCTTGGTGGTGATAATGGCAGTTTGCAAGTCCTTGTTGTCGGTCTGGTGGTCGGATATGGGTCGCCTGATGTTGGTGTCAGATCTTCATCTTCGAACTCGCCGGAGTTGCTTTGATGGTGGTCGGGTTCGTTGTCAAGCCTGCGGTGGGAGCTGTGGCTTAAGATCAGGTTCTGGATCCAACGAGGCAGAAGGATCCGGATCTGGGATCCGAGTAGGATTTGCAATTAGATCCAGATCTGCGATCCAGGTGGGATTCGGGCTTGTGCAACCCACTATCTTTGTTGGGCTATTTGTGATTTGCTAGAATTGCTTGGGGCTCCTGTGCATTACTAGTATTGGATTCGGGACCTAAGTCTTTAGTATTTGTTTGTGAAAGATCATCTGCTAACACGACTATGTTCTGACAACCTTGGTCGGCTTCGATTTTTAGGTGAAAGATTGCCCTCGGTTTAGAGCCGAATTGACTTTTGTCAGTTTGTGCGTTCGATTTGTATGGGTGGTTAAACCACCGACTACTCAATTCACTACACGGCTGCAATCCATAGGGTAAAATTAGCTGCCGTTTGGACGTTGCTACTGTTGCGATTTTCATATTTCCTCGTATTTCAGCTGCAATTTTTGCATCCTTTCCTTTCGTGTTGTTTATTTTCGTTGTTGATGCCTTTTTGCATCGTATCGTTGTAATTTGCTATATGGACCTCCATCATTTTTCAATAGTTATTGAACTTTGTCAACTCATATAAAAAGACATATAAGGATACAGAGAGAAAGAGAAAAGGAAAAAATAAAAAATAAAAACTCTTCTTACCTCCCACGACAAACTAACGACGTTTTTCTTTTTACTTTCAAAGCATGTTCTTCCTTCAATCTCCCATACTTGGATGCAAGATGATACATTTGTAGAAATTTTTAAATTGTTATTATTTTCTATTAAAGGCCCATGTTTTGAAGATGGAATTAGATAAGTTTGGCCTTTATACTTGTAAGCAAAACTACTCCTTATTTGTTTCAACTTTAAGAAGGGATAGATGAATGCAACAATAACAAAAAATACTTGTAATTTCTCATCAGTTTGTTCTGCTGTTTCCCTTAACTTTTTCTTCAAAGCTTATATTTTCAATTCTCCATGGCTTACGATACTCCAAAATGTTGAATTGATTCATAGAACCTGGGGAACCAACATAAAAGGATCTCGCTTTTAGGAAAGGCTCTTCTTTGAGTTCAAGCGTTAATATCCGGAAGACTCACGAGCAGTGTTAATACCTGAAACTTGACTTACTTGACCAGTCCAAATTTGCAATTTGATCAATTCATTCTGCTTCTTCTTCTCTTAGTTGAATTAATAGAGATAATAATAAAATAAAATAAAAAAAGAACAAAAGATTGTTAAAGAATAAATTTAATTGTTTAAGGATATTTTGGTAAAATTAAGGAGGTGCACTTAGCTATTTAAGTATTTAAAAAAGTTAATCAGAGGTCCAAATAGCAAATTTGGAGGTCCAACTAAAACCCCCTATTTCATTTTCAATAAAGAGCTGACCTCATTTTACTCAAAAAAAAAAAATGAAATATATCTTTCATCTTAGGTATTTTGAATATTTAAGTATTCAATTTCTCCTTTGGCATGTAATCTTGGAGATTAACAATAATACTATGTTGTTTTATATGACTATTTACATTTGATTCTTCCTTGCTTTTTCTCATCATTTCTTGAGCTCGTTCCACAAATTGAGTTAGCAGAGCTGAGATTAAGCTTGAGAAAAATAAATCAAGCCTGCCTCAGATTGAGCTAAAAAAAAGTCATTTAAGTACTTGAGCGCGTTAAATAAATTAGAAAATTACATAGTAGCAAATGACCAAAGATGTAAACACAGAAAACTCACTTTCAAAAAGATTTATACAAATAAGGACATAAGCCTAGGCCCAAAAGCCAAATAATGCAAACCTGACTCCTAATTTTAATGGAAAATGACCAAAATACTCGGGTTCTATCACAATTTACGGATATTGCCACTGATCCAATCATAAGAGGGAGGCAAGGGCCCTCTGGGTCCCATACCCCACTCAAATTTTCTGTAAAAAATAATATATATATATATATATATTAAAATTATACTAGAATAAAATTTTGCTATATAGTTTTATATTGATTTATCAACTTGACTAATGATGATGGACCATCTTCAAAGTACTTCACATGTTTTTTTTTTTTTGTGGGAGTGTTTGAGCAGACATGCTCGGTGCTCCCAACCTTGATAATTAATATCATATAATATTTTCCTTTTCCAAATCTTTTTGACATCCAATATATAACCCATTCTATATTAATGATTTTTATTTACATATTTTCAAGTCTAATAAAGAAACGATTGAGAAAATATTTTATTACATCAATATCAATAACATGTGCGTCTATCTGTGTGTGTGTTTTGTTAAGTAATGATTCTGAGCTAATTCTTTTGTGACATTGATATTGATTTTACCAGTTGCGATTGCAAGTGTAGAGAGCATATTTTTTGTTAGAGAAAAATGCACCATTAGTGCCTCAACTCTTGTGCACCGGCCAAGTTGATACCCAGACTCTCAGTGCTACCAATGTGATACCTGAACACATATTTCGCTATCGATGAGATAGTTCCGTCAGATTTTGCTGACGGCTCTGTTAGATGTATGACGTGGCAAGCACGTGGGCCGAAAAAATGCCATTAAATGACTTAAATGACCCCAGATTTTTTTTTTACAATTTTCTCTCTCCTTTCTTCTTCTTCTTCCTCGTCTTCTTCCTTTGTTCAGTTGTTGCTGCGATCTCAATCTTCCCAAAAAGAAAATTCAAACTACCCCAAAATCAAGAAACAAGCAAATAAACCCTCCCCCTCCCTGCCTCGAAGGAATCCCAAACCCAAACCCATTCTGCTCACTTTCATTCTCCTCCTCATCCGTCTCCGACTCCCCTGGACTATCCCTCATCTCATCAAACCCATTCGACTTCTCCAAATACACTCTCAGATTCAGGTCGTGCGGGTAGTGCTGGTACTGCTCTTCCACTACGACGTTGTCTTGGCCGTAATTCTCCTCCTCCAGATCTTCGTCGATAGCGTCGTCGTCATCTTCAGGCTCGTATCGATTGGGAGGTGCTCGAGAATGGGTTGTTTCGGAGGTGGCCGTCGTCTTTCAAAACCCTAATTTAGAAATTTGGGTAATTGGGTTGTGATTCTGGAGAATTCAAATTCAGAATTTCAAATTGGAAGGGAATGAGATTCTGAAACAAGTTGAAGCTGAAGGAATCCCTAATTTTGGTTATTTAGAAAAAGTGACCCCCTTTTGGGATTTTGATTGGAATGCAACCAAACTATTGGTGAGGTTGGAATGCGGGGTTTTGATTGCAATGCTGATGATGCAGATGGTGGTGTTGATGTTGAGTTATGCTATGCAGAGCTGTTGGGTGAGAGAGTATGAAGGATTGGAAGCCGAGAGAGAGGCCACAACGAAGAAGAGGAGTCGGTTGCTTGCTAAGGTTCAAGAGGAGCCCTTGGCCAATACTGAAAAAATTGCAGAGATTAAGGCTAATGAGTTGATGAGAAGATGAAGAACAAGTATGGACAGAGGGTGAAGCATGAGTCTCTGAGCTGTTTGTATGGGTCACTATGGTTGTGGCCATTGGGTTAAGTATGTGAAGCAATGCTTATGAAAAAAAAATGGATGATTTGGATTGGATTCAAGGACATGAACATGACATGAACAATTGCTGGGTTTTTGTTTTTGCTATTTTGGCGTCTTGGTTAATCATTATTCTGGGTTCAAGAGCATGAACAATTGCTAGAATTGAGGGATGAAGTTCATAAAAACCAAGTGTGAATTTAAGCAATCATGATGTGGTAGAAATTTTAGAGAAGAATATTTGGAAGAAGATTGAGATGCAACAGCAACTTAACAAAGGAAGAAGAAGAAGAGGAGAGGAAAAATTGTAAAAAAAAAAAATCTGGGGTCATTTAAGTCATTTCGTGGCATTTTTGGGGCCCATGTGCTTGCCACGTCATACATCTAACGGAGCCGTCAGCAAAATTTGACGGAAGTATCTCATCGATAGCGAAATATGGGTTCAGGTATCACATTAGTAGCCTGAGAGTCTGGGTATCAACTTGGCCGGTGCACAAGATTTGAGGCACTAATGGTGCATTTTTCTCTTTTTGTTATGAACATTGTGAAGACTCGTTTCCTAAATCGAATGGGAGACGAGTTTATGAATGATAGCTTGATTTCATATATTGAGAAATACATTTTTACTAGTATAGATGATGAGATTATCATGTAACGATTTCAAAATATGATTTCAATGATATGCTCTGCTACTATTCAGTGATATGATCTGCAATTTGGTTCAATAATATGATCGACTACTATCAATGATATGATCTGCTACTGTTCAAATTGAATTGATCTATCATTCATGGATTGACAATCTAATTGCTCCTGCTATTGCTATTGCTCCAGCTACCACTCTAGCCCTTGCTACTACCCCTGCTCCTGCTCCTGCTACTGCTACTGTTACTACTCCTAGTACTGCAAATGAAGCTGCTATTGAACCAAGGACACGTTTAGCAATAAAGAAGAAAAAAAAGTTTGACGAAGAGCTATGAGATTCTCTCTCTTAGCAACCTGTAAAAGGAAGAGTTTTTTTTTTTTTTTGCTTTTGAGAAGTATCATAATGGTATTATTCTCAGGAAGAAAAAAAAGTAACATAAAAGGAATTATTCTATAAAAAAAAAGTCAAAAGAAGTAGTTAAGAGTAAAAAAGTAAATTAACTCATGACATGTGCCAAATGGAAAGCAGATTATCCTTATTTGTAAGATTTAGTTCTTGTAAACGGATAAGAAGTCAAAAGAAGTAGTTAAGGGTAAAAAAGTAAATTAACTCATGACATATGACAAGTAGAGAGCAGATTGTCCTTATTTATAAGAGTTTAATTCAATCTTTAAAGGATGTATTTGTTAAATCATCTTTTATGAGTTTTATCAATAACTTATATGTAATTTGTTATGAAATTAATATGAGCCTAGAGCAAGAAATTATGAAGGGATTATATGCACATTAGATGTTCGTTTCATCCACATCCATAATAGAATGACTAGCTATATACCTATATAATGTGACACACTAGGCAAATATTTCAATAGTTGAATGACTTAATTAGATCAACCGCTAATTTAAATTCTAAAATCAATACTTATTAAAGATGAACATGTATATATTTTTTTATATTTTGAATGAAATTTCATTAAACGGAAGGAAAGCAATTATCAACTACTTATAAGACAAGTCGGACAAAAAATCTGAACATATCTTCTAAAAGAGCTACAAAATCTCTGATACACCATAAGACTAGAAAGGTCACGATCCAGAACACGGAGACCCTAAATCCATGAACATGTATTAAGTTCTCTGGTAGTTATAAAATTTCTATAGTTTTCTTACCCTACTGACAGCTTACCAAAGTTAAACCGAACCAAGGAAAGGAGTACTGGTTGGCACAACCTATTTTGACTGTGGTCCTGTTACTTGCTCATTGCACAAATCAAGGTTTCAGATTTTCAACCACTTTTACAGTCAATATGGAGTCAGATTATTCATCATACTCTTACAGAAAGACCAGTCAGCAACTCAGTACTATTGTAACCTTTGTCAAACCAACCAAGAATTAGTAGAGCACCTGTAGCAAGTATTGCCTAATCGGCAATTGCACCTGTAGCAAGTATTATCAACTAGAGAATTGATAATTTGCATGCATCTTTAGCATAATCTCAATTAAGGGTACGTGGTCCTCTAGTCTCTACTCTAGTCTCTACCATACCCATAGTTCCTATGTTGCGGTTTTCCTAATACCTTTTCTGTATACCCATATAATCAGGTGAGAGGGGCCATTCTAATCCGAGGTTTTGAGGACGTGTTTAATGCAATTTTACCAAGATAAAAAATTAAATAAGGTCCAGTTACAAGTCTGCACTATAAGACATACATTATCACAGTGAAGGACTCTGTTTGTTGGCCTGTTGGGTTTTATGAGAAAATAAGAACAAGGGAAATCGCTTTGAAGTTTTGATACTCTTTCTGACTTCTCCATATGTTGCTGCTGCTATTCAACCCTGCTCAGCCGGCTTTGCTTGCGCTATCAAACCTGTCACTGAATGACTGCAATGAAGTTTTATTGCTCTCCATAGTCGTCCACCACATTATTACTCCAACTTAAAAGAGACCTATTGTGATTCTGGTTTGTCACATTCACAACAGAAAACCCATAATGAGAATCATGAAAGTAGTCTCCATTATTTATGTAAATAAATCAGTTAATTATTAATACGTTTATTCAAATTGAGCCATACTTAAGTACTAGTATTAGTCTAATTATACTGGTTGCATCAAACTCTAATGCAAGATAATGTCTAATGTTCCTAGTTAAATGCACCATTTAATCATGGATTTTTCTAAAACTTACATAAACTTTGAGTCACTTGTTTTTTTCTCCCAAATGCATACCCAAAAGATGTCACGAATTTACCACTCTTGGCACCTCAGAACTCCTAACAATGCATAATTTATTATCCACGGTGTTATAATCTTTACTATTATAAAACGTAGCTATTTAGTTGTTACACTTTCTTGGAAATTGTCAAAAAGGTTTTAAGAGAACCGAAAGCTCTTTGGTGGATTTGGAGTATTCCTAATTTCCTAAGATTAATGCACAAATTTAACGAGGAATGAGCTCAAGAATTACTAAAAAAAGACGTTTAACGGCAGGAAGAAATAATTATACAGAAACATCTCAGAAAGTGCTTCTAAATACATTTTCAACAAAGTAATTGTATTTTCCAAACCAGTTGTATATGTGGTTTTGACTATAAACACTTCTACCCAAAAGTATCTATATTACTATTGTAAACTCAAATGGGCATTATGGTAGGTAAATTAGAGAATCTCAAAGAAGACAAAAAGTGGAAAAACAGAGACGAGAGTTGAGAAAATTAAGACCTATGTGTTGCAGAACATACGTTTTGTATGTTGTTGGTAAAGGCCAAGAATTTGAGGCAGTGAAGCCGTGAAGGAGAAGTAAATGGGGGTAGCTTGGTCATAGCATTTTGTTGAATCATAGTCAAAACGCTGCTGCCTAAACCCCCCCTAATTCCTCTATCTTTCTCTGGTCAATATTTTCATAACACATCTGTATATAGATAGTCACACCAGTTCGTACCACTCTCTCTCTACTCATTTCAGAGTGTGTGTGATAATAAGAGACAGAGCCACAGAGCCTCAGAGACAGAAATTCATTTCAAAGAGCTCTGTTTTTTTGTTTGTTTGTTCTCTGCGGCAATGGCGGCACAAAAAGCCGATGACTTCCAGCCACATCCGGTGAAGGAGCAACTTCCCGGCGTCGACTTCTGCATGACCTCCTCTCCTCCTTGGCGTAACTCTCTCTCACTCACTCACTCCTCTTCACACACAAAACAACACTACCCTGTTTTTCTGACAATGTACTTGTGCTGGGTTTTCCCTTTATTTTTTTTGTGTCATCCAAGTTCTTTTTTGGTTACCCAGAAAATCTGTGGTAACAAAAGGAAAATGGGTTTTATAAAAGGTTTCAGTTTGGGTCATAGCTCTGCCTCAAAACTCAAAGTGGATGTGTATATGGATGTTGGTTTGTTTATATCACTCTTGGTGATGACTTTTCTCTTCTCCAAGGACACAAAAGCCATCAACTTTCTCATCTCTTTTATGTTTTGGGAGTTTTCTTGTGTTTACAAATTTGGTCATTCTGAATTTCAGGTTTTTCCTTACTTTTGGGCCAAATGTATGTGTATGTTGATGAAATTACTTGTGCTGGGTATTCTCCTCTTGTTTGGGTAGTGTCAATTCTGTGTGGTTACCCAGAAAGTGAGTTTTGCAAAGGAAATGGGTATGAGAGAAAAAAAAAATGAAACAAAGCGTTGATTGAATCATTTATAACATGCAAGTATGCTACTTTTCTTCTTCTCTAAAATCTAAACAGAAAATCCTATCAACTTTTTCAACGCTTCTTGTTTTTTCCTTGTGCCTTCAAAATTTCTGGATGTAATTTTCAGCTCTTCATAGTTTCCGCTTTTCTGTTCTGTTTTACTGCACTTTTCTGGCAAACTAATCAGATGGTGTAACATATTTCGTTTTTATGTATGTTTCTCCAATGTTATCTTACTTTTACTAGTCTCCCCTGCATTTCATTCTCGGTTTCTTTTTTCACTTTTCAACTTCTACTAGATTCTTTTCTTGCAAAGAAATGGAGATTAGTGTTCGTTCAATTTGATCTTCATCATTTTCTATATTGCTTATAAATTGTTGATTGAATGCAGCTGAAGCCATACTTCTGGGATTTCAGAACTTTCTTGTTATGTTGGGCACCAATGTGTTCATCCCCACCGTGCTTGTGCCTGTAATGGGTGGTGGTGATGTAAGACCTGCAAAACTTCTACACAATCTTTTTCAGTTCTCATTAAACTTTGCACTCTTTTTGTTCAGACATTCTTTAATCTTTATCTTAATAGGTAGAGAAGGCAGAAGTGATTGATACTATGCTCTTTGTCGCTGGCATTAATACACTGTTACAGACTTGGTTTGGGACTCGTCTCCCTGTGGTGATGGGGGCTTCATACGCTTTCATCATCCCTGCTCTCTCCATTGCTCATTCCAGGAGGTTCAGTGTATTCATAGACCCCCACCAGGTTGGTCTAGCCCAATTTGTCACTTTCCTATCTCCTAGATCTCACACTGTTGGACTCTTGGACAGAATGTGTGTTTACATGGAAGTGTTATATGATTATGTTTGCACTAACTTGCTCTGTTGTGTTCTTTGATTTTGTTTTTAGAGGTTCAGAGAAACTATGAAAGCAATACAAGGAGCGCTCATAATTGCATCATTCTTGCAAATGGTCCTTGGCTTTTTGGGATTTGCGAGAATTTTTGGGAGGTGGGTTGAAGCAATAAAGCCAATTGGAATCTGATAAATGTGCTCCGTAGTTATTACTTTGTTTAGGGAAGAACTTGACTATTGACATGGTTTGGTGCAGGTATCTTAGTCCTCTCTCTTCTGTTCCTCTAGTGACTCTTACTGGACTGGGGTTCTTTGTACTTGGTTTTCCTTTGGTAAGTATGTTGAATGTTCCATTGTGTTATACTGTTATTGATCAGTTTACAGTGTTTACTATAAGACATTAAGCTACAACCAAGAGAAGTAGAAAAAAAAAAAAAAAAGACTTTTTGTCTTTCTTTTCAGTGTGAATGCATGGCTTCCGGCCTTCCGCTATGTAGGTATTACATTGTTTTGATCATGACACTTTGTTTTTGTGCTTGATGGTCGCAGTTGGCAAATTGTGTTGAAGTTGGATTACCGGCCTTAGTTATATTGCTTCTTCTATCACAGGTGTGTGACATTCTGAATCAATATTTTCTTTCAGTCAAATTGAATTACGTTTTTAATTTCTTATGTAGCTGTTTTATGGTAGAATATAGCATAATATCCTTTAGTATTTGCATAATTTTTGGTTTATTCTAATGTTTAAAAATTGATACTGCAGTATGCCTCCACAATGAAGTTAAAGATACCAATATTTGTTCGATTTGCGGTACTATTCACTGTTGCAATAGTATGGGTGTACGCAGTAATTTTGACTGCAGCTGGTGCTTATGATCATAGATCCCCTAGAACTCAAACTAGCTGCCGCACTGATCGTTCTGGGCTTGTCAGGGCTGCTCCTTGGTTAGCTCAACTTCCAGCTTAATTTCAGTTCAGCATTTGCATTTAATGTCTTAAGCACTTGCATTAACAGTTTCAAGAAATCCTTCATGGGTTACAGGAATGGTCACTCAATCATTTATAGCTTATGTTAATGAATTAGTTGCTAGATACTGAAATGCAGTCATTCTTTAAGAGCATAATTGTCAACAAATTTTCTTCATGCGAAAGAAACACGTGTGCAATGGTATAGAACTATAGATGGTATTACAGGACAACCTGTTTCTATGACCTGGGTTCAATGATAGAGAAGTTACTGAGATTCTGTTAGGGAAAGAAACACAACTAAAGCCTAACCTATCATAGAGATTTGAATACTACAGACTCTTATAAACATTTCCGCCACTCTAATCCATTAGTTTCGTATTGTGAAGTAAGTTTAGTCCTGGAGCCAAAAGCTCTGGTAGTCTGGTATTGTTCTAACACTGTCATATGAAAATTTCTTAATTTGAAATTTGACTACAGTCTACCAGACAATAATATGGCATTCAATTATGATTCTATTTTTGTTCCACCATATGCAGGGTAAGGGTTCCCTATCCATTCCAATGGGGGCGGCCGGATTTTAATGCTGGATATACTCTTGCAATTATGGCTGCTGCTTTTGTTGCCACGATTGAGGTAAAAATTAGGGAGCTGATTCTTATTTAGTTTACTGTGCCATATAACCCAATACAGGTGAAACTAATATTAAGCATGCAAATGATTATTCTGCAAGTGTAGCTGTTAGCTTGTTGAATGTATGCATCAGGTATATGCATCCCTGTTAATGCATCTTGAGGAATTTAAAAAGAAATTGACTATACTTGTCGTCATTTTTAATGATTTTGTGTTCTCTTATGACTTGAAATGTGCATATTTCTTAAAATTATATAAAATCAGTACTAATTGTGTTTGTTGTCCCTGACATTTCTTTCTTCTTTTCACTTGAGGGCAGTCCATAGGTGTATTCATTGCTGCATCAAGATATGGGAGTGCCACCCCTCCACCACCTTCTGTTCTGAGTCGAGGTATAGGCTGGCAGGTAAAAAGTGGTTACTGACACATCCTTATAATAATAATTTGTGAAGACTCTTTTTAGTGTTGGAAAGCTAATCTTGCTTGTAAATATTTCAGAGCATAAGCACTCTTCTGAATGGCATCTTTGGCTCAGTAACTGGCTCAACTGCATCAGTGTAAGCATTTTATTTGTGCAATTCTAACATCATCTGTTGTAGAACTATAGGGAATCTGGTTAATCAATTTGTAAATGGTATCCCTGGCTTACATGTGCATTTCTAATATTGCTAGTACAATAAAATGAAACCTTAACCAAATGTTGTCAGTAGCCACAGAAAGAGGAATGAAGTACAAAGGTGTTGATTTGTTAGCAGTCTGTAAATAAAAGTTTGGGTAAATTCCTTTAGAATAGTAAATGAGTCACAATAATTGATCATGTTCAAAGTTCCAAATGGTCATCAAGTTTCTTTGCCCCTAGTTGTAGGCATTACACTGTTTTCTAGTGAAAACACCAGAAAACAAGAAGCCAGTATAAACCTTTGGTAGTGTGAAATTGCTATCTAACTTTATTGTTTTTAGTGAAAATGCAGGTTTGTTGGGATTGACACGTGTTGGAAGTCGAAGAGTGATCCAAATATCAGCAGGCTTTATGTTTTTCTTCTCTGTATTAGGTGTGTGTGGTATATATTGCTTGTAGCACCTTAATCTTCCTGATTGTTTCTCTAACAGAGATGACTGATTTGCTTAATAAGAATCAAAAGCATGATGCAGCCGGGAGCTTAGAATGTTTGTGACTTTGTTTTATTATGTGATCTAAGTATGTCACTATTTATGTCATTCACAGGAAAGTTTGGGGCTATTCTTGCATCTATACCACTTCCAATTGTGGCAGCTCTGTATTGTGTTCTCTATGCCTATGTTGGTAAGTCTTTCTTTCCTATGTCAGTTATGATCATCAGAATACTTGAACTTCTATTTTTTTGCATGTCTCGAGTACTATAAATAATGTGGATGCTCATTCACATATATCATCTAATTTGAAACTTTGATTGTGGTTGTGCAGTTTCTGCTGGTCTTGGTTTATTGCAGTTCTGCAACCTTAACAGCTTTAGGTCAAAGTTCATCATTGGTTTTTCTCTCTTCATGGGTCTTTCTGTGCCTCAGTACTTTCATGACTACATCTTAACTTCTGGTCATGGCCCTCTTCACACACATCAAATCTGGGTGAGCTTGTTGAATTTCAATTATCTTCAAATTTTTCCTTTTGTAAATGATGTTTATTTACAGAAAGTTGTTTCCTACTTACTAACACATGATTGGATATTGATTGTTTCCACCTGCAGTTCAACAACATTGTGCAAGTAATTTTCTCTTCTGCTGCAACTGTAGCAATCATAGTTTCTCTCTTCTTGGACCTCACCATGGGCCGTGGACACAGTTCTACTAGGCGGGACAGTGGCCGACACTGGTGGGGAAAGTTCAGAAAATTTGACACAGATACCAGGAGCGAAGAGTTCTACTCACTTCCATACAACCTTAATAGGCATTTTCCTTCAGTCTGACACTAACAGTGGAAAATTAAATAGTAGAGAAAATAGATATCTATAGGAACATTTCATATGGGAAACCAACTTGATTCTAAGCTTGTAATTTTGTTGTTATGGTTGACTAATCGATGTTACAAGTTTAGTAATAGCTTGGAAACTATCAATGTACCCGATTTCTCAAGAATTTGATATGTCATGAAGAGAAATATGTGATACTGTTGCAAACCAAAGATTAGTTGTTTTTGGTTTTGGCTTCCCGTACTAAATTACCTCTAGGGGCTAAATAGAAAATCACTGATCTGTTCTAGTACATGATGAGTAATCCAATGTATACTCTGCAATAGTCTTACTGGGGTGTATTCAATTCAGATTTTAAAAGACTTTGTTTGAGTTTTTATAATCCATGGATTTACTAAATCCACGGATTGTTTAAATTCTAAATGGACTCTGATTGATTTTAATGGATTGATTTACTAGTATTTGTTTAGATTTTACAAATCCTTATGATGTTTTTGGTAGGTTAATTTTCTTCTTCTTCTTCTTTAATGAAGCAATGGATGTATGGATCCAACTATAATGCTATATCAATGACAAGAAAGTATGGCAATCTACCATTCTTTATGTTGTGTATAATGATATATGAACAATAAGAGAAAACTAACGAGCCAAAATGTTACACAAAAAATAAAGTAGTAAACTAATGACATAATTTATTTCATATCTAATTTACAAAAAAATGATGTGTGTATGTATCATCTTAATAATACCATTGAAAGTGAGCTTCATTAGCTAGAAGGATTAAGGCTTCTAGAGTTATAGTGATAAAAATAAAATAAAAAATTATTAGATGAGAGCAGAGGAAGAGAGTGGGAAAATAGGTTTAAGACAAAATGGATGAGTGTCACCTGTTGAGATCTGCTTTTTATTTATTTTATTTTTTGGGTGAAGAGGTTCTTTATTTTTTGAGTCAGAAAGAATCCATCAAAATCTTTTGGGAAGTGGTTGGATTGTTTTTGAGTTTTGATATGTATAAAAAGCACTATAAAATCCTTCAAAATCCATCATTTAATGAAATCCTTAAAAATCCATATACTTTTGAATATCAGCATATTTGAATGGATAATTTTAAATCTTAATTGAATACATCAAGATTTTAAAGGACTGTTTAAAATCTCAGTTGAATACCCATAGACTTCTAAAATACAAAAAAATCTTGTAGACTCTTAATTGAATACACCCCCCTTAGTATCTTACTTATGATATAGATTCATAAGTAGAATAACTTTTCCTAAAAGAACTAGGATAATGAACTAAAGCATTTGCTGGGTCCGGTATTAAACTATTTGTGATTTCTGCAGTAGAGAAGAGAAAAGTGGGTGTGGTCAAAAACATTCACAGCGTATAGACCCAAACAAGAATGGTAATAACCAATTGAGAACAACAGTGCGAACACAAAGCTACTTTAATGAAACACCCCTAGCTTATGAAGATCCTTAGAGCCTCTGATATGCCAGAAGACAATATCCAAATCCGAAAAGAAGAATCTGAGAATAACGAAGACACCACCGCCAGAGGCTAGGGTTTCACTCGTACGTTTGTATTTGGGTAAATATGTGCCTCAAGTAAAATCAAACATGAATTATATAGCATGAGAGTTGTAAGGGCAACTCCAACTATGGGCACCATTTGGAGGTGCTATTCTCATTTTAGCACCCCCTTGTTGCACTATTCATATATGACTCAATTCTCATCTCCAACCATGAGATGCTATTTGGGGGTGCTATTTTCACTATTCTTGACTAAAATATAATATGAGTATAATTTTGATGAATATTATATTAAAAAATGTTAATTTAATTAAATAAGGTAAAGATAATAATTTAACATTTTATCATAATATTTAAAAATTATTCTTATTATTTAATGAATTTTAAAAAAGTTTTAATTTTTTTTTTATCAGCATATACGACAAGCTTGGCAAAGAATAACTTCTTCATTGTGCCTTCAAGAATCCCCTCTTGGAGCCATTTTTTCCAAGACAAAAAAAAAGGAAGATATATTTAAGAACAAGAAGATGGGTTAATGAATGGAAAATTGTGAAGGAGATGGAGGATATTTGGTGTGAGGAAATAGAAAAGAATGGGTAGGTATTTATAGAATTTCCTACAATTCACTGTTCCAACGGGAATATTTTTCCCTCAATTTTCTGGTAATTTTTATATTTTTTTTGGAACAAAAAGGAAATAATAATCCTTCAATTAATAGGAGTCGTTGATAAGTTTTTTTCCCTCAAATCTGAGCCATCAGATCGAAAACAGATCCGTTCAGTAAAAAATAAAAAATAAAAATAATGCAACATCGGACCGTCCATATTTAAACCTGATCAATCAGGACCATACATTTCATGACCGTTGGGGGTTCCAACGGTCACCAGGGGACAGAACTTGGCGCAAGCCCCACATCTGCAGACGAAAATGCAGGTGACCTTCTCTCTCCAGCGCCTTGGCGCGCGTGATCTCTCTTCCCTTCAACTGGCGCGTGCGTCTCCTTCAATTTCCAGCACTGGCACGTTCCTTCCTCTTTTGGGCTGAGACAGCAACTGGGCTAGCCCCCATCTACAGTGATGAGTCCTGGTCTTGGAAAAGTCTCAAATATGAGACTTCAAATGGCCCCAAGTCTTATATTTATAAGACCAGATCCACCAAAAACCCATGGTTGGAAAAGTAAAGTCTTATAATTGGCAAAATTTTAGTTTGGCACCCAATGGTTGGAGTTGCCATAAGTGCTGTTACACCTTACACCTATATGGTTTTTGGACCATACTCACCGTAGGTCCATAGCTTTGCCCCAACTTTTGATCTTTTTCTTAACACAAAACAAGAAATTCCTATTGAATCTTCTACCTAAGCCTTCACTTCTTACCTATTTTGCTAAATCCCAAGAGCAGGTTTTTCGTACATTTATGCCAATGTGTTAGTAATTAATTAGTGTGACCATGATGGTTTTTCCTTGAAAAGATGTCTGGGGCATAATGCTAGTGTTTGATTTTCTATACCACATGTACTCCAGGGTTAGCCTAGGTAATGAAGGCTAGAAAAATGTACCACAAACAAACATCTCATAATGCAGCAAGATCATGTTCTAGGACCACCACACCATTACTTACAAGGTCTTAAGATGAATTATAGATACATTTTATGACTCGTCAACCACACAAATCGTGCAGAAATAGGTATTTTTGTGCTCATGAGGGTCTGAAGTCCAAATATTTTATTGTATAACTATCTTCATGTTTATTGTTTTATCACGTTGTCATCTTTAAAATAAATTTCAAATACGTGTAATTATTTACCAGTCACACATAATAAGTCAATAAACGTGAGTGTTCTTGTGTTTACAGTGTTTTTCAATATAAAACATGTAAGTTTACAACTTTGCTCCATACATTGGCCTATCATCCACTACAGAGCTAATGTTTGTCACAGAAATTGCACCCTACATGACTACATCCTAATCCATCCAAGATTGAAAAATGTCAAATTTTGTTCTGGCTGAGATTTATTGGTATGGTTAGTATTGAAATGACTTGGATTAGGTGGGTCTATTGTAGCTACTCTATGCTTGAGGGATATCACGGGTTGTTGTAATGGTATGCCTTTTCTCCTCATTCCAACCTCTAAATGGTAACCTCTTGACCTCTTGTAAAGAGTGTTTTGCACCTAATAATTCAACTTATTCCTCAAAGACAACTAGCAATTAGAAAACAACTTTTCCCCTAGAAGGTGGATTATTATAGCATGTACCAACTTTTCAGCTGTTTAATGGAATTCTTCCTTCATAAAAGAGGTAAACAATGATGATAGAATTTTGTTTTCTATTTCAACCGAACACTAGAACAGATATTTTGATTTCTTTGACTCCACAAAATGCTCCTGTGGTACCTTGTATAGTTATTCCTTTGGGGTCAAATTATAATTCTTCACTTAGACTAAAAGAATGTAGCATCATAATCTATATGTTCGATTGAAATCTTTAACATTCTATTCATGAACCATCATAATCAGATCACTAGCAAAATTGTGCCGCAAAGACCTTAGCTCCCGTTAACCTTCATAAGTAGAAAAAAATTTCCAGCTCTTCGAAGTTGCACATACAGTTTGTTTTCATTTTCATTATAACGTTCAAAGAATATTTTTTTCACCTAATAATTAATGTCTTATTTTACAAACAATAACAAAAACATTCATTGAATAATGAAAAAGATTACAACTCAGAAGCTTAATAACAAAATACATTAATACAGCTAAACAAAAAGTAACGGTATCTTGAATGATCAAGTTGTCTGAGCACAATAGGCGATCTTACCAAGAAACAATGGTTGTCACCACAATTGCTGACCGAAACCTGCTAAGGTTGTCAGAACTTTCGGTTTCAACTCACGAGTGATTCTTAAGTAAGGCAGCCGTACCACATGGCGGTAAGACTGCCCAATCAGAACCTTGTAGTGAGGTGTTTTGGGTATATTACTTTATTAAAATATAGCTAATTTCGAGATATGCAAAGTTCTTTCTTAATTTTGATAGGGCTGCCATACTACCATGTGGTAGGGCAGTCCAGTCCCTATCTAAGAATTTCTCTCAACTCACAGACCTCTCTTGAGAGCAAGAACGAAAGACCCGGAACAACACGCATTTCATCAATCAATCACACTTTCTAGCAACAATGGTTGTCCTAAAATGTAAATGTTGAATCCTTTCATATGCATGGCTGAATACGACGTATGTATATACGTATGGAACAAGAAGAATACAGAAGAAATACACTAAAACGCACAGCTTCAAATGCAATCTCTCTCTCTATACTCTACTCTACGGTGTCTACCTCCATCACCATGCTTGACCATTTCTGTGATGCACCATCTCTCTCTTCTTTTCCACCAACACAGCACTCCATGCCATAAACAAACAAAAGAAACACACAAACACACAAAAGTGCAAAGAAAACAAAAGAAGAGAAAAGAAAAAAACCAACTCATTCATACCACACACTCACTCACTCTTTCAGACGCAACCAGACTCCCTCAGACACAGCAAGCTAGCAAATCCAAACCCCCAACCCAACTCAAGCCCTCTCTAAAAAGACAATGCCATACGCCCAATTCCAAATCCTCACTCCCTCCTCGCCATGACCAAAACCCACCCATGTCTTCTTCTTCCTCCTCCTCCGCCCTCCGCCGCCTGATCGACTCCGACTCCCATCACCTCCCGTCCCCTAACTACCTCTCCCTCTGCCGTGACCGCACCGTCGACGTCACCGCCCGCCAGGACTCCATCAACTGGATCTTGAAAGTCCACTCCCACTACCGCTTTGCCCCGCTCACGGCGTTCCTCTCCGTCAACTACTTGGACCGATTCCTCTCCACCCGCTCCCTCCCGGTAACTCTCTCTTTCTCCGAGCAAAACCTCTTCGTCTTAGTGGGTTTGTTTTCTTATTGTTTGTGTACGTTGTTTTCTTTATTGCCTGCAGCAACAGCATGGGCGGTGGCCGTTTCAGCTGCTCTCGGTGGCGTGCTTGTCTTTAGCGGCCAAGATGGAGGAGCCTAATGTCCCCTACATCGTCGACCTCCAAATCTTCGAGCCAAGATTCGTCTTCGAACCCAAAACGGTCCAAAGAATGGAGCTTTTGGTCATGTCCAGTCTCAACTGGAGACTCCGCTCCGTCACACCCTTCGATTTCCTCCCCCATTTCATCTCTAAGCTCCCCGCTTCTTCCCCTCTCGACCTTCTTGAGGCTTCTTCTGATCTGGTTCTCAAAACCATACGAGGTAGAACTACGTAGCACTATAACTCTTTTTTCAGACAAAGCTTTGTTTGGTTTTTCTGTTCTAGTTTTTGGTTGTGATGTTCTGGTTTTGTGTTTCAGTGATTGATTTCTTGGGTTTTCCACCGTCGACGGTGGCGGCGGCGGCTGTGCTCTGCGCCGCTGGCGTAAGCGTCGAGTCTGCGGCGGCGGAAGACCTAGCAGGAGCGGTGTTTGACGAAAGAGTAAACAAAGTAATAATCCATGGGTGTGCGAGCAATTTTTTAACTTTGTTGGGGTTGATTTTACAAATAACAAAATCGAAGAGTATAGAAAGCTGTGAAAAAAAAAAATATATATATATATATATATATTTCTCGCGGTAAATTACAAAATTCATTTTCTTCTTTCTTATTGGGGACAGGAAAGTGTGAGAAGCTGTCACCAACTCATGGAGGAGTACCTGATCGACACGTGTCCCTCATCCTCCCGCCATAAAGCTCGTAGCTCAGCCCCGCCTCCGTCCGCGCCCGCCAGCCCCGTCGGTGTGCTCGACGCGGCCGCTTGCAAGAGTTGCGACACCCGCTCCGAGAATCCCGGGGCCTTGATCCAAGCGGAGCCGCCCCCCAAACGTCCCCGAATTTCTCCTCCGGAAAATGTACAATCTGATCCGTAGATAAAGAGTTAAAAAGAGAAGTGAAACGGCTCCTATTTTCGGGAGTTTCGTCCTATAAATTTTGTTCAATTTTCGGTCGGAATTAGGAAGTGAGAGATAGAAAGGGACCATTGCTGTCAATTTTATTATTTACTGTTATTATTACTCCAATATCTATAGAATATGGGGGCTGTAGTGATATATATGGTTCAATTATGATTCCCAAAGCATTTGACTTTTCTTTACTTTTGGTTAAAATCTCATTGTGTGCGGGAAACCAGCTTTGGTCGTAACGTTACGTTATTATGTTAGCAACCATATTATCCATACTTACGAAATACGTAACGGCTTTTCTTATTGAAAGGCAAAATAGTGATTTCCGGGTTTGTCCTTAATAAGGATTCTGTGGGTGAGGTGTGGCAGCAAGTGATGATGTGGGGTGGAGGGGTGAGTGACACGTATAGGGGGAGGAATTTTGGAGGGAAAGGATCTGAGTGGAGGCTGGGGTGTGGGAGACAGAGAGGTCGGGTGAATCGGAGCCGTCCAGGTGGAAAGAGTAGTATATAATAATCATATATGAGTGTCTTGAGGCAAAGATTTGATTTGACGAGTGGTGGCCCACAGGGGGTCACATCGACTGGCTAGCGATGACCTAGGAAGGGGGGAACTTTCTGCTGGCACTGTAGGAGCCATTAGGGACCGAAGACCAATCTATGTCTCGATCATAAATGTACACGGTCATTTGGTCACCGACGATCATAGTCGGATTTTCGAGAGTGAGTTTCAAATTTCCGACGGGTGATTTTTACTGCTATTATCGACATTGTAAAATGCAAGCGGATGTCTTTAAACCTTAAGTCTTCTGGTGCTAATATGAACCTCTTTCTTAAGTGGAGACTTCTTGTTGGCTGGCTTGGTGTTTTGCCTGTGTTTGAGCCTCCTTTCTCTCATGCTCTGGAGTTTATTTGCTCCTTGTTTTCTCTTTATCTGGAGGTTTGCTCATGATCCTTTTGTGTTTGTTGGTGTGGCCTTGCCTTTGCAGGGCTCCAGCTTTATTTTGCATCTTTTTTGTTCATATTAATAGGTTCGAATTTCCAAAAGAAAAAAACTTTAGTTAGATATCTCAAGATAAACCGGTGAAAAAAAAAGAAAAAAAAACACAAAAATAAAAATAAAAATAACTACATAACTGTATCCATATACTAAAGATAAGAAGTGTGTCTAATTCTGTCATCGTTGTAATTCTATTTGATTTAAAAGTTCCTCACAAGTTTAAGAATAATTGTTATTTTATTTTTATTTAATTAGTTTAACAATATTTTTCTTACTGATACTGAATACAGAGAAGGGTGGGTTTAGACTTTAGATCCAGGACCATCTAATGATTTCTCATATTCCTCACATCCGAACATCCCATCCTCATCATCTAAGTTCATAAATAGTCAAATGATACGACCTAAAAGTAATGACTTATTTATGCTCCACCAACCTCTTCATGATAGGAGGATGAATTATATCTCAGCCATAGCAAACTCGTAATATTGTTTCCTGGATTAAAGCCCTAGCTAGCCTAAGCCATTCAATTATTGTTAAGACAACAAGTAATTGATCGCATTATTGTGATCTATATATCTTATATCTTAACCTTTTAATCACGTATATGTGGGGGCAAGAAGATTAATAGCTAATTAGCAAACGGGGACAATAAAAGTTTGTGTCTTGGATTTCCTATGATAAAGAAAATAGAGCCCTAGTCATCCGAGGACCCATTTCCAGGCTGTATGGGAAAGGTAGAGAGATATCGATGGGGACCCAAATTTTTTTGTTCACCTAGATTAATTTTCGTACTAAACACGAGGGTTGTGTTCGTTACGGGACTTACCTTACACAGTTACACTGCAGGAACCATATTTAACTCCAGTGTATATGAAGCATGCACTATCGTAGATACTGTTGTATATATAGTTGATTAATTAGTCTCTGCATGTGAATCTGGGTTAGCTGGGACAAGTAATGGGGACCCTAGCTAGCTTAGATCCCAGGAACATAAACACAGGGCGCAGTAATGAACTAGTAAAGGAGGAAGTGAAAAATAGAAAGAGGCCAATGGAAGAGACAAGGCAGCATTAACAATCTTCACATTGTTCACAAGCACCATCCACCCACCCACACCCACCATGGCCTTCTTCTCATCTTTTTGAGACTTTATGATCATGTATGAGTGAGAGAGCATACGAGAGACCCCAAGTGTTTTACCTGCATATGTTTCTGAATAATTGGCATCGATCTCTTTCGTTGTCCTTGGATCGGAGCAACCACATGCACGCCTGCTCCTCATCAATGTGGTCTTTGGGTTTTTGCAGGTTTTTTTTGGTGGTCACTACCAACTTATCATGCATCTATCATCATCTAGACGTTACTATTCAAGACTGTATCGATCCTACATCAAAAATGGAAGATCTTGCCTTCTAGCTTAACTATAATGTTATAGCTTATCCACTTATTGCCGATTAATTTTCAATCACTTGCGCATTCTTTGGTTTAGATGCTCTAACTCATCAAGTTCTTGGTGTTGCCAAAACATATTTCCCTACTTGCTGGGTGATCAGAAATATTAACATCGATAAACCACTTCCTCATTAAGCTACAACTTTACCAAGTAACTTAGATATTTCCCAAGATGTTCAATCCTTGAATGTCCAATTATACTTTTCTAATGAGCCTTTTATTTTTAATTTTTAATTTTTAATTTTTTTTTGTGTAACACAACTCAAGAACTCTCACTTATTAGAAAAGATTTATGGCGTTAAAGCTAACACTTATGTATTTTTTTTTTTTTTTGTATTTCTGTCGGCTTAAATAAATGGAGAAACAAGAGAAATTGAAAATTAAGAAGTCCATTGGATTGGATGATTAGAAAAATACCAAATAAACTAAGAGAATTACTAGTGCAATAATCCATTCTACAGATGAAAGTCGAGAGTGTAGCTAGCTAGCTCTTAATTTGCAACTGTTTATTGTACTTGACATAAGAACATTTGACACTTGACAGTGATATTGGATTTGTCTAGTTATACTTTACAGTAGTAAATCCTAAATCTGTTTCCCCGAAATCTATAGCTTTTGTTATTGTGATTGACATTCGATATTAATTGGTCACAACTCAAATTGCCCAAAAAAGGTGCACTATTGCACTTAATTACTAATTCTTCAAGCCAACGACCCAAATATTACCATTCCTTTTTATCAATTATTATAGGTAGGTAAAGGAGTACTTTAACTCTTCAAGCCAGAGAGGTACAAGCCAGAGAGGTACAATCCTTTGTTGTTGTTGTTATTTTTTATTTTTATTTTTTTTATGATAGAGGTTAGGCGTAGGCGATTGCATATGATCACTTAGTGCCCGATGCATACAATTCGTGAATGAAAATGACATCTTTCATACTACTAACAAAAATGAAAATTTGTCATGCAAAATGTTCATTTTATTCTAGATTTACGAATTGCAAGATTTCACAATGTATTCGTAATGTAATTTCTTTCACAAACATAAGGTATTGTATTGATTGTTTTGCAAACTTTCATAGATGAACGATAATCTAGAGAATTTATGTGCCTAAAAGGCTATTTTGTCCACGTAACGTGCTTATTTGGGATAAGTTCCCTATAATTTATTTAATCGCATGCTTAACAAACTAAGTTGTATCTATTAAGTCGCACTCTGACCTAGAGCGCCGCCCATCTAGGTCTCTTCAGTCAAGGCTCTGACCTGTCCGACGGCACGTCCTTGCTGCGGCGTCGTCGGAGGGCCAACGGGGACCTCGTGTCAGGTGATTCGTCCAGTCAATGGAATGGCAGCGTGGGAGATGCTTCGCTGGTTAGAACGCTTGGGGTTTTTGCCAGGGAGAGGAAGGGGTGGCTGGTAGTGTGGAGCTCAGAGTCTGGTACATGGACCGATTGGGTGGCACGTGATACGACGTCGCCGGATGGCGATAGACGTGTGGCGGCATCGTCGGAATCTGTGGTGCACAGATCAGATCGGCAAATGGCGATCTGGTTTGGGTTGCTAGAGTTCGATCCGAGGATGGTGGATGGTGGTAAGGATGATGTTCCTTGCTAGCGGTCTGAGATTGATGGCGAGATGGAGGGATCTCGGCGCAAAGCAGGGGCTGTCGGTGATGTTGCCGGTGGTGGGACAACACGGGACTTGCAAGCGGGCTGGCGGTGCAGCAGAACTGACGCTGGTCACCTTCGACTTGGGCATGGAGAGGTAGTGGCGAGGCAGTGGGGTGATGACGATGGTGTTTGCCGGCGGTGGGATTGGTTATTTGCAGTGCTTGGTTGCTGTTGGGGGAAGTGGGGTCTGGGCCGGGCCCCTGTCTTTGGGCTTTGGTGTCGTTTGGTTTTAGTTAGGGTTTTTAGTTTGGTTTGTTTAGGTTTAATAAGTCCCTACTCTATTGAGCTAGGGTTGGTTTCCTACTCTCTTGAGCTAGGAATTGGTCTAGGTGTTATACCATGTAAATGGTATCATTCCCGAGGACGAGGACGATTTTGTTCAACTCTGGTTTACTTTTGTTGTTGATTTGCTGATAAGTGATCCTTTACACGTGGTCTAGCACCTTCGGACAAGGTGTTAAAGAGGACGCTGTCTTCTTCGCGGTTGATTACGAGGTTTTACTGGAATTTTCGGGTTTATATGCTCAATGTAGCCTTGGAAATAGGCATTTGGTGGTTAGAGTTTGGGCCCTTTGGCCTAATGGTCTCCGTAACCACGGTTTCTTGGGGTTTTGGTTCATGTTCCCCCCTCCCCCCCCCAATGTAAGCTCTGTTGATTAATGGTTATTTTCTCTTCTAAATATATATATATATATATACATATATATATATACATATTTATTTGGTTTAAATCAAAATATTGTAATTTTAGGAAACCAAAAAAAAAAAAACAGAGAGAGAGAGAGAGAGAGAAGAAAGAAACCATGTCGCAAACTTAGAAAAGGTTGTTTTGAATTCGATCGTGTCAGATATGTTTAGCAGATTCTCTATCTTGACTCCTTAGCTATTTTGGAAAGCATGCATGTTTAGATTTTTAACACTTTTAGCAGGTGCATCAAACTCCTAAGTGACTCTTCATTTTAAATTTTACCTATCTCACTCCTAAATATAGAGAGCGAGATGAAGCTCTCTATTTTATTTTATTTTGTTGATCTAAAACACTCATTTTAAGTCATTTTATGTAATTTATTAATACATTTAAACTATTTTATCTTCATTTAATAAATATTATAAATTCAAGTCTATCTAAAATAGAGAGAACTGATGCAAACGTATTTCTAAAGTATCTAGCAAAAATGATTTTTTTGGTTAGTTTGGCTAAAATTTAAGTAAGAAACTTGAAAGTTGGCAAGGAAAGCTTCTTAGTGGTGCCGGAAAAGACTTATTAATTCGGATGGTGGCTCAAGCACTCCCTTCTTATGCTATGAGTTGCTTTCTGTTACCAAAGGATTTTTGTCAGTCTCTCCATCAAATGTGCGCCAAGTTTTGGTGGGGTAGTAAGACGGAAAACAAGAAAATTCATTGGTTGTCCTGGGTGGATTTATGTAAGCCCAAAGAAGCAGGAGGGATGGGTTTTCGTGATTTGTATGCTCACAACTTAGCACTTCTATCTAAACAGGGTTGCCGATTAATGCGTTACCCAGATTCTCTTCTTGGTCGTCTCTACAAGGCGAAGTACTTTCCTAATGGCGATATTTGGAGTGCATCACTAGCATCTTCACCATCCTCTTGTTGGAGGGGTATTTATGAAGCAAGGTCCGTGTTACGGAAAGGGTTGAGATGGCAGGTGGGGGATGGGAACTTTATTCGCATTTGGGATGATCCATGGTTGCCTAGACCTTTCTCTTTTCGTCCTATTATTAGACAAGAGGGTGCTCCTACTCTTGTGAAAGAACTGCTTCTACCAGGTTTGTCTTGGAATACCACCTTAATAGCTCGTTGGTTTGAACCAGAAGATGCTTCTCTAATATGTTCTATTTCCTTAAGTCTACGAGCTGTTTCGGATCGGTTGATCTGGCATTTTGATGCGAAAGGGAGATTCACTACCAAAAGTGCCTATAAGCTTGCTGTTCAACTAAATCACGTTGATATTCCTTCTGCTTCTAACCCTTCCCACTATGTAGACACTTGGAAGCGTATTTGGGCTGCCAGAGTTCCTGGAAAGGTGAAAATTCATATATGGAAGGCTTGTGCTTCAATTCTTCCGACAATGACGCAGTTGAGGTCACGGAGGGTCCGGATTGAGGACGGTTGTGTTCTCTGCAATGCGGGGGATGAATCCATTACGCACATTTGTAGGGACTGCCCTTTTATGCACGACATTGTGGGACAGGTCCCAGGGTTGTCTGGGATATTGCCTTCCAGTTCAGAGCGTCATGCTTCTTTTCTTGATTGGGTGACTTACTGTATCCAGGTTCTTTCACATGACCTGTTTGATTTTTTACTCTACCTTATTTGGGTGGTCTGGAAAGAAAGAAATCAGAGAGTTTGGGAGTCTAGGGCTTTTTCTCTACACCACGTCTACTTCCAAGCCTTTTCTAGTTTCTCCTTGTTTGTATCTCTTCAACCATTGAAGGGTTTCAAAGCTCAGCGTGCAGCAGTTGCTTGGGTACCTCCTCCTGCGGGGTGGATCAAAGTGAACCTTGATGGAACCTTTGATGATAGGGCGAAGAAGGGAGGTGTTGGGATAATTGTTAGTGATCCGGATGGGTCTGTTGTAGGGGGTTCATGCTTTAGTGTTGATGTAGTGTACTCCCCCGACGCTGTGGAAGCGCTTGCAGGCAGAGCAGCGTGTGCATGGGCATTAGAGTTTAATCAATCACCTGTTATTTTTTAGAGTGACTGTGTCTCTTTGGTCAATTCTATAAACTCAGGTGATGAAGATACATCCCATTTAGGAAGGGTGATTGAGGATATTCAGGCTCAGCTTTGTAGTCTACAGGGTTCCTTCTTTCAGCATGCTTACCGTGAATCTAACACGGCTGCACATAGAATGGCCAAGCAAGCCATGTTGTCAGGTTTATTTGCTCACTGGCAGGGAGCCATTCCTCCAGATTTGGGAAGTCTTGTTGCTTCCTTTTGTAACATTTGAACTCTCTGAGTAATAAAACTTCTTTCGTCCTGCTCTCAAAAAAAAAAATAATAATTTGAGTACAAAATAAGCATTTTTCAAAAAAAAAAAATTTAACGAAAATCTCTAATTTAATTTATACCAATAAAAAAACTAAAATATATCTATGTTTCCTAATAAAAACATAATATGATTTATTTCCATTTTTCTTTCAATTTCAATGTTCGTCTATTTCAATCTCTGTTAAAAGATTAGTAAGTTAACAACTATGTGTAAAAGTAAAAATGGGATTGGAATGGTCTACTCATTTCATTTCATAACCCCTTTATATAGGGAGAGAATTACAATGGAAATAACAATTACAATGATGACATTAACTACTGATTGGTTCGTAATCCATGTTGATTGATGTTAATCGGTAATTGCTTGATTCCCTCTCCGTCAATCACTTTGACGAAGGCACACAATATGTTTTTCCTTTAACACTCCCCCTTGTGCCAAGTCAAAGACGAAATGGTGCTTGAGTTGTTGCCTCACTAAAAACCTTGCCAAGTAACAATAAAAACCCTGTGGGACAAAAATACACCTTGGTCGAAGGAAAAGGGCACAACGCACCTTTTACATTTGAGTATGACATGTGTGTGTTAAACTCCCCCTGACGTCTACACCTCCCCCTGATACTTACATTAATCAAGGGAGCTTGGAAAGTCTTCGCATTCCTATGCTTTTCACATGTTTCTCAAATGTGTCCTTAGGCAATGATTTGGTGAACAAATCTGCCACATTCTCCTTAGACCTTACTTGATTCATTTGAATCTTGAGGAGAGTCTATTGTTGCTGATTGTAGGACAACTTTGGCGATATGTGTTTTGTGTTATCACCCTTAATATAACCTAGCTTCAGCTGTTCGATGCAAGTTGCATTGTGTTCATAAATGCAAGTAGGCTCTTCAGTGGTAGAACTCAAACCACTAGTCCCTCGAATATGTGCAATGATAGTTCTTAACCATACACACTCAAGAACCGCCTCATGTAGAACAATGATCTCTGAGTGGTTCGAGGAGGTAGCCACAAAGGTTTGCTTGGTTGATCTCCAAGATATCGCTGTGTTCCCATTGGTAAATACATAACCAGTTTGGGAAAGATATGTGGGTCAGATACGTATCCAGCATCAGCAAAACCGACCAAAATGTCATTTGGCGTTTTCGCCATCAACATTTCCTTTAGGGATTGCAGTTCCATCTGCGGTCCCTCTTGTCTCTCTGTAGGGAAAGAACAGTCCCAAGTCAATGGTTTCTTTTAGGTATCAAAAATGTTCTTGATACCATTCCAGTGACGCTGCGTTGGCGCTGAGCTAAATCTAGCTAACAAGTTCACTGAGAATGCAATGTCTGGTCGAGTAAATTGGACTAAGTACAATAATGCGCCTATTGCACTTAGATAGGGAATTTCAGCTCCCAACACTTGTTCGTCATCTTCCTTTGGATGAAATGGATCTTTCCTTGCATCCAAACTTCGACTGATCATGGGAGTGCTAGCAGGATGTGCTTTGTCCATGTTATATCGCCTGACTTTTGGACATATGCATACTGGTGGATTAATATTCCACAAACTCGGTGTTCTAGTTCAAGACCTAGATAGAATCGAGTTTTCCCAAGATCTTTCATCTCAAATTCGGATTTCAAGTACCTCGCGGTTTCTCTTATTTCATCAAGAGTACCAGTTATGACATATACTACTACAATTTGCAAATCCGGAACTTGTTTTCTTTATGAATACGCAGGGGCATAATTCATGGTTCTTATATCTCTTCCCAATCAAGTAGTCACTTAGACGGGTATACCACATCCGTCTGGATTGTTTTAATCCGTAAAGTGAGCATTTCAACCTACTTGCTAACGCACTCCGTGGTTTAGAGTCATTTGACTTAGGTAATGTAAGGCCATGAGGCACTTTTCATATACATCTCTGAATCTAGATCCCCATAGAGATATACAGTAACCACATTTATGAGCTGCATTTCCAGTCCTTTAGAAACTAATAAGCTAACTAAGTAGCGGAACATTATAACGTCCATTTTGGGAGAGAATGTCTCCTCGTAGTCAATTTCAGGGAGTTGTGAGAAACCTTGCGCCACAAGGCGAGCCTTGTACCTTAGAACTTCATTCTTCTCATTACATTTTCTGACAAAAGTCCATTTATGTCCTGCAGGCTTTACACTTGGTGGGGTTAGCACTACCGGACCAAATACCTGCCTCTTTGTCAGAGAATCTAATTCTACCTGGATTGATTCATTCCATTTAGGCCAATCTGCTCTTTGTTGACATTTTTCAACAGAGCGTGGTTCGATATCATCGTGCTCTATGATTCCTTGAGCAACAGTATATATCATCAATGTGTATGGAAGGTCTTTCTATCAACTCATACGTACTCTCGTAATCCTTTGAGATTTCTTTGTTCTCTGGAATCATTTCAAACATCGGAGCGTCCTCCAGTATTGATTCATGGACATAACTATAATCAGAGACAATCTCATGAGAGGGATTCTATACATTGATGATTGGTTTGTGCCTTACTCACCCTCTTCTTCATTGGGTGAGTGTCAATCGAACCAAGTGACCTCCCCCTCTTCCTTGGGGAGCCACGACCTCAACCACACCTCCACTAAGTGCGGTTGCAGTGCCTCTATCTGCGGCACCGTGCCCCTTGTTGGGGACTTCTAACCTTGCAGGCACATTTACAGCTGGTATATGTGATCTCGTCACTTTTACGATATCAGTAAACGCATCAGGCATCGAATCTGCTACGTTCTGAAGATCGATTATTCTTTTCACTTCACTTTCACTTTATGAAGTGCAGGGATCAAGATGAGACAAAGTGGGGACAAACCACGACAATTCATGTCGTTCCCTTGGAAAATCCTTGTTCCTATCTCCCCCTAACGAGGGGAAGACTGTCTCATCAAAGTGACAATCCGCAAATCTAGCGGTAGAGAGATCGCCTGTCAAGGGTTCTAAATAGTGGATAATTGTTGGGGATTCGTATCCAACATAAATACTTAATAGTCTCTGAGGACCCATTTTTGTATGTTGTGGGGGCGCAATAGGCACATATACTGCTCAACCAAATATGCGTAAGTGTGAAGTGTCAGGCTCCTATCCAGTTACCAACTGGTACGCAGAAAATGGTTGGCTAGCTGTGGGTCTTAAACGAATAAGTAAAGCTGCGTGCAATATTGCATAACCCCATGCAGATATAGGCAGGTTGGTGCGCATAACCAGTGCCCTAGCCACCATCTGTAGCCTTTTGATGGTGGCTTCTGCAAGACCATTTTGTGTGTGCACATGGGGTACAGGATGCTCTACATTGATCTAAATAGATATGCAATAATCATCAAATGATTTTGATGTAAACTCTCCAGCATTATCAAGCCTTATAGACTTGATAGGGTGATCAGGGTGGTGAGCCCTTAAACGTATAATATGTGCTAGGAGTATTGCAGCATTTCTTGTGGACAATAAAAAGACATGTGACCAGATTGTCGAAGCATCCACCAGAACCATAAAGTACTTGAATGGTCCGCATTCTGGATGGATAGGTTCACATACATCTCTTTGTATCCTTTGTAAGAATGGAATGTTTTGTTTTGTATCTTTAGCATAGGAAGGTCTCGATCCTGTTTTTGCTAAAGAGCAGGCTTTGCAAAACGAGTGATGTACCTTTGAAATAGTCAATGAGGCATAATGGGAGGGAGGTAGTGCTTCTGGTACTTCAGAAGGCAATGACTGCATTTGAGCAATACTAGAACCGACACCTTGCAGTGTGGCGGATTTTTCTCCCATTTTTCACTCGAAAGAAGGGATGTCCGTGTGAGTTCTTGAAAAATACGGATCAACATGTCACGACCTCGGTGCCATAGGCGGTCATGCAAAAGCCTGTATGAGTCAGTGTCCCACATTTCATTGTTGGTGACAGTATAGGATTCAATGATCCGAATAGTAGTGAGGTACAATCCACTAAATTGACTCATAAGTTTCTCTAAGATGTGTTTCCTTCCACAGTCATTAGATGTAATATCAAGGTATTCAGTTCCATTCTCACGGTGTGTTTTTACATGATAACCGTTGGCACAAATTGCTTTGAAACATTAACAAGGTTCGATTAGCTCTTGGTGCATATAAAGCGTCTGTGACTTGAAATGTTGCGCCATAAGGCAGCAACAAATTTGGCAGTTCCTCGCCATTTTATTAGTTTTGATAATCTAATCATCGGAGTCACAGAGGAATTATAGGCTATTAGTTCAATGAATAATTGCCTATTACTTAATATTGTGTGGGTAGTCCCACTATCATCTAAGCACTCAAGTTCTCCTCCATTCATTCCTACAAATAAATGGGAGGTATTTAGAAAATATAACTCATATTCTTTAGAGTATTTCTATTTGCGTAGAATGGTATTCTTTTCATTCTAATAATTTTTCTCTAGATGTATTGCTTTACATCTTTATAGTGCTATGTCGAACCTATGTAAATATGTGTAGTAAATAAATTTGAATAAATTCAGTGCTTCAGAATAAAATTCAAAATTTATTAATAAGCCAACGATAATCAAATCAAGGTCTTGTTCAGAAATCTTATTCATCAATCCATGATTGAAAATAAACTATAAGACCAAACAATAGTCTAATTAAAAAATGAGGCATTATGCCTTCACAACTGTCTTTGGAAAATAAAATGAATAAAGCATATCAGTCAAGAATGAGAGCATCCATTGACTTAGCAAGTTCCTCTTTGCCATTGGAGTCTGCAACTGTAAGGTTGACGTCTAGGTCATGACCTCCTTCTTCCATATAGTGAGCCACTTGTTCTTTAGACTCTCTATACCTCTTGTAATTGGCTGCTACTCTATTGTTTGCTTGGCAGTTCTTGTACCAATGCCCAATGAATCCACACCTATAGCATGGTTCATTGTCAACTCTTTCCTTTGGCATCTTGTTTCCATGATCCCCATGTCCCTTTCCACGTGGTGCATTGTTGCCACGGGTGTAGGGATCAGCACGTCTAAACCCCCTTGCATTGGAGTTATTTTCACCTTTCATTTTTCCATAATTAGCCTCGAGAATTTTCTTTGTCCCAGTGGGCCTGGCATTGTTATTCAAGAGAATCTTATTTTGTCTCTCAGCCACTTGCAGTAGGCTTATCAACTTATTGAAGGTTGTGATTCTTTTGTTGTCATAATCCAACTGATACTGGTTCGCTAGTATAAAAGCTGAATTAGGAAAGGTGGTAAGAGTCTTGTAGATCATATCATCTTCTGTGATTTACCTTCCACAGAAATTGAGACATGCCTTTAAGCGCAACATGTCCTTGTTGAAATCATTGACCTTTTTATAGTCAAGCAAGCAGATTCCATTCCACTGAACAGCCAGTCCTGGGAGCAAAGTATCGTGAATGTTCCCAAAACGTCCTTTAAGGGCATCCCACAGTGCTTTGGGTGTCTTCAACTGAAGGTACTCCCAGCGTAGGCTAGGATCAATATGTCGCCTCAGAAAAATTAAGGCATCTGCTTTCACCTTATTAGATAGTTTATCATCTTTGGGATCAGTAATGGTGGTAGTGTAGTCTTTTGCCACAAAGGCAGTTTCCATATCGGAAACCCAACGATGGTACTCAAGTCCTTCTGAGTCCAAGATGTCAAACTCAAGTCGAGTTGGATCAGCCATCTACATAAAACAAGAGAGAAGATATAAATTACGCAGTCATAAAGACATCCATGTAAATTATTTTCCAAATATATGAATTAGATTTCAAGACCAAGATTCGTAATGGTCACATTTTTTCGATGCTATGTGAAAATACTTTATCACAGTAAGTGTGTGTATAATGCGCATGAATTTTCATTATCATGGCAAAATGGAATTTTATATGTTGTATTACAAAAATAACTATAACACATTTAATAATAAATAAAACATTGCATATATAAAAATAAACTACATGACATGCTCAAATTGCACAAATATACAACAAAATATATGCTACATATAATAATAGCAATAATATATCATGCGTAAAATAAAATATAAACACTAGCATAATATAAAGGCATGCTTAGGATAGACATGCTTAGCATAATATAAAGACATACTTAGGAATAATTATATAAGAGTAAATAAAATTCACAAAACATGCTCACAATTGCATAATAAAAACATAAGCAATAAAATATAAAGCATGCCTAAACATAATTATAAATCATGCTTAAATATAATGATATAAAACATAAATAATAAGGCATGCTTAAAACAATCAAAATTATCTAATTAAACATGCTTAATAACAAAATAAAATAAAAACATACTTGATTTCGAGAAAATAAAACAATCCTAGCGCACGCGCGTGTTGATGCAGGCGTGCGTAGCGATGTTTTTGGGGGTGAGAAAAACTTGGCTGCTTCCTTTTTTTTTCAACAGTGGGCCTTGTTTTTTTTTTCTGGGCTGCAAGCCTTTTTTCTTTTTTTTCTTGTCTGGGCCGCAGGGCCTCTTTTTTTTTTTTTTTTTTTTCTGGGCCGCAAGGCCTGTTTCTGTTTTTTTTTTTTTTTGGGATTGTTGGCCCGGGTCCTTTTCTTTGGGCCAGGTCACTTTTTTTTTTTTTTTCGTTGCGTTTCTTCCTTTCTCTTTCTTCCTCCGTTGACAGAAACCCAGTTTCTTCCTTTTTTTTTTTTTTTTTTTTTTTTTTTTTTTTTTTCTGGTTTACAAATGGTGTAGGTGGTTGGGCAGCGTAGGGATCTGCGGCCGGTTGATCGAGTGAGCGACGCTTGTGGTCTAGGAAGCCGGTTGATCGAGTGAGTCGTCGAGGTCGCCGGATTTCGATTTGAGCTGAGTCAACGTTGCGGTCGAGATCGGGTCTGATGCGCGCTGCTGGGATCAGTGGATTGCTAAAGGAGAGGCCGGTGTGGACTGTGATGGAGGTCGGTTAGGACGAGGCCGTGCCGGTGATTGTTGGGTTGCTGGAAGTGCTGGTGATCGACGCTGAGAGAGGAGGCCGAAGCCGTGCGCTGCAGGTGGGAGCCCGGACTCAAGTCTGGAGGCTGAGGCAGGGTGTGCAGCACTGGACAGAGGCTGGGGGCAGTCTGGGTTGAGATCGAGACCTAAAGGTGAAGACCGGTGTAGGGGAGAGGACCGGTGAAGGCTGGCGGCGGGGCTCTAGCCAGATCTGGACTAAATTTTTTTTTTTTCGTTTTCGACGGAAAGAAAATAGAAAACTAAGTTTTTTTTTCTAGGGTTTTTTTTCTTTGGCTATTGGCTCTGAGCGTGCTGATAACGTGTAAAAGTAAAAATGGGATTGGAATGGTCTACTCATTTCATTTCATAACCCCTTTATATAGGGAGAGAATTACAATGGAAAAAACAATTACAATGATGACATTAACTACTGATTGGTTCGTAATCCATGCTGATTGATGTTAATCGGTAATTGCTTGATTCCCTCTCCGTCAATCACTTTGACGAAGGCACACAATATGTTTTTCCTTTAACACTACGAGCAATGAAGAAGAGATTTTTTATTTATTCGTGTTTCAAATTTTTACTTTCGGTGTTCATAAAGGTTATTGCAAAAATTTTGATAAAGTTAACACTAATAGTTTTGTGAATTGAATAATGAAACGATGAGGAGGCAACAAAAAATAAAAAATAGTAATAAATTCAAATTTAGGTGGAGAATATGATGATTAATGTTCTCCAATGAGAAATAAAGTAGTATTTTATTTAATTAATTGATTATATATTTAGTTTTCCTTTAAGATTTTTATTTTAGAAAGTTAATGTACTTATTAGTCATTTTGCACTTGGATAATTTAGCCCTTCAATAATTCATATGTTTGGAGGGTAAACTAAGAAAATGATATGGTGGTAATAACCGTAGGAGCCTTTTTAATGAGGACCACTAAAATGAGAACTATTTGAACATTATCTAATCAACGGTTTGGAAGATCCACTTTTTTTTATTACATTAAGGCAAATTTAACCTTTAGATGTTATGTATGCATGAGTTATGAGTAGATAACTTTTGAAAATTTTCTTTCATATTTCTAACCGTTAAGGTACCAAACTAGATCAAATCAATGCACGAACTAAATCTATCAAACATAAAATGTTCATGTTCATAACTGATAAATCACGATTTTGAATACCTTAACGATTTTCAATTTGATTGAAAATTTTCATAAATAATGTACACATAAATATCTAATCATCTAATAGTTAATTTACAAAAATATGATAAAAAAGTGAGTCTCACACAAAAATCCTTAATAGAATCTCTCTCCAATAACCGCAGCCTTAGATATTTTGTCTACTGTTATTAATGTCCCCATTGAATAGATCTCTTTAGGCTCTATTTGAATTGGCTCATTGCTAACAACCCCATGCAGATAGGTTTCAAAATGATTACTAGTGTTGACCAAAAAAAAAAAAAAGCTTGCTAAGTCTAAATTTTACTGTCCCTTCAGGCTCATTTGATTGAAGTTAAGTAAGAAAACTTGTTTGACATTTATTGAAAGAGTTAAGAACACCGTCCCTAGATTTGATATTGATTATTTGTCTCCAAACATAGCAGACAAAGCCTCATAGGGAGAAAGTGTTAGAGGACATTATATTCAACTAATTAGACTAAACAGTAACCAAAAGCAGTTGAGCCAGCTGCTCTAACTTATGACCTTTCGCAATTTCATGGCCATTAGAATAGGTTGCGAATTTATTCAAAAAAAGAATAGGTTGCGAATTGATATATTTGTCTAACCGTTGTAACAAGATCATTTGAAGAATCGGCTACAAGTTCAAGCTCAAGTTCAACTACTCGAAATAAATCGGCAAAGTATAATGTAAAAACTTTATTTAGCATGTCTAAGTAAGGATGATTCACATTGATTATAATGATAATAAGTAAGACCTTAATCACTCATAACCACACTATGATTTAAATTGCTTCAAAAGTATTGAATTTTCAAATTTTTTGTAATTTAACCTCACTCATATCCAAAATTTCTTTAAAATTGTAAAAGTAAATGAGAATTGATCTACTTATTTCATTTGATAGTTCCTTTATATAAGGATATAAATACAACGGAAATATCAATTACAATAATGATAGTAAACGTTGATTGAGTTGTAATTGCAATTCCTTGATTCCTTCTTCGTGAGTTACTTTGACGAAGACACATAATGTGTTTTTTCTTTAACACTCCTCCTTGTGCCAAGTCAAAGACGAAAAGGTGCATGAATTGTTGTCTCACTAAAAACCTTGCCAAGTAATAATAAAAACCATGTAGGACAAAAAATACATCTTGGTCGAAGGAAAAGAGCACAACGCACCTATTACATTTGAGGATGACATGTGTGTGTTAGGCTCCCCCTGACGTCTATGCCTCCCACTGATCCTTACATTAGTCAAGGGAGCTTGAAAAGTCTTCGCATTCCTATGTTTTTCACATGTTTCTCAAATATGGTCTTAGGCAATGATTTGGTGAACAAATCTGCCACATTCTCCTTAGACCTTACTTGATTCACTTGAATCTTGAGGAGAGCATGTTGTTATTGATTGGAGAAAAACTTTGACGATATGTGTTTTATATTATCACCCTTAATATAACCTACCTTCATTTGTTCGATGCAAGTTGTATTATCTTCATAAATGCAAGTAGAATCCTCAGTGGTAAAACTCAAACCACTAGTCCCTCGAATATGTGTAATGATAGTTCTTAACAATATACACTCACGAACTGCCTCATATAGAGCAATGATCTCTGAATGATTCGAGGAGGTAACCATAAGGGTTTGCTTGGTTGATATCCAAGATATTACCTTGTTCCCAATGGTAAATACATAACCAGTTTGGGAACGACCTTTATGTGGGCCAAAGAGGTAACCAGCATCAGCAAAACCAACCAAAACATCATTTAGGGTTTCGGTGTAGTGAGTGGCGCTTTCGCCATTAACATTTCCTTTAGGGATTGCAGTTCCATCTGCAGTCTCTCTGTAGGGAAAGAACAGTCCCAAGTCAATGGTTCCTTCTAGGTATCGAAAAATGTTCTTGATATCATTTCAGTGACGTTGCGTTGGCGCTGAGCTGAATTTAGCTAACAAGTTCACTAAGAATGCAATGTTTGGTCAAGTGCATTGGGCTAAGTACAATAATGCGCCTATTGCACGTAGATAGGGAATTTCAGCTTCCAACACCTCTTCGTCGTCTTCCTTTGGATGAAATGGATATTTCTTTGCATCCAAACTTTGACCGATCATGGGAGTGCTAACACGATGCACCTTGTGCATGTTAAATAGCCTGAGCATCTTTTAGACATACGCAGACTGGTGGATTAGTATTCCACAAACTTGGTGTTCTAATTCAAGGCCTAGACAAAATTGAGTTTTCCGAAGATCCTTCATTTCAAATTCAGATTTCAAGTAGCTTGCGGTTTCTCTTATTTCATCAAGAGTACCTATTATGTTAATATCATTGACATATACAGCTACAATTGCAAATTTGAAACTTGTTTTCTTTATGAATACGCAGGGGCATAATTTATCTTTCTTATATCTATTCCCAATCAAGTAGTCACTTAGATGGGTATACCACATCCGCCTGGGTTGTTTCAATCCGTAAAGTGAGCGTTTCAACTTAATTGCAAAAGCACTTTGTGGTTTAGAGTCACTTGACTTGGGTAATGTAAGGACATCAGGTAGTTTCATATATATCTTTGAATCAAGATCCCCATAGAGATATGTAGTAACCACATCCATGAGCTACATTTCCAGTCCTTAGGAAACTACCAAGCTAACTAAGTAGCGGAACGTTATAACGTCCATTACGGGAGAGTATGTCTCCTTGTAGTTAATTCCAGGGAGTTGTGAGAAACCTTGCTCCACAAGGCGAGCCTTGTACCTCAGGACTTCACTCTTCTCATTACGCTTTCTGACAAAGACCCATTTATGTTCTACAGGCTTTACACTTGGTGGGATTAGCTCTATCGGACCAAATATATGTGTCTTTGCCAGAGAATCTAGTTCTACTTGGATTGCTTCTTTCCATTTAGGTCAATCTGCTCTTTGTTGACATTCTGCAACAGAGGGTGGTTCGATATTGTCGTGCTCTATGATTTCTTAAGCAACAGTGTGTGTAAATACATCATCAATGTGTATAGAAGATCTTTCCATCAACTCATACACACTCTCATAATCCATTGAGATTTCTTTGTTCTCTGAAATTATTTCACACATCGGAATGTCCTCCAGTATTAATTCATGGACATAACTATAATCAGAGACAATCTCATGAGAGAGATTCTCTACATTGATGATTAATGGATCGGTTTGTGCCTTACTCGCCCTCTTCTTCCTTGGGTGAGTGTCAGTCGAACCAAGTGGTCTCCCCCTCTTCCTTTGGGGTGCCACTACGTACCTCAACCACACCTCCACTAAGTGTGGTTGTAGCACCTCTATCTGTGGCGTCGTGCCCCTTATTTGGGACTTCTAACCTTGCAGCTAGTATATGTGATCTCGTCACTTTGCGATATCAGTAAACACATTAGGCATCAAATCTGCTATGTTTTGAAGATTGATTATTATTTTCACTTCACTTTCACATTGTGAAGTGTGGGGATCAAAATGAGACAGAGTGGGGACAAACCACGACAATTCTTGTCGTTCCTTTAGAAAATCATTTTTCCTATCTCCCCCTAATGGCAGGAAGACTGTCTCATCAAAGTGACAATCCGCAAATCTAGCGGTAAAGAGATCGCCTGTTAAGGGTTCCAAATAGCGGATAATTGTTGGAGATTCGTATCCAATATAAATATCTAATTGTCTCTGAGGACCCATTTTGGTGCTCTGTGGGGGTGTAATAAGCACATATATTGCGCAACCAAATATGTGCAAGTGTGAAATGCCAGGCTCATATCTAGTTACCAATAGGTACGTAGAAAATGGTTGGCTAGCAGTGGGTCTAAAATGAATAAGTAAAGCTACGTGCAATATTGCATAACCCCAGGCAAATATAGGCAGGTTGGTGCGCATAACCAGTGCCCTAGCCACCTTCTGTAGTCTTTTGATGGTGGCTTCTGAGAGACCATTTTGTGTATGCACATGGGGTACAGGATGCTCTATATCGATCCTAATAAACATGTAATAATCGTCAAATGCTTTTGATGTAAACTCTCCAACGTTATCAAGCCTTATAGACTTGATAAGATGATTAGGGTGGTGAGCCCTTAACGTATAACTTGTGCTAGGAGTTTTACAAATGCAGCATTTCTTGTGGACAATAATGCGACATGTAACTAGCGTGTTGAAGCATCCACCAGAACCATAAAGTATTTAAAGTCTTGAATGGTTTGCATTCTGGATGGATAGGTCTACAAATATCTCCTTGTATCATTTGTAAGAATGGAATGTATTATTTTGTATCTTTAGCATAGGAAGGTCTTGATCCTATTTTTGCTAAAGAGTAGGCTTTGCAAAACGAGTTATGTGCCTTTGAAATAGTCAGTGAAGCATAATGGGAGGGAGGTAGTGCTTTTGGTATTTCAGAAGGCAATGGCTGCATTTGAGCAGTACTATGACCGACACCTTGCAATGTGGCAGATTTTTGTCCCATTTTATTTTTCACTCGAAAGAAGGGATGTTCGTGTGAGTTCTTTAAAATAAGGATCATCATGTCACGACCAGGGTGCCCTAGGCTGTCATGCCAAAGCCTGTATGAGTCAGTGTCCCATATTTCATTGTTGGTGACATCATATGATTCAATGATCCGAATAGTAGTGAGGTACAGTCCACTAGATTGACTCATTAGTTTCTCTAAAATGCGTTTCCTTCTACATTCATTAGAGGTAATATAAAGGTATTCGGTTCTATTCTCACAGTGTGTTTCTACATGATAACTTGGCCCGAATATTTTTGATACTTAATAAGGTTCGATTAGCTCTTGGTGCATATAGAGAGTCTGAGACTTTAAACATTGTGCCGTTAGGCAGCAAAAATTTGGCAGTTCCTTGCCCTTTTGTTACTTGTGATGATCCAATCATCGTAGTCACAGAGGAATTATAGGCTATTAATTCAATGAATAATTGTCTATTCCTTAATATGGTGTGAGTAGTCCCACTATCAACTAAGCACTCAAGTTCTCATCGATTCATTCCTACAAGTAAATGGGAGGTATTATTAAATAATTCAAAAAATATATCTCATATTCTTTAGAGTTTTTTTTTATTTTAGGTAGAATGATAATCTTTTCATTCTAATAATTTTTTTCTCTAGATGTATTGCTTTACATCTTTATAGTGCTATTTCGAACCATGTACATATGTGTAGTAAATAAAATCGAATAAATTCAATACTTTCGAATAAAAATATGAAATTTATTAATAAATCTAATTCATCAAACCATTATTGAAATAAACTTTAAGGCCAAGCAATAGTCTAACTAAAAAAAATGAGGCATTATGCCTTCACAACTGTCTTTGAAAAATAAAAAAAGCAGATTAGTCAAAATTTAGAGTATCCATTGACTGAGCAAGTTCCTCGTTGCCATTGAAGTTTGCAATTGTGAGGTTGACGTCTGGGTCATGGCCTCCTTCTTCCATATAGTGAGCCTCCTGTTCTTTAGACTCCTTATACCTCTTGTAAGTGGCTGCTACTCTGTTGCTTTCTTGACAGTTCTTGACCAATGCCCAATAACTCCACACCTATAGCTGGTTCAGTGCCAACTTTTTCCTTTTTGACTGAAGGGTTCTTAGGTGCCTTTTGCACATTGTTTCTATGACCACTAGGGCCAAAACCACCATCTTTGCTCCATACATTGGGAGGGTCTCCACAGTCCATACCACGAGCCCCACGTCCCTTGCCACGTGGTGCATTGTTGCCACGTGGGTAGGAATCAACACATCCAACCCCCTTTGCATTAGGGTTCTTTCCACCTTTCACTTTGCCATAATTAGCCTCGGGAGTTTTCTTTGTCTTAGTGGGCCTGACATTGTTGTTCAAAAGAACCTCATTATGCCTCTCAACCACTTCCAGTAGGTTGATCAGCTTATTAAAGGTTGTGATTCTTTTGTTGTCATACTTCAGCCTAGACTGGTTCGCTAATATAAGTGCTGAAGTAGGAAGAATGGAAAGAGTCTTCTAAATCATATCATCTTCTGTGAAGTCATTAGGCGTAAAAATTGAGACGTGTCTTTCCACAAAAATTGAGCCGTGCTTTTAGGCGTAACATGTCCTTGTTGAAGTCATTGACCTTTTTGTAGTCAAGCAAGTGGATTTCATTATATTGAAGGCAGTTCTGGGAGAAAAGTGTTATAAATGTTCCCAAAACGTCCCTTAAGAACATCCCACAGTTCTTTGGGTGTCTTCAAGTGAAGGTACTCCTAGCGTACGCTAGGATCAATATGTCGCCTTAGAAACATTAAGGCATTTGTTTTCACCTTGTCAAACGATCCATCGTCTTTGGGGTTGGTGGGGGGTTTTGATGGTGGCAGTGTAATCTTTTGCCACAAAGGCAGTTTTCGCATTGATGGTGCTAGGATCAATATGTCGCCTTAGAAACATTTGCTCTCACCTTGTCAAACGATCCATCGTCTTTGGGGTTGGTGGGGGTTTTGATGGTGGCAGTGTAATCTTTTGCCACAAAGGCAGTTTTCACATTAGAAACCCAACGATGGTACTTAAGTCCTTCTGCGTCCAAAATGTCAAATTCAGGTCAAGTTGGATCAGCCATCTACATAAACAAGAGAGATAATATATAAATTACGCAATCATATAGACATCCACATTTTTTTTCGATGCTATGTGAAAATGATTTGTCATGGTAAATATGTGTTTATAATGCGCATGAATTTTCATTATCATGGCAACACACAATTTATATGTAGCATTCTAACTAACGAATAGCCATAGGACGTTTAATAATGAATAAAACATAGCATAAAAAAAACAATTATATAGGGTAGTAAGCAATAGTAAAACTTGCTAAAACATGCTTTACATACTAAATAAAACAATTGTAGAAGGTAGTAATAATTATAAGCATAAATAAAATTCACAAAACATGCTCAAAATTTCATAATAAAAACATAAACAATAAAATATTTAAAAGCATGCTTAAACATAATTATGTACGAAGTGGTGTTAGTTCAGTGGTTAGAGCACCCACTACCTATGTACGAAGTCATGGGTTCGAGTCACCATGGGGGCAGGAGTGAAACCCTTTGATCCTCTTTTTTTTTTTTTTTTTTTTTATATAAATTTTTTTTAAATAAATAAATAAAAAAATACTTAAACATAATTATGTAAAATTCACAAGGTATGTTGATTCCACAATTTACCAGAGTATGAGATTAAATAAATAAAATAGAACATACTTGGTTTCGAGAAAACAAAACGATCCTATCACACGCGCGTGTTGATGTAGGCGTGCGTAGTAATGTTTTTGGGCTTGAGAGAAACTTGGTCTTCTCTCTGTTTTTCTTTTCTGCAGTGGGCTGTAGGGCCTACCTTCCCCCCCCCCCCCCCCCCCACCCTTTTTTTTTTATTTTCCGGCCGCCTCTTTCTCTCTTTTTTGGACCAGGTCACTTTTTTTTTTTCTTTCTTTTTTCTTTCTTCTCTTCTGTTTCCTTTTCTCTCTTCTTCCTCCTTCTGGTTTGCAGATGGTGGCTATCAATCTGGCCTTCTCAGGTCTGCAGTGATGGTGGGATCTGCGCAGCGCAGCAGGTGAGCGAGCGCTGTGGCTGGGCAGGGGCGGGGAGCTGGGACGGCTACTGCAGGTGCGGGGTTGGGGGTGTGGTCTGTGCGCTTAGAGGAGGGGGGCTAGGTAAGGCCTGTGCGGGTTGGCGGCAGGGCTGGAGGTTGGTGAGGTGAGTCCGGTCTGGACGGGGAAGAAATTTTATTATTATTTTTTTTAGGGTGGTGGCAGAAAAGAAGAAAAAGTGTTTTTTTTTTTGTTCTAGGGTTTTGGGTGTGCGGGTTGGCGGCAGGGCTGGAGGCTGGTGAGGTGAGACCGGTCTGGACGGGGAAGAATTTTTTTTTTTTTTTTTTTTTTTGTAAGTTAGGGCTAGAGACTCGTGCTAATACGTGTAAAAGTAAATGAGAATTGATCTACTCATTTCATTTGATAGTTCATTTATATAAAGATAGAATTACAACGGAAATGTCAATTACAATAATGATAGTAAATGCTGATTGAGCCGTAATTACAATTCCTTGATTCCCTCTTTGTTAGTTATTTTGACGAAGCACATAATTTGCTTTTCTTTTAACAAAAATTAATTTTCATGTACCGATATTTGCAAACATTTTTCGATATTTCTATTGACACTCGAAATTTCATAAATTTAAACTGTTAAAATTTTGATCGAAATTAAAATTTTAAACCATCCAACCACATTAGGGTTTAAGGTATTTTAGGACGTTTATAACTTGATTGTCTACAGCTTATATATAGAAATGTCGCAAATAATCACCCACATCCACCCTCTTTATGCGTTTTATTTCTCAATGAACGACCACGATGGGCTTAAGGAGAGTTTAGGACGAGAATTCATTATCAAAGCGCAAAGCCCACAAATATTTTTTTTTGGGAATAAAAAAGCCCACAAATATGCATTGTCTCTAAATTCAGCATTAGGGCGGTTTGCTTGCAGACTTTGGGAAAATGGTGTGCCTCATATCTCTACAGGTGGCATCCACTCTCTGATTAGATCATTAAACTTTAAAGAGAACTCTCACATCTGATATTTGTATGCGATGCTGTTATGTGTATAAGATGTTGTATCTCGAACAGGAGGATTGCATCCATGACAATGATTGCATAAGTAATTATGGTGTTGTGGCTACATTTTTGGTACTTCAATTTATTATAATCTTGTTGTTCGTTATTTACAAAAGTATTTTCTGTTGGCTTTATTTTCTACAATAATGAATAATCAACGTACACTAACTTCCATCGTCTCTCTTACTACCCAAGGCTCGACTGACACCACCTAGGTACCTCCCTCTTTCCACTTTCCTCTTTCCTCTTTCCCTCTATTGGGTGAAGAACAACATGGGCGATAGACCTAGTCGACAATTAAAAGCAATAACTTGTTGGCTGGTTGTGTTAGATAATAGAGGTTTCAAGAGATTAACTTTTATTTTGATTTGAAGATACCATCTCTGTATCTCTTAAATAACATATAACTGTAACCCCCAATCACCCAGTACTAATAGGAAGCATTAGTGTCTTTCGCAGCTTAATAACCATGCGGGGTTTGGATCCCTAACATAGACATCTAGATTTGACATTTGATGCTCCGATTGGCGTGCCTTGCGTTTTAGTTGTTACAACATTGAACCCAAAAAGAGGTCAACTCGGACAATGGATAACACAAGTTTTGCTATAGTACAAGTTTTGTTGAAAAGATCAAAAGGCAGCAAATATATGTTTTAGAAAGGAAATGAACCTCGCTAAGACAAACCTCCAAGCTATGCAACAATATTCACCGCACATACACCGCTAGTTTATGACTTAATGATCGCAAAAATCCCGATAGCTCATATTCTCTAGCAAATCTCCTACATTCACTAGGAGAGTGAGTGAACTGACATCAAGGCTTGGTCTAATCCCAGACATAATGGCTAGTAGAGTTAAAGGTTCACTTTCACATTAATCACAATAACGTCGGGGGTCAAAGTTTTCGTTTTACATGAAGCATGTTCTTCTAGTGTTAAGCCTTAGGGTATTGTTATTGAAGATCATAGTTCTTGCTTGTGTAACACGTATTAAGTTGCCCTATAGCATAAACCCTAAAGAAAAAGCAATGTGTAACACGTATTATATAGGGCATCAAAAGTTTGTTTCAAATTCATGTAAGAGATGAAGGTGACCTTCATCTTTACATTTCAATTCTCAGTTCACCTTCATCTTTACATTTCAATTCTCAGTTAGTTCGTCCTTAGTTGTAGTGGGACCATCTCAGAGCAGCTCTTTTATCTTCTAGTCAATTACTTGTAATCTTCATATTGTCAGTTCTCTTTACTTCTTCAGTTCAATACTTTTCCGAAAATGGCAATTTTCTGCTTTTCTTTTGCAACCCATATTCATTACCTGCTCTTTAAGATTGTTGTTGGTACAAAATTTTGTACAAGTTTCTCTCTTGCTCTTAAACCACTCACTATTTTCTTCTCTCTGCATTTTACTGAGTCGTTCTGCCTCAACTTTCATTTCTTTTGAGTCGTCTTCTGCAGATCACTCTCTGGAAATCGTCAATGGAAAGGTATGAATGGTTTGATTTATCTAGTTTCAAGGTTGGGTTCTGTATTTCAGATCTGCCTCTGTAATTATCTTCAGAGTAATCCGTTTATGGGTCTTCTTTTTTGGTTAAAATAGACTCAAATGTGATACTTTTGGGTATCTCTACCTTTGTTGGGTGTGAGTTTGGTGAAAAAGTCTTTACTTTGAGAGGAGCTCCTAGAGCTAAAATCTCCTTCCTTATAAAAGTTTCTGTCTTGTCCTAATAACATGCATTTTATCACTAAAGATCTTGTTTTGTTAGAAATTGGGGCTTTTGGAGTTTTGGGTAAAAGTTTCAGTCAACTTGATTCGAAGAAAATTAAATCTGGGGACATATTAGAGGGGAGCTGGGGTCTGTAGCACTTTACCCCCAAATTTATATTTGAATGGAGTGGAGATGATCTACTTAGTCTTTGAAACTAGGATAAACTTCTCCCAAGAACAATTTTATTTTTTATTTTATTTAAATGGGTTTGGTAAATAGCTGCATGAACTAGATGAAGATTTGTTGCTTACATCTTATGCTTTTGGCTTGGTAGAAGGAAGGATCAGAGAGTGAATCGTTATGTACGCAAAAAGTGGACCAGAAATCGTGATATTATGTCATGGTGGAGCAATGTTGTGGAGTTTGACAATGTGAACAGCGAAAACGAACACAATGCTAACCCTCCAAAGCTGAAAAGGCAGAAGGCATCTGCATCTTCTTCTGGATACAGAACTGGTCTGGCTGGTAGTAAGCCAACTCGTGTGCTGAGGCCACGAAAACAAGTGCAGGAAAAGGTTACTCTTACTTCCACACACTATCGTCCTTGTACAATCTTATCATGGCTGATTGACAAAGATGTGGTTTTTCCAAGTGAGAAAGTACATTATTGTACTGCAAAGGGCAGTAATCCAATGGCACAAGGGACAATAAGTCGAGTGGGGATAGTATGCAACTGTTGCCAGAAGGTGTTTAGTCTTTGTGACTTTGAAAGTCATGCAGGCTGCAGTGAGAATCATGTTGGCTGCAGTAACCACATACCTGCAGCCAATATTTTTCTGAACGATGGAAGGTCTATCTTAGATTGCCAGATGCAACTCTTAAGTGAAAAAAGGAAGAGGAGCTGCAGATCACAACCACATGGTAGGATTAAGGGTAATTGGACTCCAGGCGAAAATGATTCCTTTTGTACTGTGTGTCGTGATGGTGGTCATTTGGTTTTATGCGATCTGTGTCCCTCAGCATTCCACAAGAGTTGCATTGGGTTGAAGGTAGATAATTTTGTTTGTGCTTCTCTCTTCACAGCTTGTAAATGTCTGCTGTTTCATGTTTTGTATTTCATCTTGGCTTAAATTTCTTATTTCCTCAGAACTTATTTAAGGACCAAAATTTGAGATTCTTGACTTGTTTGTCTTAAATTATTTTGCTTCTGCAGGATGTTCCAGATGGTGACTGGTTCTGTCCAGCTTGCTGTTGTGGACTTTGTGGCCAAAGCATACTCACGAAAGACAGAAAACCTACTATGCATTATCGTGCCTGTGGTCAATGCGAGCGTGAATGTAGGTTAATTTTCCTGTATTTTATTCAAATCAAAATAAAATCTCTCTATCTGTGTTAGCATATGTATGCTTCAGAATATTGTGTAAATTGGCTCATAGTATGTTTTTCAATTTGGTGTAGATCACACTGCGTGCCTGAGGAAACTAAGTGCAGATATGTTGGAAAGTGATCCAAAAGGGAACTGGTTTTGCAGAGAGAGCTGTAAAAAGGTACCTCCATCACTATTTGGTATTTTACTTCTTTTGATATTCATTTCCTTGTGTCTCAGCTTGATTGGGAAACTGGTGTCCATAATTCATGATAGTTCTGATAAAACAGGTTATATATATATATATATATATTGAGATACTTTAGACCAAATCAGATCATGACATAATTATTACTGACAAGTCAAGAACCAGCATGTGCAGCACTTTGTGATTGGTTTTGGCTTCTTTGTGAGCTCTGTTCTGGATTTGTTATAGAGAGCTACCCACACTAGCTTAAGCAGTGTGTACAATGCTTATCTGTTGAACATAAAAAATGCTCCTATGCAGATATATGACATGACCTCATAGCTGTATATAATACCACTGTAGTTTATTCCTTAACTCATCTAGATGGTGGCTCAATGCAATGTTGCTACAAGAGATAGTAACTTTATGATGACACTGGAAATAGGTGTAGCTGTCAGCTAAAAGTGCAACTTAGTATCTGTCCTGAAAAGGAGATCAGTGACGACATATATCCCTGTATATCAAAATTCCAATTTTAATTCATTCAATTAATATTTGATTAACTTTTCAGGAGCTGTGTTGTGAGTTATGGATCTTATTTTTGCCAACATAATAATAACAAGCTTCTCGTTGTTCCCTATTCTCTCCATATTGATGATGTTGAGTTGTTGACATGACTGCTTCAAACTTTCAGATATACTTAGGCCTCCACGAGTATTTAGGGAAACAATTTCCAGCGGGTATTGGCAGTCTAACCTGGTCACTATTGAAGTCTGACAGTAAAGATACTAATGAGCCTAATAATGATGCCATCACGGAGACTTACAGCAGGCTCAATCTAGCCGTTATTGTAATGCACGAGTGCTTTAAGCCTGTTAAGAAACCTCATACTGGTACAGATCTTGCAGAAGATATCATATTCAGTAGAGGGTAAGTAATTATACTGTCATTCTCACATCTTCTTTCCTGGCAAGACTCTTTAAACTATTACCATAACTATATTCTTGTTGAAACTTTGTATCTTTTGATAAAAATTTATGTTTTGATAATTAATCTCATGAAGTGATGAAACCAACGTTTGGACTTTTCCAGGTCGGATCGTAATCGCATGAACTGTCAAGGGTTTTATACAATGCTTCTGGAGAAAAATGATGAAATAATAACTGTAGCTACTGTAAGGTGAGCGTTAAGCTTCTTTGAAAATTGTGAGCTATTGCATCGTAAGTGTTTTGGTCTTTAAAATTGCTATATTCTTGCTCAAAGGATCTATGGAGCACAGGTGGCAGAAATACCACTTATTGGTACCAAATTCCAATATCGTCGAGGTGGAATGTGTCGTTTATTAATGCATCTGCTGGAAAAGGTAACATCCCATGTGTTCCTGCAGTTTGTTAGCAATCTTGGATCTGTTGTCACATAATTTTGTTGATTTTATTATTGTCTGCTTATCTTTTCTTGTTTCAGATGCTAATGAATTTAGGTGTGGAGAGACTGGTCTTGCCCACTGTCCCCCATTTACTAGACAATTGGTCATCATTTGGATTTTCAAAGATGACAGATTCTCAGAGGCTACAGGTTCTAGATTATAGATTCATGGAGTTTCAGAATACCATTATATGTCAGAAAAGTTTAATGAAGATCCCTCTAGCTGAATCCTGCCCATTGGAAGGTATCTTTTCCGTTCTTCAACTTTTCTCATAGTGATAAAAGGTGATCCATCAAGTTAGCGTTGCACACATGTTTATATATGCCATTTTGCAGGAACTCCACTTTTTATCTCTGGAAGTGTTGTTAATATGGATTCTAATGGGTCAAGTGGTGATAATGTCTCAATCACATGGAAAATTGACAATTTCTCTACTTTGCTGTGTATCAAGAAGTACTCTGACACTTTCCTCACTGGTCAATTGAGATGGTACTTTTGAGCACCTCATATCGTTCAAATGCTTAAAAGTATGTAGGCTTTGTGATTTGTTATGGTTCTGAACTTTCCTTTGTTTGTTTATTCAGGCGGATTCTTTTGTATCCAAAGGGAAGGGAATCTGTAGACGACTTGTCGGTGTCTTTTGATGTTGAAGGTGGCTCAGAATTGCCACTTGGGTGGTCTAGATATGCACAACTCAGCATGACCATGGTTAATCAACTTCAGCGCAGCAAGTCAATAACCAAAGGTACTTTGTTTGCGATTCCTGTTGTTTATTTTAGATTCATGTTTGTGTTCCTTTCCTGTTGGGCTTGCCATTCCATCATTTTATGGCAAATTTAATTTGTTAAATGGAACTAGTGATTGTTGTTTCCCTGTTTCTCTTTCATTCTGCTCAACTTTTACTGCAAATTGCAAAAGAATGATGTTCTTTGTGATTGAATTAATGCACAATTGCCCTCTCTATTACCTTACAAGATAACGAAACTTGGACAAGAAATGAAGTGTTTTGATCTTCACTGTCCTAGTCCAGGACATGCTTTGATCTTGAACCTAGCAGGTCACTACTTATTTAACCACATACTGGAGTCTTACATTTTGTGTGTACTGATTTGCTGCTCACTATCCGTATTTTTCATCAATTATAAACTTAATTGAGTTCATATAGGACCACTAAGTTCCAGAAGCGGCTTCCCGCTTCCATTAGTAGTATTTCATTATTACCTTGTAAGGAGCTGCTATCTTCTTGATGAGTCTTATCTGATCTTTGACATTTTTATTTTGCAGAAAGTAAACATGTTTTCAATAAAGGGGGGAGTGACTGTGGCTTCACATCCTTAATTCCACTAAATGAGTTACATGACCCTAGTAAAGGGTATCTTGTGAATGATACATGTATCATCGAAGCCAATATTACAGTCTGCAAGGCTAGAATTCAGATTTCACATGCCCAGAAAACTGGCCAGGAGTCTGAGGATGTTCCAAATCCTTCTTCAGCAGCACGCAGGGCATCTTGCTTCAAAAATGTGACTGCCGTCCATGATGCAACAACTTCTCAACACGTTTACATCGAGCTGTCTGATACCAGTTCTGAGCCTATGGAAGTTCCAGATCTTTCTTCAGCTACACGGAAGGCAACTAGCTTTCAACATATGACTGCCTCCCAGGACACAGCAAGTTCTGCAGAAGTTATCAAGTTCTTTTCTGATATCAGTATTGACCATTCCCTCGATGAGGAATTTGATGTTGTGTCCTCCACATCACCTTCTGATCTCTTGAACTTCAGGGGCTTGGCGGATATAAAGAAAGATTTTGTTCCCCTACTTGAGGAAGTTTGTTTATGGCATCCTTCTCTTATTGAATGCCAAAGGAAGAGTAGTCCCCAGTTCACTGAATGGGCATTTACTGCCTTGGGAAAAGTCCTGCATTTTTTGAAGACCAAAAAGGTTAAGGATATGACAACATATGTTTGTAAAGACCTACAAATTTTATGGAATGAGCTGAAGGCCTTCGGATTTGACCTGACATGGCTAAAGCCTCATGTTGAAAGAGCTCTCGGTATGAGTAAGTTTGTGGAAAGCACAACGGAGCTAAAAAGAGCAGCAGAGAATGTAAAGGCTTTGGAGATTGAATCAAAGAGGCTAAAGGCTAAGCTTGTGGCAGCGAGAAGTGATCTGGACAAGGCTGGACAAGGCTTCAAAGAGATTATGGATAGTGAGTTAGGCTATCATACTCGTTAAGTTCTGTCTTGCACAAGTTAACCAAAGAAGTGTCTGCTCATGCTTTCAAATGACTTTTATTATTGCTTCTAGGGGATGACTAATCTTCCAAGACAGAACAGTTGTGACCAAAGAAATCAGTAGTCATCGCTCTTTTGATAAATTTCACTAATTTTTCTGGAATGTTAATTATATGAAGAAACAAACTTAGTTTGTTGTACTTTTGGTAAGATTAGCTGGTAGTATTTTAAACTGAAACATTAACAGTTGAAGAGACACAATGTGAGTATGTTTGCTCGTCAAGAATTTGTTTCAATTACTAGTAACAATGACCAAAACCGCTGGCCATTCGGCATTGCAGATTTGAACTAATTCGTAGGTTTATCCATTTTTGATATTGCATATCAAGTCGGAAGGTTTTGGAAGTTTTATTTATTTAATTTAATTTTTATATTTTATCAAATGAACAATACAAATTGGAGTCATTAATGAGCTTACTTATAATATAACGCCAGACCATCGAGATCTCATATTTGAAAGGATAATATAGGAGCTACGCACTATCCGGTACACCATGAGGTTGAAAAATGGTCTTATCGACCATCAAGATTCCAAATTTGACAAAGTGCCGACTCCGTTAGTCAAGCTGATGTGTGTCTAAAATTGTGTCCCGATATTTTCCAGGACCTACTTTTTGAGGACTGTAATACCTCATCCCCTTGGTGTTTATCCAATAACTTGATAAGAATAACATTAGGCCATGTTTGTTTCCCAGAATCTGGGCATTGGGAAATGAAAGTGTTTCCTTTCCTGCGTTTGGGACAGCCAAGGAAGGGAAATTGGTTCCCCCCCCCCTAAGGATTCACTTTTCCAATGGAAAGGAAAATGATTCCTTTCCTTTCCACCAATCAAACATGGCCTTAGTGTGAGCTTGAGCCACCCGGTTTAACTGGGACCTCGACACCTTCTTTCCAAAAAAAAAAAATAGGGTTATTAGTTGGGTAATAGCTTTGAATTTAAAAAAAAATAAAAATTTCTCGAGCCACCTCTGCCTCCTTAATAGTGAATGCACGTGATAATTTGAGGTGAAAATCAACATCACTCATCAAAAATGTATTGTAAATGAACCAACAAACTCAAGCCCAACTTATTCTACAAACACAAAGGTATTTGGAAGTTTTCAAAAACTATCCTAATGGAGTTAAAACAATTAAAACAATTCATTCTAAAAAAAAAAAAAAAAAAAAAAGGAGTTAAAACAATAACATGATTAAATTCAAAATCTGGAACGTTATAAATACTTTCCGAGCGGGCAGGTTATAGTGGGCCAGCTTTTCTCCCTTCTCTTAAAACGTTTCAGTGCTGATGATCTCAGTGTTTAGCCGGCAGTGGCAATCTTCTGCTTTTCTTTAACCACCCATATATTCATCATCAACCTCTTCATTTATATTTTGTACCTCTCTGGACTCTAGCTCAGTTTCTCTCTTGCTTTTAAACACAGTCATTTTGTTTCTGTTGTCTCTTCATTTCGAGTCACTCAGCCCTCAAATTTCCTCTCTTGTAAGTTTGCATAGTCTCTGCAATTCGTCAATGGAAGGGTATGTATCATTTTCAGATCTGTCCCAATATAATTTGCTTTGTGTCTTCTGAAGTTTTCCTAAAAACATAATTTTTTTTTACTAAAGATCTCTTTTTTGTTAGAATATGTAGCTAAAGATGTGAGCTTTTTTGTACCCAAAAGAAAAAAAAAGATGTGAGCTTTTGGAGATTAGGAAGATTTTGAGGAGACATTTAATTTAGTTTGATTTGGGGAAAAGTAAATGTGGGGACATTTTTGGCCAAAGAGTGGAGATTTAGGAAGTGGGGTGGAGATGGTCTACTTTTTTTGGGTCTACTTAGTTTGGGAAACTAAGAGTGAAGCTTGTTGGGTCTTATGTTTTAACAGAAATGGCTAATGGGTTTTGTGAATTAACTAGTTTCTGTTGCATGTTGTATGGTGCTATATGGTCATTTGTTGTTTAAGCTTGTTGTGGGTTTCAGGTTTTGGGGTGGGAAAGGAAGAATCACAGAGTGAAGCATCTTGCATTCAAACAGAGGAGTAGAGGTTGTGTTAGCATGTCATCCTTGAGCAAATTTGTGGAGTTTGACAATGCAAATGGTGAAAAGGAAGAGAGTGCTACCACTCCGAAGTTGAAAAGGCGAAAGCCGTCTGCATCTTCCTGTGGTTGTAGAACTGATAGTGATGGTAGTCAGCAAACTCGTGTGCTGAGGTCAAGAAATCGAGTGCAGGAAGTGGTTACTCCTACTTCCACACACCATCATCCTTGTACAGTCTTATCTTGGCTGATTGACAACAATGTGGTTTTGCCAAGGGAGAAATTGCGTTATTGTAGCGCAAGGGGGAGTCATGCTGTAGCAGAAGGAAAAGTATGTAGAGAGGGGATTGAATGCAACTGTTGCCAGCAGGTTTTTACACTTCGTGGCTTTGGCAGTCATGCTGGCTGCAGTAACTACAGACCTGCAGCCAATATTTTTCTGCAAGATGGAAAGTCTCTCCTAGATTGCCAGATACAAATTATGACTGAAAGAGAGAAGAAGAGATGCGGACTAGAACCACATGATGTGATGAAGGGTAATTTGCCTCGAATAGAAAATGATAGCTTTTGTACAGTCTGTCAGGATGGTGGTGATTTGATATTATGTGATCGATGTCCATCAGCATTTCACAAGAGTTGCATTGGTTCTGAGGTAGATTATTTTTTCTTTTGAGTCTCTTCATATGTGAAAACTCTGTTGTTTCATCTTTTATTTGTCATATTATAATGAACATTCCATTTCTTAGAACACATAAAAATGTATAGTTTTTCTTCTGCAGGATGTTCCAGATGGTGACTGGTTCTGTCCAGCTTGCTGTTGTGTAATTTGTGGCTGCAGCATAAATCCTACAATCCATTACCATACCTGTGGTCAATGTGAACGTCAATGTACGTTAACTTCTTACCTCTATTCATGCCAAGAAGAAAGTGTGTTTTAGCATATGCATGCATCTGTATTTTGTGTGGGAACATTTGCAAAGTCGGTGTCTTTTCTTTCATTATTTTTGTGTTTTAAAATTTGTTTCAGATCACACAAGCTGCCTGAGGAAAGGAAGCATAGATAATTTAGAGATGAATTCAAAAGGAAATTGGTTCTGCAGCAACGACTGTAAAAAGGTATCTCAAACATGTCATCAATAGTTTGTAGTTTGCTTTCAAAATTTACATCCTTGTGTCTCAGTTTGACTGGGAAAAATATCTTGAAGCAGAATCAAACAGTGGACCTCTTTTGCTCAAAACTTACCTGTGGCACACAAACTGCATATATAATATGAACTCATAGCTATATATGAAGCCTCTTTTATTTTATTCCTTAATTAACTGATATAGATGGTGACCCTGTTTAATGTTCAGTGGGAAAAAAGACATAGTAACAATGCATATCTGTGCAGCCCAAAGGATGATCATGTAAATATATAATACAATGGCATACCTGTATTTCTTCAATTTAATCCTTAATTATGTGATTAATCTAGATGGATCAATTCCTGGCAACAAAGAGATGGTAACTTTATGTTGACATTTGAGCTGTCAGCTAATTGAAAGCCTACAACTTAGTATCTTAAGCTGAAGAAGATCAGTGGTGATATACATGCACGCGTATGTATATAACTTCCAGTGTTCCTTCACTCAATTAAGATTTGAATTATTTGAAAAAAGCTGAGTTTCTGTTGTTCTGTCAGATGTTAAACTGTAATTTATGGGGATCTTATTTTTGCTTACATAATATGAACACGCTTCATGTCTATTCCTTTTTCTCTTCCGGTTGAAGATATTGATATATCTGTGTCACACTTACAGATATTTTTAGGCCTCCACGAGCGTTTAGGGAAACAAATTTCAGTGGGTGTTGACAATCTAACTTGGTCACTTTGGAAGTCCGTGAAATCTGATAGTGATAATCCTAATGAACCTGATAATGATGCTGCAACGGAGACTTATACCAAACTCAATCTTGCCCTTCAAGTGATGCAGGAGTGTTTTAAGCATTTTAAGAAACCTCACACTGGGGGATATCTTGCAGAAGATATCATCTTCAGCAGAGGGTAAGAATTTCCTACTGTCATTCTTCCTGCTTCGTTGCTGGCACTTTTTACAATACTGCTATCAGTTGAGCTTGGCACATGAGGCATATATTGATTCCACCTATAAGTTATTCCTCATCTTATTATTTACTTTCTATGACCAAGTTCTTATTTTTTGCAGGTCACATCTTGATGGCATGAACTTTCGGGGGTTTTACACTGTGCTTTTGGAGAAAAAGGACGCTTTAATAACTGTAGCTACTGTAAGGTGAGTTTTATGCAGATTTTTTTTGAAAATGGTGAGCTTTGTGTCGTATATGTTTTGTTTGTAAACTGCTAGTTCTTGTTCACAGGATCTATGGAGCAAAGGTGGCTGAAGTACCTCTTATTGGTACCAGATTGCAGCATCGTCAAAGTGGAATGTGTCGTGTATTGATGCATTTAATTGAAAAGGTAATTTACCAAGTGTTCCTGCACTTTGTTTGTCAATCTTGGATCTGTTTCAGTAACTTATTTTGTTGATTTTTTTAGTATCCTTCCCTTTTCTTTTCTTCTTTCAGATGCTTATGGACTTGGGTGTGGAGAGATTGGTTTTGCCCATTGTCCCCAGATCAGTAGGAAAATGGAATACTTCATTTGGATTTTCAGATATTAAAGGTTCTGATAGGCTGCAGTTTCTGGATTATAGATTCATGCATTTTGAGGATACCATTATGTGTCAGAAATGCTTAAAAAGGACATATCTAGCTGAACCATGCCCATCAAAAGGTATTTCTTGTGTTCATCAACTTGTTTCTTGGAAATATGAAAGGGGGATCATGTTACCATGGCACACATGAATTTATATGCTATATTGCAGGAATTTCGCTTGATGTTGCTGGAAGTGTTGATGATATTGATTTTGATGGGTCCAGCGTCCATAAAGTCTCATTCACATGGAAAATTTACAATTTCTCTAGCCGTGGGAAGGAATATTCTGAGACTTTCCTCACTGGTGATTTGAGATGGTATTTTTGAGCATCTCCTACTTTTCACATACTTAAAGTTTGTAACTTGGTGATATCTTACGGTTCTGGACTTCCCTTGGTTTGTTTACTCAGGCGGATGCTTATGTATCCAAAGGGCAACACTGTTGATAACTTGTCGGTATATTTGGATGTTCGAGGTGCCTCAGAATTGCCACTTGGGTGGTCTAGATGTGTGAAATTCCGCTTGACTGTGGTTAATCAACTTCAACACAGCCAGTCAATAACAAGGGGTACTCTGTTTCCTTTTTGTTTTCTATATTCCACATATATGCTTCTGTTCTTTTTCTGTTGTCTTGATATTACATGATGTTTATGGTCAAGTTAATCTGTTCAATGGAACTAGTGATTGTTGTATCCTGTTATCGCTATTTCTTTAATTCAGATACTATTTTTCTGCAAATTGTAAGAGAATAATTTTCTTTGTCACACCATGTAAGATAATGAAAGAGAGGAAAAAAGATGAAGAAAACTTGTTTGGGTCTATGAAGTCAGTTATCTTGGACCATTTCTGTTTTATGTTCACGATTAAGGCCAAGTTATAAAGTTTTTGATCTTCACAGTTTCCTGGACATGTTGCATCTTGAACCTAACAGGCGACTAACTACTTATTTTTAATAAACTAAGTACTCAAGCCTTTTATTCTTTGTCCGTGCGTATGATTTGCTTATCTTGGGTGCTGATCTAAGAAAATATTAATTGACTAAGATGAACAGTAAATTCCAGAAAGGAATTCCCATTATCAGTGATTCTTTATTACCTAGTGAGGAGCTGCTATATGTCTTCTTGGATAGTCTTCTCTGATCTTTGATATTTTGATTTTGCAGAAACTAAACATATGTTCAGTAAGAAAGTTAGTAACTGTGGCTTCACATCACTAATTCCTCTTGATGAGTTACATGACCATTGTAAAGGGTTTCTTGTGAATGATACATGTATCATTATAGCCAATGTTGCAGTCTGCATGGCTCAAATTATGATATCTAAAGACCTAAAAATTGGCAGCGCTACATTGAGACCTGTGGAGTACTTAAATCAGCAGCATCAGGAGCAGGGGCCTCCTTTACATAAAGGTTCCGTGAAAATTTCAGATCCTTCTTCAGCAGCGCACACGACCACAGGCTTTGAACATGCAACTCCCTTCCAGGACAGACCAAGTTCTGAACAAGCTTGCACCAATATTCCTGATAGTAGGACCTACCCTTCTTTAAAATTGGAGTCTGTGGAAGTTCCAGATATTTTTGCAGCAGCATGCAAGGCAACTAGCTTTGGACACATGATTGCCACCCAGGATGCAGCAAGTTTTGAACAGTCTGCATCGAGCTCTCTGATACCAGTACTGTCGACCCTTCCCTCAAGAAATTTGATGTTGTGTCCTCCACATCAGCTTCTGAACTCATGAACTTCAGGGGCTTGGCGAATATAAAGAAAGATTTTGTTCCCCTGCTGGAGGAAGTGTGTTCGAGGCATCCTTCTTTCATTGAATGCCAAAAGGAGAGTAGTCCCCAGTTTACTGAATGGGCATTCACTGCCTTGGGAAAAGTTCTTCATTTTTTGAAGACTAAAAAGGTCAAGGATATGACAACATCTGTCTGTGAAGATCTAGACCTTTTATACAAGGAGCTGAAGGCCTTCAAATTTGATTTGACTTGGCTAGAGCCTCATGTTAAAACAGCTCTGGGTGGGAGTGAGTATGTGGAAAGGGCAGCAGAGGTAAAGAGACTAAGAGAGAATGTGAAGGCTTTGGAGATTGACTCAAAGAGCCTTCAGGCTAAGCTTGTGGCAGCAAGAAATGATCTGAAAAAGGCTGAAGAATCCTTTGATGAGAGAATTATGGACAGCGAGTTAGGTTATTCTCATTGATAAGTTCTCTCTTCACATGGAAGATATGCAGTATAACCAAAAGTTTGACTGTTGATAACTTTTCCTATTTCTTCTAGGGATGACTGATTTTTCACATGAACACTTGGAACAGCTGTAGCAAATGAAATCAATAGTGATCACTCTTTGTATTCATCGATCTATCTAGATTTCTCTGGGAATATAAATGTGAAATATATGATATGATTTGAGAAAGGCATAATCTCTGGGATATCTCCCAGGTTCACTACCTGTGCCAGCTTCTAGTTATGTATGTTTACTATGGTGACGAGTAGATTAGAGCTGAGAAGTTTTGTTTCTCTTATCAAGCTGTCTTCAGTTTCCATAACATCATTCACAAGAAATGATTTACTCTCATGACAAATAAATAAAGCACATACTTGTAAAATTGATGGGTTCTTTCCCCACAGGTCTGGGCTATAGGAAATGACTATCATCCACCATTCCAACACCCACGTTATGATCTGGGTACTCTTTTGGCAAAGCTGATAGCTTGTTTCTTCACGGTAGGACTAATCCTATAAAAATGTTGCAAATAGTCACCCACAACCACCTTCTTATACCCCTCAACAACATCATCATTTGCCAATGAACAATTCCCAATCGGCTCAATCTGAGTTCGAGGACTTGGATTATAGAATAAAGCCACTGAAAACCTCTCTACATCCATTTGGGTAACAACCCTATGCCATGGACTTCTAAATATCCCATTGCTCATAATCTCTAGTAGGTCTCCCACATTCACTAGCATTGCGTCTTTTGGCCAAGGCACGGTGACCCATTCCATGTCCTTCAACACTTGGAGCCCTCCGCTGGCTTCGAATTGAAGAAGGAGAGTGAGGGCACTGGCATCAGTGTGTGGAGTTAGACCAAGGGCTTGGTCAGGCCTCGGGCATGGTGGGTAGTAGTTCACTCTCAAATTGATCACAGTTTCATAGGGGTTAAAGTTTTGGAGGAATACATGTCTTTCTAGTGATAAGGCTTCAGCAAGGGCTTCAAGAATGTCATTGAAGATGTTTCTTGCTTCTGCAACATATTGCTCTATAGCATGCCTGCTCAAACCAATTAAATCTTTGAGAACAGAATGGTTATACATCTGAGCTGACTAAGTAAGGTCCATATATATAGTTAGAACCACGTACTTATGTACATGTTTTAGGTCTTTCGAAAATCATTCTACAAAAAATTGTTCAAATTAAATATTGTTTAGCATTTGATTACCACAATCATCATTTCAGTTTTATTCGATAGACAATATATAAAGCGTAATTTTACAACAAATAGATGACCAAACGGTTTTCAAAATTATCCTATTAAGTTTAGAAACAACTCAAATCAATCTGCTCTTCCTCCTACTCCAACTCTCTGCAAGTCTTCACCTGTCAGTTACATTTTAATTTCACTAATTACTTTCATAAACGTACGTACCTGAAATTAGCAGGTCTTTGAGGCCAAACATGAAGCCCTTCGGTTGCTCCGGCCGGAGCTGCTTTCACAGTCACACGATCAATCCAATCCAACGGCTGGTCTTCAGACTTGACAAAGTTCCGGCCATACCCCATGTTATCCACGCTCACATAAGACCCAACGCTTGCCTTTTTCTCGTCAAACGACAACCCAAAGAACTCCTTCACCACATCCCTCACACCATGCAAAACAGACTCGGCTACACCGTGGCCTTCAACTACAACCATACCCCATGTCTTAGATCCAGTTAGTAGCTTGGCCAGCTCTTCGGTTCGATCGTTGCCTCGTAATTTGGTCATGTTTATGGACGGTAGGGGTTCTGAGACATGATGGCTGGATAAAGCCGGGTTCTGGTCGTGTTCAGGTTGCAGCGCCACGAACCTCTCCGGCAGGTGTTTGAGTCCTTGGCGAGCTAGTTCTTGAACTGCAGGCACTCTTGTGGTTCGTAATTGACCTGCTTGGTCTATGTAGCTGGCTTCATGAAAGTAATTATTTTCAGTACTGGTCTCCATGCCTAGCTTTGAGTAATGTGGAGCTGTGATTAATGGGTTATAGAAGGTTAGAGGATTAGGGGTTGCTAAATTATTGGTTTGCTAGATGACCTTATCATCACAAAGTCTTGCAAGTCTGCTACTAACTAAACTGGAGATGGAGATTGAGTGTACGGACAATGTGAGCACTATCTTTATTGGATTGGGCCAGGTTAAAGGCCTAAAGATCGCATTATACATATCTTCAACATTTCTGATTTGTATAAAAGGTATCGATTACTGAATAATTTCTTTGAAGTATTTGTTCACACTTTCAGTAATATAATTTATGGATGCGTACAGTTGTCATGGATACACGAGGGATATGCCAAGATATGGGCTGGTTGCATATTAAATCCACTTGCATCGTTTTTATTATGATTTTGAAACTTTTTAGGATCTATCTACATTCTCCTATTTTCTCGATTTGATGATATTAAAGACGGCCTAGGGTTTCATAGTTACAATATGTCCACCAAAGAAAAAGAATTAGGAGAGAGAAGAAAATAATTCTTCACAAAAAAAGGCCATTGGCTAAATGGCAAAATCCGCCTAGTGGTAGGCTTAAAATTAATATTGATAGTGACTTTAGAGTGGAATTGGGTTGTGGAGTTATTGGGGTGGTGGTCATGAATTATTCTGGTACGATTATTGCTGCTTTGGTTAGACCTTTTGTACACGCTCACTCAACTCTTAATATGGAAGATGAGGCATGTAGAGTTGGTATTCTTCTTGGTTACACTAAGGTTGGTCTGATTTAGATATTGAAAGTGACTCTGCCAACTTGATTGTTGCTCTCAAGAGTGAGGAGAAGAATTTCTTGGATATAAATCGAGTTTTACACCTTGAATTTGAAATTTGAAGACTATCCTATTTTATTTGGTTATTAATTTCCACTATTCTCAATTTCTCATTCCAATTTCATAAGACATAAAGGAATAACTTTTGGAGAAATAAAAGACATATGGGTAGGTTGGGTAATGAGCTGCTTTTAGGGCCAACTTGGAATATATGTGTATGTGTGGGGTCCTTCCATTAAGAGATTTCTTGTTGTTGTCATTTTAAGGGATCTCTTGTGGGATCCATTTTTTAATCGTATTTCAGCATTTCAATTGTTTAGTTTATTATTATTATTATTATTATTTTTTTAAGGAAGTGTTATAAAAGCTAACTCAGCGCCCTTACTCGAATTTATTAATACTCAAGAAAATAAGATACATAGCAAGGGGGGCTAGACCAAACCTTGCTGAGAGAAAATACAAACTTGCAAAGTACAGAAGATACATAAAATCATTGAGAAGTGGGAAACTAGGCTAAGATCGATTCTAAAACAAACATAATACTAAAAAACAAGAAAAAGAGGCACTCCTTATCTTTTCTGCTTTTTCAATTTTTCCACCCATAAAAACAAGACAACATTTCCACTATGAAAAACAATAATTTTGAAAACCTAAATAATTAGCTTGTACAAACCTGTGGAGCTCACTAGGAGGATTATCATACCAATAAGTAAACGTTGCATTTGAGATTTCCAGATTTGCCACCTTGTCAGCTACAACATTACCTTCTCTAAAAATATGACTACATCGAAAATTCATTTGGTATACTTTAGGGAGACAAATGCGCCAATGAACTCTTAAATTCTATGGAGGAGAAAATGACCTAGAAGAAAAGCAAGCTACCACACACTAATAGAATCACTTTCCAACCATAAATAAAAGGGGCTGTGACCACTTACCCAATTTTAGACTCAAAATTGCCCACTTACTCCACTAAGAGTTTTTTAACCTCATCTACCCAATTTAATATTTAAGAACAGTTTTGCCCTTAACTCAATTATTTAATTACATATGCATCTCCTTGTCTCTCTCATCCCTCATTCCTCAATCTGCTCCTTCTCTCTCATCCCCCATTCTCCGATCTCTCTCTCTCTCCCTCTCTGTGGCAGCGTGCTGGGCGTACGCAGGCGGGGTGGCGCTGGGATGGGTAGGCGTTGGGTTGCGCAAGACGTGGGTGTGCTGTGGTGCGCAGGTGGAGGGGCAGACCTGCTGGATTCTGCAGCGATCTGTGTTGGGATCTGCGCTGTGGGCTGCGTGGGTTGGCCAGGGTAGGAAGACGATGGGATGCTACTGTGGGAGCAGGAGAGGGACTAGGCGCGGGTGGAGGCTAGATCAAAGGCTGGGAGGCTCCGGTGAGGAGGTTGGATCGAAGGCCGGAATGCAGGCGGTTGGGATCGGTGCTGCAGGTGGTTGGTGCTGCAGATGACTCCGGTGAAGGGGAGGCGGTGTTGCAGTTCCTTATGGGCTGGCGGAGACGAAGGTCGATCTAGTGGGTAGGCCTCCGGGAAGAATTGAACATCAACTCTTTTTTTTTTGAAATAGTTGATGCCTCAAAGTATTGCTCTTCAGTTCATTTTTTTGGCAAGGAATAGCATTTTTTTTTTTGAATGTCTATTGGATTGGAGGCCAATGATCTACTATCTGTTCAACAATGTGAGTAATCTGGCATTGCAATGTAACTGTGGGGTTTGTTTGATGGTCTACTCGGGGGCAGTAGACACATTATTGGCCCCCAGTAGACTTTGAAATGAGGGACAGGGATCACTATAGTGTGGTGTTTTGATAAGTGACCTGTTGTTTTCTGTGTATTAAAGTCAAATTATCTATGAATCCTACAAAATTGTGCATTTTTAGTGGTCTATTGGGGGGCAGTAGAGACATTGGACTTTGTATTGGAGGCCAATGATCTACTATCTGATCAACAATGCAATAATATGATTCTTGGGGGGCAATAATATGCATATTACTTGATTAATTGTGCCTGTAGTGTATTCATTTTAGTTTTGGGAGATTATGCAATTCACTGAGAGGGCAATAATATGATTATTGGGAGGCAATAATATGATTACTGGGGGGCAATAATATGATTACTGGGGGGTAATAATATGGTTACTAGGTATTATTAGGGGGCAATAAATTTAGACGCCAGAATCCGGTCAACAGTACGGTGGCCGGATTCCCGTCACCGGTCACAGGATTCCGGTCGCCGGTCGCCTGAGTTCGCGGCCAGCCACTGGTCACCGGAGCACAGTAAGGTGGAGGATGACTTTTCTCTCTAAGTGAGAAAGAAGGAGAGGGCAAAAAAGTCCCAAAAATAAATAAAAAGAGTAAAAAAGAATTAATTGGGTAAAGGGGAAATAATCTCTTAGAGTGTTTTGGGTAAATGGGGTTAAAAAACTGTTAGTGGAGCAAGTGGGCAAATTTTAAGCTAAAATTGGGTAAATGATCAAATTGTAGGGAGTGTTTGATATTTTGGGAGTGTTTGAAATATTTTTCTTTATAATTATTGGATTTAATTATTTATGAATATATATAATTATTTATGCATATTACTTGATTAATTGTGCCTTGTGGACAATAACATGACATGTGACCAGCGTGTCGATGCATCAACCAATACCATAAAATATCGAAATGGTCCGCATGGTGGTTGAATAGGTCCACAAATATCACCTTGGATTCTTTGCAAGAATGGTATATTTTCTTTGGTGTCCTTTGCATAGGATGGTCTCGATCCTAACTTTGCTAAAGAGCAGGCTTTGCAGAACGAATAATGGGCTTTAGAAATAACCAATGAGGATTTTGGTTGAGCCATGAAGTCACTTTTGACTTTAGAAGCAGAAATTGGAGTCAGGGGAGCAGGGGTGGCGTCAAAGCCACCCTGGAGCCGCAGGGGGATGGCGGCGCCGGCTAGTGGTGGCCGGACTTGAAGGGGGAAGGCGCCGTGAGGCGCAGGTGCTCCTCCTTGATCCAAATTTCGAGTTTTACTTCCTTTCGTTCTGAAAAAGGGATGTCCGTGTGAAGTCTTTAATATACGGATCATCATGTCACGACCTGGGTGTCCCAAACGGTCGTGCCAAAGCCTATATGTGTCGGAATCCCATAAATCATCTCTCATGACATGGTTGGATTCAATGACTCGAATAGTGGTTGCATACAACCCACTAGAGCGACACATAAGTTTCTCTAAGACTCGTTTATGTCCGTAGTCATTAGAGGTAATGCAAAGGAACTCTTGTCCATTCTCACAATGCGTTTCCGCAGGAAAACCATTGGCTCTTACATCTTGTAAGTAATAAAGTTCGAGAAGTATGTCCATGACATGAGATAAAATAAATCGATACTTTATTAATAATAGCCAATGATTACATCAAAGTTTCTTGATCAAAATCTAATCCAATATAAAAATCAAACCGTAGACAAATCGTAGTCACTCAATCCGTTCGGTAATTTCAATTTAGTTGTGACCAGGTAAGGTAAGGTGAGATTTTGGTGGAGCGTTGCTCACTTTTAAAACCGTTCTCTCAGATCAAACCTTGCCTAGACATCACAAGTACTCTTGAGTACGCCTAGAGGGAAAAAGTGAATACAATAAGTCATTTTATTGATTTAAGGCATAATTGCCATTACATGATTCTTGGAAATAATAAAGACTATAAAAATCTGCGGCATTTTGTCTTCATCGCCAGATTTAAATTCTTTGTGAACTCGATGTCTTGATCACCATGATGCGACTACCTTCGTAGGTACATTGCAAATTCAGGTCCATTGATCAGACGTTCCATATCAGAAATAGACACCATAAAGAGGATTCTCCCTTGATTGAGGCGCATTGGCGCAATATGCATAGTCCTTAGGACTGGTGGCGTTGGAAAGTGGTGCCCATGGCCAACGTTGGCTCCATGGTTTCCAACCCTATTTCCCTCAAAATCACGCCTCCTACGGTCGTGGGATTGTCGCCTTGAGCGATTACCTTCTTGAGCATTTCGATCGTATGGATCATGACGTCGATGGCGACTTTCTCTAGTCATAGGACGATGCTCTTGATAGCTATCTTGAAGCCTATCAAATCTTCTTTGCACAAGTTCATTGCCATGTCTTTCAGCAGTGGCCATAGCTTCAATAAGCTGTTGGAAACTTGTGATCCGTCTTGCATTTACATGAGTCCGGAATAAGTCAGAGGACCTCATAGCATAGACGGGGAAGGTATTGAGGGTTTTCTCAATCAATTGGTCTTCTGTGATTGTTTTTCCACAGAGACGCATCATTGCTCTGATGCTGAGAGCTTCCGAATAAAATTGCATGACAGTGTCAAATTTAGAGAAGCGAAGATCTTTCCATTCTGCTTCTGTATTCGGAAGTATGGAGTCATGAACATTGCCATATCGTTCGCGAAGCGCATGCCAAAGCTTTATGGCGCTATCCTCATTTATGAACTCAAACTGTAGGTCACTATCCATGTGACGTTTCATGAAGGCAAGTGCCTTGGAATTATCTTTCTCAGTTTGAGGGTCTGGAGCTGTTTCTATAGGACAAAGCTCTTGGATAGTATGCAATAAATCCCGGGCAATAAGGTGGGTCTCGACATCAATGACCCAAATTAAGTACATTTTGCCTGCATAATCCAATGGAACAAAATCGAGTTTGTTCATGTTTGACATCCTCAAAGATGAAACAAGAACAAGTTAGTTTCGGAGTCAATGCTTCCACGAAAACTAATATAAATAAGATTTCCGAGCTATGCTACCAAGAAATCGATTTCCAAGAATAATTGGATTAGACCGAAACAATGATGTTTGAATGGTCAAAATAGATGCTCACGAACGCTCTTAGTCCGTAGCATACGAACTCTCTTAGTTCGTTAAATCGATGCTTACGGACGCTCTTAGTCCGATGTCTTACGAACGCTCTTAGTTCGTTAATTGCGTGAATCCCCACGATTCCGCTTTTCAAGATCGAACCCACGTTATAAGAAAGGTGGGATGTAGAAGAAGGGAGGTTTTCAAGTCCCCGAGAAAAAGAAGAAATATTCAAATTTCAAATTTTAGGAACTTTAAAACTTACTCTTTTGAATACTTACTTGGTGAAAATTCGGAGCAGATTCTGTTCTGAACAGCTTGTACCTCGATTGGTGTACAGATCTCAATATGACTCCGATAAGGCTGAAATTCTGAGGTTAGATGGAAGAGACAGAGACGAACAACTTTGATGAAGAAAGTTTTTCGATCTGAGCTTCCGAACTAGACGTTTCGAGGCTTGCAAGAAGACGGATGTGCACAGGAACGGAAAAAAGATGCAGTGGGTGTGCGTTGGCTTGTTTGCGCAGCAGGGATGCTTCGGTGGCAGCAGGCTGGAACGCAGGGCTGCAGGAAGGGGGCAGCAGGGGCTGCTGTGCAAGGTTGCAAGCACACGGGCGCTCGGGCTGCAGCGAAGGCTCGGCTAGCTCGGGCTAGGGGTTGCTTTGTGAATGAGTTTTGGTTTTCTGTTTTGTGGTTAGAGTCGTGCTGATAACGTGTTTAAGTATAATGTATTTGAGAGAGATTGATGAGAGAGATGTGTTTCATTATAGAGAATAGGAGCCCTATATATAGGGATTACAAAGTGCATAATCTAATGTTACAAGGAATACCAATCCGTGTAGGATTGGGAAATCTAGAACCTTCTCTCCTATTCCTATTCCTAGTTTGATAAGGCACACTAAACTTGATTTTCCTTCAACACTCCCCCTTGTGCCGCTCAAACTTGGTGGTGACGCTTCATCCGTTGCCTCGTTAAAAACCTTGCCAGGTAACAAAAACCCTGTGGGACAAAAATAATCTGGTCGAAGGACAAAAAGAGCACAACACGTCATTCACTCTTCGAGATCGAACATGTAGACATCATAACTCCCCCTGATGTCGATATCTCCCCCTGATTGCTACAATCGTGGGAGTTCGGATAACTTTCTCAATCCGAAGCTCTTCACATGTTTCTCGAAGGTGGATTTAGGTAACGACTTAGTAAATAAGTCCGCTACATTATCTTCTGATTGGATTTGATTTACTTCAATCTTTAGAAGTGATTGTTGTTGCTGATTGTAAAAGAACTTAGGCGATATATACTTGGTGTTATGGCCCTTGATGAAACCTAATTTCATTTGCTCAATACATGCTTCATTATCTTCATAAATGCATGTAGGTTCATATGTGGTAGACTTCAAACCACAGCTTCCTCGAATGTGTCTAATTACAGACCTTAGCCATATACATTCACGTACGGCTTCATGTACAGCAATAATCTCTGCATGATTCGAGGAGGTAGCAACAAGGGTCTGCTTTGTAAACCTTCAAAGTATCACAGTGCTTCCCATGGTAAAGACATAACTAGTTTGGAAGCGACCTTTGTGAGGGTCAGAGAGGTACCCTGCATCAGCAAAACCCATCAAGACATCATTGTCGTTTTGATGGAGGGGAATAGGGTGAGGCCGGCCACCATGGGCGGCGACGGTGCTGGCGGCAACATGGCCGACGGTCATGTTATGGACGGCGGCTCCATGCCTAATGGGGTCCGATCCCATTCTTCCGTCATTCCTTTTCTCTCTGTAGGGATAAATAGGCCCATATCAATCGTACCTCCAGGTATCGAAAGATTGTCTTTATACCAATCCAATGGCGGCGTGTTGGCGCAGAGCTATGTCGAGCTAACAAGTTCACTGCGAATGAGATATCCGGTCTTGTGCATTGAGCTAAGTACAATAATGCGCCTATTGCACTTAAATAGGGCACTTCGGCCTCTAATGCTTCTTCGTCCTCATCCTTGGACGAAACGGATCTTTTCCGGGCTCAAGACTACGGCCGATCATGGGAGTACTCGCAGGCTTTGCTTTATCTTCATTAAAGCGCCTTAGAATTTTCTGAGTATATGCAGACTGATGGATCAAAATCCCATCACTACGGTGCTCGAGTTCTAAACCGAGACAAAACCGTGTTTCCCAAGATCTTTCATCTCAAATTCGGATTTCAAGTAATTAGCAGTTTCCTTTAACTCATCTAGAGTTCCAATTAGGTTCATGTCATCGACATAAACTGCTACGATTGCAAATCCGGAACTTGTTCTTTTAATGAACACGCATGGGCATATTTCATTGTTAATATATCCCTTCCCAATCAAGTAGTCACTTAGACGGTTATACCACATCCGTCCAGATTGTTTTAATCCATATAGTGAGCGTTTTAATCTTATTGAAAACGCGCTCCGTGGTTTAGAGCCACTTGATTTGGGTAATTGAAGTCCATCTGGAACCTTCATATATATCTCTGAATCTAGATCCCCATAGAGATATGCTGTAACCACATCCATAAGCTGCATGTCAAGTTTTTCGGAAACTACCAAACTGACAAGGTAGCGGAACGTTATAACGTCCATTACGGGAGAATATGTCTCCTCGTAGTCGATTCCAGGGCGTTGTGAGAAACCTTGCGCCACAAGGCGGGCTTTATATCTTACCACCTCATTTTTCTCATTACGCTTTCTAACAAAGACCCATTTATGGCCAACAGGCTTTACACTTGGGGGTGTCTGCGTTACAGGCCCAAATACCTGTCTCTTTGTTAGTGAATCCAATTCAACCTGGATCGCATCTTTCCATTTAGGCCAATCTGCTCTTCGTTGACATTCTTCAACAGAGCGAGGTTCGATATCATCATATTCTATAATCCCTTTCGCAATATGATATGCAAATGCATCATCAATCGCCATAGAATTTCTATCCATCATCTCATGTACACTAGTGTAATTTATGGAGATCTCTCTATTCTCTGGAGTTGGTTCTGACATTGGAGCGTCCCCCAATGATGTCTCTTGGACATAACCATAATCCGGAATATTCTCATGAGATGGATTATTTATATCGATGATTAATGGATTATTCTGTGCCAAACTCGCTTTCTTTCTTGGGCGAGAATCCATCGAACCTATGGGCCTCCCGCGCTTCCTGGCAGGAGCCGTGGGCCTAGCCATAACGTCACCATCATTGAGAGATGGGACGTTGGCGCCATGCTCATGCATTCTTGAGTTGGCGTCATGTCCTCTACTTTTAGGGACATCAATCCTTGCAGGCACGTTTGCAGCAGGTATGTGTGATCTCGTCACTTTAGCGATATCAGAAAACGCATCAGGCATCGATTCTGCTACGTTCTGAAGATCGAGAATTCTCCGCACTTCAATTTCGGACTGTGCGGTTCGGGGATCAAGATGAGACAGAGTGGGGACAGACCACGACAATTCCGGTCGTTCCTGTTGAACATTGATGTTCTTATCTCCCCCTAACGATGGGAAGACTGTCTCATCGAAGTGACAATCCGCAAATCTTGCGGTAAAGAGATCGCCTGTCAAGGGTTCTATGTAGCGGATAATCGTTGGAGAATCATAACCAACGTAAACGCCTAATCGTCGTTGAGGACCCATTTTGGTGCGCTGTGGAGGCGCAATTGGCACATAAACTGCGCACCCAAATATGCGTAAGTGTGAGACATTGGGCTCATACCCAGTCACCATCTGGGACGCAGAAAAGGGTTGAGTGGCAGTAGGCCTCAGACGAATAAGCACAGCTGCATGCAATATTGCATAGCCCCAAGCAGAAATAGGGAGATTGGTGCGCATCACCAATGCTCGAGCAACCATTTGTAGTCGTTTAATGGCGGCTTCTGCGAGACCATTTTGGGTGTGAACATGAGGAACAGGATGTTCAACATCAATCCCAATGGACATGCAATAATCATCAAAAGTCTTTGATGTAAACTCTCCAGCATTGTCTAATCTTATAGACTTAATAGGATGATCAGGGTGGTGAGCCCTTAACTTAATTATTTGTGCTAGGAGTTTAGCAAATGCAGCGTTCCTTGTGGACAATAACATGACATGTGACCAGCGTGTCGATGCATCAACCAATACCATAAAATATCGAAATGGTCCGCATGATGGTTGAATAGGTCCACAAATATCACCTTGGATTCTTTGCAAGAATGGTATATTTTCTTTGGTGTCCTTTGCATAGGATGGTCTCGATCCTAACTTTGCTAAAGAGCAGGCTTTGCAGAACGAATAATGGGCTTTAGAAATAACCAATGAGGATTTTGGTTGAGCCATGAAGTCACTTTGACTTTAGAAGCAGAAATTGGAGTCAGGGGAGCAGGGTGGCGTCAAAGCCACCCTGGAGCCGCAGGGGGATGGCGGCGCCGGCTAGTGGTGGCCGGACTTGAAGGGGGAAGGCGCCGTGAGGCGCAGGTGCTCCTCCTTGATCCAAATTTCGAGTTTTACTTCCTTTCGTTCTGAAAAAGGGATGTCCGTGTGAAGTCTTTAATATACGGATCATCATGTCACGACCTGGGTGTCCCAAACGGTCGTGCCAAAGCCTATATGTGTCGGAATCCCATAAATCATCTCTCATGACATGGTTGGATTCAATGACTCGAATAGTGGTTGCATACAACCCACTAGAGCGACACATAAGTTTCTCTAAGACTCGTTTATGTCCGTAGTCATTAGAGGTAATGCAAAGGAACTCTTGTCCATTCTCACAATGCGTTTCCGCAGAAAACCATTGGCTCTTACATCTTGTAAGTAATAAAGTTCGAGAAGTATGTCCATGACATGAGATAAAATAAATCGATACTTTATTAATAATAGCCAATGATTACATCAAAGTTTCTTGACCAAAATCTAATCCAATATAAAAATCAAACCGTAGACAAATCGTAGTCACTCAATCCGTTCGGTAATTTCAATTTAGTTGTGACCAGGTAAGGTAAGGCGAGATTTTGGTGGAGCGTTGCTCACTTTTAAAACCGTTCTCTCAGATCAAACCTTGCCTAGACATCACAAGTACTCTTGAGTACGCCTAGAGGGAAAAAGTGAATACAATAAGTCATTTTATTGATTTAAGGCATAATTGCCATTACATGATTCTTGGAAATAATAAAGACTATAAAAATCTGCGGCATTTTGTCTTCATCGCCAGATTTAAATTCTTTGTGAACTCGATGTCTTGATCACCATGATGCGACTACCTTCGTAGGTACATTGCAAATTCAGGTCCATTGATCAGACGTTCCATATCAGAAATAGACACCATAAAGAGGATTCTCCCTTGATTGAGGCGCATTGGCGCAATATGCATAGTCCTAGGACTGGTGGCGTTGGAAAGTGGTGCCCATGGCCAACGTTGGCTCCATGGTTTCCAACCCTATTTCCCTCAAAATCACGCCTCCTACGGTCGTGGGATTGTCGCCTTGAGCGATTACCTTCTTGAGCATTTCGATCGTATGGATCATGACGTCGATGGCGACTTTCTCTAGCCATAGGACGATGCTCTTGATAGCTATCTTGAAGCCTATCAAATCTTCTTTGCACAAGTTCATTGCCATGTCTTTCAGCAGTGGCCATAGCTTCAATAAGCTGTTGGAAACTTGTGATCCGTCTTGCATTTACATGAGTCCGGAATAAGTCAGAGGACCTCATAGCATAGACGGGGAAGGTATTGAGGGTTTTCTCAATCAATTGGTCTTCTGTGATTGTTTTTCCACAGAGACGCATCATTGCTCTGATGCTGAGAGCTTCCGAATAAAATTGCATGACAGTGTCAAATTTAGAGAAGCGAAGATCTTTCCATTCTGCTTCTGTATTCGGAAGTATGGAGTCACGAACATTGCCATATCGTTCGCGAAGCGCATGCCAAAGCTTTATGGCGCTATCCTCATTTATGAACTCAAACTGTAGGTCACTATCCATGTGACGTTTCATGAAGGCAAGTGCCTTGGAATTATCTTTCTCAGTTTGAGGGTCTGGAGCTGTTTCTATAGGACAAAGCTCTTGGATAGTATGCAATAAATCCCGGGCAATAAGGTGGGTCTCGACATCAATGACCCAAATTAAGTACATTTTGCCTGCATAATCCAATGGAACAAAATCGAGTTTGTTCATGTTTGACATCCTCAAAGATGAAACAAGAACAAGTTAGTTTCGGAGTCAATGCTTCCACGAAAACTAATATAAATAAGATTTCCGAGCTATGCTACCAAGAAATCGATTTCCAAGAATAATTGGATTAGACCGAAACAATGATGTTTGAATGGTCAAAATAGATGCTCACGAACGCTCTTAGTCCGTAGCATACGAACTCTCTTAGTTCGTTAAATCGATGCTTACGGACGCTCTTAGTCCGATGTCTTACGAACGCTCTTAGTTCGTTAATTGCGTGAATCCCCACGATTCCGCTTTTCAAGATCGAACCCACGTTATAAGAAAGGTGGGATGTAGAAGAAGGGAGGTTTTCAAGTCCCCGAGAAAAAGAAGAAATATTCAAATTTCAAATTTTAGGAACTTTAAAACTTACTCTTTTGAATACTTACTTGGTGAAAATTCGGAGCAGATTCTGTTCTGAACAGCTTGTACCTCGATTGGTGTACAGATCTCAATATGACTCCGATAAGGCTGAAATTCTGAGGTTAGATGGAAGAGACAGAGACGAACAACTTTGATGAAGAAAGTTTTTCGATCTGAGCTTCCGAACTAGACGTTTCGAGGCTTGCAAGAAGACGGATGTGCACAGGAACGGAAAAAAGATGCAGTGGGTGTGCGTTGGCTTGTTTGCGCAGCAGGGATGCTTCGGTGGCAGCAGGCTGGAACGCAGGGCTGCAGGAAGGGGGCAGCAGGGGCTGCTGTGCAAGGTTGCAAGCACACGGGCGCTCGGGCTGCAGCGAAGGCTCGGCTAGCTCGGGCTAGGGGTTGCTTTGTGAATGAGTTTTGGTTTTCTGTTTTGTGGTTAGAGTCGTGCTGATAACGTGTTTAAGTATAATGTATTTGAGAGAGATTGATGAGAGAGATGTGTTTCATTATAGAGAATAGGAGCCCTATATATAGGGATTACAAAGTGCATAATCTAATGTTACAAGGAATACCAATCCGTGTAGGATTGGGAAATCTAGAACCTTCTCTCCTATTCCTATTCCTAGTTTGATAAGGCACACTAAACTTGATTTTCCTTCAACAGTTTAGCATTTGATTACCACAATCATCATTTCAGTTTTATTCGATAGACAATATATAAAGCGTAATTTTACAACAAATAGATGACCAAACGGTTTTCAAAATTATCCTATTAAGTTTAGAAACAACTCAAATCAATCTGCTCTTCCTCCTACTCCAACTCTCTGCAAGTCTTCACCTGTCAGTTACATTTTAATTTCACTAATTACTTTCATAAACGTACGTACCTGAAATTAGCAGGTCTTTGAGGCCAAACATGAAGCCCTTCGGTTGCTCCGGCCGGAGCTGCTTTCACAGTCACACGATCAATCCAATCCAACGGCTGGTCTTCAGACTTGACAAAGTTCCGGCCATACCCCATGTTATCCACGCTCACATAAGACCCAACGCTTGCCTTTTTCTCGTCAAACGACAACCCAAAGAACGCCTTCACCACATCCCTCACACCATGCAAAACAGACTCGGCTACACCGTGGCCTTCAACTACAACCATACCCCATGTCTTAGCTCCAGTTAGTAGCTTGGCCAGCTCTTCGGCTCGATCGTTGCCTCGTAATTTGGTCATGTTTATGGACGGTAGGGGTTCTGAGACATGATAGCTGGATAAAGCCGGGTTCTGGTCGTGTTCAGGTTGCAGCGCCACGAACCTCTCCGGCAGGTGTTTGAGTCCTTGGCGAGCTAGTTCTTGAACTGCAGGCACTCTTGTGGTTCGTAATTGACCTGCTTGGTCTATGTAGCTGGCTTCATGAAAGTAATTATTTTCAGTACTGGTCTCCATGCCTAGCTTTGAGTAATGTGGAGCTGTGATTAATGGGTTATAGAAGGTTAGAGGATTAGGGGTTGCTAAATTATTGGTTTGCTAGATGACCTTATCATCACAAAGTCTTGCAAGTCTGCTACTAACTAAACTGGAGATGGAGATTGAGTGTACGGACAATGTGAGCACTATCTTTATTGGATTGGGCCAGGTTAAAGGCCTAAAGATCGCATTATACATATCTTCAACATTTCTGATTTGTATAAAAGGTATCGATTACTGAATAATTTCTTTGAAGTATTTGTTCACACTTTCAGTAATATAATTTATGGATGCGTACAGTTGTCATGGATACACGAGGGATATGCCAAGATATGGGCTGGTTGCATATTAAATCCACTTGCATCGTTTTTATTATGATTTTGAAACTTTTTAGGATCTATCTACATTCTCCTATTTTCTCGATTTGATGATATTAAAGACGGCCTAGGGTTTCATAGTTACAATATGTCCACCAAAGAAAAAGAATTAGGAGAGAGAAGAAAATAATTCTTCACAAAAAAAGGCCATTGGCTAAATGGCAAAATCCGCCTAGTGGTAGGCTTAAAATTAATATTGATAGTGACTTTAGAGTGGAATTGGGTTGTGGAGTTATTGGGGTGGTGGTCATGAATTATTCTGGTACGATTATTGCTGCTTTGGTTAGACCTTTTGTACACGCTCACTCAACTCTTAATATGGAAGATGAGGCATGTAGAGTTGGTATTCTTCTTGGTTACACTAAGGTTGGTCTGATTTAGATATTGAAAGTGACTCTGCCAACTTGATTGTTGCTCTCAAGAGTGAGGAGAAGAATTTCTTGGATATAAATCGAGTTTTACACCTTGAATTTGAAATTTGAAGACTATCCTATTTTATTTGGTTATTAATTTCCACTATTCTCAATTTCTCATTCCAATTTCATAAGACATAAAGGAATAACTTTTGGAGAAATAAAAGACATATGGGTAGGTTGGGTAATGAGCTGCTTTTAGGGCCAACTTGGAATATATGTGTATGTGTGGGGTCCTTCCATTAAGAGATTTCTTGTTGTTGTCATTTTAAGGGATCTCTTGTGGGATCCATTTTTTAATCGTATTTCAGCATTTCAATTGTTTAGTTTATTATTATTATTATTATTATTTTTTTAAGGAAGTGTTATAAAAGCTAACTCAGCGCCCTTACTCGAATTTATTAATACTCAAGAAAATAAGATACATAGCAAGGGGGGCTAGACCAAACCTTGCTGAGAGAAAATACAAACTTGCAAAGTACAGAAGATACATAAAATCATTGAGAAGTGGGAAACTAGGCTAAGATCGATTCTAAAACAAACATAATACTAAAAAACAAGAAAAAGAGGCACTCCTTATCTTTTCTGCTTTTTCAATTTTTCCACCCATAAAAACAAGACAACATTTCCACTATGAAAAACAATAATTTTGAAAACCTAAATAATTAGCTTGTACAAACCTGTGGAGCTCACTAGGAGGATTATCATACCAATAAGTAAACGTTGCATTTGAGATTTCCAGATTTGCCACCTTGTCAGCTACAACATTACCTTCTCTAAAAATATGACTACATCGAAAATTCATTTGGTATACTTTAGGGAGACAAATGCGCCAATGAACTCTTAAATTCTATGGAGGAGAAAATGACCTAGAAGAAAAGCAAGCTACCACACACTAATAGAATCACTTTCCAACCATAAATAAAAGGGGCTGTGACCACTTACCCAATTTTAGACTCAAAATTGCCCACTTACTCCACTAAGAGTTTTTTAACCTCATCTACCCAATTTAATATTTAAGAACAGTTTTGCCCTTAACTCAATTATTTAATTACATATGCATCTCCTTGTCTCTCTCATCCCTCATTCCTCATTCCTCAATCTGCTCCTTCTCTCTCATCCCCCATTCTCCGATCTCTCTCTCTCTCTCTCCCTCTCTGTGGCAGCGTGCTGGGCGTACGCAGGCGGGGTGGCGCTGGGATGGGTAGGCGTTGGGTTGCGCAAGACGTGGGTGTGCTGTGGTGCGCAGGTGGAGGGGCAGACCTGCTGGATTCTGCAGCGATCTGTGTTGGGATCTGCGCTGTGGGCTGCGTGGGTTGGCCAGCGCGGGTGTGCTGGCCGCGTGGGTAGGAAGACGATGGGATGCTACTGTGGGAGCAGGAGAGGGACTAGGCGCGGGTGGAGGCTAGATCAAAGGCTGGGAGGCTCCGGTGAGGAGGTTGGATCGAAGGCCGGAATGCAGGCGGTTGGGATCGGTGCTGCAGGTGGTTGGTGCTGCAGATGACTCCGGTGAAGGGGAGGCGGTGTTGCAGTTCCTTATGGGCTGGCGGAGACGAAGGTCGATCTGGTGGGTAGGCCTCCGGGAAGAATTGAACATCAACTCTTTTTTTTTTGAAATAGTTGATGCCTCAAAGTATTGCTCTTCAGTTCATTTTTTTGGCAAGGAATAGCATTTTTTTTTTTTGAATGTCTATTGGATTGGAGGCCAATGATCTACTATCTGTTCAACAATGTGAGTAATCTGGCATTGCAATGTAACTGTGGGGTTTGTTTGATGGTCTACTCGGGGGCAGTAGACACATTATTGGCCCCCAGTAGACTTTGAAATGAGGGACAGGGATCACTATAGTGTGGTGTTTTGATAAGTGACCTGTTGTTTTCTGTGTATTAAAGTCAAATTATCTATGAATCCTACAAAATTGTGCATTTTTAGTGGTCTATTGGGGGGCAGTAGAGACATTGGACTTTGTATTGGAGGCCAATGATCTACTATCTGATCAACAATGCAATAATATGATTCTTGGGGGGCAATAATATGCATATTACTTGATTAATTGTGCCTGTAGTGTATTCATTTTAGTTTTGGGAGATTATGCAATTCACTGAGAGGGCAATAATATGATTATTGGGAGGCAATAATATGATTACTGGGGGGCAATAATATGATTACTGGGGGGTAATAATATGGTTACTAGGTATTATTAGGGGGCAATAAATTTAGACGCCAGAATCCGGTCAACAGTACGGTGGCCGGATTCCCGTCACCGGTCACAGGATTCCGGTCGCCGGTCGCCTGAGTTCGCGGCCAGCCACTGGTCACCGGAGCACAGTAAGGTGGAGGATGACTTTTCTCTCTAAGTGAGAAAGAAGGAGAGGGCAAAAAAGTCCCAAAAATAAATAAAAAGAGTAAAAAAAGAATTAATTGGGTAAAGGGGAAATAATCTCTTAGAGTGTTTTGGGTAAATGGGGTTAAAAAACTGTTAGTGGAGCAAGTGGGCAAATTTTAAGCTAAAATTGGGTAAATGATCAAATTGTAGGGAGTGTTTGATATTTTGGGAGTGTTTGAAATATTTTTCTTTATAATTATTGGATTTAATTATTTATGAATATATATAATTATTTATATTTTTCGTCTTCTGGAGTTTTTAGTGAATTTAATCAATTTATGCATTTTTTTAGTTAAATGGGTTGCATTGTTAACCCTTAAATGTGTCATTTTGTCTAATACTACACGACCTATTTGTTAAATGGGTTAAGCGGGTTGGAAACGGGTAACCCGTTTAATAAATAGGTTGGGTTTGAGTTTAGATTTTTGACACGATTATTAAATGGGTTGGGTATGGGTTTGTATCTTGAGACACGACAAATACCTTGACCCGACACGAACCCAACCCGACACCACCCATTGACAGCCCTAATTGAACTAGATTAAATCAATGGACGAGCCGAGTCTGTCCAACCTGAATTGTTTATGCTGATAATTGTAAATCACAGTTATGAATGTCTTAACAATTATCAATTTGGCTGAAAATTTGCAGAAGTAATCTACTCACATAGACCTAAAAACTGAACGGTCGAGATCTTAATATATTATCAAAAAATGGGTCTAATAAGCTATGGGCCAAAAAAAGAATCTCTCACTAAAAGGGCCCTATATAAATATTTATGAATAAATACGTGATCAAATCATAAGCATGCATGTTTATAAGCAATTAAGCATACTTTTTCCAAGAAAAGTAAGGATGCCCTTATGGCTTAGCTAATGAATAGAAGCACTTATGTTCTAGGTCCTTCGAAAATCATTCTATACAAAATTATTCAAATTATTTGATTACCACATTCATCATTTTAGTTTTATTTGATAGACAATATACACTACACGAAAAGTAGTATGTCTACGACAACCTCATAGTCATAACATGCTATAAATGCTCGTTGTTACTTACAGTTTTCCACAACGGAAAAAGGTAAAAAATTATTTATCACTACATGCGTCATTTGCAAGTTATTAATTTGGTTATCGACAACTCATTTTGCACGTTTTCATCTACAAGTTATTAAATATTTTCAAAACAACAACGTGCAGCGCACTCGTTGTTAAATACTTTCAAAACAACAATGTTAGAGTGAACGCTGTCAATACTTTAAGACAAAAGATAAAAGAAAAATAGCTGACAATTGTGCGGAGTTTTGTCACTTTATTGGGCTCAAAATAAATTGGAGTTTTGCCACTTTATTAAAGTCACTAAAAACTCGGTTCAGAGATAGATGGAGACAAATTTCTTAAAATGAAAGGCCTTGAAGGCTTGAACACTCGTTTCATATATAGTTCATGACCATACATTACTAATTAACAGAGACATCTAGCACGTAGGTAGTAATTGCATGAAAATTATTGTGCGTGCAACTAATTAACATAAGTTCAATTCAGTACTTCTTGAGGGCTTTGCGACGAATCTGAGATTCAGTCGGAGTTTTGACGTCAGTTGCCAACCCAATTGCTTGAAAAGCTCGGATTACATACCAAGTCAAGTCGACTTGCCACCATTCTAGGCCTTGTCGAGCTGAGTATTCAAATGCATGATGGTTGTTGTGCCACCCTTCTCCAAGTGCGATCCATCCCAACCACCTATTTTGTTAAATTTCAATTTAAGCAACAAAAAAAAAAATTTAATTGTTAAAAAAAAAAACAAAAAAAAATTATATATGTCCCAATTATTACTCAGTGATTTCTGAAAAAAAAAATTGTACTCATTCGCTAATCTAAATGTAGGGGAGCAAGATCAAATAAATCCATACCAATTGTTCTTTGACAGGTCGCCGGTGTTCCATACTTGTTTTCCCCATATGTGACCGGCCGAGTTCACTAGCAAAGTGAAGTGGAAAACATATACTATCCTCACTCCCTACAATCATTCACTAAACTGATGGATAAATTGTTTTCGATTTTCAAGTGTTTTTATCCGAAATAAAATGGACTCCGGATTCGAGCCATATATATACACACATGATGAAGTGAGGTAATTGCAATTTAGTACATACCGTTCCCCAAATAAAGAAGGGTAGTCCACCTAGGGCATAGAGCAAAGCTCCAGAAACAAATACGTGTAAGGGGTATGTACGATGAAGAAATCTATAGAACCACTGCTTTTTCATATCCTCAACGTTCTTCAGTCCTCCATACTGACAAAACTCATATATAACATTGATCTCAACTTAGTTTTCATACTAAATTATATAACCTTAATTAATTACTCCTTACTTTTCGATACCGAGAAGCGCTGTCAAGGATCCAACCCATATGACTAAACCAGAAACCCTCCAAGGGGCTGTGAGGGTCTCTCTCTGTGTCAGTAAACTGGTGATGGTACCGGTGTGTGCTCACCCATTCTATCGGACTTCCCTGCAAATAAACCATCAAAATTAAACACAAGCGTTTGTTCTGTACTAAGAGAACAAAGTCAAAAAATAGCAGCACATAGAAATACATACCTGTAGTGATAGAACCCCAAAATAGACAAACAAGTATTCGAGCCATTTGGGAAGCTGGAAACTCTTGTGCGCAAGGTGTCTATGGAAACCCAAAGTGACTCCCAAACCGGTGAGAATGTAGAGTGCGGCAGCCACCCAAAAGGCAGCCCAGGTGAAATGAAACGGAGCAAACAAACAGAGGCCGTGGAGGGCCAGTAAAGTAGCCGCTGAGGATATGTCTACCAAATTCCATGGTCTCCCCCAAAGTTGTACAAAGGGAGTCATAGCAATACTCACCACAAGGCCACCCATTTCTGGCTTTCAGTTGCTGCACTACTCTCTAGGCCAGGTATATATTTGTAATCGATGAACTTAATCTGTAAGAGAAATAAGTTGATGATGAGTTTGTTGCGCGCCAGGCCACTACATATATGTAGACCAACAAGGGGGGAAAAACGAGAAGAGAAGATAGCTAGTCTTAATGCAAATTTAAACACCCTAATATTGTCAGATGGGCATTAAGGTAGCTGTAGCGTTGGTTATATGCAGTTATGCTCCTTCAAGGTGCTTGATTTTCTTTTTATCAATTTAGAAAAACGTATTCAACTCATTTCAAATTCTAAAATTCTAAATCGATTATTGCAGGTGATGTTCTCATATCAATTAACCGGCCAATGACTTTACCGGACTCAATTAAGGCTAGGGTTTCGGGTTAAGGGTTTAGTTTCTGGCTTGTTGCTTGTATTGTGAAAAGAGCATCCAAACATATTGTAATAAGTTCCTTGTAAAATGAAAGACATGATTATCTGCATTTTTGTTTTGTTTTGTTTTGGCAGGCACCTAATTATTGATCAACTTTCGTTGGAGGTGGCTATGTTTCTTTCTTAAGTACCTACTAAAAATATTGCCGACTTTGTAAATGGTTCTTATTCACTTTGTAAATGGCTCTTTTGCCAATGTTTACTTCAGTTAATCAGTTTGATGAGGAATATGAGGTTCTTGACCAATGAGGTCAAAACTAAGAATGTTTTGTCCATCCAAACATGAGAAAAAAAAAATCTCCTTTAGTTGATTGTTTTATTGTCTGACAATAGAGTGATTTACTATTTCACAAAAAATTTAGTACGTTGTTCGAGATTTTTAGGTATATAATCCTCCTACCCACATAAATGTATGACCATAATAATGATAAATACTGATAAAGTAATCTGAGATTTACATCCAAAATCAATTAGTGTGTTAAGAAGAAGAAGAGTGTGTGCTGATGGTAGTTGTGTAGGGTGTGGGTGTGCAGAGGAGTCGGTAATCCATACTTTATGGGAGTGTCAATTGGCATGTAGAGTGTGGAAACTCACTTTCTTAGCAGAGGTGTGTAAGGTGTGGAAAGAGAGGGATTTCTTTGATCTCTTCTTGCACGTGGCTGCTATTGTTAAAGAAAATGAATTGGAGTGGTTTGGAATCATGCTTGGCAGCTTTGACATGAAAGAAATATATAGTAGAGCCGAGAACTTCATTGAGAAAGCAAGTTGTTGGTGGGAGGGGTTCTGGGATATAGGTGCGAAAGATGAATTAAATCAATTAATGCATGAGGCCATGCATGGGAGGAGTGTGGACGTGCATGGAGTGATGGGTGGGGCTAATTAAAGGAGGCAATAGTAGGCCAAGTCTATGAGAGGTGTAATAAAGTTGAATTTTGATGGCGCGCTTAAGCTTGATCGATCTCAAGGAATTTATGGTACGGGTGCTGTGTGTCGAGATGAGAATGGTACTGTATTGGAGTGCTTGCTGTTCCGGGTGTTGGTTTTGTAAGTCTATTAACCTTTGAGTTTCTAGCTCTTGTCAATGAGTTGCATTTTTGTATTCAAACAGGCTTTACGTGCCTGAAAATTGAAGGTGATGCCCAAAATGTTTTCACTGCGTTAAACTCTAACCATAATGACCTCAGCTCGGATGGACTTCTCGTTGATGAAGTAAAAATACTTTTGAGTTAGTTTCAGTCTTGTAGTTGGGGTTATATCCCTAGAGAGTATAATAAGGCTGCCCATTGTGTAGCAAGAACCACACTTTCTCTACCTTTCTCTACTTATTGGTGGAGGATGGCGCCGGAGTGGCTTAATTCAATTTTAGTTCAAGAGTCAAGTATTTGAGTATGTGTAAATGGAGTGTGCATGGTACTCTTCCCATTCAACTTGCGGGGGATTTAATGCGGCCACTATATTCACCTTGATGTAATATTTTCTTGATAATGAATGAATCATCCTTTCTGATAAAAAATAAATAAATAAATAACCAATTGGCAATTGATTGAGTGGCCCGTGGCCCAAACCCTTATAAACCTCCTTTATAAACCTATAAGCAAAGTTATACTTTTCCAATTTAGGAGTTATATTTTTTCACATTCTCAACAAACACAAGTTAAGTACTTGAGTAGTTAGCTATTAATTTAATACCTAAATATAAAATAATTGTTGTCTGACAATAAAAATCAGAAGTGCTAGATGTGTAACGATAAAACACCTCATGGAAAATAAAAGTCTCTGTTGATTAAATGGACACATTTCATAAAATATGACATTTAGAACTTGTCTTTGAATTTGTTGCTTTTGTTGAAGTTTGTTTATGTTGATGCTGTCATGATAGGAAGTTTTTTTATTATTTTTTTTTATTTTTACAAATGATCCTAATTATTTACCCTTGCAATTATGTTTTTTTTCTTTTTTCTTTTTTCTATTTGGCAAGTCAATCATCCCCAAATCCTAAACCCTTATTTTCCTGTAGACACAGAGAACTTCAAAACTCTTTGCGATTTTCTCTTTTCTCTTTTCTTTTCCATCAAAAACTTCTAGCATAGTCATTCTATCTCTCTAACGTGATGCTTTGAAGTTTAATTATGGTAGAACAAGCAACTTTATACCCATATTTGGAAAAAAAATTTACATTTGATTTGCAATGGAGATATGGAAGAAAAATATGAGTTTAGTGATCATTTGAGCCCCTTTGAATCTATCATTCCTGGTAAGATTCTAACTGAAATTATTTGGTGTATTTCAATCTATCGCTCTCCCCTAAAAAGATCAATTTCTCAGCAATTTGGTGGATTATGAGCTTTAAATTTGTGTGTTCTGTTCGTTTTAGTTTGATTTTGGTATGGCTTGCTTGCTAATCATGGTTTCGATGTGAGTTGATTGATAATTTTAAAATTATTGACGTTTTGATTTCATTTTGACTTTATTAGTCATATCATCAGTCTACAAAATGCTTTATGTCACTGAAAATTGTATCTTGAATCAACGTTGCTTAATCAGATGTGAGAGGTTTTGGATCTCCGTTAGTTTAGGTGATGTATATGCTTATATCTTTCGTCTGTTTTTTTATAGTAGTCATGGTGACATACCTAAATCCCCAAACTTAATTAATCGTGATTTTTCATTTGAGCCGTAAACTTTACCACACTAATTGCAGAACTTTTGACATATTGCACTTCAACAATGATCGACTCTGCCAACCATATTAAGCCGAAGCAATTATGTATTTGGTGAAATCTTATGAACTATTTGATGCATGAATCATATTAACAATTTGGTAGAAATCATATTTAATGATTGGCACAACAATAACTGGTCGATCCAGCAGCTAGCGGACGTAGCCAGAGAAAAATACCTACCACCGTTCGATCTGTGAATTAATATTACAAAACAAAACAACAAATCAACTTTGTATGTTTAATAGATAAATAACTTCTTACCATGGCAGCGTCGATATAGATAAATAACTGTAATTATCGGATGGAACAAAATTGATAAAGTTTGAGTAATGACAATTATTCAAACAAGCAACAACACAAATAAAAGAACACAAGAATTGCTGACGCAGTGTAAACCTCTCCACTGAGGAAACTTCACTGCGTGGCTTTTAACGTAGCCAACACGAGAATCAAATCCAATATGAATTAAATCGTTACAGATCACAAGTAGTGGTATTCAACACAACCACATTGACTAGCAACAATGCTAACTTGCTCACAACTGTAAAAGACCTATTCTAAACAACTATGAAGCAATCTGTATAGATGAAGAAATCTGGACACGCCTTCAGATTCAATCTTGCCTTGAAGCCTCACTGATCTCAATCACATATGCAAGTGATGAATGCAGTGAACAAGCAGTATGATCAATCAATCAAACAAACAATGAGAGTTTTGTAAAACAGTTAGTGCAGACTATGCAGCTGTACAATTAAAATTCTCAATCAGAAAACTCTACATCTCATAATGCAGTTTCAAAACCTTTTATAGAAGATAAAGACTCCCCCTCAATCCAATCACATTAAACACCGATTGAGATAAACATGGAAAGGTTTTTCAAAACAATATGCAATCACAATCTTTTATCTGATATGTATTCAAAACAATTCTAAATGCAGATAAGATTTCCTAAACTCCTTTCCTTAAACACTATTTAAATTGGATAGTTTAGACCCACAATATATGCATCAATCACATGCAAATTGATACGATATGCAAATTAAGAGCTCTCTAAACCTAGACCATATTTTCAGAATTATATGGAGAAAGAATCGTGTACAATCAATGCGTCTAACCCTAATTGATTCCTATTAGGAAAGATCTTTTTAACAAAAGATTGCCAATTAAAATAAACAGACCTAAATCAATTAGGTCTTCAATGGGACGATTTTAACTGGTGAAAAAAATCTTTGCACAATAAAATTTAAGAATAGAAAGATACTTCCCAAAAACAAACTTCCTAAAACCTAGGACTGACTCAAGGATTGCAACACAGATTGCAATCCCAATGCATATGCTGACTCATGAGATGCATTTACCTGTAACGTATTTGAGATCAGTATTAGGCCCTTTTCCAGCTTCTTCAGAGATGAATTGTCATGATATACTTCACTAGGTTTGTATGGGAATGCCAACAACTAACATGTACAAAATCTTGTACTTACAATCTCCCCCTTTGGCATTCCTATACAAAACACATCTAATTAATGCAAACTCCCCCTCAACAAGTACTTGAGGATCCTCACTTGGGAAGAAGCCTGCAATTCCTGTAACACTTATCACACACACCTTGTAAAAAGCAAGTTAAAGATAAGGCATAGGAATGTCAACGCAATTTCAAGATCAATATCAAAAGATTTAAACAATCAAAGCACAAGTTGATCATATCAAATTCACCAATATTCTCCCCCTTTTTGTCTAGGAATGACAAAGGCAACCTTCAGCTTGTAGTTAATGAACAAGTGAGAGCACAACCTTCAGCTTGTAGACACAGCTTTTGAATGAACCCAAGAATACCAGCTCTTGTGCTGCTCGTACTTGAGTGAATAAATAGAGGAGCATGCAACAAGGAACAAAAGTACATACTTCAAATATTTCATTCCGATATCATCATATTCCTTTGTCTTATTCCCTGCATGGGACTCAGAACCTCAACATTGGTATCTTCCCACTTCTATCAATCTCTATGTGCATGGCCTTCCCAATTTTCCAAAATTTAATGCAGCAGCCAACTCCAGAGCTTGCAAGAATCATCCATGAATTCATTGTCAAGTATATAGAGGAAGATAATGAACTAGCTTATGAAGCACACAAAAACTGAATATCGTTTTTTTTTTATTTTTTTTTTTTATATATATATATTTTTTTTAATTTTTATATATATACCGAAAACGCAAAACTAACAACCTAAAAATAGCAAAAAGGTTTCAATTGTCTTCCCCCCACACTTAAACCAAATATTGTCCTCAATGTTGGACAAATAATCACATGTAATGAAAAGATTTAAGTATAGAAAGAGAGAGAAAAGAAAACAACAAAAACAAGTATAGTTAAGAAAAGTAGAGAATGCTCCCTCTTGTAGACCTCCCAATGCACACAACCTTTGGAGACGAACTAAAGACACAAACCTCCAGGCTAATTAAGCCTTGACTTCCTCACATAAGCTCCATGCCAAACATGCTCCAAAGGTACTCCAATAATGCTCAAAGACAATAGGAAACATCACTTGTCACAAACTGATTTCAGCTAAAACCTTGCAGCAGTCCTACTTCTGAGGCTTATAGCTCATCCATTCAGAATCGGAATCCAAAGATCCTACTTGGAGATGAAAGTTCATATTCAGGGATTTCCGTACATATGTGGCGCGAATTCTAAGTCCAAGGGATGTGAAAACTAGAGACCTGCAAAGTTAGCAAAAAAAATACAGAAAACTGTCAGAATGCTGACAGAATGTCCTTTGTCCATTCAAACCTAAATACCGGAAGCTACAGGGGTCACATTCAGAAACCCTTTGGTATGAATGAAGTAGACATCTGGGGCTTCAAATACATATAAGGCTTGTCTCATTTGGACCCCGGGAATTATCTCCTGTTTTGCGCTTTATGTGGCTCAGCTGCCCAGTTTTCTGGTTTTCTGCCCTGACCTTTCTGTACTCAACTGGAGACTGCAGACTCATTAGAACTCAGAATTTCTATCTGTCAACTCCATTGAAAAATAGACTCCTGGGGCTTTTGATCCATGTATGGCACGTCTTCTGATTCCAAGTGAGCTGTGAACCCTAGCCGTTCAAAATGAACCGATCCGCGAGCCAGAAAAACTGTTTCGGTCAACAGTGATCTTCTTCTATCTTTCCTCAACTATATGACCTGCACACACACTAAAAACATAAAAAGGAACCAGAAAAGAAGCAAAGAAATTGAAAAGAAGATTCAGGTAAACTATAACACCCTTTTAACATAAAAGTTTCCTATGCCATTGCCATCTCCTCATCCATTCATTGGATTGCCTCCCAATTAGTGCTTGGTTTCATGTCATACAAGCGCACTTTCATTTCCAAATTCATTGAACTTCTCATGTTCAGTAATCAGTGACCTATTCAATGACTGATCGGTGACCTGATCGGCTTCACCACTGAAACCAAAATTATTTACACGGTTTTTGTCCACGGGATAGACCCATCTCTGGTATATGTATATATGATATCATCACGGAACACAAAAAAAAAAAAAACGATGTAACATTGACATTTTTATGACAAATGCAACTTATGTAGCGGAAGCTATGTAGAAGGAGGATCACCAGTAGATGTTTCGCAATAGACACCAGCCCAAGAAGAATCAATCAGAGAAAGATAGCCCAAGTATCAATACTCCCCCTAAGTGTGATCATGTGGTGAGAGATGCAAGGATGAAATGCAAACACACAATGAGTGGGTTGTATCCAAATGCTAAGAACAGATTTAATTTGCATAGCTTTTCCAACAAGAGCAATACCACTTAATCATAAACAAGAGTGCAACAAAATAAGTTCACACGAGTGAATTGATTCCGACAATCACAAGGTAAGATAGAGGGTGATCGAGTATTCTATACCTCTTGTTGTGAAGAGTGAACATATCTCAAGATGGGGTGTGTAATATTTGTGGAAACCTGAAAACCAAGCCTCACATACGAAACAAATTTAAGCACGTAAATTATATTCCCCCTTATAACACCGTGAGGGCATGATTTAAAATTTTTCTTTTGGCCTTTCACACAAAGTAACATTTTTGCTCAAGAAGACTACGACCCATGTAACGAGTATTGAGCTAGCAGCTCCCAAGTCAGATGACTTTAGGGTACTAGATGTAACAAGGACATCCCAAAGAGCACATCTACTCGAGTCAATAGTCTCATAATCCACCGGGGTGACCAAACCATTCCCGTTTCTTCCCAATCCTCATATCGTTCGTCACGACCGAGGGCTGTTTACTTTGGCAATAGCCTGGCCATGCTCCATAAAACATTCTTTTTTTTTTTTTTTTTTTTTTTTTTTTTCAAGGAGCAGCAAAAATAAGGAAATATTCCGTACAAGAGTATTGAGAACAGGCCAACCAACAAATATGACTTACCACCACTTAGAGTATGTGTGCATGTGAGGATTCAGGTGATAGAGAATATGTTGTTCAAGCTCACAATTACAGAGTGATGCAGGAACAAATTCAAAACATGCTAAGCAGCTCATTGCACACAGATTTAAGAAAAGGAGTAAAGCCCTCGTCAATCTAAGTTCAAATTAATCTGTCAGACACTTAGGGATACAAATCACAATCTTGAATTTCCAGAAACTGATCCTAACAATGCAGAAACGGAAATAATAATGCACCTATACTACCATGAAGACATACAACATGAATGCATGCAAAATGGATCAAGTGAAGTGAGAGTATCAATACTTAGAGCATCCACCAACGGTGCTTCTAAGTGATTCAAATTGAGTTCTGTCTAAAGGCCTAGTAAACGAATTAGACAATTTGTGTTCAGTACGTAGGAACGAAAGCAAGCTCAAGCATATTATCAAGATTATTCATATGAGCAGAAAAATAATTATTTGAACCTTTTTTAATCCAGATTTGCTTCTGCTTCAAATTCTGCTCTTTGGGGATTGCAATCCTGCTAATCAACTTCAGATGCTCTTTCAGCTCTGCTTGCAGCGATGCAGTTGAGCCTATTTTTGATGCTTTCCTCTGATTTTGAGTGACCCTGCGGAGCATATTACATCTAGGACGTATGTGTCCCAATTTTCCGCAGAAATGACAAGTGGGAGTGAAACTTTTTGAGTTATGAACATACCTAGGCTGACGCACAAAGATGTGACTGTCAGAACTTACCTGAGTTCTCCTTTGATGAGGTGGAGGTGCTGAATCAAATTTAGGCTTTTGAGGAAGAGTTGGGGGATGAGTTTCTTGGTCATTTGATGAGCTTGAGTGCACACTTGAGCTCACACCTTTCACAAAGTTAGAACGATTGATTTTTGCACCTTTATGCCGCAACCTTTTCTTGTTGGTGTGTGGTTTTCCAATTCCAATCATTTTGGAAACCAAATCTGACCCTATTGAGAATTTGTTGAACTTTTCTTGAGACTCTTCAAGCTTGACCTGCAAACTCTCAATTTTAGAGGTTAGTGAGATATTCAGATTTGATTGGGCTTTAACTTCAACCTGAAGGGTTTAATCCTGTCAATCAACTCAATACGCTCCACCTCCCAATTTTGGGAATTCATCTTATCCTGCAAAATATCAATTTTGTCAGTGTAAGCAAAGCGTTCACCTTCCCATTTTTCTTTGCATGATTCAAGATTTAACTCGGCCTTGATCTTTGCTTTTCTGATTTGCTCAATCTCATTCTCAAGTTTAAGATTTCTTTTGAACATCACTCTTGAAGCTTTATACAGTTCCCTGCACTTATCATTAGTCACATCATCTGATATATCAAAAATCTTACCTTTACTGTTGGAATCGTCAGATGCCTCATGATAAGGTGAGGAGATGAAAGCAATATTCTCTTCTTCATTCTCAGTTTGAGAATTTTCCTCACTGTCGCTCCAAGTTGACTTAAGAGCCTTGTTATTTCGTGAGCTATATTTTCTATTTCCACAATCAGAAGAGATATGACCAATACCACCACATTCATAACGTATAGGTTTTTCAACAACGCTTTTCTCTTTATCAAAATTATTGACTTTTGGGTTTTTGTCAATTCGTTTTTCAGATAATTGCCCCCTTTTTGCTTCAGATATACTTTTTGAAGTACTACCATAAGAGTTTTTATTTTTCAGAAATTTTTTAAACTCTTTGGTTAGTAAAGCTAAATCCACAGAATCACTATCATCCACATCTTTCATTTTAACAGAAGAGATAGCAAAATTTTGTACCTTTTTCTTAGGCTTGAACCTCATCATGATCTTCCATTGCGAGTAATCTTCACCATCAAAATATGGGGGACAATTTATCGAACTAGCAGCTCTGTCACATTCATGTTCCATCATGTCCTCGGATCTACTAAAAAGCTTTAGAACCCGCTCTGATGCCAATTGTAATTATCGGATGGAACAAAATTGATAAAGTTTGAGTAATGACAATTATTCAAACAAGCAACAACACAAATAAAAGAACACAAGAATTGCTGACGCAGTGTAAACCTCTCCACTGAGGAAACTTCACTGCGTGGCTTTTAACGTAGCCAACACGAGAATCAAATCCAATATGAATTAAATCGTTACAGATCACAAGTAGTGGTATTCAACACAACCACATTGACTAGCAACAATGCTAACTTGCTCACAACTGTAAAAGACCTATTCTAAACAACTATGAAGCAATCTGTATAGATGAAGAAATCTGGACACGCCTTCAGATTCAATCTTGCCTTGAAGCCTCACTGATCTCAATCACATATGCAAGTGATGAATGCAGTGAACAAGCAGTATGATCAATCAATCAAACAAACAATGAGAGTTTTGTAAAACAGTTAGTGCAGACTATGCAGCTGTACAATTAAAATTCTCAATCAGAAAACTCTACATCTCATAATGCAGTTTCAAAACCTTTTATAGAAGATAAAGACTCCCCCTCAATCCAATCACATTAAACACCGATTGAGATAAACATGGAAAGGTTTTTCAAAACAATATGCAATCACAATCTTTTATCTGATATGTATTCAAAACAATTCTAAATGCAGATAAGATTTCCTAAACTCCTTTCCTTAAACACTATTTAAATTGGATAGTTTAGACCCACAATATATGCATCAATCACATGCAAATTGATACGATATGCAAATTAAGAGCTCTCTAAACCTAGACCATATTTTCAGAATTATATGGAGAAAGAATCGTGTACAATCAATGCGTCTAACCCTAATTGATTCCTATTAGGAAAGATCTTTTTAACAAAAGATTGCCAATTAAAATAAACAGACCTAAATCAATTAGGTCTTCAATGGGACGATTTTAACTGGTGAAAAAAATCTTTGCACAATAAAATTTAAGAATAGAAAGATACTTCCCAAAAACAAACTTCCTAAAACCTAGGACTGACTCAAGGATTGCAACACAGATTGCAATCCCAATGCATATGCTGACTCATGAGATGCATTTACCTGTAACGTATTTGAGATCAGTATTAGGCCCTTTTCCAGCTTCTTCAGAGATGAATTGTCATGATATACTTCACTAGGTTTGTATGGGAATGCCAACAACTAACATGTACAAAATCTTGTACTTACAATAACTTTTGGCCATGCACGCTTAAACTTTTTATTTATTTTTTTAAGCAGAAACGTCCGTAGACCAATTACATGAACTTTGAGAAAAAGCAAAACCAGAATTGTAGCAGGAAAGCACACCCCCAACCCCTCACCAGGTATGATCAAAACGTTTTTTTGTCTTTGAAAACATGGATCGATAAATAGTCAAGTAACGTGAATTGATATCTGAAGGGCGGCTTAAAATAGAGCGTAAACGGACTTTATCATTTCTCATCTCATTATCTGGTGATTGGTGTGGTGTGTTTAGTTCGTAGCTAACTTACCTACTTCTGAAAATATCGTTTTCATTTCATATATAGCTGATCGAGAGAGCAATAATAGAAATTAGTGACTTAACTAGAATGCCCAGCTGCTACACAATACGGAGATAAAGCTCTCTGCTGCCTTAGCTAACCGACTTAATTAGCTAACATAGCTAACTTAGCTACTCCTGCAAATATCATGAATAGCTGAAGAGCAATAATAGATATGCATTAATGACATTACTAGGTAAAATAACTAGCTATTTAGAGCAAGTTCACCTGTTGGGTCAACAGGTCAGGGTTACTGGATTACTGGGTCAAGACACTGTTCACTGGACATGTGTTTCCACCCGTTCTGTTTCTTGACCGGTCAATTACTGTTCAATAAATTTTTTAATAATTTATTTATTATAGAATTGAAATATATTTAATGTAAGCTGGGATATTTTAGAACAATACATGAACTATACTCCATTGTTAAATAAGATTTTTATATTTCTAGAACTGCAACATAAATACATGCATGAACTATTTAACCCGATCTATTTTTGATACATTCCGTTAACTCCCCCGGTTACGGCCCATGCCATTATCAAATAAATGAAGGGTATAATTGTATTTTTGCAGTTTCGTCAGTTTGGAGTCAAAATCTTCATCTCCCTCGCAACTTAATTTGCTGGTTTCATCTCGCTTGCCTCTGATAACATGACTGCCATGGCTAACCTTGAAGAGCTTAGACTTGAAACAATGAAAGAGATGAGAGAAAACCAGAGAGAAAAGCTGGAGCAATTTCAGAGTTTTTCCAATTAATCCAACCACACAAACTTCTTACATCATTATCCTATTTATAGTTAGAGAATCCCTCTAACAATTATTACAACTGAAAAGAAAAAGAAAGGAAGACACACTAGATATATCCAAGTCATCGAATCAGCATGACAAGTCACCACTACATGGATGACAGCTGTAGTCCACAACACTCGTCAAGACTCAGCTAACACGTATTGACTTGCATAAGCGTTTAACACCTCCCCTCAATCTCAGTAGGGGATACCAAACTGAGATTGGCACAATGCTCTTTAAACACTGGACTATGCAGGCCTTTAGTAAAAACATCTGCAGTTTGATGTTCAGTTGGAACATATTGAAGGAGTAAATCCTGCCGCTGAACTCTTTCTCTGACAAAATGAAAATCATTGTCCAAATGCTTGATTCTTGAGTGAAACACAGGGTTTGAACAAAGAGCAAGAGCAGAGAGATTGTCACATTTCAACAATGGTGGGGCAGGAATCCTGACTTGTAGATCACACAAGATATGTCTTAGCCAAGAGATTTCTGCAGCTGTATTTGCAAGAGCTCTATACTCAGCTTCTGTTGAGCTACGAGACACTGAACCTTGTTTCTTTGATTGCCAAGATATAGGACAGTGAGCAAGATAGACTATGAATCCAGTAGTAGATCTCCTGTGATTGATTTCTCCAGCCCAATCAGCATCACAGTATGCATTAATGTAAGGAACCCCATTGCCATACTTGTAAAACAATCCTTTCGAAAGCGTACCTTGCAGATATCTAAGTATCCTTTTAACTGAAGCAAAATGAACATCAGTAGGAGTAGACATAAACTGCCATACAGTATTAACAGCATATGCAATATCTGGTCTTGTAAAAGTTAAATACTGCAGTGCTCCAACAATGCTTCTATACAACGTAGGATTGGACAATAGAGTTCCTTCAGTTTTTAGCAACTGAACATGGGGTAGACAAGGAGAATTGCACTCTCTGCAAGATTCTAGACCAGCTTTCACAATCAACTCCTTAGCATACTTCTCTTGAGACAAAAGAATTCCAGTCTTCTTGTATTGAACATTGATTCCCAGAAAATAGGACAATGACCCCAAATCTTTCATATCAAAAACTTCACTCAACTCAGTAATGACAGCTTCAATGCCTTTATTATCTGATCTAGTTATGACAATATCATCAACATACAGAAGCAAGGCAATCATACCCTTGTCAGTACTCTTAACAAACAGACTGGGATCAGAATGAGAAAACTTGAATCCAAGGGCTGGAAGAAAATTGGTAAATTTTTCATTCCAAGCTCTAGGAGCCTGTTTTAGGCCATAAAGTGATTTCTTCAACAAGCACACATAATCAGGATGACTAGGATCAACAAAACCTTGTGGCTGAGCCATGTAAACTTCCTCTCTGAGGTCTCCATGTAAAAATGCATTCTTAACATCTAGTTGCCTCAACTCCCATTTGTTCATAGCTGCAAGAGCAATAACAAGTCGGACTGTACTATGTCTTACAACAGGACTAAAAGTTTCATCATAATCCAATCCTTTTTCTTGGCTAAACCCTTGAGCCACAAGTCTTGCTTTGTATCTAGAAATAGATCCATCTGGATTTTTTTTTATCTTAAAAATCCATTTGCTTCCAACAATATTTTTCTCTGTAGGCAGAGGAACAAGATCCCAAGTGCCTTGTTTCAACAGTGCATCTATCTCCTCATTCATAGCAACATCCCACTCAGGTATACCAACAGCAGTTTTGAAAGATTTTGGTTCAATGGGATCATGAACTTCCATAATTGCAGAAAATCCACTAAAGAAAGCAAATTCATCAAAAAGATTTTGCTGAACAACACACGAGTAAGCACAATAGTCCTGAAAAGTTTTCTGTTTCACAATTCCATTCTTAGCTCTAGTCAACATAGAATGATTATTATAAGCCTGAGAATGATCTTCTACAAACATCAACTCCTGTGGAAGAGCATTATCATGAAAAACACCCTCAACATCATTAGAGTGATCTGAGCCACTAGCACTTGAACTTGAATTCCCAGAACTTGAATTCCCAGACTCAGATGACACATTATCAGAAGACACATTAGCATTAGAAGAATCATCCAACAGAGAACCACTACCCCCCTCAGCAGGAGAACCTGGGATAGCAGGTGAAGACTGATGGACATGTGCAAATGGGAGAACCACCTGTAACTGAGCTGGTGTGAGGACAGGCATCATGTGCGTGTGAGTGGGGGAAGGAGGAGGAGGAGATACAGAAGAGGAAGAAAAAACAAACGAGGAAGAAGTAGAAGGTGAGTGAGATTGAGGAAAAGACTGAGAAGACACAAGCTTAAAAGGAAATATTGTTTCATCATGGACAACATGCCTACATATCCACAATTTGTTAAGATCAATACTGTAACAAAACACACCTTTATATCCTAGAGCATACCTTAAGAAGACACACCGAGTTGTCCTAAGAGCAAGCTTATCATGAGAGTAGGGTCTGAGGTATGGATAACAGGCTGAACCAAATATTTTGAGAAAATGCAAGACAGGTACAGTACCAAATAGATGGAAATAAGGAGATTGCATTTGAAGAGACTGACATGGCATCCGATTGATGAGATAGGCAGAATGAGCAACAGCATGAAACCAAAAATGTTTAGGCAATTTAGCGGCAGACATCAAGGTTATGCAAGTTTCAACTATGTGCCTATTCTTTCTTTCAGCAACACCATTTTGTTGAGGAGTATAGGGACAAGTAATGAGATGTAAAATGCCTTTGCAATCAAGAAAATTCTTAAAAGCCTTACTGTTAAACTCACCACCTCCATCAGTTTGTAGAGATTGAACAAGAAGATGAAACTGAGTAGACACAAAATTGTAAAATTTGACAAATGTGGAGAAGGTATCAGATTTATTGATAAGTGGATAAACCCACACAAATTTTGTACAGTCATCAATGAAGGTCACATAGTATTTGAAGCCTTCAAGAGATAGACATGGAGCAGGACCCCAAACATCACTATGCACTTTCTGAAAAGGAATTACAGACTGAGAAACAGACTCTGAGAAGGGTAATCTATGCATCTTACCACTAAGACAATCAGGACAAATATGAGTGGAAGAATCATTATTATACTGAACATTAGAAAGAGACAACATTCTAGACACAATGTCAGAAGTAGGATGGCCAAGTCTGTGATGCCAGAGAGATGATTTGACAGCTGAGCCAACAAAAGCAGTGTGAGAGTGATGAGTAGGATGAATGAGCTTTGGTGTTTTGAACAGAAAGAGACCTTCCCCATTACTCTTTCCTTTGTACAGTAGAGCTTTTGATGCCTTGTCCTGCACACATATATCAACATCATCCATGACAATAAAGCAATGATTATCTTTGCAGAGTTTATTGAATGAGAGCAGATTAACTGCTAAATGAGGAACATGTAACACATTGTTAAGCTTGAAAGTGTGTTTGGCAGGAGTTATATTAGCAGATCCAATGTGTTTGATATGCAAACCTTCACCATTACCAATGGTAATAGAGTTGTTGGACTCAAATGGGTGAGCTATGGTGAGATTTCTGATGTCTGATGTCATGTGGTGAGTTGCACCAGTGTCTCCAATCCACACATCATTGTGTTGAGAAACAGATGAGCTTGCTCCAGAAGTGTGTGCACTCATAGCAGTAAGAGTAGCTGGTGGTTCAGCACCTTGATATGCATAATTGCTTCTGTGATGACAATCAAGGGCCACATGACCTTTTAAACCACAAATCTGACACACCACAACAGACTGGGATGGATGATTGGGAGGAATATCATTTCTGTAGAAGCAATTAACTGCAGTATGCCCCTTCTTACTACAAATTTGACACTCAGGAGAAGAGCCAATGTTGTTTTTGTACTCAAGAGTATGGCCTTTAAAGTCCGGTGAAGCAGGATTCTGAAAACACTTGGCTGCAATATGACCCTTCTTGTGACAAAAGTTGCATTCAGTATTTTGATAACAGTTGGAAGCAGAATGTCCCTTTTTGTGGCAGATTTGACACTCTACAGCATTGTAACCTCTGTATCCTTGAGTATCCCCTGGAGCATACTGTTTGTTATTATTCCAACTGGACTGCTTGCCACTCCACACAGCTTTCCCTTTGTCACTGTTATAAGCATCTGAAGCATTATTGTGGTTAGTCCTGTAGTTGGCACCTCTAGCAGCCATTGCAGTCATAGAATTATGTGGAGTAAATTGAGCTTCAATATCTCTTTCTGCAGCCAACAGTTGTGCTCTAAAATCCTTGAGAGAGATAGAACTATCTCTAGCTCGAATGACTGTCTTTATCATAGAGTACTCATCAGGAAGACCATTAAGACTCACAACAACAATATCTTCATCCACAATATGTATACCAACAGAGCTGAGCTGGTCTCTAGCATGTTTAATGCGCAACAAGTACTTATCAATAGAGTCAGCACCCTTCTTAATAGTTTGCAAGTCAGTCTTGAGCTGGATAATGTTAGCTCTTGAAACAGTGGAAAATCTTTCCTGCAAAGCACACCAGGCTTCATGAGAGGACTTACAGCCAACAATGATTTCCATAATCTCATCATTAAGAGTGGCCATGAGTAAGCCGAGAAGAGCCTTATCAATCTTCTTCCATTGTTTATACGCATGAGTAACCTCACTAGTCACAGATCCTTCCTCAGTCAAAGCAAACCGAGGTGGACAAGGATAGCTACCATCAAAGTAGCTAAACAGATCATTGCCTTCCAGGACAGACTGGAATTGAAAACTCCATTTGACAAAGTTGTTTTCACTCAACTTCACAGTGATCATACTCAGAAGTGAGTTAATATCAGACTGAGAGATAGCCATTTGGTCACAAACTTGACTGGAATCTACAAGTTATCAAGATGTTATCAAATTTCCTGATATAGCAAACAACGATTATGTTATCAGAGTTTATGTTATCACAACTGCTCTCCAATTATGAATGCATATTCTCAACCAGTAGCATCTTCACAAAATTATCAGATCAATGATTATTTCTCACAACCACAGTAGATTCGATCTTAGCTTTCATAGAATGAACACTCTCCAAGATTCACTAGACTTCAAACACGATAGATCTACTATTTCACTTCTGCAAATAGAATCAACAAGTTCGAATACTCTCATCTACATGGATTTGGCCAGATCAAGACCAAAACTAGGTTTAATTACTCACAGATCAAGCCAAAGAAAACAGATCTAAGTTCTTAGCATCAGAAAACACAGATCCAGCTCACAATGCAACAAAGTATTGATCATTCATCTCATCGCAGTGTAGAGAACAAATATGCAAGTAAAAGCGTAACCTTAAGAGCGTGATTTGCAGAGAGATTCAGCTCACAAAGTCACAGCGAGCTTGAGAAGATGCGGAAGCGAACTGAAACATACAAATACAATAGGTAAGGCCAGCACAGGATCAAGAGCCAAAGCTCTGATACCATGATAACATGACTGCCATGGCTAACCTTGAAGAGCTTAGACTTGAAACAATGAAAGAGATGAGAGAAAACCAGAGAGAAAAGCTGGAGCAATTTCAGAGTTTTTCCAATTAATCCAACCACACAAACTTCTTACATCATTATCCTATTTATAGTTAGAGAATCCCTCTAACAATTATTACAACTGAAAAGAAAAAGAAAGGAAGACACACTAGATATATCCAAGTCATCGAATCAGCATGACAAGTCACCACTACATGGATGACAGCTGTAGTCCACAACACTCGTCAAGACTCCTGATTGACTTGCATAAGCGTTTAACAGCCTCCACTCTCTTCACCTCCCTTCCCTTGAAGTCCTTCACCATCTTCATCCTAGAAGTCTCCTCTGTCCCTTTTCCCAACGACTCTCATAACTCCAACCAGTTCTACGACCCCACCGTCAAGACCCTCAATCTTGACCTCCCCACATGGCTCAAGTAGCCTTTACCGACAGAGAGCTCGCCGGCCGACCTCTGCGTCACTTCGGAGATCGTCAACACTGGTTTCCAAAACCAAGTCTACTGATGCCGTCAGCGTGCTGCTGATGTGGAACTGTTGATGTCGAGCTTCGAATGCTTCGAAAGCCGGAATCTGCAAATCAATCTCTACCCAGAGAAAAACTCAGATTATGAAGTGAAGGAATTTGCTTTTTTTTTACGGCTTGAAATTCGAAATCCATGGCAGGGTGGTCGGTGATAGCTGATGGGTCTATTGTAGATTGCCAGAAGAAGAAGGAATAGCCGGGCTACTTCTCAGAAGCTTCAAAACGCAGAGTTTCGGGGTCACCGGAGAAGATCCTGTGTTGGTTAGATTAGTTTCTTAGGGTTTTTCTGAAGGAAATATGTACTTGAGACTCGCTCCAGCCTCTGCCTCTGATGCTTGAAAATGGGCAGACGGTAGATTTGTTTATTCTATTTTGGGCTGTGAGAAAAAAGGGAGGGTTAGATTGTGTTTCAAATTCCGGGGTATGGGATTTGGTTGCTAGGGAGTGTGGGTTGGGTTCGAGTTTAGGTAGGGATGTGAAGTTGGTTTACACAAAGTTTCTGTATCTACTTGAGAGGCTTCTGGAGGATAAGGATTTGGAATGGAGTTTGGGTAGTACTGGCATTGATTTGGGGAAGCAGTTGATGGATTTGCAGGATGAGTTTACTGGGTTGTTTCCGGAAGTTGCTGATCAGAAGTTGAAGGATAAGGTGGAGTATTTGAATGCAGAGATGTCCCCGAAGAGTTTGAAGGACAGTAATGAGGTGGCCGGTGCTGGAGAAGAGAGGGAAGTTTTTTTTTTTCATCACTAAAAAGACGAAATTGCCCTTAAAAATATGACGGAAAACATAAAGACTAACGGAATAATTAACTGCCTGCATCGAAAATGGGTCGGGATCAATAGTCTATTTATTTATGTAGCAGTTCTGGAAATATAAAAACCTTAATTAACAGTGGAGCATAGGTCATGTACCGTTTCTAAAAATTTCCCAAAATAGATATATAGTAGTGATACATTATGGATAACCTACCAACAAAATTATTAATTATTTTAGGTGAATAAAAAAAGACATCGAATTTATTTTATTGATAAGAAAATATTTTACAATTTTTTTGTTACCGTTTATTACCGTTAGGGAAAAATTTATGACTAGTACCTGAAGTAAGGCCCCCTACGAATTTCAGTACAGCAATTTCAAACACATAAACTTTGGTACATCAAATATGAAGTCAACCCAATATACATACACGACGTTAATGACTCCGTCAGACGTCGTGCCATTACGCACATAATGAAGGACATAATAGGTTTTTCATTTTTCAATGGTTTCCTCTCTCTCACTCTCTCTGACTCCCCCCCCCCCCCGCCGCTCTCTCTCTCTCTCTCTCTCTCTCTCGAAATGGCTCTGCAACTCTGGGATCTCTTTTCCTTCTTCTTCTTTTTGTTGTCACCGATCACCACGTCTCTACACCGCCTTTCACCACCTTCGATTACAGCCCCTCACTTCAACATCCACAGCCCATTCAGCTGCCTCGAGGGCCGATCTTCACTGTGCCTAGGCTCTCAGTGAGTCCAGTCCGGTCTCAATTCAAGCCCTCCTTCATGTCGCCAAGATCACTGGTAGAGCACCCAACAAGCTCTCCAAGATGTCAGACCCTAATTCTGTTTGTTTTTGGTTTTGGTTTCTGTGTTTTTGTGAATCAGGTGGGATTGATGTGTTTTGCAGTAAGGTTGTGAGGCTTGGGATTGCTCAAGTGTTGATAGTGATTTAGCAGAAGTAGAAGGCAGAGATAAAAAGAAAAAATAGAATGAGTTTGATTCTGGGCTGGGTTTCGGGTAACTGGAGAGATAGAGAAGAAGAGCTGTAGAGATTGGAGCGGAGAAGAAGAGAGTGAGGGCTCTGATCACTTTGTCGGAGGTCTGGGCTGAATTCTAGGTGAAGAATCAAGCCTAGAAGAATAGGGATTCATGAATCCAATGAATTGAAAATTTTTGGGTTCGTGTAATTGTATCTAAGTGCTATAGTTCTCGTTGTTTCTGTTGTTAATCGGCCTTCGATGGAATCATGGAAATCGAAGACCTGAATTATAGAGGAAAGTCTATAAGGGATGAGGGTAATGGGTCTTGTTGTTATTGTTGTTGTTTAACGGGATGGTGATGAGAGGGTTGTATATTTTTTTCAACCCACAATGAGAGAGAGAGATATGAAGCAACCCAGATAAGAAAACTAGCAGCTTCTAATTCAAAGGTATAGTGGTGAGTCGCTCAACTCAGTTCAATCCTAGTCTTCTTCTATCTTTTTTTTTTTTAAATATTTTTTTTTACCTTGCGATATATTTAATTTAAGGTTTGAGTAGTATAATCTGTTGGATTACGTATTGATTGGAAATTTGGTGCATTTGTTAAGAGTTTAATTTTGTAGGAACATGAAGTGTTGGAAATCATTCATCAAGTTTTGTTTCAATCTTCAAAGAAAGCAAGGAACCAAGATAGTCGTTTTGAGAGTTCAGTGAGAGGAGGAGAGAGATGTGGAAGAAGAAGAGATAAAAATAAAAAATTAATTAAACAAAAAAAAAGTGAGGGTAAGAGAGCTGCCTGCCCAGAAGAAGAGAAAAGAGACAGCTAGCTGGGTGCTAGAAAAGTTGAAGAGACCATTTTATCCCTTGAAATATGACAGCTGGCACGAAACTAACGGCGTCATTGACGTCGTGTATGTTTACTGGGTCGGTTTTGAAACCTCATGTACCAAAGTTTATGTTTTAGAAATTGATGTACTGAAATTCGTAGGGGCACTTACTTCGGGTACTATTCATGAATTTTTCCCTTACCGTTATATACACATGTAGATATTAATTCAATACTTGGGAATATTTATCTGAATTTTTCACATGGTGAAATCTATAATTTTTAGACTCGATAATAAAGTATTTGATGTGACGAGTCTGTGAGAATTTTCGTGGAATATTTCGGATACTCAAACTAATTTCTACGCATTTCGGAAGTTTTGAAATTTTGGAAAACATGTAAATGAAAAAGAAAATAGGTGTGGGGTGATCAGGACCGTCAGATTTTCCACTGATTCATCTGTGCTACCCAAAATAAATTGGGAAAAGTATATAAATAGGGATCAGATCATGTCAAACTTGCTAGAACTCTCTGGACCATCGACCCAAGCGATGACCTGGCTACCCAAAAGAAGACCCGATCAGAAATTTCTTTTCCAGAGACGAAAAGACTGCGGCCCACAGCAGTTGGGTTCAGCTCGTCATCCTCTACTTCTTCCCGGTCACAGCTTAGCCATAAGTATAGCAAAGGGGGAGAATCAAGCGCTGAAAGTCAGCAACACTTCCGCAATGTTTATGCTTTTTCCGGTGACTCCGGTCACCATTGTTGATGCATGAACTATAGACATTGTTCTCCTCTTCATGTTCTACATGTTTATATACTTGGTTCAATTATAGTAGAGTTTTGATTGAATTGATGTTTTGGGTGGTTGTGGCTTGTCGGAGGTTTCCTGTTTTAGACGTCTTCTCCGCTACGCGACAAAAGAATGACATCCATGGCACAGATCACTCGACAGACTTGCTGACGCCAACCATGATTTGGAGTTGGACCGAGCTGGCAACCGGCCTGCTTGGTTCAAGAAATTGGTCAGGATCTTTGCCATTTTCTTTGCATGGGTCACCAAAGTTCAGATTGAAGCCAATTAAGAGACCACCTGTGGAAGCAAGATTTTCTTCCATTTCAGTCACCACCTCACCTTGCCTAAGTGGAGGCCGGTCAAGAGAGCACCGGTGAACTTGTTCTTATGGTACAGACATAAAGCTCTTTGTTCCATACCATTCTGAATTAGGGGTGGGTTCGTGAAACCGAAAACCGAAAAAAACCGAGCCGAAAGCCGAACCGAAGCCGAAAAACACCGAACCGAACAAAAACCGCACCGAAATGAAAAAACTGAACCGAACCGAACCGGTTCGGTTCGGTTTTCGGTTTTAGCATGCCAAAAACCGAACTGCACCGAAAAAAACCGAAACTGGTCAAAACGACGTCGTTTTGACTTTTGACTTTAGGGTTTCTAACTTAAGCCTTTTCCGCGACCTTTAGTCATTTCAGTCTCGCCTCTCGTCTCTCGTCTCTCACTCTCTCTTTCTTCTCTTCTCTGGGCCGCCTCTCTTTCTTCTCTTCTCTGTCAATTTCTCTTCATCAAGAAGGACTAGATCGATGTCCAAGGAGCAGATCGGGTTGATGAGTCATCGGGTTTCATTTGAAATCCAAGTATGGTGCCATGGTGGTTGACGAAAGAAGAACCAAATGGATTTATTTTCTGAGATTTTGGGTATGACGATGCATGAAGACTTGTGCTCGATCAGGATCTCAATGGGGTGAGCTTTACACACTGCTATTACTACTTCGCCTTATACAATGAATCTTTGTTTGTTTGTTTGTTTTTTTTTTTTTTGAATCTTTGCTTATCTGGTTTTGATGTGATTGTTTTTTGTTTCACTCTTGCTTGAGTGTGGAGTTGATATTAATCTCAGGAACTATCAAAAGCAAAGCAAAGCTCTGTCCGATGCTCTCGGTCAATTCTCAGGTAATCAATATTCCCAAAACCTTTCCTCTTTTCTGATGACGACGAGGTTATAATATGGACGAAATTATGGATCTTGATGACTAAAGATTTGATCTTTTTGTAAATTGGTTCATGTGCTTCTTACAGTACCCAACTTTTTAACTTTAGATCTGGCTTTCATTTATTTTTTGTTTGATCTGATATGTTTTGGCTTTCATTGCTGGTTCAATATCTATTGTCAGATTATTGCTTTGTTAAGGTGATTAACAGTATTTGTACTCATGGAAATGAACTTCAAGTCTTTGAATAATAAATGATGATGGCAATAGTGAATAATAAATCAAGTCTTTATATAGTCTTTGTAAGCACTAAGCAGTGATGTATACTATATTTATAGTTTGATGTATTCATTGTTGTTGGTGTTATAGTTTGATGTATTCATTGCTGTTGGTGTTGTAGGGAAGAAGCCCGTAGGGCTATATTGCACCAGCTGGCTTTTTGTGGTTCGTGAGGTATGAGTTCTGATACAGGATTACCCATAAGCCTTTTTGTTCTGATCCTAGTGTGGCTTTTTGTCCTCTTGTAATATATAGGAAATATTTTTGATCGTCTCCTGCATATTCTTATTTGCATGGCTGCACTGATGTGCTTATTATTCTTATTTGCATGGATGCACTGATGTGCTTATTTATGTAGTATATTATGCATATATTGTGATTTTGAGTTTTTGACCATCGTTGTGCAATGTTGTGTGTGTGCAGAATAAAATGCAGGACTTGGATCTATTGCTTGAACATGTCACAATCTGAAGCTAATTGATCACCCTTTCTCATTCATCCGTTTTACTGTCCAACTCTCTGATCTCCCTTCCTTTTTTATTGTTGCTAGGCTGGGAAAGCTATGATTGGCTGTTCTGAGGGCAGGAGGTATGTATATCTTAGTCAATTGTTGTTTAAAACTGTGTTTGTGTTGTGGCTCATATTTGGCATAGCTAGCTGTTCAAATGATTCTTTACTGGAGTTGGAAAATATGTGTTCATTTTACTTGGGTGTTGTTTTGCTGACCTTCAGTTATTAATTTCTGTTTGCAGGTGAGATTAGGGAAGAATGGTGTGGTGAATGGTTTGGAATTGGGTCCTCTCTCAAGACTTTGAGAAGGAAGGATTTGAATTATTGAAGCCTGGCATTGGAACCATTCTTATACCCATCTATATTTTGCTCTTTTTGTTGGTGTTGTATTTTTATTGCTGCTGTTTTTATCGTCTTAATGTTGTATTTTTATCGGAGTAGGACTAAAGTTGTTCTTATCGGAGTAGGCTCTAATAGGACCAAACGAAAGCCGATATTATCGGAGTAGGCCCTAATAGGACCAAATGATGCGTCAATAAGAGTAAAAAGAAGCTCTTGGGTAAATAAATATTTATAGAAAATCATTTTTATTTAAAAAAAAAAAAAAAAAAAAAAAACCGATTTGACCCGAACAGGACCGAACCGAACCGGTCGGTTCGGTTTTCGGTTTTGGATTCTCAAAAACGGAAAACCGAACCGAACCGAACCGAGGACATATTAGGTTCGGTTCTCGGTTTAGGGGGAAAACCGAACCGAAACAAACCGAATCCACCCCTATTCTGAATACACAAAAGGGAAAAAAATGCAAACAGTACCTGACCTTTGGCCTATTATTAACTTTAGTACCTGACAAAAAAAAATATCACTTTGATACCTGAAGTTCGGACCCCGACCCAACTTTAGTACCTAAAACACTGTTGGCCGTTACGGCGTTAGTCAATTGACATCTAATAAAGGGTAAATGTGTAATTTTGAGTCTCTAATATTTTTTTTTTCCTCCACTGTTTTTGTCCAAATCTTATCCCGGCATCCAGAAATTTGCTCTGGGTACCCATCTCACCATTCTTCGCCAAAATTCTTCTTCGCCGGCTACTTCGTGGCCCTTCCCTTCTACCCTTATTACAAGAATCACAACCGACGTATGTACCCTAATTTCAAGGCTTCTCTTTACGCAAAGGCAGCACACAACTGCGCTATCTTCACTCCAATTCATCATGAAAGCCAAGGGAAGCAAAGCAGCCACAGATTTAGATTCCTTAGAAACACAAAAAGCAACGAAATTTAACGAATTGGTGAAAATTAGGGTTCTGGGTCCGATCTGGATCGGAAATCTGCGGGAGAAGGGATTTGAGATCGAAACGGTGCTCTGCATGAGAAGGAAGAAGGTGGAACTGTTGAGGCTGGAGGAGGAGGAAGAAGAGAGAGCGTGATTCCGAAACTGTGTCTCCCATAATATGGGGGAAGAGATCATCGATATTCAAATAGCAGCTGCCGTCATCAACATCATCGTCTTCTCCTGTTTCCTCCAAGAGAATTCACTTTTCTTCTTTTTCTCCAGTACGCTTCTCACCTCCCAACACCATATCACTATCGCCGTTCTTGCCAATTTCGCCGTCTGATTTCACTAGGTGAAAATGACAATGCCCAGATGGCCGGTTTCTCCCTGGGGATGGGGTTGCTGGTGTTTCAGAGCAACTGGGTTCTATTGAAATTGGGGAGTTAGGGAAAGAGGAAGTGGTTCATGAGATTGAAGTGGATAAATTAGAGGGTTTGTTGTCTCTGCTTCATAGTAGTGTTGATGGTCTCTTGAGTCTAGTTTCAGGGATTTAGATTTGACTTTTATGAAGAATATGTGGTTAAAGTACTTGAAACTCCACTTATTGTGGAGGAGAACTTGATTAGGTTCTTCAAGTGGGTTTGAAGGAAACATCGAGTTTAGAAATCTGGAAATTGAAGTCTAGTCAAGAGTCTAGCTACAGCTTTTGGTTCTTGAAATCGACTCAAGATTGAGAGAGTTGGATAAACTGAAATTTGAAGCATGAGAGCTTGAGAGGTGAAACTGAGTTTGAACATTGAAGATGAGAAATAGGGAGAGTTGGGAGGAAGAAGAAGATGAATAGAGCGTGAGGAAGAAGAAGAAGATATAGTGAAGGGACGAGAATGCCCCTCAAAGTTTGCAGCCTACCAAACACCGTAACGGCCAACAATGTTTTAGGTACTACAGTTGGGTCGGGGTCCGAACTTCAAGTATCAAAGTGATATTTTTTTTTGTCAAGTACTAAAGTTACTAATGGGCCAAAGGTCAGGTACTGTTTGCATTTTTTTCCCTACACAAAATGAAACATTAAAAGCTGCTAGGCACCACATTTAAGTAGTTTCACAGAAGAAACTATCAACTCCTGTAACTACTATTCGATCTCATGCAGTTGATGGAGAACCTGTTAACATTACACTCTTAACTGTTTATATATAGTAGTAAAAATGTCACATCCCGTATTTCAATTTACCTATTTACTAGTCATTTGCAAGGTAAACGATAATTTCTTTCACTTATACTGTCGTTTCAGTACTTTTAATGGACCCAAAAAGTTGACTTTTTGTGTGGGTCAGTTTTTGAGAAAATTTTCTTCACGAAAGTTATAGAGGACTTTAAACTGAGTCCATGCATACCTGGCACGCTTAAATCGGAGTTATTATACAAAAGTTATGACCGAAAAACTAAAGTAAATATTCATGGTAATTTTGTATAAATAGGGAAAGTTACTGTGGTAAGTTTCCATTTCCGGAAACCCACCCCAGTAAATTTCACATTCTCTCCCCTCCCCCGCGCTTTCTCTCTCTCTCTCTTTCTCTCTTCAACAGTTCACTGTTTTCCTGCATTTCTTCGCTGTCCGACCACCTGATTGCGCACCACTGGTGTTGATAGGACCGCCTCCTCCTCCTGCTCAAGCTTATAGGGGTGGTTCATGGCGATTTGGCTGGAGAAGAAAGACTGAAGCCAAAAACCTCCACTGTAGTAATTTGACATTTCCGGCGATTTCTTCCTATTTCGAGCACCATCTTCAACGATTACAGTCATTCTGGAAAGCCCATCCTCCACTGATGAAACCCCTCCAAGTCTCATAACCCAATTTGAGGTGTGGAAGGAGAATCGACGATTTGAATATTTAACTGTTCAGATTGGTGTTCAGGCGGTTTTGCTTCAATTCCGGCCAACCAAGGTATTTTCTGGCGTTGTCATAGTTGAGAAAAATGTTAGGAATGTTGAAATGATGATGTTGATGACGGATTGGAGTTGGCTGACGACGCGAGGGGCCCACTCGCCGCCACTGTGGCTGGCGTGTGGAGGCGCGTAGGACCTTTTTAGCATCCTATTTTTAGCTAGTTAAATCAGATATATGTTGTAGAACTTGTAAATATGATTTTGGTGAAAATTGGAGAAGTTTGATATCGATTGTGAATTTCCGAAGTTTGAAGTTTCAGATGTCGATTTATGGGAATTCGACCTTCGGATTTCCCTTGTTTCCACTATGGAATACATTAATCGATAGATTGATATTAGTGGTGAAGTTTGGGTTGAATCTGAGAAGAAATAGAGATGTTGGTTTACGAGAGGTTTTCGGGTTTCGTTTTAGAATCGTATTTAAGTGTCAAATTGTTGTTTACGGAATATAATTTTGTACAGGATGAGGTACCGACCCATCGCTCGGTGAGGATCCTTACGCTTAGGTGCCACGTTAGCCGTGTATTTTGAGTGGACCTTTGATTTGAAATGATTCGTGCGAATATTTTCTGAATTATCGATTTATTTTTTTTATCGAACACATTATTGGTTTCGGATTATAATTTGGTTTATTGATTTGTTTTTCCTCAGATATGAGTTTGCTATGCTCAAATTTTGATTTATGATTTATGTTGATTTTTTATGAATTATTTTTTGAGGTGATTTCAGAAATTAAACATTATTTTATTAGTAGATTTTGAGATTTTTGAAAGGCTTTCGAAAATGGGATTTTCGAGAAACTTATATTCATTTGTTGATGGATTTGAGAATATCCTTTCTGCTTGTGGGACACCTCGTTGATTTATTTGGTTATCATGATTTACTGAGTACGGTTGGGAACTGTACTCGTGCTCTAATTTTGTCAGATTTTGGGGAAGCCTTATTGGTTTTCAGTTTTCGTATGATTTTACTCCACCATACCTAGGTTGTTTTATTTTATTGTTTGCTAGCCTATTAGTACTCCTCCCCTCTTACTATGTATTTATGGGTGAGTTGAGCAAAGAACATGGGATGCTCAACAGCCTGGGAGGCTCCCTTACTCGTATGGTGATACCTTCTTCTCCATACTCTACTGTTACTTGACGAGCGGGGTTAGTCCAATTTTGTTTAACCAGCGGGGCTGGTCTTTTTTTCTTGAGTATCAGAGTTTCAGTCTTTATATTTGGTTATTGTGACTAGCAGCGCTAGTCGGTTTTCTTGAGCTAAACATCATTAGGATTATTTTCCTTAATTGTTGCATGCATCTGGTTTTTAAAGAAATAAACGTGGAAAAGTATAAAATTCTTTCTCTTTTTAATTACTTATTTTTGTCCACTCACGCTAACATTTTTATGTGCTTTCCCCCTGGACCCTTCGGTTTCAAATGCCCAGTTTGCAGAGTAGCTAGTTCGGCATAGTAGAATTCTGGGCATAGCATCTGCCGCTGTTGTATCTCATATTGTAGGTTACTTATTGAACCTACTTGTACTTACATGAGCATTTTCCTAAAACATAATTAGCTACAATGAGCCACGCTCATGCTACCGCTAGCAGTACCAACAGCTATCAAAGGTGTGACCTACTGAAACACCACCAGACAGGCTATTGCCTGAGCTCCAGCTTAGCCCAAGATCACCGCTGACGCGCCACCACCCGCCACACCAATATCACCTCGCTGAAGCATCAGAGCTGGGAATAGAAGCATATCAATCCCACATCGAAAAACAAGGAAGAGATCAGTCTCTTCCTCACCTATAAAAGGTCCACTCCTCTATCTTTATTAAATACGCATTTACTACTTACCTAGCATTATTCTGTCAACATAAATACATTGACTAACTTAGGCATCAGAGTAGAAAAGATCGCCAACCGCGGTCTCCCCCTAACACCCTGTGTACTTTATTTGACATCTAGCGGCAACATCAAGATCTTTACAAGTAGCGGTTTGCCTCGCGGACCAATGATAACCGAGGACTACTTTTATCTTGAATTTTTTTCCTCTTTTAGATTGCTTTGATAACCTGTGGGACAATTGTTGTAAAGTTTGGGAATTACATTTGTGTTTTTGGAACATGTTGTATTTCGGATTTCAGTTGCTTATTGTGGAGTTGTTGTGATTTGGGGAGCAGGGTCGCTCCAGAAGAATAAGGATGGTTTATTAAAAGTGTGAATGTGTCTTTAAAGGTTTTGGGTAGTCCATTTTTATGGGTGACTCTGCTGAATTTTTGGTAGAGTTATTCCTAAGGTGGGCCCCACAGGGCCACCTAGGATTTCATGGAATTTGAGGCAAGTCATGGCAAACAATGTTTTACTGCAGTGAAATTTGTATGGTCAGATTATATGCAACATGTATGGCTCTGATCATTCTCAGTGTTGACTTAGAGAGATATTCTAAGCCTCACAAAATTAGTTGCTAACTGATTAAGGAAATAGGTCGTAGATACAGTGTGAGCACGACTCCTTCATAGATACAATGTAAGCACGACTCTTTCATTCTCTCTGCCTCTCTTCATCTGCTATCACCGCAGTGATCATATTTTTTTGTTGTGAAATTGTGTGACTACGAGTGATCGATCAAACAAAGAGCTAAATTCCAACATGGTATCAGAGCTCTAATCTGATCCCAAAGTTTGGGGTGTATTGTGATTCAATTAGGGAGATTTCAAATAGTGAAACCCTAGAATCAATTTCACCAAAATCATGGCTGACACAAGTAGTAGTGGTGATATACGTACTCCAATCTTCAACGGTGAGAACTACGACTTTTGGAGGATAAAGATGAGAACAATTTTTATCTCATATGATCTTTAGAGTTTTGTTGAAGAAGGGTATGTTGTGCTTGAAGACGGAGTAAATCTCCTTGTAATAGAGAAATTGGTTCTGAAGAGGGACATCAAAAGGGATGCTAAAGCCCTTGCTGTAATTCAAGGTGCAGTGATCGATGAGATCTTTTCCGCATCTCAAATGAGAAGACAACAAACGTGGCTTGGTAAATACTCCAAGAAGAATACAGAGGTACAACAAAGGTTAGACAAATTAAGCTTCAATCTTTAAGAAGGGATTTTGAATATACCCGAATGAAAAAGGTTGAATTGCATAAACATTATTTGTCTAGGCTCAGTTTTGTTGAGAATCAAATGAAATCCTATGGTGAAGTAATCCCAGAGAAAATGATAGTTCAAAAGATTCTTCTCGATTTAACTAAAAAGTATGAATCGATAGTTTCAATCATTGAAGAAACAAAAGATATGGAGACCTTAAGTGAAGAAGCTGTTAAAGAATCTGCGAAAGCTTTTTATCATAGATTAGAGTCACATGCTGAGAATGAAACAGAGAGTGCTTTTCAATCTCTTAGCATTGGTTCAAGAGAGAATCAAAGTGGTTCTAATCAAGATATAAATAGCTCTTCCAAGTTTAAAAAGCACTGGAAAGGAAAAGGCAAAAAATGGGAAGGAAAACATTGCAGTAAAGAATAATGACTGTAGTAGTAGTTCTTCTCTGCCATAGCGCAAGATTTGTAGAAAATACCACAGTGATGTCTGTTGATTCAAAGGCAAGCCTAAATGCTCAAAGTGTGAAAATTTTGGGCATGTACAAAAAGACTGCAAGTTCAACAACAATCAATAAGCCAATTATTCAAAACAAGTGTATGGTGATGGCACACTCGTTTATGCTTGTCATGCAGCAACTGTTGAACCAAATGACAATGTGTGGCACATTGATAGCGGCTGCAGTAACCACATGACAGTAAACAAGTCTATCCTAATTGACTTTGATCTTTCCGTGACTTCAAGAGTGAAGATGAGGAATGGAGAATTGGTTAAAGCAAGTGGGAAAGGTTCTCTTGCGGTTGAAACTAGGAAATGAGGAAGACTTATTAAAGAAGTGATGCTAGTTCTAGGATTAGATCAAAATTTATTGAGTGTAGGTCAGATGATGGAGAATGGCTCATATGTCAATTTTGGAGATGATATAGTCTGTATATATGAAGATAGGAACTTCAAGAATCTTCTTGCAAGAGTGAGAATGCAAGGAAACATAAGTTTTCCCCTCATTATGAAATATTCAACTTCCATTCCAATTAAAATAGATGTGATGGAATCATCATGGCTATGGCATAGAAGGCTTGGTCATTTGAATTTTCATAGAAGGCTTGGTCATTTGAATTTTCAAAGCTTGAAGAAGTTACTGCAACAAGATATGGTCTTTGGTCTGCCATCAATTCAAGAAGTTGGAGAAATATGTGATGGTTGTGCAATTGAAAAACAACACAGAGAATCCTTTCCAAAGGAGAAGGCATGGAGAGCTTACAAACCTTTGGAACTCAACTACTCTGATGTACATTTGTGGTCCTATGCAGCAACAACACATGTCGGCAACAAGTACTTTCCGATCTTTATGGATGACTATTCAAGAACGATCTGGTTATATTTCCTGAGGCACAAATCAGAGGTATTCAATGTGTTCAAGAAATTCACATTGATGGTAGAAAAGCAAAGTGGCCTACAGATCAAGAAAATAAGAAGTGACCGCGGTGGTGAGTATAACTCACATGAGTTTGACAAGTTCTGTGAAGATATGGGACTTGAAAGACAACTCTCAGTTGCTTATACACCACAACAAAATGGTGTAACTGAGAGAAAGAACAGGACTATTGTCAAAATGGTAAAGTCAATGTTGCATGAGAAAAAGATGCCATATACTTTCTGGGGAGAAGTTGTGAACACCGCAGTGCAGTATACCTAATGAACAGGTGCCCTACAAAAGCAGTGGAGAAATTGACTCCCTTTGAAGCTTATAGTGGAAGGAAACCATCGGTTAACCAATTAAAGGTATTTGGTTCAATATGTTATTCTCATGTGCCTAATCAACTCAAACACAAGCTTGAGGAAGCAAGTGAAAGATGTATCTTTGTGGGATATAGTAGCCATACTAAAGGTTATAGACTGTACGTGTTGAAGACAGAAAAGATTGTCATTTCAAGAGATGTTGTTTTCAATGAAAATGCATCTTGGGATTGGAAAACCAATTCAGTGCAGTACTCCACAATTCCATCAGCTGATAATAATGCAGTAGATGAAGATAATGAAGAAGAAATCCTCGCAGCTCAATCTCCACAAGTTGCAAGTCCTCTTTCAGTACAATCACAAGCTTCTACTCCAAGTTCAACTCCTATTAGTGAGAAGACTTAGTGATGTGTATGCATCATGCAACTTTTGTGTGGTGGAACCTGAAAACTTTGAAGAAGCAGGGAAGGATAAGCCTTGGCAGTTAGCTATTGATTTGTGTGCTTAAATGCAACTTACGCGCAATAAGGGCATGGTCATCAAAGAAGTGGGAAATATTTAGACCCGAAATTATCGTACCACGGGGATTAAAAATCTAACTTCAATCCTTGGTTATGCCGATTACTAAGTCACCAACAATTAACAAAGAACCTAGAAAAATAGCACCAAACTATTTACATGCCCGGCTCGGAACAACCAAGCCTAAAATTGGTCAAGAGAACCACAAGTGAATGCGGAAACTCACAACCAAATGGTATGGACAGTGAAAGTGGTTTGTGAAATTTGATTTTTGATTTTGAAAAATAAAATTGACAATTGAAAATTAAAATTGCGACTAAAGATAACGACTAATCAAGAAATGAAAATTAGGTCACTAGGGTATCATCCTAGCCAAATCTAATGCCCAAATATGCTCTGACAATGGTCATTCAATTCATAATGGCATCAAGAACCATATCCAAGGCTTTTCAAGGCTCATGGATCATTAGATTTCTTAAAGGGTATTCCTACTCCGGATCAAAGGTCATAGAAACTAAATTGGGACAATCTAGAGCCATGTTAGGGCCTCTAGTTGCATCAAAAGGCGAAGAGTCCTAAAATCAAGGTTCCCAAGCTAGCCAATACGGCAATCAAAATTGGTATTGTAACTAACCATGTTCTAAACAAGTGTCGTAGCCATAAATTAGAGAAGTGATTAGGTCCCCTAATTTTTTCTAGACATGCTCATCTACACATTCAAGAGTTAATCAAGCTCCTAAGCATGCATCTAAGCCAAATAATATAGAATAGAACATATGACAAACACGAAATTAAAAACCATTAAATCAAAACATATTTATTACAATAAATCCATGCTAGGGCTCAAACCCTAGCTTTCTAAATAGACTACTCACAACCCATCCACAAATCAACAACAATATTCATCAATTAAAGAGGTAAAGGTGAAGAAGAGTGTAAAGTAACAAGAACAAGTCACAAATTGCTATGGAGCAATTATGACAAGCCTTGATTTATGGCTTCCCACTATACCCAATCTCAAGTCTTGATGTAGATGAGATCCCTTGAAGCTCCTTGAAATCCCTTTGAGAAATTGATGAGGATTTGATGGAATTTTGGTGAGTTGAATCTTGGTGAGGAGAAATCTTGGTGAGGTGATAAATGGATTTTGGTGAGGTGGTGAAATTGGTGAGGGAAGAAAAAAATGAGAAGAAATGGAGGTGTGGTTTCGATGTTAGAGAGGAGAAGGAAAATAATGGGGGGTGCGACCGAAATGGGGTTAAGAGTGGAGTAATAGGGCCTACCTCTCTGTTTCGGAGAGAGATAGAATCATTTATATCAGTGGCTGGGGTCTTGAGGTCGAAAGAAGAGAGGATGAGATAAGATGTGGCAACGTGGCAGCTTAAGAGAGGGAGAGAGGCAAAGGAGTCGTGTGTGGCAGAAGAGAATGACTAAAAGATGGTGCGACTATGTAACTTAATTAAACCAAAAGGAACATGCGCAGCTCCCTTTGTAATTAAACCAATTTTTGGTTTAATTATTAATTAAGCTACCACCCATTTTTTTTCAATATAAACCCACGTGTAATTAGATCAATTTTGCTGCCAATTTCTTCCTTGTCTCATTTTCGCCCATTTCAATATGTTGACTCGAGGTTGACTTTCATCTTTTTGTCGAAAATTCAATTTGCTTCAATTTGCACCATTTTCTCACAATTTCCTTAACTCCGCTTATTTTCTACAAAATAAATAAAAATAAATTAATTACATAATAATTGACTCGAGGATTAGCTTAATTCTAGTATTTTAGATATAATTACATGTATAAAAATGCGTGTAATTAGCTATGAAAGATGAAATAACAGTTTGAAAAGAATTCTACGTGGGAATTAGTTGACAGACCTAGTGACAAAGATGTCATAGGTGTGAAGTGAATTTACAAGGCAAAGATAAATCTAGATGGCTTAGTTCTAAAGAATAAAGCGAAGCTAGTTGCAAAAGGCTACTCGTAGCAACGTGGAGTAGATTTCTATTAAACTTTTGCACCAGTAGCACTAGACACAATTCGGATCTTAATGGCATTGGCAGCTCAAAAAGGTTGGTTGTTACACCAACTAGGTGTCAAGTCACCTTTCTCAAATGGAGTTTTAGATGAAGATATCTATGTTGATCAGTCACAAGGCTTTGTTGAGAAAAAGAATGAAATGAAAGTGTATAGAAGAAGGCTCCCTATGAGTTGAAGCAAGCACCCAGAGCTTGGTATGGAGAGACTGACTCTTACTTCATCAGCAATGGTTTTGAAAGAAGCCTAAGTGACACCACTATGTACATAAAGACTGAAGGTAAATCTAACATCCTTATTGTTTCAATTTATGTGGATGATCTGGTGTTTGCTAGAAGTTGTGAGACAATGATCTCAAATTTCAAGAAAGAGATGATGAGAAAGTATGAGATGACAGATTTAGATCTGTTACATCATTATCTGGGTATTGGTGTTTGTCAAAAAGATGGCAGCATCTGTATTTCTCAAAAGAAGTATGCTTAGACTCATATTGGAAAATTTGGCATGAAAGGGTGTAAATCATATGTGACACCTTTGATTGTGAATGAAAAACTTTCCAAAGAAGATGGAAGTGAAGCTATAAATGTAAGCACATACAAAAGCTTAGTGGGAAGTCCGCTATACCTAACCGCAACAAGACCAGACATCATGTATGCTACTAGTTTGTTGTCAAGGTCCATGCAGAATCCAACTCAAATTCATTATGCAACAGCAAAGAGAGTTCTCAGATATATTCAAGGAACTGTTGATTTTGGCATCAAATATGAGAAAGATCAAGAGCTGAAGTTGATTGGTTTCTGTGATAGTGATTGGGGAGGACGTCTAGATGATATGAAGAGCACATCTCAATATTGCCTTTACATTTGGCTTAGGAGTTTTTTCATAGGCTTCAATCCTCCGCAAGGCTGAGTATGTTAGTGCAACAGAACCAACTTCTTAGGTAATTTGGCTGAAATTTGTTCTTGAAGATTTTGGTCAACTGCAGCTAGAAGCTATTGCTTTATTGTATGACAACATGCCAATAATAGCAATGACAAAGAATCCAGTGTTTCATAACAGAACAAAGCACATTGCAAGGAGATACCACTTCATCAGAGATGCAATTCAAGCAAAAGAAGTAGATGTGCTTTACTGCAGGACTGAATAACAAGTTGCTGACATTTTTCCCAAAGGCATTGCCTAAAGATAGGTTTGTCTATCTCAGAGGTTTACTTGGTGTTAAACAGTCAATCATGTAAGGGAAGTGTTAAAATTACACTCTTAACTATTTATAGTAGTAATAATGTTTTACTGCAGCGAATTTTGTATGGTCAGATTATATGCAACATGTATGGCTCTGATCATTCTCAGTGTTGACTTAGAGAGATGTTCTAAGCCTCACAAAATTAGTTGCTAAGTGATCAAGGAAATAGGTCATAGCTACAGTGTGAGCACGACTCCTTCATTCTTTCTGCCTCTCCTCATCAACTATCACCGCAGTGATCATATTTTGTTGTTGTGAAATTGTGTGAGAGCAGGTGATCGATCAAGCAAAGAGCTAAATTCCAACAAGACCAGTGTGTGCTCAGATGATAATAATCAAATATTGGACTCATGAACTTCAGGGATTGGCGAATATAAAGAAAGATTTTGTTCCCGTGCTGGAGGAAGCGTGTCCCAGGCATCCTTCTTTCATTGAATGCCAGAATGAGAGTAGTCCCCAGTTTACTGAATGGGCATTCACTGCCTTGGGGAAAAGTTCAGCACTTTTTGAAGACTAAAAAGGTGAAGAATATGACGACATCGGTATGTGAAGATCTCAACCTTTTATACAAGGAGCTGAAGACCTTCAAATTTGACTTGGTTGGCTGGAGCCTCCTGTTAAAACAGCTCTAGGTAGGAGCAAGTATGTGAAGGCTTTAGAGATTAAATCAAAGAGGCTAGAGGCTAAGCTTGTGGCAACAAGAAATGATCTGAAAAAGGCCGAAGAATCCTTCGATGAGAAAATTATGGATAGCGAGTTAGATTATTCTCATTGATAAATTCTCTCTTCACATGGAAGATAGCAGTATAACCAAAAGTTTGATCGTTCATAATTTTCCTATTACTTCTAAGGATGATTGATTTTTCTAGACATGAGCACTTGAACAGCTGTAGCAAATGAAATCAATAGTCATCACTCTTTGTATTCATCGATCTATCTAGATTTCTCTGGGAATATAAATGTGAAATATGTGATAGGGAAAATGGCTCAAACAATGTCCCACCTTTTTCCCATTCTAAACTTTCGTACCTCACTTTAAAAAACTATCATATTGGTATATGAGGTTCTCACCCCGACCTAATTTTGGTATGTGGAGCCATTAGCTCCGTTATTGTGCCATCCAAAATTCAAATGTGCAAGGGCAATCTCGTCTACTCAGCCTTATGCCCATAACTATCTAACCTATCTCGTTATTCCCTATTCCCAAATTGAAATTGAAATCAAAATCAGAAATGGAGTCTCTCTCTCTCTCTCTCTCTCTCTAAAACAAATCTTTCTCTCTCTCTGAAGTAGAGTATATCTTAACCCAGAGATTTACTTCCCTTTTTATGAGATTCTCTGAGTACGATTCCATAAGATTCCAAGCAATAGCCCAAAAGTGGAGGTACTTTCAGGTGGCAGGAGATGCACCGGCTTATTCAGGTAAAATGGTCCCCTATCCCTTTTTGTTTTGATACATTATCCCTATTCCTTTACTCAGGGGGAATAGAATAGAGTGAAATTTGTTGGCTTTCAAGGGTTTTGTCTGGGGTTATAGTTTTATGCCTTTTTTCTTTGTCATCATCTGCAATTTTCTATTTGTGTGTGTTTTTGCTTTAGGGATTGTGTGGGTGGGATGAATAAATGAAATGGATTTAAGGACTGAGGCTGGGTTGGTGAGGAATTAAAAATCCCATCAGATTTGTGGGTGTTCTGGTTTATTTATTGCTTTAGGGTTGGTGACAGTCATAACTAGGGTATAATATTTTAGGGCTTCAAAATGGGGTATAATGGGTCTGCAAGTTTAGGGTTTATAATATGGATGAATTTCTATGCAAAACAGATGCTTAATGTGGAAAATGTTTAATAAATTGGGTGCTGATTTTGTTGACTAATATGTTCAATATGAAAATCTACCATGGAGGTAGGTTTCACAGTGAGCATGGGTGTATAGGCAGTATAGAGGAGGGGAGTTCTTGTTTGTTGATGATGTAGAGCCGAACAAGGTGTCCGTGACTGGTTTGATATACTGGGCTTATGACATTGGATATGAAGCCCCCCCCCCCCCCCCCCCCCCCAAAAAAAAATGGTTTAGGATTCTAGGTAATGAACCTAGGAGTGGCTTTCTTCCTATAACCAATGATAAGGAAGTATTGGATATGTGTAGATTTGTTCCTCAAAGTACAAAGATGCTGGAGATGTACATACTGTGTACTGCAGAAAGAAGGGTGTTTATGGATGATGAGTTGGATGACTTTGCAGAAAATCTTGATTACACTAGCTTTTTAGGCTGGCGGATTGATGATATTGAAGAAAGGGTTGTCTTTTCTGATGGGGATGATGAGGCAAGTAAGGAAGATTGGGATCCACAGTTTGTGTCCGAGGTTGTGATTTTGGAGGATGGGCCTGCTGAGGCTGTTAATGAGTATGGGCTTGATGAGGTTATTAATGTGGATGGGCCTGATAATGCAGAAATGGGACCATAGACCAGAGGAGGGACCTATGGGACAAGGACCTAAAGAGCTAGCCAGTGAAGATATTGGGCCACAAAGTGACAGGGTTGAAAGTGTATCAGTAAGCAGGAAAAAAAAAGACAAGTTGACAAAGGTAAGAGGCCAATTGAAGACTATGATGATCCAGCACCTCAGAAGAAGAAGGAAAGACCAAAGAAACCTGTGGAAAGAAGGTACTCAACAAGATCTAGAGGAGAGACCTCAAGACAACAAGAAGACTTGGAAGTGTCTTCTAACAGTAGTAGCACAGATTCAGATAACCCTAACTTTGAGGGTATTGTGGATTCAGACTATGATCTGAATTCAGAGGATGATGACATTGACTTTAATCACAATGTGGCTGGAGATACCAGCATGGTGCATGAGTGGGATGACATGGGATTTGATGGGCATATATCAGAGAAGGGTGGAAGTGAATCAGATGGTTTGAGAAGCCTTGATGGTTCTTCAGATGATAATGGGGAGGACAGAGGGAGTTTTCCTGTTAAGTGTAGGAGAAGATATTCTTCCTAGAGAGAGTTCAAATAGAAGGAAGATATGAATAACCCAACTTTTGAATTGGGTATGGAATTTCCAAGCTCAAAGGTTTTCAAGGTAGCCATTAGGAAGCATTTAGTGTTGACAAAAAAGAAGATTAGGTTCCCCACCAATTCAAGACACAAGGTGTGTCATTCTTTTCTTGGTTTGTTTTTTACTTTTACTGAATTTGTGACTAGTTTCTTATATTATGTACTTGGTGTGATTCATTTGATTGCATTTGTGTCTATTTCAAGGTCTGTGCCAGGTGTATAACATCTCCAAAGTATCCTTGAAGTATATATGCTTCTACAACAAACATGTCAAATAATCCAACAATCTGGATTAGAAGCATTCAAACTGAGCACAAGTGTACCAATATTCGGAAGAAGGTGTATCAGATGAATGCACCATTCATAGGAAAGAAGTATTCTGATTTTTTCATGACTGATCCAAATTGGACCAGAGAAGGCATGGAGAATGCAATCAACAAGGACTTTGGTATGGAGGTGGACTACCAAATGTGCTATAGAGCAAAGGTTAAGGCAATGAAGATGGCACAAGGGACCCATGAGGACCAATACAACATGCTAGAGAGCCATGCTCATGAACTAAAGAAAAGGAATCTTGGGACATCAGTGTGGATTCAAACATAATTAGATGGGGAGGTCACAAGGTTCAAGAGGATTTTCATCTACTTGGCTTCTTTGAAAAAGGGGTGGAGGGAAGGTTGTTGGCCAATTCTAGGTTTGGATGGTTGTCACCTAAAGGGGGTGTACAAAGGTCAATTGCTATATGCAATTGGGGTAAATGAGAATAATGAAATTTACCCCATTTCATGGGCAATAGTGCAGGGAAAGTTGGACATGGGTTTTAGAGTTTTTGAAGGAAGACTTGGACATCCACCAATCAAGCCATTATAGTTTCATAAGTGACAAACAGAAGGGACTTGAGCAAGCAATCAAAAAGCTGTTTCCAGATGCAACACACAGGCATTGTGTGAGACACCTGCATAACAACTTTAAAAATGATGGACACAGAGGTATATCTTTTTTTCATTTAACCCTACATAACTTTCTTAACTTGCTTAACTTTAAAAATGATGGGAATTTTTAACTGGTTTCATAACTTGCTTGTAGGTTTGAAGTTGAAGCAAAAGATGTGGGCAGTTGCTAGGAGCTGTACCCTAAACACATTCACTGCAGCAATGGAGGACATGAAGAAGTGTTCAGTCACACCATGGTAATGGTGCATGGATAGACCTGCAATCCACTGGTCAAAGTCACACTTTGATCACAAATTCAAATGTGACTTGCTTCTCAATAACTACAGTAGAGCTTCAACAAGAGCTTTCTCTAGGCAAGGAAGAAGTCAATCCTGAACTGTTTGGAGGAAGTTCGAACATAGACCATGATAAGGATGGCAAATATGAGGCAGTCTGGGGGTAACTGGAGGTGTAAAGTTGGGCCAAGAGTGGAAAAGACACTTAAGAAGGCAACAGAGTGGAACACTGAATACAGAGCTATACAATCAAGTCCTTGGAGGTTTAAGATCCAAAGGAAGGGTGTAGCATGCCAAACTGGTGTGGTTGCAGTTCAGTCAGTAGCTTTGGATTTGAAGACCTTCACTTGCATGAGGTGGGATGTGTCTGGGATACCTTGTAGCCATGCAGTAGCTGCCATATTCTCACTAGGAAAGTCCCTTGACGATTTTGTTCATGACTATTTTACTAAGGATGTTTATATAAAAGCATATGAGCCAGTCCTCTTTCCAATTGCTGGAGTCATTGAGTGGGAAAAGATACATAGGTCAATTGTCCCTCTTCTATGTAGGAGACAGCTTGGGAGGCCTAAAATGGCTAGGAACAAAGAACCAGGTTAGCATATAAAATGTCCAGTTTCATTTCTAGCTCATTTTTTATGATTCTTTGCATTTGTAACTAACTGTTAGGTATATTGACTTTAAATAATTGTAGGTGAGGTAGCACCGCCTCCTAGTACAACCAAGTTACCTAAGGTGTATTACTCCCAGGTAACTTGCACAATCTGCAAGAAAAAAGGCCACAATAGGAGGACGTGCCAAGCAAGGAATCAGGTATGGTTTGAGAATATGGTCACTGTTGAAATGAATTGATTTGGATTTGGATTGTTGTGTGTACTGTTGAATTAAATTGATGTTCATTTGGCTTGATAGTGAAGTTAAATTGATTTGTATTTTGGGATCTCAGGAAGGAAATAATGTCCAGTAGGAGGAACATGTGAATATGCAACAACATGGGGTAGAGAATGTGTAGCATGAGGAAGTTGTGCATATGGAAGAAGAGGGTACAGTGAATGTGACACAACATGAAGCTCACATTGCACAACAACAAGAGTCCCAGCCTGCATTTTTGCCCACTCAGCAGTCCTCGACCAATAGTGCTCAAGAAGGCTCATCCATACCCTAATTTAAGCATAGAAGGTTCAAATCACTTGCACAGAAAAAACCCAAGCCAAAGAATGCCCATCCATCACCAGCTACTTCAGATGAGTAGAGAATAATTGTGGGATTAGAATGGATTTCTTTTGCTTTATTTCAGTTTCTTGCCTTCTTCATAGAGTGCACATCTGTTTTTGTATGTTGCTGTTCCAAATTTGATGTCATTTGTGCTTTTTGAGAGAACAATTGTCTTTGAAACTTTGTGGCAATGCAAGCTTTATTTCAGGTCATGTTGTTTTTATCAATTTGGTTGCATAGTTTGTGCCATAGTGCCATGGTATGATTAACAGACCTTCAAAACTGAGAGGCACTTTTTTTGGTCGGGGTCAAAACATGAGGTACCAAAGTGATATATACTTTAGTCCTTTGATGGAGGAAATAACCATTCTCTTCCAAATTGGGGGCAAAATAGGTCAAAGGAAACCATTGACTTCAAAATTGGCGGCAAATTGGTCAAAGAAAAAAATGAGGGAATGTTTATGTCATTGAAATGGCTGGAATACCAGGAGGGACAAAAATACTCCTCATTATATGCCACATGGCACGCACCGTAACGGAGATAACAGCTCCATATACCGAAATTGGGTCGGAGTGAGAACCTCAGATACCAATCTGATATTTTTTGAAAGTGAGGTATGAAAGTTTAAAATAAAAAAAAAGAAGGGACACTGTTTGGGCCATTTTCCCTGTATGATATTGATTTTGAAAAGGCATAATCTTTGGGATATCTCCTAGGTTCACTACCTGTGCCAGCTTCTAGTTATGTATGTTTACTAAGGTGACAAGTAGATTAGAGCTGAGAAGTTTTGTTTCTCTTATCAAGCTGTCTTCAATTTCCATAACGTTCACAAGAAATGATTATTTACTCAATCTCATGACAAATAAATAAAGCATATACTTGTGAGATCGATGGGTTCTTTCTCCGCAGGTCTGAGCTATAGGAAATGACTCTAGCTTCCACCATTCTGACACCCACATTATGATCTGGGTACTCTTGGCAAAGTTGTTAGCTTGTTTTCTCACAATAGGACTAATCATATAAAAATGTTGCTGAAAGCATATTTACTTAAGACAACAACTAGAGGATTAAGAGAAGCAATTGGTGCAGCATAGAACTCTAATTCTTGAAAAGACATATTAGATGTTTCTGATAAGATATTCGATGGAAAACTGTTTGCTTATCTGAAATATTAGATAAGTATAGCTATGTATGCAAAAGAGGAGCAACCTAGTGAAACACAAACACTCTTATGGGAAGAGGACTGTGTTTTCTACTCCTATATAAAGGCATAGTCCCTGCACTCTCTCTACACCGAGTTACAAGAGACTTACCCCATAGAGACAAGCAAGTTCCTGAGAGTAGTGCAGAAGATTGTTGCTTCAAGAAATCAAATGGCTTCAGGTCATTATTATATTAAACTCGAAACACCAGTTCATGTATCAAGCTATGTTATAATAAGTGTTTATGTACATTGTGAGTGATTGCATATATGTGCTATATGTATGTTTGCAATTTTCAGTTGCAAATAGCCACCCACAACCACCTTCTTATGGCTATGTTTGGGGGGGCTTTTTAGCTCCCTGCTTATAAGCACGAGAGGACTATGCGTTTGGTTAGCTGACTTATGCTCAGCTTATTCGAAAAGCCACTGCGGCTTCTCTCGAAAAGGAGAAGCTGCCTGACCCCAGCTTTCAGAAGCCAGAAGCCAGCAGCTACTGTAGCGGTACTTACTGTAGCTAAATGAATGTTTCAAAATGACAGATTCTATCCTCCCTTGGGAGAGGTAATTACGGATTGCTATCAAGCCTTCGAGATGAGATCAGAGGCCGCACAACATTTTCATCTCTATCCCATCTCCACTCTCCCTCTGACGCCGCCGGGCTCTCATCACAGATGCCGCCTCCCTCTCCCTCTGACGCCGCCTCAGCCTCTCATCACGAAAACCCCAAGCATAGAGCAATTGAGCCAAACACCATCACATCATGACCTGAACCCACATCCTCCCCCAATTTCAGATCGAGAAGCCAGCTTTTCTTCATCCTCTCTTTACTACAGAACTCATCCTGGTGAGGAAAAGCTAGTTTGTCTCTCTTGATTTTCGATCTCCCAAATCAATTTTTCTTTCAGCTTGGTTGAATAAAATTTCAAAAACCTGTTTGGGTTCTAGTATTCATTTCAATTTCAAGATTATGTGTGTGATTTACAAACTTGGGTTTGATTTCTGGGCAACAAAACGTAGGATTTGGTTGAATTTGTTTTTCAGACTTCATGTGCTTGTGATTTTGTTTGATGGGTTTAATTCCTCTTCTATGGTTTTGGTATTCAAGCTCTTGTATTTAGTATTCAAGCTTTTGGTATGCAAGTTGATGTGGTTTTCGTGTATGATACATTATAATCTTGCATCTCGGGTTTGATTGCTTCTGATAGGGTTTGCATTTTATTGATGCTTTTGAGTGTAAGAATTTGAAATGAATGTGAACAATTGAAATTGAAATATGAACAAAAAGGAATTGAAATTGAAATATGAACAATTTCGGTTTGAACAAAAAGGTCAAGAAATTGAAATATGAACAATTTGTGTTTGTTATAGTGTAACTGCTCAAAAGTAGTGCAGGGCTAGCTATCCTCATAGCTTAGAAGGATATATATATACACTTTTAAGCTACCCATACTTATAGCTTAGAAGTACATGGAGAGAGAGAGAGAGACAGAGAGAGAGAGAGAGAGAGAGAGTTTAATGCTTTAGCCAATTAATAGGCATCTCTGGTTACAAGAGGCAGCAGACGTTATGTATCTGCATGCTGAAAAAATTGCAGCATTACACTACAGCGTACGTTCCACACTACCATGTATGAAAATTATATATTATCATCTAGCTTCTTTGAATCTTTTGGAATGGTTTCAGTGGAGCAATCATGTTATGTTCATGGTTCACAAAAAAAATGAAAAATAAAAATGTTGATCGATCATGGTTAATAACCGAAAATGATTAATTATACCCCTTTTCTTATTTGGTTCTATGGTTGGGTAATAATAATGAGCTTAGTGTTTGCATTTTTCTTCTGAATACATAATCCAAGCTAGACAATTTTTCTTCTATTTGGTGCAAGTATTAATAGTAAATTGTTGATATGCATGTAGGTTTCCCAGCACAGGAAGCTAGCTAGCAGGTAGCAGAAAAAGAGATCAGATCAAAAAAGTGGTGCAGGTCTCATATTTTAGCTAGTAAAGGCTTGCAATAAATTGAGGTACTGTTTCTTTAATCCTTGAGGAGATGAATGCTTCTAATATATGTGGTTAATCTACTTCTTGATTTGTTAAAGAGTTGTATTATGATATCTTTTTTTTGGTCTGAATAATACTTCATTAAACAAAGCAAAGAGAACAAACATAAGGAACCCAAAAAACATCTTAAACAAAACAAATTGATTTGTTATATGACTGGAGGGTTAATCTCATGCATATGCACATTAGCTAGTTGCAATAGCTTATTATTAAAAGCAAATTCAAGAGATTCCTTATTCAAAGGTTTGCTAATGTATGAGCTGAGATTGAGCAATATTTTCCTTCTCTGGCTAACAGACCCAGCTAGCTCCTATTGATCTTATCAGCTTGTCTAGTTTAATTAGGAGAACACATGGAATTAAGGCAATACCGTCTATGTCTATATGTTACTTTTGTTAATGAACTCAAGGTTGTTTATGATCTTTCAACCGCATATATTTATTTTATTTTTATTTCTAAATAGCTGGGTCAGCCTAACCGTCAGCATATTTCTCGTAGGTGCTCAAATGGTGATGAAGAAGAAGACAAGGAAGTTGGTTGGAAATACCTTCATGGTGATGTTTTCAGACAACCTTCCAACATACCACTGTTTTGTGCCGTCTTGTTCAAGATCCAAAGACACCGATCTGGAAAACCTCGGAAAGGATGTTATTCATCATTCTTGAATTATTGATATGGATTTTGAAATACCAAATTTTTGTACAGATACTTGATTAGATTCAAGCAGATCCTATTTTTTCATTAGTCCATTTGATCAGAGAGAACTAATCTGCATTTTTTGATATGGTTGTTTGGTTGTTCTCTGGTGACTTCTCTTTGCACTTGATTTGGTTGGATGACAAAATTTTCGCAGTTGGTTTGTTTGCTAATTTGTTTAGGCTCTTTATATTTGTAACATATTTACTTACTTGATGCGAACCAAAAATCAATTGTTATTAATGTTACTAATATATTTGTATAAGTTATTTTTAAAATTGTCCAATATTAATCATATATGGTCACCATGATTTATAAAAATTGAAAGTTAACAAAAATTATTAAGGACATAATAAAGATTAAAAATAATAACAAGAGCATTTGAAGAACTTTGTATTACCAAACAATCAAAGTAAAATAATCTCTCATGTCCAATTTGGTCATTCCACAAACAAAAAGCACAAGCCAGTTTGATTTACCAAACACTTTGTCACTGCTGCTGCCACTAACAGCTCTTATAAAAAGCCAGTTTACCAAACACTCAGCAGCTTTGCTTTTCAGCCACTTATTTCAGAAATAAGTAGAATCCAGCTTTTCTGAAAAGCCCAGCCATACCAAACATAGCGTATACCCCTCAACATCATCAACATTTGCCGATGAACAATTCCCAATCGGCTCAATCTGAGTTGGGGGACTTGCATTATAGAATAAAGCCATCGAATACCTCTCTACATCCATTTGGGTAACAACTCTATGCCATGAACTTCTGAACATCCCATTACTCATAATGTCTAGTAGGTATCCCACATTCACTAGCATTGCGTCTTTTGGGCAAGGCACAGTACATGACCCATTCCTTGGCCTTCAACACTTGGAACCCTCCGTTAGCTAGCTTCGAATTAAAGAAGGAGAGTGAGGTCACTGGCATCAGTGTGTAGAGTTAGACCAAGGCTTGGTCTGGCCTTGGGCATGGTGGAGGTCAAAGTTTTGGTGGAATACATGTATTTCTAGTGATAAGGCTTCAGCAAGGGCTTCAAGTATGTCATTGAAGATGTTTCTTGCTTCTGCAACGTATTGTTCTATAGCATGCCTGTTCAAACGAACCAATACATAATTAAATCTTTGTGAACAGTGGTTATATGCATGTGAGCTGACTAAGTAAGAACTTGATCCATAAATTTCTATGTGATCAAATCATAAGCATGCATGTCGATAAGCAATATAGCACGGAGATAGTAATCATAGAATGCAAAGTAGTACATACATATAGAGTCCATTTTCCAAGAAAAGTAAGGATGCCCTTATGGCTTAACTAATGATTAGAACCACTTGTGTTTTAGGTCCTTTGAAAATCATTCTACAAAAAATTATTCAAATTAGATATTGTTTAGCATTTGATTACTGCATTCATCATTTTAGTTTTATTCGAAGGACAATATATAAAGTGTAATTCTACAACAAATAGATGACCAAACGGTCTTGATTTATCCTAGTAAGTTTAGAAACAACGTACTCAAATCAATCTTCTCTTCCTCCTACTCCAAGTCTCCCCAACTGTCAGTTTCATTTTAATTTCACTAATTACTTTAATTAACATACTTGAAATTAGCAGGCCTTTGAGGCCAAATATGAAGCCCTTTGGTTGCTCCGGCCAGAGCTGCTTTCACGGTCACACGATCAATCCAATCCAACGACTGGTCTTCCAACTTGACAAGGTTCTGGCCATACCCCATGTGAGCCCTGGAAAAATTTATCGAGCTTAAGTGAATAGTTCGATAAGTTACTTATCGATTTCGATAAGTTACTTATCGATTTTGATAAAAGTCAAAGTGCTCGGGAGTATTTTCAGAAATTGTTGTAAAGTGAAATCCTCAATTTAGGAGTTGGATAAGGAAGTATACGTCACGACGAGTTCGTGAAAATTTTCGGGAAATTTTCTGGTGACCCAGACTATTTATAGCGAATTTCCGAAGTTGTGAAATTTTAGAACTTAAAACAAGAAATAGAAAATAGGAGGAGAAATCCCAGCCATTGATCCACCCACCGCTTCATCCTAGCCGTCCATCCTTAACTGGATCAATCTATATATCTATGTGTTGCTTTGTTGGGAGAACCAGAAGGATCGAGAGAGAGGGAGAGAGAACTCGGTGCTCTCTGTCCCGGACGCCACCGACCCTAGGAGGAAACCCGGCCACAGCGCCACCGTCCGGCCATCCCACGACGGTGCACACCCACCATTCCCTTCATCTCTGCATCGCCTACATCCCAGTAGCTTCTGATCGGCCATGCACAGAACGAGGAGGGAGACGTGGCGGTGAGTGCAGTGACTGCTCTGGCGAGTTTCTGCAAATTTCCAGCCATCGTTCAGGGCGCATTCGGTATGAAACTTCATCTTCTCATCGGGCTCTACATGTTAGTCTAATTAGTTCTCCAATTCGATCAACTTTAACTCATCTTCATTTCTGGGTTACTTCTGCCTTCGTCGCGGTACCTCAATGCCGGCAGTTTCCCGGCCTCTCCTCGGCTTAGTTTCTGCTTGGGAGTATTCATAGGAGCAAGCTGACACCAATTGGAGCAGAAAGCCCCGAACTTGCTGGGTTGCAGACGTCGAACTCCATTACCGGTTGAGCTTCGAATTAGGTAGGACGGAGTTGATCGACTCGGCGTCTACTAGGCTATCTCCGGAAATTGTGTTCTTCATCATCGAGGTTTCATCCGCAAATTCTGCCCCAGAAGGTAAATGTACTTCTGGGTACTCTTGATAGATTTGTTGAATTGTGGTGTTTGGTTGAAATTGGACTATCTTGGGTACGAGCTTGATTACATACACATAGTGGTTGTTTTGAATGGGTTATGATTATCAAGTTTGATATTCTGTCAGTGTTGCTATAGCTGATAGTCATATGTTGTCTTGATGACTTTTGTTCAGGACTAATACTAGTGTTGAATTGAAATTATATGGTGGAAGTGGCTTAAAGTAATATATGGGTGTCTAGAGTAAATTAGGCACACCCATATCGAGTCAGAAATATGATGGAAAATATTGAGTGTCCATAGTAATTCCGTCGAATTACTATGCGACACAACCGTTAAGTAAAGTGAACTCATTCGTTGGCGAAATTGAGAATTTGATGTAACATTCAGTTGCTTGAGTATTATCGGAAAGGGTAATAAGTAAAGAGATGAAAAGTAATATATTGGGTGGCCTTAGTAATTTGGGTTAACTCAATGTATAAACGTCTGTATTTGGTCGACATTGCCATTTAAATGGTCGGTAATTTGGGTTAATTATCGAACTTGTCGAGATTGGTCAAACGTGGCCAAACGGGTCAATGTTAGTCAAACATGGTCAACTCCTGGTCAAACCAGGAAAAGTTGGTTTGGACGATATATTAATCGTCGAGATTTCGTTTAACTGTTCAAAAGTTATTAACTATTGAAAATGTTGGGACTCAGGACTCCAGTTACCTGAGGAACCGAAGGTTCGCGACTCTCAGAGTACGTAAGAGAAAGCATCGGAATCCAGGTAGGGATTCAGGACTCTCCTCGATTAGTAATTTTCTTATATTGTTATTAAATGATGCATGTTAGTTGGTATGGTTTGGTTATGTTCAAATGCAATGCATACTAACCAAACCATGTGAGAAATGTGATGGCTTGAGAGCGAAGGGTGGCTCTGACTTCCTTGGGTTCGATCCCCAAAACCTCCGGAGGGTTAGTTACACCGGTCGGACAGTGAGCGATCGCAATGACGACCCGATCCGTGTGTGTAGCTAGGTAGCGGCTCTCGCTACACTCTCGCTACGCTTACCTGGTGATAAATTTAATTGAGGTAAGGTCGTGTAGTGGGTCTATAGGGCCGGCCATCAGGTAAAACTTGGATTTGGCGCCGTAGTTGTTTAAGCATCATGCATCAGTTTTCAAGTTGAAAAACATTAAAGTTTGTCGTTTCTTTTAAACACTTGGTTTAAGCATGTTTTCATACTGAGGCCTCAATAATTTATTTATCGATTTTCAAATCTAGTCGAGATAAAGTTCCTGTTGAGCAGCGAGGACGAAAGCTCACCCCTACAACAGTGTGGATGTAGGTACTGTGCACTGGTGACGGGACAATAACGGAAGGAGCTGGGTGTGCGGAAACAAGTTCGGTAAATCGTCGTTTGAACCTTATTCTAAATTCTATTTCTCGAACTTCGTATTCCGAGACTTGTTAATAGTTAGCCTTGTGTCAATGTTGGTTGAGTTCTCATTTCCTTGGAGTTCGTACCTCTTGTGTGAGAACTCATTTCAAGTTCTAGACGAATGAAATAAATTTTAGCAACTCAATTATTTTCACCTCAAAAATATTTGTAGCTTCCGCTGTGTTTCTACGAAAAGTTTTCAAACAAAATGCCTAGCGATTCTCTAGAATGTAAATCGAGCGTTCGGTTTATGTTTTAGAGGCTCGCGGCACTGTTACGTGCTTAAGCTGGTGAGGTGTAGCTTGGGGCGTTACACCCCATGTTATCCACGCTCACATACAACCCAATGCTTGCGTTCTTCTCTTCAAATGACAACATACCCAAAGAACTCCTTCACCACATCCCTCACACCATGCAAAACAGACTTAGCTACACCATGGCCTTCAACTACAACCATACCCCATGTGTTAGCTCTAATTAGTAGCTTGGCCAGCTCTTCGGCTCTATCGTTGCCTCATAATTTGGTCATGTATATGGATGGTCGGGGTTCTGAGACATGATGGCTGGATAAAGTCGGGTTCTGGTCGTGTTCAAGTGCACTGCCACGAACCTCTCCGGCAGGTGTTTGAGTCCTTGTCGAGCTAGTTCTTGAACTGCAGGTACTATTGTGGTTCGTAATTGACCTGCTTGGTCTGTGTAGCTGGCTTCATGAAAATAATTTTTTTCGGTACTCGTCTCTATGCCGGGGGTGGAAGGAAGTAGAAGGCTATATGGGCTCAAGTCTAAACAATATTTTGGGCCAAAAACCCCTAAGTATGTATGTGTGTGTGTGTGTGTGTATCTCTTACCAGCACAAAAAGGAAAAAGGAAAATTATCTGTAAAAGTCGCGTGTATTCCCAGTCTCCCACAGCAACTCACAGCCTCACACTACTCAGTAGGTCAGATTTGTGCGTTTCGATGGAGCCTCGCACTACTTATCTTCCAAAGCGAAATGCCTCAAACAATCCACACCCAAATTCCCTTCTTATGGAAAATCTCACCCCTTGTTGTCCAGTAGCCTCAGTCTGCAACGCAGACCAAGGAATCTCCAAAGCAACAATCTTTCTTTCGCTTTCTCATGAACAAGGTATGAAACTCTATCGATCTCTCCTGTTTTGAATTTTTGATACATCTATGTTCTTCTTCCTGCTCTGTTTTCCCAATGGAGTTTTCTTAAAGAAATCCCAGAATGAGAAGCTCTCCGATTCTGTTTGCTACCAGTGGCGGATGTAATTGTGAGTTGGGCTTTTGTGTATAAATTGAGGATTGAGATTCTTGGGACTGCTCTTACTATTGGTTTTGCTTGGTGAGTTGGGGGCTATATATCGGTTTTGGGTTTGTTTGTGTACACTGTTTCTAGGTAGTGTTCGGAAACATCAAATAGGGACTGATTTTTCAGCTCAAGCAGTCAAGCTTTTGTTGGCTTTGGGATTTCTTGATGCTTTCTTTGGCTTCTGATTATGTTGTGATTATTTTTTATTAGACTGAATACTGTTTAGTCCTTGAACTTTTGCCCTAAAAACACTTCAGTCCCTGGCCTTCTAATTTCACACGTTTAGTCCCTATACTCTAAAATTTTGAACCAATAGGTCATTGCCGACCAAAAACTCGGTTAAATCGATGACGTGGCAATTTTTTCGCACCAAAATGTCTATTCTACCCTCAATTTTTTTTAAATAAATTTATTCTTTTTTTTTTAATTCTTTTTTCTTTTCTCTTTTTCTATTTGTTTGTTTGTTTTGTTTTTTGTCTCTTCTCCTCCGCTTCCTTATTCCCTCTCTTCTCTTCATTATTTCTCGCCGAGCTGTGAACCCCAACCGACCTTATCGGGCCAGAAGCCTTAGCCAAACACTGCCAAACTTCAAAAGGCATCGGTGGAGGAATGCTCTATGGTGGAGCAGCTGTTTGGAGCTCCGATTCAAACTCGAAATCGAGGCTTAGAGAGAAGATGATCAGATCTAGGGAGAAGACGATGAACGTTTGCCGGTGGGGTTGGGGATGGTTTAGTGTTCGAGCCATCTCGACGTCGCCGACGTCCGTCTGGAATCGTTTTGGTCTTCCGTCGACCATGGTGCGAGAATCGATGCCGAAATTCTCCGACGGTTTCTGGGCTTTTTCTTGCAGCTCTGGCCGAAATCGGTAGTGTATGAGGTGAGAAAATTCATCTACTCTTCATGCTCTGCACATTGATGTGCTTGATTTGGATTATAGTTGAATTTTGATGGAATTGATGTTTTGGGTGTTCACCGTCCACGACGGCTTTTCTGGTCTTCTGGGTTCGGTGTAGAGGGCAGTGTAGGGGACGCCGCAGAGGATGTCATAGGGACTGGTGGAGGGGACGGTGGAAGAACTGATCTTGTATTTCTCGGTGGTTTTCCACCAGGAAGAAGTTGAGGGAAGGAGTGGGGCACGACGCTGGGAACTGAGGGACTGGATGAAGTCTACAATTATGGAGCGCTGGATTTGGGTAAAGTGACCATACCATAATAGATTGACGGTGATGTTGCCCTTGAGAAGGGCGCTGTAATCGAACTTGAGCACCAGTGGCTGCTGCTCCGCTAGAGTGGAGAGTTTTCGACCACCGAAACCGAGCTGGACCAGAAACAAGAGGAAGAAAGCAATTGCAAAGTGGTGAAACAAGACATGACGAACAAGGTATGATTTGAGGTTTGAGATGGAGAATGAAATTATTAGTTAATGGTCGGGAAAGTGAGGGGGGGACGGCGGAGGTTTGATGGAGCTGGAAGAAGAAGAGTAAATAGAAGAAAAAAATATATATAAATTAAACAAACAAACAAATAGAAAAAGAGAAAAGAAAAAAGAATTAAAAAAAAAGAATAAATTTATTAAAAAAAAATTGAGGGTAGAATAGACATTTTGGTGCGAAAAAATTGTCACGTCATCGATTTAAGCGAGTTTTTGGTTGGCAAGGATCTATTGGTTCAAAATTTTAGAGTACAGGGACTAAACGTGTGAAATTAGAAGGTCAGAGACTGAAGTGTTTTTAGGGCAAAAGTTCAAGGACTAAACAGTATTTAGTCCTTTTTTATTTAAAGACGTGCATTTTGTGTTGCAGATTGGAGAATATTTTTTAGAGTTTTGGTGATAGTGTCTGGGTTTATGCAAAAAAAAAAAAAAATAGTGGTTATTCTAATTAGCCTTGACAAGTGTCAGATCCTGGATGCTCCATGCCTAGCTTTTGATGAGTAGTGTGGAAATGTGATTAATGGGTTATAGAAGGTCAGAGCATCTTTAGCAAACTCTCTATTTGAGCTCCTTAACTATTTTGGAGAGCATGTTTAGCTTTTTATATATTTTAGCAGCTGCACCAGACTCCTAAGTGACTTTCCATTATAACTTTTAGCTATCTCGCTCCTAAATATAGACAGCGAGATTAGGCTCTCTATAATTTAAAACATTCATTTTAAGTTATTTTTTGTAATTTATAAATACATTTAAACTATTTAATCTTCATTTAAAAAATAATATAAATTCAAAATTAGCTAAATAGAGAGTATTGATGCAAACGTATTTCTAAAGTGGCTAGCTAAAGTGACTTTTTAGCTACTTTGGCTAAAATTTGACTAAAAAATGGCTAGCATTGCTAAAGATGCACTCATAGGCTAAAGAGGGATTGCTAAATTATTGGTTTGCTAGATGACCTTGTTATCACAAAGTTTTGCAAGTCTGCTACTAACTAATTAGTGAAATTGGAGATGGAGATTGAGTGTACGTACAATGTGAGCACTATTTTTATTGCATTGGGCCAGGCCGAAGGGCTGAAAATAGCATTATACATATCTTCTACATTTCGGATTTGTACAAATAGGTACTAAATAATTTCTTTGAATTATTTGTTGACACTTTCAATGATATAATTTTATGGATACGTAAGATAGAAATACATCATGGATACACGAGGGATATGTCAAGATGCGGTCCGGTTACATATTAAATCCCCTTTGCATCGTTTTTATTATGATTTTAACTTTTTTGAATCTATCTATATTTTTTCATTTTCTCGGTTTGATGATATTAAAAAGGGCCTAAAATTTCACAATTACAATATGTCCATCAAAGAAAAACGATAAGGAGAGTGAAGAAAATAGTTCTTCACAAACTTATAACTCCTTGAACTTGAAATTTGAAGACTATCCTATTTTATTTGGTTATTACCACTATTCTCTTTCTCATTCCAATTTTATGATGAGACATAATGGAATAACTTTTGGGGAAACAAAAGGCATGGGTGGGTTGAGTAATGGGCTGCCTCTAGGACCAACCTGGAACTGTAATGGCTACATAATCTTGGGCTTGATTGGACTAGCAACTCGACCAGCTTGTAAACACAAGACCAGCTTGTAAACACAAGCCAGCATATGCATCCACTCTTAAAACTCTGAAGTACCAGAATAAATTATTGGGGGATCATCTGCGGTACTCTACTTCACACATTTCATCATCTGCTAATTAAGCTTTGAGGACAAGTTCTTGGTTGTCCATATATTTATGGCCCCATTCTTGATGGCCGACGTACGTACAAGTTCTTGGGGCCTATCATTTTCTAACCAAATATATATGAATATATCTACCACATGAGTATTCTTGGTATGCTTGGGACAGATCAAGAGGCCTAGCTATCATGCATGCATTTCCCTGTTACTGTTCTGCATTCATAAAACGAGTTTCAATTCACAGAACAAGGACCTATATTAGGAAAATCAAGAACATGCACATCAAAGGCTTGCGAAACTTTTCCTTTTTTTTTAGGAGGTCAGTACTTTTATGGATGGACATGCATGGATGAAATGACATTGCTTCTCAAACTAGATGGGTACTTCTAGTGTCCCCATGATGAAGAATAAAAACTCGTGTTGAAAAACAAGCCATGTAAAATTATATATAAAAGGTTTTTGTCTATTTACCCTAATTTTAGAGATTTTTTTTCCACTTGCCTCATTAAATTTTTCTAATTCTCCCGTACCCATGCATAAAGACTCTAATAAAGTGTTCTCTAATACATTAAAAAAAAAATTAAGACTATTTTACCCTCATCTCTTTGTTAGAGAGAAAAAATGGAAGAGATAGAAGTCATAGGAGACTTCACAGGAATCTGCTCATCAGTCGCCAGCCGCCAGACTTCTCTGAAAACCTCGTCGGAGATCTCTAAAGAGGTCGTCAAATATCTCATAAGTCGCCGAAAATGTTTAATAGACTTCTATTGCCCCTCAATAACCCTCTATTGGCCCTCGATAAAACCTTTTTTTTTTCTTTCCTTCAAGGCAGAAGCCCAATTTTGAAAAAAAAAAATAATAAATTGATTTGGGCACCGAGAAAATGCTTTGGGCACCCACACTTCTTTCTCCCTTATAGACTGTGAGACCAACAAACCTAGCAGACTGCCGGAGATTGATACCAGAACAAGAACAACAATTTAACAGTACAATTAACCCACTGTAGATCGATACCAGAACAAGAACAAGAACAAGCAATTAATAGTGTACTTTAACAGGACCTCCTCCCTTCAGAGCGATGATGGTGACGGGAATCCAGCTAGGCATGGGCCTTGGCGGCGGCGCGGTCAGCGACGAAGGCAGAGAGTGGAGTCGAGAACCTTGATGTGGGCGCGAATCTCAAGAAGCGGATCTTGGGGATCAACGGTTGGAGATTACGATCCGGGGAGATGACCCAGTTGACAGATACGAACTCGGTCTCGGACCCGACCCAGACTCAGACTCGATCTCTGGCTGCCACTTAGGGATGGCAATGGGGAGGGTAGGGTAAGGGGATTAAATTACCATCCCCATACCCGACTTCATTTATCATCCCCATACCCTCCCCAGTCCCTGTAATAAGATACTAGGGATTCCCCGTCTCCGTCCCCATTGGGGATTAGATCCCCATACCCGCTCCAATCCCCATTAACAATATAACCAATTTATTATATAAAAATTTATACAAACAATTATGGATTGTAAAATATGAAGTTAAAATTGAACATCAAAATAAAATAAATTTCTTATTTCAATTAAGGAAAATTAACATGTTGATAAACATCTTTTATTAAAAGAATCTTCTTCTTTTTTAACATATTATTAACAGAATTTAAATATTGACAAAAAGATGAAGTTTACATAAATATTTATTTATAAATAATATCAAAAATATATATATAATAAATAAACAAATATATATATATATATATATGAATTTCGTATAATTCTTATTGGGTGGGTATGGGGATGAGGATCAAAATACCATCCCCGCCCCGTACCCGATTTCAGAATTCGAATACTGGGGATCCCCATCCCCATTACCCGATTTTCACCGAATTTCTCCCCATTAGGGTCGAATACCCTATGGGTACCCTACCCGATGTGGATTTTTGCCATCCCTACTGCCACTCCAGCATTACTCCCGTTCCTCTCCGACTCAGAAGCACACGCCGCAACCCTTTGAAACCCGAACTCGAATCGTCTGTCCGACTTCGAAACCCAAAACGCCTTCGCTGACGCCGTCTTCTACCATGGAAGAGTATTTATGCTTTAGTGTCCGATGAGAGAGAGAGAGAGAGAGAGAGAGAGCGAGAGAGAGGTGAATGGCAAAACAGTCATTTTACTTTGAACATGATAAGTGAAAATAAAAATGTGTTGTTAGGGTAAGTGAGATAATTTTAAGTTATTTAAACGATTTCCTGTCACTTCATATGTTTATTATTTATTATGAACTATTCGTTCTGATCACATCTTGGAGATATATCTTAGGTCTATCGTAATTCTATGTCAGTGTATTATGTTGGATCACCTTCAATCCCTAATAATCCAGTGAGTCGACACTGTGGCTGGCCTAGGGTTCAAAACAGAGATCGAGTACGTACAACGTCGACAGATTACCCTGGAACCTTCGAGATTTCTACTCCATTATTTTGGATTTCACTTTGGAATGGTCCAGTGATAGCCACTTGGCTTTGAGGATCCTAGTGTTTACCCCCCCAGATTTAGGGTAAAGTAAGTTCACCCCTCACGCGCCCTACAAGAAATTGGAGAGAAAACACTGAAGACCTTATCTCCATGTCTTGCTGTTCCCTGCAAAATGATTGGCCCGACATCCACGTGGCGGGCAGAGACACCACTGAGCTGCCTCCGGCTCGTGTCTGCGTGTAGCCACGGCGAGCGGTCGGCGAGAGCCCCTCGTACTCCCGTCCGTACGATGTACTAGTCTTTGGCCTACGTACTGTACGCGACAAAATCATGATTGTAGTCATCTGGGGCTCTGGGCCTACTACGTAATCCTTCCTCTCCATCAATCTCTCACAGCTAAGCTTGGATCGATAGTATTGATATGTGCCCATGTTCATCTGTATCATTTGAGAAACTGATGCATTTGTCGCATTATAACCATTTCCCTCTAACCCAGCTTCTTCGGCCGTCGGCTAAGAACTAACCAAGATCGAGTACGTGTTAAGGATTCATTAGTAGATCGAGTACGTGTTAGGGACTAACCAAGAACTAACCAAGATCGACTACGTGTTAAGCACTCACTTACTTTGATCGAACCTTGTGGAAGAATGTTTAAATCTTAAAACTCATGAGGGTTGGACAATTTAGTGAATGAGAAAACTGAAAGCATTAAGGAGGAACGATTGCCTTATGGATACACGTGAACTTCTTCTTCTTTAAAATTCATAGGAGATTCTATTAATAATCAAAATTGTTAATTTTTTATTATTATTTTTTTTAAAGATTATTACTTCCGTAAAACATAGATCAAACCTGCAGGAGCAATAAATAGTTTTGATAATAATTTAGATAGTTGTCCATTTGTTTGATCACAGTCAAATGAATGAGTAATTTTTAATTTAGTTATATTCATGATTTTTTTTTAATGAGTTATTATCATAGTTGTCTATTACTTCCATAAATATTGTGTTAAAAAATGGCACATGTATATATGACTCATTTTTGAAAGATAAATTTATAAAATCACTCATTTTCACTTATAGCTTTCCATATTTAATTGAACTTTTAGTTTATTATCATACAAATTGATCAAAATGTAACAAAAAAAATTTGATAAAATATTACTTAAGACTTTCTAATAGACAAAATTAATTAAATGGGTCTTTTTATTAAATTATCCTTGAAATTAGGTCATGTGTTATGCACATGTCAATTTTTAACTGAAAAATAAAGGAAGTAAGCGATTGACACCATTCAAAATGAAATCGAAGAGTTCATATACTAGTTGTAATCAAAATTAAAGTTCATGTACCATTGACAAGATGAAACATAAGTTTATGTTTAGAAAATTGAATGATTTGGACAATAATAATAAGACAACATACACTGCGAGTTTTCAGAAGAATAGAAAAGGTTGGTGAAAAGTTTAGAAACAAAGAACATCTTCTCCCCCAAATCAAATCATCAATGATCTCATAGTTGGTCCATATGAGCTGGATGGACATGGGTAGTAATTCAATCAAATCAATAGAGAGGGAGAGAGAGGGGGAATGAGATTTGACAATTTGGGTGACCTCAAATTTAGTCTTAGATGATGCATGATACACACTACTAGACAGCATCCCAATTTGGATGGGTTTGATAGTAACACTTGCAGGTCCCTAATGGATTTGGATGGGCTATTAATAATGAGTGATCCAAGAGAGAATGCACATGGGACTTTAAAGTTTTCAACCTTGATCCTGTTTTGTATTATACATCTACATAAATGTGGAGTCTATTGGCTTCAAGAAAAAAATGTAGTCTATTGGAAAATGCACTAGCAGGCAATTTGTCTTTTATCCTATAGGTTTAGGGAAAAAGTCTTCACTAGGGTGGCCGCTCACCTCATACCCTAGACAAACCATAAGTCTCACTTATTGTTTGATAATTCTCATGTCATATCTTCAATATAAGTTTGGAAAAAAAAAAAAAAAAAACACACACACACACACAACTGTATAAAGAAAAATGGTTAAAATAAGAATATTTAGGTCTAGGATCGATTATGTTTTTGACATTTTCTGTCGGAACCGAAACTGACATGGTTTTTCCGGTTCGGTATTGTCACTTTTTTTACCGGAACGTTTTGAAATCGGAACCATATTGTTCAGTTACAGCTTGTAATCAATTCCTGTACATTGCAAGAAAGCACACAAATTTTTTCAATTTCCCAGCTTCCCAGCCACATAAAGAGAAGTAGTAAAGTAGTGTGAGTTTTGGAAAATCGAAGTCGGGATCGGGCTTGTAGAGAATTAATGAAGTTGTAGCTCCACCAGTATCAGAAAACAAATTCAATTAGTGAGCTAGGAAGAGCCGAAGAGGAATGAAGAATTGAAGATGATGAACTAATGAAGTGAGTTTGGGAATTGGGATTGGAATGGCCGAATGGGGTTGAACTAGGTTGATGTGATGAAGATGTATTGGGTTTCTGAGAAATGGGGGCTAGCCGCCTAGCCGGCTAGGGTTGTGAGCCTGCGACTAACGGACTGAGTATATGAGAAATTGGGGAAGAAACAAAGAAGTGGAAGAACTGACATTCAATTTCGGGGGCTAGGTCAGTTTGATTGAAAGTGAGTAAGTGAGTAGGCAAGTCTTAAATTTTTGGAAATGGGTAGTAGGCTGCATATTAGATCCGGCCTTCAAACATCTTTGGTCCATATATACCTAAGCAGGCTAAGCTATTGGACTCTGGTTCTGCCAGTTCCTAAGCGTTACAAAAACTAGAAATTGCAACCGAACCGATAGAAGGGAAACGGTTCGATTCTCCCAAAACTGCACTCTTTCAATACAAGAAACGGGACCGAATGGCCGATTCTGATTCGATTCAGGCCGGTTCCACTGATTTTCGGTTTAAAAATCCCAGCCTAATATTATCTTCATTGCGCAAACTAAATGGAATGTGTATAAAGAAAAGGGACTGTGACCACTTACCCAATTTTAGCCTAAAAATTGCCCACTTACTCCACCAAGAATTTTTTAACCCCGTTTACCCAATCTAACAGTGTTTGACAGTATTTCCCTCATACTCTCTCTCTCTCTCTCACTGCTTCGTACTCATATCCCAAACTACAAACCCTGAATTCCCCAACCTCTCTCTACAAATCCTCCATTTCTGGTGGCCTCCAAGACCCCCAACAAGTCTTGCATCTCCAAGATAGAGGCGACTACTGCGTTCGGTTTTGGATCGTAGTGCAGAAGACGTAGAACTGCAGAGGTTAATATACGCACAGGGCATTTCGTCTGAGCCGATCTGGACAGAGGAGACACCAGTTTTGTTCGTCAGAGGTTCGGGAAGCTCCGAAGCTCCGAAGCTCCACGCTCCAAGTTCGGGTCTGGGCTTCGCTGTCAGGGCAAGGACGACATCGTTCTGTTTTTTTTTTTTTTTTTGGTAAATTTGGCAGAAGACTTATAAGCAAAGAAGAAAGAAGAATGAAAAAAAAAAAGTTTATTGAGTAGTTATACATGTCTATTGCGGGGCAATAATATGATTACAGAGTATTATTAGGGGGCAAAAAAATCAGACGCCCGAATCTGGTCACCAGTTCGGTAGCCGGATTCAGGATTCCGGTGATCGGTCGCCACTCGCCAGAGTCTGCGGTCGGCCACTGGTCACTAGAGTCCGGCAAGGTCTCCGATCACTTCTCTCTCTAAGTAATAAATAAGGAGAGAGCAAAATTGTCCCAAAAATAAATAATAATAATAATAAGAAAAAAACTTAATTGGGAATTAGGGAAATGATCTCTTAGAGTGTTTGGGTAAGTGGGCAATATCTTAGAGTATTTAAGTAAATGGAATTAATTAATCCCAAAATTAGATAAATGATCATTTCCCCTAAAGAAAAACGCATCACGTGCATTTTACTCTTCCTATAAAGAATAGAAGAAAGAAAAAAAAAAGAATAGAAGAAAGAAAATGTGCTGTTACAACTTAGAACATACCATCAATAATTATGGTTTATGCTTGTGGATAATACTTTATGCAGTATGGATAAGTTTAGTGCCCCTTTATTTGACCACCACGTGTAATATACTTTGCTTTCCTTAACTCTAATGAGGATGATGGCATGGTGTTCGATTTTGAATAGAATATACCAATTAGGGCACATTGTGGTTCATAGAGATAGAAATTAGGATAATGTGCCCTAATTGGTATATACCACAATGTGCATAAAACTAGGGAGAGGAGGATAGAAAATTGGAAAGGGAAGATGGGAAGAAGTTAACATTTGGAGCTTTGGAAGTAGAACCAGAGATATATACACACACACACTCGTATCGATCACAAAGATGGAGGAGAGGAGGAGGGAGAGAGAGACGGAGACGGAGCAAGTGAGAGTTTTAAATGCAGGACTTTGTAAGAGCATGCAATTTAGGTTGAAGTGCGTGTTGGCACGTGCCGACATGTGTGAAAATATGTGGGGAATTCTGCATTTATGCAAATGCACACGTGCCCACATGCGTGTGTGAGTTCTTAGAGGTAAAGAGATGAGTAAAACCCTAATGCTCTACCCGCAAAATTCTTGAAAAGGAGAGAGAAGTGTGATTGAATGAATGAATGGAATGTGATTGCATGTGGATTCATAAACACAACTCAGTCAACTGCACTTTACCCCAAGAAGTTTTCTAGTCTCCCTCCCACTTATATAGTCACGCTTAAACCCTTGAAACCCTTTAATAATTGGACACTTGATTCTTGAGACAAGACAATAACATTCAAAACACCTAATTGGACACTTAATAAGGTACTACTTTTTGTTTCTCCATTGCCCTAACAGTTTGAAAATCTTCTCTTTTCAAGACAAGCTAGCAAAATATTACATACTCACGTCGAAATTTTTTAATACCGTAAATATATATATACGATGTTATATTATTAGATTATCGATAAGCTTTATCACAATATTTCGTCTAACAGCATAGTATTACAGATATCTAAACAAAACCTAAGGAAGACAGTAGGGGTCAATGTCCAACACGGATATGATAATTGCTTTACAAACAATATGCTATTTAGTTGAGTCACTTGAGTGACATGCAGCATAATTGCTCTATAATATCTATTAAAACGTACATCTGCATATGGAGGACCACTGATATAGCTCAGAAAATCTCATGCTAGAAACCCCCGCATCGATCAAATCAAACAATGTAATCACCAACCCTCCAAAAGGAAAACTCATTAGAGAGAGAGAGAGAGAGAGAGAGAGAGATCGAGATGACTAGTAGTAATATTAAGGGATAGGTGTCCATATATTGAGGAAGGAGGAAAATGGACGTGTACCCGGTTATGTTAAGAGAAGTACACAGTGCCTAGCTGTATACCATGTGAAGAGGTTATGCCCCTCTCTCTCTCTCTCTCTCTTACATGCACCCACTCTAACCTTCCCAACTGGCATTTTTGATTCATTCACATAACAGAGCCGATGGGATTGAGGAGAGTGAGGACAAAACAAGCCTAGGACGATTTGAGTCCGATTCTCTTTTGGTTTTTTCCACCACATTCCACACTCCTATCCCTACATAAACCGGAGCTAGCTCCAAGTTTAGGCAGACACATTATTCAATCACACCCCCCTCCCATAATAGTCTGAGTTCGATAGCTTAGCTAAGCTAGATATATCTAGAGCAATAGAGACTTTGAAACAGTTCATATACAGTCATCTCTATATATCGATCAGAGGTATTATTGTTCTTTGTGAAAACACAAAGGAATCAATATGAATGTGTTGGCGTCGGAATGCAGTAGTGGTTGTGAGTCCGGTTGGACTCTGTACTTAGAGCAATCTTTTGTTTCTCAACATCCGAGTGGTTCACATAGAGGTAATAGTAATGGTTTTTGTGAGGAGTATAAGGAAAAAAGAATTAGCTATAGTAATAAGGATGAAGAAGAAGAAGAAGAAGAAGACCAGTCAATGGTTTCTGATGCTTCTTCTGGGCCTCCTCATTTCAATGAAGATGAGGTTTACTTTGATGAAAACAATAATGGGTATTTTTGTCCTCCATCCAAAGATGTTAGAACATTGAAGTTTGGAGGTAAAAAGCAGAAGATCAAAGAAAAGGGTAGATGTGGTGTTCAAGATCAACAGCAACAGCAACCATCTTTTCTAGATGACACTGCTAGCTCCCCTTTTTTCAACATTTCCAAGGTAATAATACAAGTTTTCATCAATGTGACTAATTTTATGTGTTTGTATTGATCCATTGTTAATCGGAGGTTTTGAATTTTATCTGATGGGTATCTGATTAATTTTGCAGAACAATTTGATGGTGTCCAATAATCAGGCTTCAGGTGATAGTGTCCTGGATTTCTCACAAGGTTTCTCATCAACTCATTTTCAGGTAATTGGGTTTTTCTTGTGGGGGTTTATTGTATAACTTCTAGTTTTAGCTATGGTTTGATTAATTGCAAATAGCATAGCACTAACCATTCTGTTCTTGCAGGGGAGATCTGCATACCAAGACCACTATGGTTTCTTACAATCTACTCTACCTGGAAATCCACTTCAGGATCAAAACCAGTTGAGTAATCATTTTTTATTCTTATAAAACCACGTTCCAGTGTTTCTCAATTTGTGTTATTTAGACTCATATTTGAGCTTGTTTCTTAACATGCAGGTGGTTTGAAGGGAATGAGATAACAAGATCTTCATATCATCAATGATATCATCAGTTGCTGCATGTGTTAGTGCGGAGGTTGTAAAAGTAGAGATGGAATTGGATCTCAAAAAGGGATCTTGCTCCTTTTTTTTTTTTCCCTTTCTTTCTTTCTTTCTTTCTCTCCTTTTACCTGTCAATGTATTAATGCAGTGGGAAACAACCTAAGAGGAGAAGTTAGAAATAAATTTTCATGCTTCCAAAATTTAATTCCATGTCAACTTGTAGTGGTGCAAGTGAGCTGAAACTTTGCTCATTCCAAGAAAAAAGGAAAAGGAAAAGAAAAGTTGGAACTTTCATATATGTAGGCAGTTTCTGTGTGACCATTTCAGCTAACACTTATTTCTTATGGAACAGCCAATAATGAACATCATGGATTGGATAAATAGCCCCTAAAACACCTCCATATGTATCTGAGAACTGCAAGATATATACTCAATATTCTAGAGCAATTCTGATAATTTGCCTAAATCCATTATTCATAGGGAGGAATTTGCTTCAGAAATGGATATTCTTCATTGTCAGAATTATGTGAAGTTAATCTTGTGTGTCTTATCATCACTTTTTTGGCAATATTTTCATTTTCTAAATTTGTCGGCCGCCATTCATCTTCCCCTAAATCAGGTAGCTTTAGCAGTCCAAAGAAGTAGATAGATGTTTTTAATAATGAATTAAGCCAGAAATTTAAATTTTTAACAAAACATGACACACTGAAGTTTCCACCTAACTCTGTTTGCTAGCCAGTCACAAAGTACATGATAAAAAATCAGGCTAAGCCCCCATCAGATTTGCTTAGGTGGGATTCCCATCATATCCATATTATCAGAAAGCTAAGCCTAAACCTACCCCCAGAAGTAAAACCAAATCTTGGAAAAGGCTCAAGGCATCAATAAGGACAAGACTTTCATGTCCCCAAGAGTCAGGACAAGGCTGCATCCCATACTGATCATATTTGTTCTCTAAGGAAATGAAGGCTTATAATGCAGATCAAAATAAGACAGGATTAAGTAAAAGTGTAATGAGTGATGGGCAGCCTGATAATAATACAGAAATGCCAAAGTTAATGTTGGAATATTTCATATCCATCTCTCATGGCCTTTTTCTAAGCCCAGGAGATCCTGCCTGAGATCTCCCTGACCCAATGGAACATGCCCCATCTTGTTTATTATGTGCCCTTATATCATTTGGAAGGATCCCATTTTCTTTTTCATTTTTATAAATACAACCTATGAATTTTTATATATTAATGTAATTGTGCACACTCCAACTCTGTCTGCTTGGAAGCTGTCATTGGACTTTATGTCATACATGCACAATTATGTGTCTTTCCTGCCAATTTTTTATTCCCAAACCATTCGCAGTCAGTGCCCCATTCAAATACTATAAAGTTTTGTTCATCTCTTTCAAGGTTGAATAGGATAAAGATAAGATCATTAGCTAGCACTTGGGAATTTAGGATGTCAAAATTCCAAGTCCTATCCCACGTTTTTTAAATTTTAGGTTCAATTATTGGAGTCTTCCATGTAGTCAATCAAAAACTCATATTAAAAATGGAATTTCAGATTATTTTTTTTAGGTTTTTGTCATCTTAATTATCCTAGAATTTAGGGTTTAACGCTGTGGGATTAAGTTAAATACAAACACTAACACTCTCATAGATTCACAATACACGATTAGATTCGGAGGCAAGCAAAAAACGAACGACAAAAGGTTGTCTAATGTTTTCAGAAGATATACATATAAAAGTGATGATTAGTCTTTTGCTTCACTACTGCATTCCAACATGTAGCAGATAGAAGTGCAGAGATATTGGGATAAGAAACCAAAGAGGTATGGGAAAACATCTTTTGCCCAAGTAACCACCGCCAAGACAAAGCCTTCAATTTTTGCTGTAACATATGATATAATGATATAGAGGGGAAGGAAAGCTAGCTGTGTTGCACTTACAATGTGTAAATTATGAAATGTATGTAACATTCAGTCCCTGCCTGCTATCAAGAATGCAGCTTAACTTCTAGTGTTCCCATTTCTTGAGACAAAGCCTTACCAGCACTTCTTATCGTCTCTGCTACGGACCTGCATACATGCCATATGACTAGGTCGATCGATCAGCACATACATACCTGCACTTGCAGCCGACTGTAAGTCTGTAATATAAACCAATGCCAAAATCTACTGTCACACACAGAATTAAAGGTGTTGATATCATGAAATTGCAGAAAGTAGAAAATTGTGACTCTGCATTGTGTTCGTATCCGGCTAGAAAAATATAGATTGAATCGATCTGAAGAAAGGATAAATGGAAATCTTAAGGGTTAAGGGCTAAGATCATGGGATATATACAGCAGAACAACATGCTTGAAGGGGAAACAAGAAATGAATATATAAAATGATGGAGCAAGGAACTTGTTACTGAGGATCCTGATCGAGAAGCTTATGTATTTAACATAGAGATAAGACATACATGTTTAAGGTTTGATATCTTAGTATATGAGATATCTTTGAAGCATTTTATCAAACATATTGCCTTTCATCTTAAAATCAAACATTCCAACATTAGGTCAAAAAGTCTTAACTTAGACAGGAAGTTCCATGTTGGCTACTGGCCGCTGCCCAACCATTGTCATTTGTTAGGGTGGTGCTGCTTGATTGATACACCAATACCAGATGGCTTCGGATTAGCAGGCCTTGTGGGGCTCGATTCCTTTTTCAAGAAAAATAAATTTGGATCAGTGGAGGCAGATGCGAGGGCTTGGTAAGGGATAGGTATGACAACTTTTTCGGTGATCGGGAGTCATAAGATGAGAGCCTCTCGCTTTAATCAGGTAGCTTCATAAAATAAAGATTTTTATTTTTATTTTTTGAGAAAATAGATGACGTCATTATCATGGTCAGAAGTCACGTACATTGTCTTATACAAAAAAAAAAAAAAAATGGCACAAGCCGCCAAGTAAAAGACATGTGACATTCACTTTTAATACATGCGCTTGTTTGGCTCCAAAACCAGCTGGTGTGCAAACAGTCTCTTTTGGGCGAGTGGTTGCGCAGGCGTGCCAGCACCGCGGGGTGCAGTCGTTGGGGTAGTCCCGTGACCTGACTTCTTCTTCAAGCGCTGTGGACGAGGAGAGCACCAACCTCGTCACAGGGTTCTTTTCTTGCCTTTCGGAAAAGGACTTCTTTGCCTTACGCGGGTAAGGGCTTTGGTTGTGGTCTCTTTGCGTTCACCGAATCGATACTTAGTGTTGTAGACTAAGCAGAGCAATCACTGGGAAGTCGGGAGAAGCACGGGTTTGCTAAAGCGTGACTCTAGCTTCGCTGGGTTGCGAGGGCGTTACCCTTGCTTCGCTGGAAGTAACAGTGGCGGTTGCGCTCGCAGTCGGCTCCTGGGGAGACTGGGACTGGAAGTACGGTCGCCGAGTTGATCTGGTGAGGCTGACAGTCGGCTCGCGAGGAGACTAGGACTGGCGGGCGGTCACCGGGTTTCAACGAGGTTGAGGGTTTGCTCCGGAGAGGCTTTGCAATCGCTGGGATCGATTACTCAGAGAGATAAAAGGTCAAAAGGTCCTTTTCGTATCGTGTTTAGCCTCTATATATAGGCTTATTGTAGATTCACTTCCCTAATAGGAATGGAACACTATATCTTGGGGCCACAGTTATTGGCCTTGAATCAAATCAAAACTCTTGATAGCATTGATATTACCATGGGTGATAACTATCCTCTTTCATCGCTGCTAGAATATAGGCAAGGATTAATTGCCTCTGTGAAAAATCCTCGATACGATCGCTGGATGCGAGCATTAGGATACCCACGTATTAATTGCGAATATATCTTTACGCTCCCACAAGCGCTCAATTAAGGACGATACTTTCTTATGAAACACGGGATGAGCAACACCACAACCCAAATCCGTATAGTCCCATTTTTGGGCCGCAGGTATCGGCCCACTAGCTCAAACCCACTAAAGGATTTCGCCAAAATTACTTTTGGGCTCAAACATTGCCCCCCAGGCCCCGAAATCAGGCCTGCTACAATGCAACTGATTGAAGGGGACTTAGAAAAACGTGTTGGTCGCTTGAAACGATGCCATTAATGAGGGTCACGTCCCTTCATTTTTGAAACGTTTCTGTCGCATCGTTTCCCTCACAAAAAATCTTTATTTAAAAGCAACAGCCGCAATCCTGTCACCTCAGATACTCCTTCGAACTCTAAACCCAGAAAGACCCATTTCTGTTCCATCTTCCTTGCCAACAATCCAGAAATGGCTCCCCCTAAGAAAATCATCATCGATCAGGAGGAAGAGTTGAACGAAGTGGCTGCCCGGACCTGGGGCACCAGTATTGGCGCTCGTATTCATCTAGAGACCAACATTCACCGACCCCTACTCCTTCGTTTCTCTGACCACCACACCGGGTTAGGCCCAGCACCGCGAGGTATTATCCCAGATGATGCCATTGCCATGTATGGTCTTCCTGTTCGACGGCCCATTCCCGTCCTCCGAAGGACTCCCGGAGATTTCAGCGGCTGGGGTGTCCAAAACCATCGAGCCAAGATAGGAAATTGGCCGTCCTCCATTAGTGCCCAGGAGACCTCTTGGTATCGCGAGGCGCGGGCGCGAGATCTAGGTCGCTGGAATGCTGCAGGTATCACCCACACCATCGATCTGTGCTTCCATCTTCCTCGCGGTGGTAATCGCTCGCCACTCGCTGCTTTTCTGTGTTTCTGGAATACCGCTACCAATACATTTGACTTCAGATTTGGTCAAATGAGCATTACCCTGTTGGACATCCTTGCTATCACTGGCCTCCCCATCGATGGCGAGCCGTATGTGCATGGTCAATTTGACTCAATTGATTTCACTTTAACCATGGCCCAGCAAGGTCGCAGCGCTCATAGCGGCTCATACCCAAGATGGCTGGCATATTACCACCGGGAACACAATGCGACTGGAGGGATCGCTTTCCTTGAATACTGGCTCTGTAAATTCATATTCTGCACCTCCTCCTGCAAGCCCACTGGCACCTGGACCTATTTAGCAACGGCCCTCTACAACGGCCGCAACGTTGGGCTCGGACAACCGGTCTTGGGTGCAATATATCGCATGCTGTACCAAGCGACGATGCATCCCTTCGAGATCAACATCTCCGGACCCTTCTGGATTCTGGACTTCTGGATCCAGACCTACTTCCCATTCTTCCGCCGTGAAGATATCCCGCAATCCCCGCCGGCCGATCAATTGCTAGGTCGATGGTTTTGCCGCGAGGACAAGTATTCATCCCCCCCTTACTCTGAGTGCTTTTCTTATCTGTATTTGTTAGATGACATGCCATACTGTGATCTAATTCTGGGAAGAAGATTCCCCTCTGTACTACAATATGGCTTCCTCCCCGACGATCCTCGCTATTCCGACCGCGCTCGCCTGGCGTTCCGCCGCGCCATCTCCTGCTCAGACATCCGGATTGCCGCTGAGGAACTCAGCCATGAGCTCTACGCTCCTAATCATTTCGCCCGCCAATTTGGCCTTGTCCAATTGGTACCAATCCCATTGTATGATGCCTGGAATTATAACACTTCCTGGCGCAGGTTCGGTCCTCCTTCTGGGCCCCCACCGGCACAAAGTATGCTCGCATTGGTCGACCTTCCTGATTGGGCTCGAAACCTTGACGCCGTAGATGGGACCGAAGAAGGGTATGAGATTTGGTGGAGAGAAGTCTCTGTCAACTGCTGGACTCAACCAGATGACGAACTCTTCGCTACTCTCTTTGGCGAGCTCAGGAAACCATACCCCGCTGACATTGAGGTGCTCGCTCGCTTTTCTGAAGACGCCAACAGGCCTCGACCCCTCCAAGTGGTCAGACCTACGCGAGCTCCTCGCCCGGCCCAGGCCGGCATCGTAATCCGTGAACCACCTCAAGAAGTAAGTATTGCAACTCTAACCGCTGCAACCCCCTTCATTGTTTCCTCCTTTACTCATACTTGTTTGTATTAGGGGAGTGTGCCGCGCCCTGGCCGCCGCACAAACAGTGCTTCGCCGGCCGCCGAACCAACTGGGAAACAGAAGGCAGTGCTTGCTGAAGCTACAGCTGAGGACCATTCTTCTTCTTCTGATGACGACGACCCACAAACTGTAAGAACTCTTTGTCTTCAGAACCAGCTTTGTGAATTAACTGCTAACCCTTTGCTTCTCACAGGTTATGGCTGCTATAGCCCGCAAGCGTAGTCGCTCAGATACTTATGCTGATCCCTGGGAAGGAGATGAACCAATGGCTGACCGACTGGTAAGAGACCGAGAGCCTCTGTTGGAAATTATCACTATTTCTGCCCAAAATGTCTCACACCCTTCTCCTTTACAGGTTCGTCGCAGGTCGTCTACACATGCTGGGGAGGGCTCTTCAGCTGCCACTCCAGGAACAACTGCTTCGCGAGCGTCTACACCTGTGGGACCTGAAAATCCTCCACCTCCTGTCAGCACTGATGGTGGCTCAGCCTCTATTCCCGTGCAGATCATAGAGGATAGTTCCGACGAAACGGAAGAGAATGTTCCCCTTCCGGACGCCCCACCTGAGGATCCGCTCGCTACACAACCGCCAGTGCTCGCGTCACCTGTTCGCACTCCTGATGAGGAAGTTCAAGAACTCGCGCCCGCGAACATCCCAGACGAGGGCCCTGTCGCGGAGGTAATCTTAGTTGCAAATTGGTGCCTTAGTTCCCTTTTTTTATTATATACTTGACCGCCTCTCCTTACTGCAGAGTAATGTCCCTGTTGAGGAGGTCGCCGCCGCCGGCCCCGCTGAGGGGGTCGCTGTTGCTGATCCTGCTGAAATCGCTGATGAAGTCATGGCGGATCAAGAACCTGCCCCCCAGGTTCCAGAAGTAGATGCTGATATAAATGCAGTACCAGAACAAGTCGCGGCCCCGATCGTTGAGCCTCCAGTAGGCCCTGCTGTCGCTGCTGATGTTGAAATCATCGCTGAAGTTCCTCTTCTCGCGCCTCCTAATAGGCTGGAAAGACTTGTCCGCGTACTAGAAGTGGCTCCTCCAGGGGTCGCGGATGAAGCGAGGGATAATCTGCAGCGACTCTTGGGTCCTGACATTTTACTGCCAGGCGCAGCTGCCAGAGCTCAAGAATATCTGATGGTACTTCGCCGCGAACGTACCATCACTGACGATGAATTTGTTGAAACATATGAGCTCCTGCAAAACCTTCCTGCGCGGATTAGCGAAAGGACGACCGCGGCTGCACAGCTCAGGCAGGTTCAGGCTCACTATCGCGGCCTTGCACAACAGGCAGAGGCATCCCGCGACTCCCTAGGTGATCAAGCGCTTCGTGTCAGGGATCTGAGGATCTCACAGAACCACCTTCGGACCCACATTCAAGACCTCCAAGCCCAACTAGTCGAAGCCAAGGCCCAATTAGTGACGGTCACGGCCCAACTGGCGCAAGAGGAGCCCCAGATAGAGCAGCCCTTAACGGCGCTAGAAGCGATGTCTCAGAACTTGGCTCAAGCGCGCGATACAGTTCGACAGGCAGAGCGCGCTGCTGCCGATGCTAGCTTTCGCCTAGATGAGCATTTGCTTCGCTTGACCCATGCAGGTCGAAAACTTTAGGCCTCTTGTTTTAGGCCCATTTTAATTTGTATAAGGATATTCTTAATACATACCATATTCAGCCCGCTTTTGCTCGGCCCAAATATCATTTAAGGCTTGCCAATTAATGAAAAGCAAAACCGTTGAAAAGATAACCCCATTTTTGGGCGGTTACTTCCTTGGAGACCGTCCTGCTTCCCACGCGTTTTCAACAGCTTCCATTTCCGAGATCATCGCATTTATCCGCATTGATTCTCTTATTGATGGCGTTGAAAGCGCCTCAACTGCTTATCGCACAGTGTGAGATCCTATAAATACCAGCATCCAAAGAAGAGCGATCACCAAACCATCATGTTCCTTCCAAGGATAAACTCGCAAGCCCTGTTGCTTTTTCTTCAGTTTCTGAAATCTTCCCACCGTGGTCTTACCCTCAGCCACAAATTCTTAGGCTTCATGGCTTAATCTCAAGACCTGGGTAGGCTTCATGGCCTAATCTCAGGTCCAACGGCATGTCTTTGGTTACTGAGAACCTGGATGAACTCGCCAGTCTCAGTTAAACCGAAGAACATGCCGCGCTCCTAACGCGGCGGAACCAGAGTTTGAGGAGTTCAACTTTTCAGACTGCCCGCGCGGAGCAAGTGGAGGAAGGGAGGAAGGCCACTTTGAGGCTTACCTTCCTGCCTCCGCGGTCTACCTCTGGGGGATGGGCACGCACTTTCTGATTTACCCCAGGAGGTAGATGTGGTTGTGAGTCGCGCCTGCTCCGGAACCCAATTCCAGTCTGGAGGAGAGGCCCCAGGAAGGGGCATGAAGGCTTTCTTTTTCCCCTCTTCTTCGAGCAGCGGCGACTTAGATGGGAGGAGGATCTTTCGTAGGGGGAAGAATGCTCTGAGGTTGTAGCGTCCAGATCCTTCTCCCCGCGACCACGACGACTACTTTAAACTTTTATGTCTGTAGCCAGCTCTTGTAATCGCATGTGAAACTGTATTGCTCTATTCTGTTGTATGCTTCTGGCCGCAAAGCCACTTTATGAATAAAATGCTTGGTTTACTCAAAAATTTGTAAAAACAGAGCAAAAAATGGTCAAAAATAAGGCCTCTTGTATAGGCCTTTGTATTTACTCTTAACACATTTTGTCAAGACAATGCATAGAATAAAGCCAGGCAACTGGTTACATGGACTATAATTAACAAGACCTCTTGTATAGGCTCTTAAAAAAAACACAAAAATATAAAGCCTCTTGTATAGGCCTAGTAGATACTGAGGTGCCCCCCAATGTTTAGCGGGGAGCAGATACAAAACACTCGACCTCAGAACAAAGGCCGAATAAGCATAACGCTGCGAGCCGATGAAGATTAAGGTTGCCCCCCAGCCGGAGCAAGCACGGGGTCTGGAGGATCCTCGAACTCCCAGACACTGGGATAGTATTTCTTCAGAAAACGACCGTTAATGGGGTTGCGATGGATATCACCGTCGACGTCTTTGAGGTGGAAAGCACCGCGCTCCAGTATTCGGTGGATAACAAAAGGTCCCTCCCATCGCGGCGTCCACTTACCGCGACCGGTTAGTTTTTCACCGAAGGGTAAAATGGCCTTCCAAACGAGATCACCCTCTTTGAAACTGCGCCCCCGCGTCCTCTTATCATAGGCGCGGGCGATACGCTGTTTTTCCATCACCAAATTGTCCAAAGCGGCCAAGCGCTGTTCGCTTAAGTCTTCGTGCTCCTGCCACATTGCTTGAACATAATCTTCGCCAATCAAATGATGCTGTTCTTGGACTCGTAGGGAGTGAACATTAATTTCTAATGGTAAGATAGCGTCATGTCCAAACATAAGCGCGTACGGCGTCGTGGCGGTGGGATTACGTTTTGAAGTGCGATAGGCCCACAGTGTTTCGTACAACGTATCATGCCATTGTCGAGGATTCTCTACCAACATCTTTTTAAGTAAGGTGATGATTGTCTTGTTGCTCGCCTCCGCTTGACCATTAGATTGAGCATAGTACGGAGTACTGTGTATAAATTGAATACCAAAATCACTCACCAGTTCCTCCACGGGCCCCCCCATGAACGCTGCCCCCCTGTCTGATACCAGCACTTCAGGGATACCAAACCGGCAGAGAATATTACGGAAAATGAACTGGCGAATGGTAGCGCCGGAGGCCTCCTTCAGAGGCTCTGCTTCAACCCATTTTGTGAAGTAATCAGTGGCGACGATGATAAACTTGTGCTGTAGGGAAGAATGAGGATGGATCATTCCAATCAAGTCCAAAGCCCAGCCTCGCGCAGGCCAAGGTTTAATGATGGGTTGCATAGGAATGTTAGGAATATGCTGGACAGGGCCGTGTGCTTGACAGTCCGCACATCCTTTGGCGAATGCAATACAATCCTTCAAAATGCTGGGCCAATAATAACCATGACGTCGGATGAGCCACCGCATCTTAGGTCCAGCTTGGTGAGATCCACATATTCCCGTGTGCACCTCGCGCATCAATCTCTTAGCTTCGCGACCGTAGACACATCGAAAGTCTATACCATCTTCTCCACGCCTGCGTAGTTCGTCACCTCGAAGGAAGTAATTCAATGCGAGGAAACGAATCTTCCTATCAGCGCTGGAATCTGGTCGTTTGAGGTATTCAATCAGAGGGATCCGCCAATCAACATCAATGGGCTCCAGTACCGCGACCATGGGGTCATCTGGAGGATCAGGTCGAGCAAGCCATGAAGGTAGTGTGCGACGCTCGACCTTCAGGATGCGCTCACGTACTCCGTATTTCAAGGTGATGCCTGTAGCCAACTGAGCGAGCTCATTAGCAGCAAAGTTACGTTCGCGTGGTATATGCTCCATATCAACGTCTGTAAATTGGTCAGGAGCTCAATTGCGCGATTCAGGTATGGGATGAGCAGCCAACTCGTACAGCGATATTTTTCCAGAAGCTGATTAATAACGAGCTGGGAGTCACCGCGAACCTGAATGTCCCGGACGCCCATTTCCAGCAAGACTTCCAGTCCAATGATGAGGGCCTCATATTCGGCCTGATTATTAGTACATTGGAATGTAAGTTGGAAAGAATAAGAGAAGCGATCACCTGCCGGGTTTTCCAAAACGATTCCTACGCCAGCCATAGCGTCCGTTCTGGAACCATAAAAAAATAACACCCATGGCTGTAGAAAGATTGTGGCCTGATACCAGATCTCGTACTCAGGGATGCACGGTTTATCTGGTCGAGTCGTAGTGTTGTAGGCAATCTCTAACTCCTTTAGTACAGGTATTTCCAGCGGAGGATGGTGTGCCAGAAAATCAGCGATCGCTTGCCCTTTCACAGCCTTCTGGGGTACATATTGGAGTGAAAACTCTGAAAGCGCCAATACCCATTTGCCAATGCGGCCTCGCAAGATAGGCCGGGACAACATATATTTGACCAGATCGGTCTGAGCGATGACGCAAGTAGTAAAGGATAACATGTAGTGTCGCAATTTGCACGCTGAAAAATACAGGGTTAGACACAGCTTTTCCATAGGAGTGTACCTTGTCTCACAGTCTGTCAAGGTACGGCTGAGGTAAAAGACAGCATGCTCGACCCCCTCCGCATCATCTTGAGCGAGCAGGCTGCCATGGATGCGTCGGCTGCTGAAATATATAGCTTTAACGGGATCCCATTCTGGGTGGAACCAAGACTGGTGGGTTTGCCAAATAGGCTTTGATACTGTCAAAAGCCTCTTGATGTTTGGCTTCCCACACAAACTCACTCTGCCCTTGTAATCTCAGCAATGGTGAGAATGGCTGGATTTTGCCTGCAGAATTAGAGATGAAACGCCTTAGAAAATTTATCTTACCCAAAAGACGCTGTAATTCCTTCTTCGTCCGTGGGGGAGATGCATTAATGACTGCGCTGGCCTTGTCCTCAGGGACCTCAATTCCTCGCTGGTGGACTATAAACCCCAGAAAGTCCCCTGCTTGAACCGCGAACACACATTTGGCCGGGTTCATCTTGAGTTTATGTCGGCGCATGCGCTCAAACACTTTCCTGAGATCCGCGATGTGATCCCTTTTCTGCTGAGACTTGACGACCACGTCGTCGATGTATATCTCTAAAACCTTCCCAAGTATGTCGTGGAAGATCAGATTCATGGCTCGCTGATACGTCGCACCGGCGTTCTTCAGGCCAAACGGCATGACCACATATTCAAAAACCCCCGCAAAACCAGGGCAGCGAAAAGCAGTCTTGTGTCTGTCTTCTTCAGCGACCGGAATCTGGTGATAACCTGCAGTACCGTCCATGAAGGATAGCAATTCATGGCCTGCCACCGCATCCACCAGCATATCCGCGACTGGCATGGGGTAAACATCTTTAGGCGTAGCAAGATTCAAGTCTCTATAATCAACGCAGACTCTAATCTTGCCATTTTTCTTCCGGACATGCACTATATTAGATAGCCACTGATTATACTTGGCAACCCATATAATGCCTGACTTATGCATTTTCTCTACCTCTTCCTTTACCAGAATCTGGGTCTCCGCGTTCATTCGTCGAGGTTCCTGCTTGACGGGTCTCTTGTCGGCAAGAGTTGGTAACTGATGACAGACCAACTCTGGTGACAGGCCGGGCATGTCCTCATACTTTTCCGCGAAGCAATCCTTGAATTCTAGCAATAGGTCGATGAGCCTCTGTCTTTCGCTAGGCTCTAGGTAAGCACTGATAGAGACCTCCATAGGCTCACTTACAGTACCCAAGTTGATCTTCTCAGTAGGGTCTTTAACCTTGGGAGGTGTATCGTCCAGCGCCGCCGGAGCGAGCTGAATATGGACTTCCTCTTTATCCTCCGGATCACCCAGTTCTTCATTGACGACCTCCAAGGTCGCAATGCGATCGTAAGCCTCTTTTTCCACCAGGTATGATGACAACCGTTCATGTATCGAGTGGAAGGCTTCCATTCCTTCTTCAGTAAGGTCGTAATCCATTAATCGGTTAAAGGTTTGGGCACAGCATGGCCAGGTCGTTCCAAGCCCTCTTTTGCGAGTGTGAGACCCCACTGTGCCAGTTCAGAGGCCGTCACCCCTGTGGGGCGGCCCTTATCATCAATGCCACTAACTTGCAATGGAGTAATAGGTTCCAAATAGTATCTGGCATCTACATAATTCGCGGAGACCGGAAACGGACGGGGATCTGCTGGGACCACCTCTGCCATGTCTGTTTCGCTATTCCACATAACCAACTCTTGGTGAAGTGTTGACGGTACGCAATAACTCCGATGGATCCAATCCCTGCCCAAAATGGCGCTGTAGGCCGCATAACTATCCGTCACAAAGAAAGCATACACTCCCTCCGCTGGCCCGACTTTAATGCGCAAGAACAATAACCCTAGGGTTTTGGTTACGGTTCCCGCGAAATTTTTGAGCGCAAGAGATGTGGATTGGATTTTCTCCCGCTTGATTCCGAGCAAGTGCATGGTCCGAGTAGTGACTACGTTAACGGCCGCCCCAGTATCAATCATGATTTTACTGACCTTGATACCGCCAATATCTGCTGTAATGTATAGCGGTCGCATGTGCTGGACCATGGCTGGCGTTGGCTTAGAGAAGTGCATGAGTGCCCCCTTGTCTGGGACCTCTGTTGGTTCAGGTAAGGACCCGTCCTTTACAGGTGTTGCAGCTGCTGAAGTGACCTGCAATGGTTGTACACCTTCTTCTTCGATCTCCATGCAATCCTGAGCAGCGACCGGCAAGGCATATTTAGCGGGGAGCACGTAAACCATGTTGCAAGAAACTTCATCTGACTCAGTCCCCTCTACGTTGACAGCCCTATCAATCTTGGGTATATCAGTCTGGAACTGTCGAGCCAAGCGATCTACCAACGACTCCTCCGTAAGGCCTTTTACTTGGCAGTGTTCAAGCCCCTGTGACTCAAGTTCTTGCTCACCTACCGGAGGCGCCGGATTCTCTGGTTCCGTGCGCTCTTTTGGGGCGGAAATGACCACACTTTGGACCTTCTTGGGTCGCCATTGCAAAGTGCTAACCACTCTATCCTTGCCCCCCAGCCTGTCAAAGACTGAAGCCTTTACGTCCGGTGCTTCATTAGAGAGCCTGCGCCTGACATGCGGTCGTTGAGTAGGCGAGCTGTTCCTTTGGGCAGGCGGCGGCGAGCGCTCCTTAGTAATTCTGCAAAAAACACTGGGTTTTGAAGCCCCTATTAGTGAATCTGTCTGTCTGTTAAGACCACGGGGAGGTCTCAACGGTTTGGCGGCCAGCGCCTCCATCTCTTCCTGGTATTGTTCGGGCGACTTGACCAATTGGGAAGGTTTTATCAGGCCCTGATCTAAAGCCTCTAGAGCACGCTTGGCCTCGCCGAACCTGCGCTGCAGCTTTCTCTTCCGGGACGGACTAATCTCCACTGCCTTCCCCTTCTCCCTTGTATACCATCTGCCTTCTTTGATAGGATTAGCTGATGCAGGTGGTATATAGGGCTTGGTCAGAACGTCTTTGCAACCGCTTCTGATCTTTTCCTGTTTCGGTTGCTGGTGGTTGCTTTCAACTTCATGAACAAATTAGAGTCCTGGGGGATGGTGGTGATGTCACTTTTTCCCGTTCTCTCGGGCTGGCAGGCTGATAGTTCCTCGACGGGGAGGTCCACTTGACTGGTGGCAGGGAACCGAAATGAAACGTCTGTTCGACCTCCTCGTGCGGTATTTGGATACCGCACTCCTCTTTACATCGCGAGCACAGAATCACGGATGAAGCCTGTTTGGCGTCTCCGTCCTATCCTTAGCTGACACTTCATCTGTGGTGGTCCTAGGACCCTGTTCGCTCGTAGTCAGATCCAGCGTTGGTTTCCTCTGCAACTTTTTGTCCCAATCTACATTGACCATATTGACCCCGGTGTCAGGGAAAGGGTCCACATCAACCAGTGCTGCAGCGGTGACTGGAGCTTCTACCTGCAAGCTGCCGTTATTAAGCCATACCTGTATTTGGTCCTTGAGCTTCACACAATCCGCAGTGTTGTGGTTCCACAGGTTATGGAATTTGCAGTATTTCTTTCCTTTCAACTGCTCCGGTCGCGGAAAAGGCCCGAAATCAGTCTTCACCATCTTCGCAGCAATCATTTCGTCGAGGATCTCGTGAGCTTTGTTGGCATCGTAGGTATATGCCGCGAACTCTGGTTTGGTGAAGGCCATCGACTTGAGCTTAACAGGCTCCTTGGAGATCTTTAGCTGTTTCAAAGCCGGATTTTTCTTCCCGGTCAGTTCATAAGCTGCTATGTCATTGTCTTCGTCTTCCTCATCGTCCTGGCACCCTTCTCCAGTACCACGATTATAATAAGGGTCGTAAGTGGTTGGCTGGTAGCTCAGGGCCGCTACCGTACGGTGTTTACCAGGCACATACGTCCCTTTGGACGCATTCTTTCTTGCATCCGTCTCTCGAAGGAGATGTTCAAAACTGCCTACTTCCGTGATGAGTTCTCCCATCGACTGTATCATGTTGCCATGCTGCTTCTTCCTTTGCCGGGGCTCCAGGCCTTTCACCGCCAACTTGACCAACTCCTTCTCGGGCAGAATGACATTCAGTTTGGCCTTCTGGATTTGGAAGCGCTGAAGATAAGAGACCGCTGATTCTGTAGGCTGTTGGGCCATCTGAGTAAGAGAGCCAGATCTACCTCAGGCTCAATATTCCCAAATGTTTCGCGGAAAAGTAGTTCCATCGCCGGCCAATCTGCCACTGTCCCTGGCCTAAGTTTGGAAAACCATCTGAAGGCAGCGCCGGATAGTGAGGTGCCAAAGATCCTGCACTTGAGGATGTCATCATTCTGATATTGGCCACATTGCACCCTAAATCTGGCCAGATGAGTGGCCGCGTCTTCCGTGTCTTCCCCTGAAAAAGTAGAAAAAATAATGTTCTTATAACCTCGAGGGAAAGGTGCGAGCATGATGTTTGGCGGGAAAGGTCCCTCGTACACTCCATCTGGCTGGGCCCTAGGGTTTGCCAATCTGATCATCTCCTCCACCTCATCACGTCTCACGTACTCTGGGCCTGGGGGCGGAGGAGGCATCACCGCAGCTCGGTGAGCAACCTGCTGAGGGGCTGCCTGATTTACCATTGTTGACCCTGCCCGGCATGCACAATGCGGGTGGTAGCTTGCTGCTGGAGGGTCACCGCAGGGGCAATCTCTTCCTTCGACAGGGCGGTTATCTTGATCGGGATACCAGTTTGGTCGAGTGCATAATAGCTTCCCGGCAACTCTTGATACACCACCTCTGCTCCGTCGCTGTCGTACTGGACAAAAGTCACAGGCTCTGACACAGTCCCTGCGCCCCTCGCGACTTGGTGTTTCTTGGCGGCCTGTCCACTCGATGAAGCAGTCTTCTCCTTACTGCCAGGAATGACCAAGGCCTGCTCCTTGTTCTTTGATGGAGTAGCAGCCGCAGTAGCTGACGAAGAACCAATGTTTTGGTTGCCCTTTTCGCGCTGATTTGGGGGCACATACTTGCCCGAACTGGACGGCTGGGCAAGAGAACCAAGGACAGTATTAGGATCGCCCAGGGCCGAGTGCATCACCTCCTTCGCATGGTTCAACTCGGCTCTCTGCATAGCCACTTCAGTTGCCAAGTTGGCTCCATCCTTGCGGAGATCTGCTATGTTTGATGCAGTTTGCTTGGAATGATCCGCTATGGCATTCAGGATTGTCGTATGACGCTCATTTTGTGCGGCAGCGATGGTTATAGCTTGCGCCTTCAAGGCGCTCTCTGTCTGTGTGACCTGCTGCCTGGTATTTTCTGCATAAAGAGTCATACGCTGCTCGAACTCGCGGAGGAGCCTTTCTGACTTCGCGGTTTCCCGTGCGAGATCTGCGTCCATCTTCTTGCGATGATTCTCAACATTCTCCATAAGGATCGCAATTGTCTCGTCAAAGGTTGCTCCTTCCGGGATAGGCTTCGAAACGAAAGCCTCTTCCTCATCACCGCCCACTGTAGTGTTGACAGTGGTGGAATCAACAGGCTCGCTGGCCTGATTAGTACTGACGCTCTGACCCTCAGTCGCGGTCGAGCGATTCTCACCTTGTGAAGTTGACATATTGGGTGATTGAGTTTGCAGAGAGAATCGTTGCGTCACTTGTTCTTCAGAGAGACCACGACAGTCCGCACGAGAATGCGATCTGTAGCTGGAGGTCTTATGCTTTGGGCAGCTAGCGTAGCCTTTTTGGTAAGGGTTAACGCTGGGCTTCCCAATGTTTGCGTTTAGAAAGAAACCCTAGTTTGTAGGTCCCACTGGGCGTGCCAAAATGTTTGGCTCCAAAACCAGCTGGTGTGCAAACAGTCTCTTTTGGGAGAGTGGTTGCGCAGGCGTGCCAGTACCGCGAGGTGCAGTCGTTGGGGTAGTCCCGTGACCTGACTTCTTCTTCAAGCGCTGTGGACGAGGAGAGCACCAACCTCGTCACAGGGTTCTTTTCTTGCCTTTCGGAAAAGGACTTCTTTGCCTTACGCGGGTAAGGGCTTTGGTTGTGGTCTCTTTGCGTTCACCGAATCGATACTTAGTGTTGTAGACTAAGCAGAGCAATCACTGGGAAGTCGGGAGAAGCACGGGTTTACTAAAGCGTGACTCTAGCTTCGCTGGGTTGCGAGGGCGTTACCCTTGCTTCGCTGGAAGTAACAGTGGCGGTTGCGCTCGCAGTCGGCTCCTGGGGAGACTGGGACTGGAAGTACGGTCGCCGAGTTGATCTGGTGAGGCTGACAGTCGGCTCGCGAGGAGACTAGGACTGGCGGGCGGTCACCGGGTTTCAACGAGGTTGAGGGTTTGCTCCGGAGAGGCTTTGCAATCGCTGGGATCGATTACTCAGAGAGATAAAAGGTCAAAAGGTCCTTTTCGTATCGTGTTTAGCCTCTATATATAGGCTTATTGTAGATTCACTTCCCTAATAGGAATGGAACACTATATCTTGGGGCCACAGTTATTGGCCTTGAATCAAATCAAAACTCTTGATAGCATTGATATTACCATGGGTGATAACTATCCTCTTTCATCGCTGCTAGAATATAGGCAAGGATTAATTGCCTCTGTGAAAAATCCTCGATACGATCGCTGGATGCGAGCATTAGGATACCCACGTATTAATTGCGAATATATCTTTACGCTCCCACAAGCGCTCAATTAAGGACGATACTTTCTTATGAAACACGGGATGAGCAACACCACAACCCAAATCCGTATAGTCCCATTTTTGGGCCGCAGGTATCGGCCCACTAGCTCAAACCCACTAAAGGATTTCGCCAAAATTACTTTTGGGCTCAAACAGCGCTCACTTATTGAGCCTAAACAACAAGAAATCAAGTCCTCACTACTAGCTAACCCCTATTTAAAAAGTAAACCTAATCGCCTAAAGACCTCAATTGGTATACAACTAGAATAAACTAAGAAGAAAGTAATAGAAGACCCAATTTCAAGTGGTAGGCAAGAGACCAGGAAAGCTAAGGCTTTCTTTAATTTGCCCTTATCTCTAGAGCTAGAAACCTAACCTCCAATTGCAGTTACTGGGACATTGGCTTTTGTTCTTACTTCCGGCGGTCTACCCGTCTTCTTCTTCAGAGTGACAAGAGGCACATCATTGTCATCCTCAATCAAAGGTTTGCCAAGTAGAAAAGATTGAGAGGACCTGCACATAGGACCACAACCAATCTTTCCCAGATCCGGGGCACTACCACCAGCTACGAGAGTGAGAGGAGCAGCAAAGCTTGCTGTGACGACATCTATGGAGGCCATCTAGAGGAGGAAGCGATAGCAAGAGACTAGAGGCTAGGGTGCCGTAGAAGACTAGGTTGAGAGAAATACTCTCCTAGGGTTTTTTTTTCTTTTACTTAAAACATTAACATTCTCAGGTAGTTTCATAAAATAAAGATCATTATTCATTTGACTATTTTTTTATTTATATTTTCATGAAAATGGTAATTTTCATTAATTATAGCGGAATTACACGTCATGACCTATTCACTCGAGTGCAATAGAAAGAGTCACAGATCGTAAGCACTTTCACCTACTCCCTAATTGCACTCATCGAGTAATACAAGGCTTTAGAACCGACATTAAACAAACTTGAACTCAGGTCCCCAGTCCAACTATTATTCGTTTACTCCAAAGGCACTATTGGGCATTGGGTCTAGTAGCATTCTTCTTCTTTCGATCCTTAGACAAACTATCCCTTTTTTCTTTTTATCTTTAGGCTTGTTTTCAATCCGAGAGGGCCTTACCATGTCGTTTACTATTGGTAGGAACCGCAAGGGTGCCCAATACTTGCTTACACCTAAAATTAAGATTTTGAAACTCGAGACAAACGAAATGGGGTAAAATCAATATGTTAAAGACCTATAATGGTAAGAGCATATGCGGGCAGACGCAGGCGAGTTTTCTCGAGTACGCATGGAAACATCCCTCTAGAGAATCTTGATTCTGCTCATCTTCTGAATCCAAAGGAACATGTTTACCCTTTCCTTCAAGAGGAAGGATTGAAGCAGGTAGCGTACCACGTAGGTCAGTAACTAGGGGCAGGTCCTCCTCTCTAGACAGTTGAAAGATGTGGGAGGACGACCCCTCCCATGCTAGTCAGCTTCAAAACAAGTTCTCCTAAAAAGGTTTAGGAATTTGGGCCCTCAACACCAATAAACTTGGAGAGATTCGTTATGGGCTTTGCTTTAGAAAAGCCCGAAGTGTAGTCGACTTTTCCTACTGATGGCCTTGTGCACGGAGCACTCATACATTGAGTCCTCCTTACACAATGGCAATCTCTCTCTATTACAACTCTCCTGGACTATTGTTGCTACATTCTCCAAAAACTAGATGTCCCTTTCACTCCAATCATAGCAGCAGCAAACAAGAGCAGGCCCAGAACCGGAACGAGTTGAAATTTGTTAGAGGCAAGAAGCTGTTGAAACACCTCAGCACTTGGGCCATTGGTGGCCCTTGTGGGGCTAGTTTGGGATTGCTGTGACTTCTATAAAAAACTGTTGTTGCTGTGTTGTGAGAATAATCAGCTGTGAATTAAAATAGTTTCGTGTTTGGTAAATAATATTTTTAAGCTGTCAGTGCATAAAACAACTGAATTAAATTAGTGTGTTTTGATCCACAGCAGCTTCTAAAAGCTGCTTTTTATTTAGGATTAATTTCAGTTTGTTGCTAGTGACCTATAACTTTCAATTAAAGCTTCTTTTTATTTAGGATTAATTTCAGTTTACCCCCCTGAGGTTTGGGGGTGACATCATCTACTTTCAATTTTGAATTTTTACCCCCCCCCCCCAAGCTTTCCAATTTCAGGCAGCCGTGTCCAAATTCTCAGATTTCGTTCAAATTCGACGTTAACTCTAACAATTTGACCCACTTTGAGGCTAAAATGGTCATTTATAGGCTGCTTTTAAAATCTGCTGCTAGTGACCTATAACTTTCAATTAAAGCTGCTTTTTATTTAGGATTAATTTCAGTTTACTGATTACACGCATTTATATGTGTGTAATTATATCTAAAATACATTAAATTAGCCAATCCTCATGTCAATTAATATGTAATTAATTAATTTTTAGTTATTTTGTAGAAAATAAGCGGAGTTGCGGAAACGAGTCAAAGTGGTGCAAATTGAAGCAAATTGAGTTTTCGACAAAGAGATCGATGAAAGTCAACTTTGAGGCAATTCATTGGAAGGGGCAAAACTTGTTTGCACATAAGCAAATGAGACGGAAATGAAAGGGGCAGCAGATTTAATTTAATTAAACTAATAAGCATTAGTTTAATTGAATAATGATGGTAGCCTAACTAGAGCAGCTACATGTTCGGCTTAATTAAGACATGGGCTATTCAATTAATCATTTCTTATGTCCATCCACATATAGCGAGAGCCGAGAAGCTAGCCTGATCCATTTTTTTTTGTCTGCTCTCCCAGCCACACACGGACCCCATCTTTCTACTATTAAGTTTTGTTTTTTTTCTCTCGCAGCCCATCTCCTAAGCCCATGGTTTAATTAACCATATCTCTCTCTCGCATCAATGAGGGACGACCCCATATATATACCAGCAAACCCTTCAGAAAGGGATACACACCTGCAGCGCCGCACCAAACAGAGGCATGCCCAAAAGGGCTGCTCTCTCTCTCCTCTCCCTCCTTCTCCTCCATTTCTCCTCTTTTCTTTTTATTTTATTTTGAGATTTGAAGGATATACTCACCCAAAGCTTCAAGGATCTATCAAAGGGCTCAACATCTACAAGATTCAATATTTAGGTATTTTGTGGGAGTTGTAATTCAAGACTAGCCATGCTAGCTTTTTAGCTATTTATGATTTTTCTTGTTTTCTCCTACACTTCTCTACTCTTTTCTATTTGAATTTTGTAATTTTGATGTCTATGATTATGGGTTGTGAGTAATTTCCTTGTTGGGGTTTAGGGTTGTGTCCCTAACCCAAATTTTGTGTAAAAGATGTTTAATTTAATGTAATGATGCAATTTTCACATGATGGATGCTTATATCTATTTTTGATGGGTTAAAATGCATGTCTAGGAGCCTAGTCAACTCTAGGGTGTGTATTTTGAGCATGTCTAGGATGGAGTTAGAGGCTTGACCCCCTCTAATTCCTAAGCTAGAAACCTTCAATTTCATATTCGAGGGGTTATAAGCATGGTGATTTACACCCGTTGCGTGATTGCGCGGGCGGGTCGCTTAGTAGTCTAATTCCTCGATCTCTACGCCTCTTGATGTGAATTAGTGACCCTTGAACCGGCTCTAATTCATGTCAAGTGAGTTCCTACGACCCTTGAACCGGAGTAGGAATACCATGAAAGGGAATTTCGGTCCTTGAGCCTTGAACCGCCTTGGATACGACTACCGCCAAAGTAGAGATTTGCATCTACATTAGATTAGCTTCCGACACATGAGATTTGGGTGAAGGAACCTCCCTAACACCCAACATTCTCATTTTTATTGTTTACATTTCATTTTAATTTTTTTATTTCTTTACATTTCATTATTATTTGTTAAGTTAAAATCAACCCCCAAACATTAAACTCTTCCACTCATTTGTGCATATCCACCACTAGGCTCTTAGTTTTGATTAGGCTTTGGTGAAAACTAAAGCCGAGCATTGCTAGGGCTTGGTGCCTTAGATTAACATTTTTATTCATTTTCTTTTTCTTTTCGTTGTTTGCTAAGTGTCTTTATTTCCGATTACCCAAGGATTGTGGGTTAGCCACTAATCCCATGGTACGATAAACTTTGGGCATAATATTTCCCTATCTTGACAATGATACGTACGCTTGCGTAAATTTGTATCAAGTCATTTACTCCCTGAGGTTTGGGGGTGACACGTCTACTTTCAATTTTGAATTTTTACCCCCCCCCCCAAGCATTCCAATTTCAGTCAGCCGTATCCAATTTCTCAGATTTGGTTCAAATTGGACGTTAACTCTAACAATTTGACCCACTTTGAGGCTAAAATGGTCATTTCAAGTCAAAAACAAAAACAAAAACAAAACAACCTTTCTCTTTCACTTTCGGGGTTGTCTCTTTCTTCTCCAAATCTCTCTCTCTCTCTCTCTCTCTCTCTCTCTCTCTCTCTCTCTCTCTCTCTCTCTCTCTCTCTCTCTCTCGCTCTCTCTCTCTCTCTCTCTCTCTCTCTCTCTCTCTCAGATCTGCAACTCCAAAAATGGAAATCGAAACCCAAACGAAGCAAAGGGCAGCGCCATGGCAGCACTAACATATAACTACAAATCATCTCTCATTCTATTCGTTCACACATTAATGTTTTCAATAACCACAATAGAATCGAAACACTAACATTGTTGTGAAAGATAGGCCATTGTTGTGATAGTTGTTGTGATTCTCGAGGACTAGGAGCACGTCCTCCCCGAGGAGGTTTTCAGGGCCGAACCTGTGGGGTATGAGGTGGCAGAGGGGGCTGAATTGGCCGCACGACGTGTTGTTATTGTCACTGTCGTCTTCTCCGGGCTCGGTGGAGTTGATGAGAATCTTGATGTCTTGGGCGCGGTGGATTTCTTGGAAGAATTGGCAGCAACGGCTGCAGGGGATGGCAGAGACGGCAACATATTCGGGGAGAGGCTCCAATTGGATCGAGAGCCCCTTCCATCCCTTCAATAAGAACCGAACAGGTCACAGGGCCGGTATAAACCCTACAATTCTTCAACCTATGAACAAATAGAACCCTCACATACCCCATGAGCCTCACCTCAATCCGGAGATCGTTTTCAGCAATGATCGGACTTTGTACATGGGGAAGAAGTAAGAGTTCTCAGCGACAAGCTTCTCGAGGTCGGAGATGGAGGCGGAGAGTTGGTCGAGGAATGGTTTGAGTTGAGTGGGATCGATGAGTCGGCATTGGGAGAGTTGGGAGTTTATGGAGGACTTGGAGATGGAGAAGCAGGAGAGGAAGGCGGAGGTGGACTCGAAGGAAGGGGAGGGGTCGGCAACGCCGAGGAGTGTGAGGGAGGTGTCGAGGCGGGATTGGTGGCAGTGGGTGAGGCGGTCGAGCATGGATTGGTGCTTCTTTTGGCAAGCTAGGTCGGAATCGAGGGCTTCTTGGTAGGATTTAGAGATAAGAGAGAAGCCCCCGAAAGTGAAAGAGAAAGGGTTTTTTTTATTATTATTTTTTTTGCCTTGAAATGACCATTTTAGCCTCAAAATGGGTCAAATCGTCAAAGTTAACGTCTGATTTGGAGGGAATCTGAGAAATTGGACACGGCTGACTGAAATTGGAAAACTTGGGGGGTAAAAATTTAAAATTGAAAGTAGAGTGGGTGACATGATGACACCCCTAAACATCAGGGGGGTAAACTGAAATTAATCATTTTATTTATTTATCAAATACAATAAAATCTAAAATTTTGTACAAAAGCTAATTTTTTTAAAAGCGAAGCAATCCCAAACATGTTTCTGCTGTCAGGTTCTCTTCTGCATTTCTTTTCTAGTTAATGTAAGTTTAAAAGCTGATTTATGGGTTTTGGAAAAGTGCTAGAGACATAGCAAGACATTAGCTGTTGACAAAGACATAAACTTGGCATTGAGTAATGAACTAATGAAGTAAAATGCTCTTGCTTTTTTAAAACAATGCAGATACTGTGATGAGCATTCAATCCGGTTCATTGTCATTGGCAAAGGCTCAAATTGTTTGTTTGATGATTTGGGTTTTGATGGTTGTGTTATACTCAACCGAATCGAGTTCTTGGGGAAGAAAGAACCCGGCGTGTACACCGTTGGAAGCGGTTTTCGTTTTAACAAGTTGGGGGTTAAGTGCTCCAATGAAGGATTTACAGGACTTGAGTTTGCAGGAGGGATTCCTGGTTCTGTAGGAGGAGCTATTTATATGAATGCTGGAGCAAATGGGCAGGAGACCGCTGATTCTGTACATTGTGTTGATATTATAACAAAGGATGGAAAATGTCATAGGCTTAGCAGGAGTTATCTCAATTTCGGGTATTGGTCATCTCCATTTCAAGATATGCAAGAATTGGCAGCTATAAATGCTGTTACATTTAAACTGCAGCAATCGGAATTAGCAAAGCGAACACTATATGAGTACATGGAAAGGTAGAGTCTAGAATCTCTATCATGTAGAGAAAAAGGAAGGTTATAACCTCTTGTCTAAAAAACTTTAAGACTTTAAAACTTGAAGACGCTTGTAGTGGTATTGTGGCTAAATTAACAGGAGAAGAGTGTCCCAACCAGTTGAGGAACAAAGTGCTGGCTCGGTCTTTCGGAATCCATCTGATATGGGAGTCGCAACAGCTGAGTTGATAGACAAAGCTGGGTTGAAAGGTTTTAGAGTGGGAGGGGCAATGGTATCCAAAATCCATGCAAATTTTTTCATCAATTGTGGTGGCTCAACCTCTCAAGACATGCTTGAGCTCATTGCCAGAGTGAAGGATAAGGTTGATCAGAAATTTGCAATACAACTTAAGGAAGAAGTAACGTATATCAATCCACATTATGGTGATGTGGACCCGGATAAGGACAGATGACTAGTCAATGTATTTGGATCATTTAGTGAAGAAAATGTGAGATCATTGCTTGGAAAGACATAACCTATTTGTAATTTGCTTATAAAACATAAAGAATATTCATTCAAAACAAAATCTTGGTGCAACTTCATTACTCTTCAAATTCAAGCAGTTGTACAATTTGGTTTTCATCTGTTGCTGTCAAGCCAATCAAGAATACCCTTCTCTGCTTCTGTAAGCGGTGTTTTCTTCGCCCTCAAAGGTCCTTCCTCAAACTGAAAATAGTCCTTGTAATTCCGCTTGTAATAATCGTCCATTCTCTGCAAACATAATCACAAAAGAACATGATATCAGAAAAATGGAAATTGCATTGCTTTTCCTGTTCCTCTAGCATATGTTATCCAAATGCAGAACAAAGAGTGAAAGGATAAGGTTCAAGAATCTTTTTTTTACCTCCTTGTCATTCTTGGCCTTGTTGTCTTCTGACTTCTTCAGATACTCTGATACACAATTCAATTACTACTGTAAGCCACAGAATTCCAGAAAACAAAAGCAGGAAAGATAGAGGGGGCAATCCATAAACAAGCAAACTAAGCACAACGAAGTTAAGCTTGAAGAGAAAAACAAAGAGACAAAATGTAATACTTTTGAGAAGCTCAGTGCCAGAGTCACTAAGTTGGGGAGTAGCAACTGCAGCAGATAAGAGCAGCCCTCTTCTTCCAAAATCGGTGGTGTTGCCGGTGGAACTGGTTTTCTTTGGTCCTTTTCTTTGTTTTCTTTGAACTGCCTGCACATTAGAGGAAGCAAACTTGTTCACAGTAACAGTGAGTGCCATCAATATGCTCTGTCCTATCGAGCTCATGGCTTTTCACTACCACCACCTGTTTTCTGAACATGTAGATGACGAAGAAGATGAGGTTCCTTTCTCCTTGTAATTATTCAAGCCTTCCAGTTTATCCCCAATGAGTTCAGCTCCTTATTAGAATTCCACGTCAACTATTTATATCTAATATTCCAAAATTATAGTTTCTTGTCCATATAAACCAAAAGACCAACACTTTTGCCTGTCTAATTGCTTTGCTTGATCTCGCTGACCTTTTCTCTACGTGGTGAAATCTAGGGGTGGGCACGGGTCGGTCCGGTTCGGTTTTGGGCTCAAACCGAGTCCGACCCGGACTTATCGGTTGGGTCAAAATCTGGATTGAGAATCGAAAAAGATTGGGCTGGGCTGAAAACTTCGGGTTACCGAATTTTCAGTTCGGCCCGGTTTGGGGTCGGTTTTAGATGGGTTTTTTTTTTTTTTTCAATTTTAATGGGCTTTTTCTTTGACAACTAAAAGTTTTTAGGGAAAAATGCACAAACAGTGTCTGGAGACTCTGAGGACTGTCAAAATGATACCTGAACTTTCAAACGTATCAATGTGATACTTGGACTTATATTTCTTGTCAAGTAGTACCTACATCAACTTTCAGTCACGACACCGTTAAATTTACCATGTCTGAGGCACGTAACATACAAAATGAAGGTAAAAAGATTGATTTGCCCTATAACTGACATTTAAAATACACGCACAGTGTCTGGAGACTCTTAGGACTGTCAAAATGCTACCTGAACTTTCAAACGTATCAATGTGATACCTGGACTTATATTTTCTTGTCAACGTGGTACCTACATCAACTTTCCGTCACGGCACCGTTAAATTTACCACGTGTGACTGTGTGAGGCACGTGAGGTACAAAATGAAGGTAAAAAGACTGATTTGCCCTATAACTGAAATTTTAAATTTTTTTTTTTGGTAAAAACATTTTAAATATATTTTTTTTGGTAAAAAGACTGATTTACCTTTAATTTTTTTTCACCCCTCCACCTCTCATCTTCTTCCTCTCCCCTCGATCAACCACTCTCTAAAAAGACTGGTTGCCCTTGCCAATTCCTCCTGCAACAACACCTCAATACTCCTCGATTTCAGGCACACAGCGATGACGCTGTTGACCTCGACGAAAGGATCGACGGCGCACTTCATCGCCGATTTCAGATATTTGACAAGCGAGGCTTCAAGAAGACTATGTCCTTCATTTTGGAGGATGAAATTGAAATTGAAATTGGGATTGGGATTGAGATTGGGATTGGGATTGGGTTCTTTGGAAACTTCGACGGTACTCAAAGCGGGACTTGAGATCAAGGAAGGAGGAGGGCAGAGAGATCATCTATATCATTACTTATTGGTGTTTTTGTTGTAGTTAATAACTTGATATCAATGGATTTTGAGTTTGAGTTCGAGTTTTGGTGGAGGTGTGGGTGTGGGTGGTGACGAAAAATGAAATTCAGGGTTTCTGCAACGTCTTCTTGGTTCTTCTTCTTCATTGCCCATTTTACAACAGGTCTGCATTGATGTTGTTGGGGCGATTTCAAAGGAGGAATGAAATTTTGTGTTATTTCGATCTGATACATCTGTCACTGTGATTGTTTTGCAATCCAAGTCTTTGTGCTTTCTCTATTGGACTTGGAGGTGTTGAAGAGGCCACGGACCTTGCGGCGGAAGCTGATAAGGCAGCGGGTCTTCTCCTAGATCCAATGATCGGCCCGCTTCTTCGGGGCGAGGTTGCCACCAATTAAGGCAGACTTAGGAGTTGAATAGGGTTGAATGCAAAAACATGTTGGACTTGGTTTTGTGTTTTAGAAGTGAATCGAACAAGGGAGAAGCTTTGCTAAAAAAAATTATTTCTCATTCTTTTTTGTTCTTGGAGTTCCCAGATCTTTCATTTCTCTTTCAAAATGGGGTTGTCGAGTTTAAGAAGATGAACAAGAATGGGTTCAAGAACATGAACAATTGAGATTTCTTTTGTTTTGTTTTTTTTTTTTTTTTTTGCCTTTTTGCTAGGTTTGAGAAGATGAACATGAAGAAATGTTAGGTTCATACTTATCGGATTGAGATTTTTTTTTTTTTTTTTAAAGAATATATTGAATTGATCTTGGTTAATAGAAAAAGCAAAAAAAAATTAATCATATTTTATTTTCAATATAATAAATTATTATGTTTTTATTTTCAATTTTAAATTTATTCATTTAGGATTTGATGGAGTGGAAAAGTCTTTTTTGCCCTCATTTTCGGCCTCACATGCATCAGACGTGACTCGAATTGACGGAGTCGTGACGGAAAGTTGATGTACGTACTACGTTGACAAGAAAATATAAGTCTAGGTATCACATTGATACGTTTGAAAGTTCAGGTATCATTTTGACAGTCCTCAGAGTCTCCAGACACTGTTCGTGCATTTTTCCCAATAGGATTTGATGGAGTGGAAAAATCTTTTTTGCCCTCATTTTCAGCCTCACATGCGTCACCTGTGACTCGAACTAACGGAGCCATAACGGAAAGTTGATGTAGGTACTACGTTGACAATAAAATATAAGTCCAGGTATCACATTGATACGTTTGAAAGTTCAGGTATCATTTTGACAGTCCTCAGAGTCTCCAGACACTGTTCGTGCATTTTTCCCAAGTTTTTATGGGCTTTACTCTCATCTTTTTAATCCATATTCTTTTTCTTCATTCATATTCTTAACCAATTGATCCATTTATTATGTCTGATGAACAATATAACCCATTTTCTGGGCTTCAAGTTCCAGATCAAAGCTTCTTCATGTAAATGTTTTTTATTTATTTATTTATATATTTTATTATTATTTTTTTATGGGGATGAACTTAATCATAAACATATAATCTTTGCTTTGCATGCATAGATGATAGATCTAATCGTACATACTATTAGCAAGAGAAAACAACACAAAAACAAACATACTAATCTCAGCAAACAATCCAAAATCAAATTCTGAAGTTTAGTACTAATCTCAGCAAACATACTGATCTAGGTTTGCTATAATCAATATGCCAAAGTTCATAAGAAAAAAAATTAATAACAAAAAAATATCAAAGCTTTAAACATAGCTTTCAATTTCCATATCGCATCAAAAAAGAAAAAAATTCCGACTTCATCTCATCCATCCCTTCCAGATCTATGATTCCATATCCTGCAATAAATAATTCAAAAATCATAAACCATAATCATAATCATATCTTATATAAACCCAATCTGATCTCAACCTAAAAAGAGAATAAAATTGAACAACTAATCTAACACCCAACCCAAATCGAATAGAATATGACATGCAATGAATCGAATAGAATATGACATGTAATGAAGAAGATCACCTGATGATGGAGAACACCGAGAACGGCGACCTTGTGTTGGGGGATAGTCCGTTGATTAGCCGCGGTGGGCGACGTGGTGGATGGATCTGATGAAGGCCTCATCTATTCTAAAAGGACATGGCCTAATTTAGTTGCGGCCTAAGTTTTTGTGGAAGATGGTAAGACTTGAGAGAGAGAATGAGAGATGGTGAGAGAGAGATCATAGTGAGAGAATGAGGCTGCTATCGTTAGGGGTCGTCAACGGGCCGGGCCGGGCTTTATTAAAAATCAAAGGATCCAAGCCCGTCCATATAAAGCGGGCCTTGAGGGATTTTTCGGCCAGGGCAGGCTTGGCCTTGCGGGCTTTTTTGGGCCGGGCCTTGCGGGCTTTATTTATAAATAAATATTTAAAGACACAAGTTTTTTTTTTTTGGGATATCTTCACAAATGGTGTATGAACTTTAGGCCATTCTACATTTTGGTGTACCAACTTTCAAAACTATCAGAATGGTGTATCAAGTTTGCTCCAATCTTTCATTTTGGTGTACGCCGTTAAATTTTCCGTTATCTTTGCAAAAAAAAAAAAATTTCCGTTATCTTTCCTTTAGCTTTGTCAGTTTTTTTTTTTTTTTTTTTTTGTAAAGATAACGGCAAGATAACTGAAAATTTAACGGCGTACACCAAAATGAAAGATTGGAGCAAACTTGATACACCATTCTGATAGTTTTGAAAGTTGGTACACCAAAATGTAGAATGACTTAAAGTTCATACACCATTTGTGATATTTTCCCTTTTTTTTTTAATCAAGCTTTGGAAATTCAATGGATAATGATCAAATACAACCAAAGATAACATATCTATATAACTATATTGTACCCAAAAAAATCTATATTTATATATAGATACTAATTTATTGATAAATAAATTTTTAAAGACACTAATTTTTTATAAATCTATATTTATACATCATACACTCCAAAGAGCTACATATAGCAATTCAAAGAAAATGAGAAACCGACCGTTTGATGAGTTTATTACAATAAATTATGAGTGTGGTAAAAAATTTAGCCAATTTCACCATATTTTCGAATCCGATCGGATTGGTCAACCGTAGACACTTATAAGTTTTATTGGTTGACCGATGCTGTGACAACCGTGAAACGTGCTTATTTTTTCACATCACGTTTGTATATATTCCATCAATGGATGTGCGTGGACATAAGATAAAAAAAATTAATTTTAATTACAAACACATTGGTCTATACCAATTTTATTCCTAAAGTTGTATGACTTATACATTGCATTTAAATTGTTTAGGTTCATTCTAAAGCAACCATGAAGTGGAAAATGAATTTGGAGAAACCAACCGCTTGATGGAGAGATTGTAATGTTTTATGGTGGTTGTAGAAAATCCAGCCAATTTGGTTCTCGTTTCGAATTCGATCAACTAGTCAAACGTAGTTACTCTTATAAACCTATATTTATATATCATACACTCCAAAGAGCAATCCCTATCAATTCAAAGAAAACGGAAAAACTGACCGTTGGATGAGTTTATTACAATAAAGTATGAGTGTGGTAAAAATATTTAGCCAATTTCACCATATTTTCAAATCCGATCGGATTGGTCAACCGTAGACACTTATATGTTTTATTGGTTGACCGATGCCATGACAACCGCGAAACATGCTTATTTTTCACATCACGTTTGTATATATTCCATCAATGGATGTGCGTGGACATAAGATAAAAAAAATTAATTTTAGGGAAAATTTCACAAACAGTACACAAAGTAAAGGCCACTAATAATTCTTATACATAAAGTTCCAAACCGATCATTTTGGTACACGGACTCTCGAGCCCGACCCACTATGTAGACACGACGTCAATAATGCCGTTAACTCTAATGTCATTATGCATTTGTCAAAGGGTAATTTAGTACTCTCACACTCACACTCAGGCTCATTTTTTTGGTTTAAAAAAAAATCTCCTGATCTCCCCTGACTCTCCCCCCCCCCCACATACCCACACCCATAAACCTCGATCCCGGCGACCACTGCATCTCCTCCACCTTCCAAATCCATACCCACCAAACTTAACCCCACTTCTAATCCCATTAAAACCCTAATTCTAATCTCAGCCCCATCCCCACCACCGATCACCACCACAATCCCTACGCCCATCTCCGGATCCACCACATCTGCCTCCGTCAGCCCAACAGTTCTCACTCCTTGCCTGGCCTTCAACCTCGCCTTCTCCATCACCGGAAACTGAATTCTACTCTGGCTTCCAGGGTTGGATCCGGCTGTACACCGGGTTTTATGTCCCGTATGACCAGCATATTCTGTCCTCTTATTCTTCGAGCAAAGCTTTGGTGGTCTCTTCCCACACTCTCATCACAACCTCTTAGGATTTTCTAGCAAATTGAGATCTAGAGAGAGAGAGAATTGTAGAGATGAAGGTAAGGAGAGAGAAATTGGGTCTGAGAAGATGGGTATGTGTGTGATTGATTGGTTTTGATGATGAAGAAGAAAGATTCAATTGTAATTGGAATTGGGTTTTTGGATGATGAGCTGCAAGATGGATTACGATCTAGTCAGTCGAGGTCTTGGGCGGCTTGGTGGCGGAGCAAGTCGGGTTCTAGTCGGGGAGGACCGGAAGAGGTAGTGAGAACCCGGAGTTGTTGTTGTTGTTGTTGTAGTTGTTGTTGAACACCGGGATTAGGATTATGGTAATGGTTGTTGATTCAGCAGATGTGAAAAGCTGTGGATTGATTAGGTTGGAATTGCAGAGGTGATCGGGATTGGGAGGGAGGAAGAGAGATGGGTGCCCATAATGAGAGAGAGAGAGAGAGAGCTGGGTGCCCAGAGAAAGAAAGCCGGGTGCTTAGAGTAAAAAATTGAAAAGACCATAATACCCCTCAAATTAACGGCTTCATTGACGTCGTGTCTACATAGTGGGTCGGGCTCGAGAATCTGTGTACCAAAATGATCAGTTTGGAACTTTATGTATAAGAATTATTAGTAGCCTTTACTTTGTGTACTGTTTGTGAAATTTTCTCTTAATTTTAATTACAAACACATTGGTCTATACCAATTTTATTCCTAAAGTTGTATGACTTATACATTGCATTTAAATTGTTAAGGTTCATTCCAAAGCAACCATGAAGTAGAAAATGAATTCGGAGAAACCAACCGCTCGATGAAGAGAATGTAATGTTTTATGGTGGTTGTAGAAAATCCAGCCAATTTGGTTCTAGTTTCGAATTCGATCAACTAGGTCAAACGTAGTTACTCTTATAAACCTATATTTATATATCATACACTCCAAAGAGCAACCCCTATCAATTCAAAGAACATGGAAAACCCGACCGTTGGATGAGTTTATTACAATAAATTATGAGTGTGGTAAAAAATTTAGCCAATTTCACCATATTTTCGAATCTGATCAGATTGGTCAACCGATATGTAGAATATATATATGCACATTAGCACATATTTTATATAGAAGTATAAGAACTTCCACACACACACACACACATTGATATATATATATATATATATATATATAAACACACACACTCACACACATATATATATATATATAAACACACACACACATATATCTATATATATATATATATATTTCTTATGCGGTAATGCATATATATCTTTTCTATATATATACATTTGGAAGCTTCACATATTGCAAAAAAGAATAGCAAGCTCAAGGAGAAGAAGATAGTAACAGAAGGCCCAACTAGCCATTTTTTCTCACTGATTCTACAACCTTCCATATATATGTTTATAAACACACACCGACACACACACACACACACACATATATATATATATATATATATAAACACACACACAAATATATATCTATATGTGTGTGTGTGTATATATATATATATATATATTTATAAACACACACACATATATATATCTATATCTATATATATATATAACAAACACATATATATAAACACTCACACAAATATATATATCTATATGTGTCTATATATATATATTTATAAACACACACACATATCTACATATATATATATATATATATATAACACACACACACACACACACACACACATATATATATATATATATAATATTTTACGGGCTTTTACGGGCCGGCCCACTACCCACCTAGGCTGGCTTTTTAACGGGCCGGACCGGGCTTTTAGCCCTCAGGGCCGGCGGGCCTCCATCGGCCCACTTGATCCGCCGGCTTTTTGATGAGGCCTAGCTATCGTTAGGGATTTAGGGTTATGAGAATTTATATAAGGGGATTGCGATTGTGTGTGGTAAGGTGCAACATAAACAAAAATCATCCAACAAGAAAGAGACACCAAATTAAAGAAATGTATATGTATTTAAAATTCGGTCAAATTCGGTTGACTTTGACTGGTTTGAAGGGCTGAACCGGTCCGGTTCGACTGATGAGTTTTTCAATGCTTTTTTCATCCGGTTCGGTCACCGGACCATTTTTCAGGCCCGGTTCGGCCGATTTTCGACTCCCGGTTCGGTTTATGCCCACCCCTAGTGAAATCGGATCACATCTTTATAATTTCAATATTCTGGAACCTATAGAATTTGTCTTTACAACATGTACAATTGTCTAGGGACTAGAAAGGAAGAAAGAACTTCAACCACATTTACCATATCTTAAGTTCAAGTACATACACATATTATGTACTGTGATATGCAAAGCATATACACATAATGCAATGTGATCTGAAAAATACATGCACATATACTCGGACCAGTAAAAGGACACGCTCATATACTTGTATAACGCATTTTAAAAGACATGCAAACTCGACACATTTGATTTCATCACATTTCATCAAATGTGTAAAGTATGCTGCATCTAATTTGTCTATCATAGGTTGCAAGTGCAGTTCAGCTGATTATCAAAGCTTCCCTCAAACGTGTCCTCAGTTCGCATGCACAGTACGGATTCCGTGACTAGTATTCCAACTCACGACCAGGGATTTCTTTATCACCACAGCGAAGTTGCTCTGTTAAAAACTGCAGAACAGTGCCAGTGCTGATCTTTATTCCATGCCTGTTTGCATTATGTACTGTAAACAAGGAAGTAATAGAAGCATGTCTGTCTATATAGAGGATGTCTACCACAACAACATATGTTGAGTACCTTTCCTAATTATAGAGCGCCCCCAACCCGACCTTCATTACTCCAGCAAGCGTTTATGCTTGCACCAACCAATGGCAATGATATACAAGACTACAGAGCCTATAGTGCTGCCACCAATAGTCCATAGCCAATCTTGCATCCCCGCTTTATTCTTATCAAACAGCTCAATTTGGATATTCATGCCGAAAATACCAGCCACAACAACAAAGGCACTCACTACCAGGGTTGCTGTTGTCAACATAACCCCCATTTGCAGGAGATGGTTCTGTTTGTCATCCAACATTATGTTGATGTAATCCTCAGTGTCATCAACATACTCCCTCAGCTGCCAAAGAAGAAGCAATATAAGTCAAATAAATAAAAACAGTAACATTATGTAAATAAACAACATGTATGAATAAATTTGGTTAAAACTCTCAAATGTAAGATTGTTTAAAAAAGCTCTTACCCAGCTCACAGTCTCACACCACTCTATTCTAGTGAATTATGTTTACATAAAGGAATTGGCATTGACAAAATTGATGTAGAAGGAACTTCCATACCGTGGATAACTTGTTTAGTGTACCATCAATTTGCACAAAATATGCCTCCAATAGCATTTCAAGCTCCTCCACATCAAGGGTCTTGCCTGTAACACTATGAGTGCTGCTAGTATGAGTGCCATGGGTGTCAAGGGATTCATGCGGGGGGTTATCAGTGTTTCGATGATCGCCTTCAAAATTCAAGGATTCCCCAGTAGCATCCAGTGATATTTCAGCAAGATTCCTAAACACAACAGAACATGAAAACTTAGGACTGAAGAATCGAATCCCTATGAATTACAATGAAGAGACATATAATTAGATGCCATGCCTGTCATCTATATCTGTTTGTGGAGCTTCATCATTCATATCATCTCTCTCAGTCAAAGATGAGGTAGTAGAATATTCAAGTTGTAACTTTTCAGTTAAATACATTTCAGCCATATCGTCATCATCATCTAGCAAGTGTTCTAGTTCATCCCTCACCTAGAAGTCAAATAAAAAACCAGTGTCACTAATATCAACTGCCATACTCGGACCAAAAAGAAAAGAACAAAAAAATTGCCAAACAGGCACAGAGAGTGCAAGCGTCCAATGTAACTCAACCACTATAACGCATCCATACAGAAAAGAACATAGATTGTTCTACTAAATGTGAAGCTAACCTTCTGAACACGACCGGTTATAGCCACCAAGCGACTCTTGATCTGACGGACACGTTCCAAATTGAGTGTACTGATCTTCGACGTGAGCTTATCCAAAGCCGGGTGAGCTTCTAGCTCCAATGTCCTTGCCTGTGATCAAATTCACAAACTCAAACTAAACAACCAAGAAAAAAAAAAACAAACCTATAACAAAACAATGAGGCAACGCGGAGAATGTAATCACTTACTTCATTCTCTAAGCAACTGCAAGCAGCTTCGAGGCATGTCTCCAATGCCACAAACTCGAAAGGAAGAACCTTCAATCCTTCGCGATTCTCCTCCTGACCTTGCTTCCCAGTCCCTTCACCTCCCTGAGTTCCCCCAGCACCAACACCTCTCAAATGTGCCTCTGCCTCTTCCAAGTCACACCATTTCGATTCTTCGCCATTCCCCTCCTAAACCAAAACGCCACAAATTATTACATTCGCAATCACATTTATTGCATTCACAATCACAATGATCAAGATGCTATTTACAGTTGAGCCAATGGTAAAAAAAAACAGAAAAGAAAATTAACCTGGGCTTTCATGGCCTTGGTGGCTTGGCTATGGCGAGAGAGCCGGCGCTGAAGCTCATCGATGAAGGGAATCACAGACGGGTCTCTTGAATTCAACAAGAGAACCTCCTGCGCAGTAATGATGGCCTTGATGTGCTCCAGGTTAATGACGATCGCTCTCTCCCGACCAAGAACCGTCGACGGGTACGAGAGCAGCGGGTCGAGGATCCGGAGGTCGCGGGCGGGTAGACCCGTCCGGCGCATGATGGCGTGCTTTCCGACCTCCACCACCTGAGCTTGTCCGTTCGAGTCGAGGAGCAGCCATGGCCGTACTCCCATGCCTTTCTTCCGTAGCGGCCCGCCGACGGTCATGCCCGGCCCGGACATTATGGTCCGGGTCGGGTCCGGGTCGTCGTCAATGCCGGACTTGGATCGGAGGTGAGTGGGATGGTGAACTCTCATGGTTTCGGTGCTTGGGAATTTGGCTTCTTCTCTCCCCCTCTTAAAAGTTGGGAAAGATTTACGGTGGAATGTTTTTTATTTTTTTTTTACCGGCCAGTTTGTTCCGGTTATAAAATTTCTGATCCCAATATCCTATGGAGTTGGTTATTACCATACGAGTTCTATTTTGTTTATCGATTATAAAACAACGCTGCATAGAAGAATTTTCGTGTTAAAATCTTTTTATTCGTTCAAACATTCTTTAAAGCATTTAGGGCCATTTACATACACAATTAGTTTTTTTTTTTTTTTTTTATTTTATACTATCCCAAGTAAGCATTCATAACTTAAAGCGAAAAGGCTATTGGTTTGGAAGTGTACCTTCGACGGAGGTGTTGGTTTTTGATTGGAGCTTATGGCTGGATGAGTAGGCTTATCTATACTATTATTAAGAGAAGAGAGTTTGCTGTCTAAAACTAAAAAATTATGAAATATAATTAATCAATAGGAATAATATAGTAAATTACAAAATAGAAAACAAAAGAATAAAAATAAAAGAAATAGTAGAAAATGTAGTAGTTGTATGAGAAGCTTCTTCACTATCTTTAACTTCTCTCTATACACATAGTGAACGGGCCCTGATAATATTTATTTAACTAAGCCATGCGTGAATGACTCAAATATAAAAAGCCTAGTTAATTCTGGGCTCGAGAAGATATAACCTCAAGAGGAAAAAGTCTCGAGCAGATAACCAGATCTCTGAAATGTGAGCAGTAAGTCTTGGTTCGAAAGACTTGCAGCTTTAAGTGAGTTGGCATTCATCCATAATAAACAAAACTTCACAAACTAAGACACTGAGAGACATATGACGTCAGGGCATTGGGTCTTGTATAGAGAACTGCGACACAAGTTACTAGCTCAAAGCTTGCGGCCCATATTTAGGAGGTTAATAGCTGGAGCCCAAGAAACAATTTGTCTTGAGTATAGTGTTTAACTGGTATTAAGATGATTCAGGGATAGACCATAATTAGGAAGTTGGAATCAGTTTATTTATCACATTATTCTTCAGTGGTAAGCTCTGATGTTAGGGGTGCACTTGTAATGCTGCAAGCAACCTTGTCCAAGGTCATTAGTCAAGCCTTTGGTTGGTTTGCTTGTGTGCTAGGGATGTTAATTTACAAATTATGTAATTTATTTTATTTTAGCATTAGTCTCCTCGGCCTTTTTCATGTTTCCTCCTGTCATGTTCATGTAAGGCCGATATGCTCTTTGGGGGAGGAGTTCCTAGTCGGCATAGTTTGGACTAGTGAACTAGTATAGGTACTCACTTGGCTGACTTGCTTGCTAGCAAGTGCCGCACGGTCGCTTTGCGCCTTGCAAAGTTCTGCCCGTGACAGTTGGTATCAGAGCCAACTCGGCTCAAGAAGCTCACTACGATGACAGGCAAGATGACAAACCAACAAAGATTCGATTGGTATGACCAGCAACTCGGAGAACTTGCGGCGGTGCCCGATAGGTTGATTGATATCACTAAGGTGTTGGACCGTGTCGACCTAGATGAGTTGGCGGCGCGGATGATAGAGGTGGAGAGCCTAAAGGACCGAGTTGTGGCCCTTGAAAAATATAAAGCTCGAGGAAGCGGAAGGGAGAGAAATGAGAAAGAAAATCCCGTTCCAAACTAGCAAATGGGGGCAATGAGTGATACCCTTGACACACTCCAGGTGACGGTGGACAATATGGCAGAAGATGTCCGAGCCACCATTGATGCATTCAGGAATGAGCTGGTGGAGATGAGTACCAAGCTTAACCTGACCATCTGTGCTATGGGAAACCAACCTGTGACGGACTACAGGAAGGTAAAGATACCAGAACCTCAAGCATTTGGAGGGGCGCGAGATGCTAAGGAGCTTGAGAATTACTTGTTTGATATGGAGCAATACTTCCGAGCAGTGAAGCCAGACTCGGAAGAGGTAAAGGTGAACATGGCAACAATGTATTTGTCGGGAGATGCAAAACTATGGTGGAGAACCAAATATAATGACATCCAAAGGGGAGTATGCACCATTGACACTTGGGAAGACCTTAAGAAGGAGCTCAAAGCTCAGTTCTTCCCCGAGAATGTTGAATACATTGCCAGACGGCAACTAAGGGAGCTCAAGACACCAACAACATCCGAGACTTTGTGAACAAGTTCTCTGTGCTCATGCTTGACATCCAGGATATGTCAGAGAAGGATCGGCTGTTCTATTTCCTTGAAGGCTTAAAGCCATGGGCGAGGACAGAACTTCAGCGGTAGAGGGTCCAAGATTTGGCCTCCGCACAAGCTGCTGCTGAAAGGTTGACGGACTACACATTCGAAGAGAACTCTTCTAGAAGACTCAACCGTTTTCGAATGCGAATGTCAACAGAAATGTAAGGCCCGGACCGAGTAGAAGTGGGGGAGCGGAGTCCAAATTTTCCAACTCAGGAGGAGGGGACAGGAGAACAGTGAACGCGAGGGACACGGCAACGTCCAAGCCTGTTACCTCGACAAGGGTCTTCACCCCTCGACCTTTTAATCCATCAGGCTATGCTCCAAAGCCTCTAGCATGCTTCTTATGCAGAGGACCTCATAGAGTGAATGAATGCCCTCATAAGACTGCTCTCTCTGCTCTACAGGCTCATATTCAATTGAAGGAAATAGAGGATCAGTAAGAGCCTGAGGAGAAACCTAGTCACATGGGAGCTTTGAGATTCTTGGGTGCGGTGGAGAAACAACCATGATCACCTAAGAAGTCCCAAGCTAAAGGCTTGATGTTCGTAGATGGTAGTATTAATGGGAAAGGAGCCAAGAGCATGATGGTTGACACAAGGGCCACTCACAACTTTGTGTCAAAATCCGAAGCTCGGAGGTTGGAGAAGGATGTGGGCCGCATGAAAGCTGTAAACTCAAAGGCCTCACCCACAACGGGCCTATCTCGAGGGGTATCACTGAAATTGGGTCACTGACAAGGGAAGACCGACCTCGTAGTTGTTCAGATGGACGACTTTGATGTCATATTAGGAATGGAGTTCTTGTTGGCGAACAAAGCCTTTCCCATTCCTAGCGCCCAACACTTGCTCATTATGGGAGAAAGGCCGTGTGTGGTTCCCGCAAGAATCGAACAACCAAGTGAACCCCGCCTCTTGTCTGCCCTCCAGTTCAAGAAAAGCGTGAAGCATGATGAGCCTACCTATGTAGCAGTTCCCATGATAAGGGATGAGATTAAAGAAGAAGTGATTCCGAAGGAGATCGAGGGGGTATTGGAGAGCTATGTAGATGTGATGCCTCCCGAACTTCCCAAGGAATTACCTCCGAGAAGGAGTGTGGACCATGAGAATGAACTGCTTCCGGGGGCCAAACCGCCTTGCAAAGGCGCCTTACAGAATGGCTCCCCCGAAACTGGCGGAACTTCGAAAGCAGCTTGAGGACCTGCTCAAGGCAGGATTCATTAGGCCATCTAAAGCCCCATTTGGTGGGCCCGTGTTATTTCAAAAGAAGCACGATGGAAGTTGGAGATTGTGTGTGGACTATCGGGCTCTCAACAAAGTCACTGTGCGCAACAAGTACCCTATCCCTCTGATTGCAGATCTGTTTGACCAACTCAATGGTGCCAAGTATTTCACAAAGCTAGATCTTCGCTCGGGGTACTATCAAGTTCGCATCGCAGAAGGCGATGAACACAAGACCGCGTGTGTCACCCGTTATGGCGCTTTTGAGTTCCTGGTGATGCCGTTCGGGTTGACCAACGCGCCAGCCACATTCTGCACCTTGATGAACCAAGTCTTCCACGAGTACTTGGATAAGTTTGTGGTAGTCTATCTGGATGACATTGTGGTATACAGCTCCACCCTAGAAGAACACGTAAAGCACCTGAAGCTGGTGTTCCAACGGTTGCGGGACAATCAGCTGTATGTCAAGCGCGAGAAGTGCTCCTTCGCGCAAGTGACCATTAAGTTTCTAGGTCACGTTATTGAAAGGGGTCAAATCAGGATGGATATGGAGAAAGTGGAAGCCATAAAGGAGTGGCAAAACCCCAAGAATGTGAAAGAGCTACGTTCTTTTCTTGAGTTGGCTAATTACTACTGACGTTTCATTGAGAACTACTCAAAGAAGACAACCCCCTTAACTGAGCTCTTAAAGAAGGGAGTGACATGGGACTGGAGTAGTGATTGTGAACAGGCCTTTCGAGATTTGAAGAAGGCCGTGATGGAAGATCCGGTCCTTGCCTTACCTGACCTGAATCAGCCGTTTGAAGTTCAGACAGATGCTTCTGACTTCGCCTTAGGAGGTGTTCTGCTGCAATGGGGACATCCTGTTGCATATGAAAGTTATAAACTCTCGGAAGCTGAGAAGAAGTACACGGCTCAAGAGAAAGAGTTGCTAGCCGTGATTCACTGCTTGAGGACGTGGCGACACTATTTGTTGGGGTCAAAGTTCCTTGTGAAGACAGACAATTCTGCCGTCAGCCACTTCCTGACCCAGCCAAAGTTAACTCCAAAGCAGGCTCAGTGGCAGGAGTTTCTTGCAGAGTTCGACTTCCAGTTCGAACACAAGGCTGGGCACACAAACCAAGTTGCTGATGCTCTAAGTCGCAAGGTCGACCTTGCCACCCTCAAGGTGTTGGCTGCTTTGTCGAGCAGTACCATTGCCACAGACATCAAGCAACGTATCAAGGAGAGTTTGGGGAAGGATCCCGTGGCGCAATCCCTCATAAAAATGGTGAAATAAGGGAAGAGCCGTTGGTTTTGGATGGAGGATGATATATTGATGGCCAAAGGAGGACGAGTGTTTGTTCCACGAGCTGACGGACTACGAAGAATGCTCATGAGGGAGTGTCATGACACCCTGTGGGCCGGTCACCCAGGATGGCAGAGAACCCACACACTTCTCAAGCAGGGTTACTATTGGCCCCAGATGAGGGACGATATCACGGAATACACCAAGACTTGCTTAACATGCCAGCAAGACAAGATTAAGCGTCAAAAGACTCCAGGGCTATTGAAACCACTGTCCATTCCGACTCGCCCGTGGGAGAGTGTCTCCCTTGACTTTATTACTAACCTCCCGAAGGTGGGAGACTTATCAGGCATCCTGGTGGTGGTTGACAGGTTTTCAAAGTATGCCACCTTTGTGCCAACTCCAAAGTATTGTTCGGCAGAAGACACAACAAGCCTCTTCTTCAAACATGTGCTGAAGTATTGGGGTGTGCCTCAGAACATTGTTAGTGATCGGGACACTAGGTTCACGGGAACATTTTGGACCGAGCTATTCAAGCTTCTCGGGTCTGAGCTCAACATATCTTCAAGTTATCATCCACAGACTGATGGGCAAACAGAAAGGTTCAACGGGATGTTGGAGGAATACTTGCGCCATTTCGTTCATGCTAATCAGCAGAATTGGGCACAATTGCTAGATGTTGCACAATTTTGTTTCAACTCGAAGAAGAGCTCATCTACCAACAAGAGTGCTTTTGAAATTGTCACTGGCCAATAGCCTCTCTTGCCTCATACTGTGCAAGAAGTCTACAAAGGGACGAATCCGCGTGCTTTCAACTTCACAAAAGAGTGGAAGACCAATGCCGAGATTGCTCAAGCCTACCTAGAGAAAGCGGCAGGGAAAATGAAGTGGACAGATGAAGGTCGCAAGCCCAGGGAGTTTAAAGCAGTAGACATGGTCCTTGTCAAGCTGCTCCCGAAACAACTCAGGTTCCTACGCTCCGGAGACAAGCGACTATTCCGGAAGTATGAAGGACCGCTCCCCATCATTTCTAAAGTGGGGAAATGCTCCTACAAAGTAGATATTCCCGCCTGGATGAGAGTCCACCCCGTCTTCCATGTCAGCAACCTCAAGCCGCACCAGCCAGACCATGAAGATCAAGCACGCAACCAGCCTGTTCAAGAGCACGTCGACATCAGACCACCCAAGCCGAAAGAAGTGAAGGAGATCCTAGCAAAGAGAGTGACCAGAGTGGCAAGACGCCTATGCCAGCAGTTCCTAGTCAAGTGGAAGGGTCTTGGAGATGAAGAAACCAGTTGGGAGAATGTTGAAGACCTGAAGAAGAAGTTCCAGCAAAAGATTGAAGACTTCAAGGCCAAAGCTGTCGTCGAGAGCGCCGCCAGCTTAAGTGGGGGAGGATGTTAGGGGCTGCACTTGTAATGCTGCAAGCAACCTTGTCCAAGGTCATTAGTCAAGCCTTTGGTTGGTTTGCTTGTGTGCTAGGTATGTTTTGGTAATTTACAAATTATGTAATTTATTTTATTTTAGCATTAGTCTCCTCGGCCTTTTTCATGTTTCCTCCTGTCATGTTCATGTAAGGCGGATATGCTCTTTGGGGGAGGAGTTCCTAGTCGGCATAGTTTGGACTAGTGAACTAGTATAGGTACTCACTTGGCTGACTTGCTTGCTAGCAAGTGCCGCACGGTCCGCTTTGCGCCTTGCAAAGTTCAACCTGTGACACTCTGCTAGGGTTTCTTTGCCCTAGCCGTCAAAATTGATCGAGACTGTGTGATGACGACGGAGGAGACGATGGCTCCTCCTGTACTTTCTGAGGAGGCTATTGTGAGCCTTGATGGAGGAGGGGATGCGATCCACAACTCTTTTTTCTACTTATATGGCCGGCTCTTGTCCAAGAAGACGGTGGCGATTCCGTCGTTCTCGGCGGCAATCTCCAACGTTTGGGGATTAAGAGAGAGAGTCCTGATTCGGCAAGAGGAGGAGGACATATTCGTCTTCCAATTCAAGGATAGGGAGGTGCGGAATCGGGTTCTTTAAGGAGGTCCATGGTTCTACAACAATTTCATGTTGCTGCTGACTGAGTATGACGGTGTTTCGGCTCTCGATCAGGCACCGCTGCACAATCTTGAGGTTTGGGTGGCCATGAAGGGTCTGCCCATAGCTATGTGCAATGAGAAGGCGCTGACGCTGATTGGCTGTGCTCTGGAGTCTTTCGTTTGAGTCGACCAGGGGCCAGTACAGAGGAAAGACACGGTCCAGAGGATTCGTGTAATCCAAGACGTTGGCCGGCGGATATGGGCTCGGCAGAAGTTTGAATTTTCGCTGACTATTTCGGTCTGGGTGGAGCTCCAATACGAGAAATACCATGGCCTTTGTACATCATGTGGATTCTTCGGGCATGGAGGGGGGATCTGTGATTGGAGACTAGAGGGGGAGGCATGGCCGCTGGCAGTGTCGGGTAGTGAAAATCTAGAGATGGACCATAAGGTTGTGCCGAAATCCTTAGCTTCTGTGGCTGTAGCTGGTGGGCCAGGTTGATTCGTTCGGTGACGGCAGGGATGTCGGAGCTGGAAGGGAAGCATTTGCCTGTGGAGCCGGTAGTAGGAACGGCGGCTATGGCTGCAAGTGGACTCTGGAAAATTCAGCGGGAAACCCTAATTTTGAATTAGGGTTGACCGCTGAGTTGACTGGGACGGGTCAACATGGCCTTGGACCGGGTCTGCATGGGTTTGGGCCTAGTCTGCATGGGATGGGTCTGGGCCTGCATGGTCTTGGGCCTTTTTCTGATGGTGGGGCTAATATAGAGGGCCTTGTTGCTACTGGGCTAAATGCAGAAAAGCCCTTGGTGTGAAAAAGAAGAGTTTTAAGCCTAGGTTGGCTTTCATTCCTCCGAAATTTTAGGTTGGTCAGTTGGTGGAGGTTCCGATTTCACTGGGAACAACTCTAAAGAATAAAGGCCGTCCTGTTGGACGAAGGAATAAGCGTACTTTGAGCAATGAGAAAGTTGAAGGTAACAATGTTGGTGCAAATATCAGCTCCAAATGGCAAGGGAAGGAGCTAGCTATTGTTTAGTTGCTTTGCTTGGGGTCTTAAGCCTGTTTGAGTGTGATTAAATTTCTATGATGTTTCTAGTTTCTTGCTTGTACCACAATTGCAAGACTGGCAAGTGGGGGCTAGTTGAATGATTTCTTTCCATAGGAGGTGAAACTTTCTTATGCTTGGGCAGACTCACTTAAATGTGAAATTCCCAGTGATTTTAATTAGTTTGCTTTAGCTTGGATAGGTTTTACCGGATTTTCTTGCCGGATTGCTTATGTAGGCTTTGTAAGCTATGGCCAATTGGCTGTTGATTTATTGAATAACAATAAACTTCTATTCAAAAATTAAAAAAAATTAGATTTAGTGGTAATTGAGTAAGGAAATTATTTCTTTTACCCTGCTATGATTAAACTAGGTTTTTAATGGAAAGAAAAGTCAAAATAACACTCTTTTTTTAACACGCGCCTAGAAAGAAGAAAAAAACAGACAGAGAAAAATGTCTCCTTGTAATGTTGCTGCAAGATAATCTAAGAATTTTTCTTTTATCCATGTATTATTATAATTAGTTATTAAGATGGACATAGATTGTGCCTAGTCATTTATTGTTTTTTCTTAATCTTTATTTAGAAAAAAAAAATTGGGATTTCTCGTCAAACGTTTCTCCTCTGCATTCAAGATTGACGAAAGAGGAGTGCAAACTAAAACCCACCACCATGACGAACTTGGAATCTTCCCAACTCCACGAAAATTTCGACGATATTAATTTTCAACTATTTTTCCATTTCACTAGAGCGATTATGAAATCTGAGGATTTTGTGAACCTTGAAGACTCCAGACTTCAGATTACCTAGAACTAGCGTTGGGATCAACTCGGTAAATAAGACACACCAAAGCCGAGAGCAATTGTTTGAGTCAGTTCGGTCAGGCTTAGTACTCATGAAACTGCATTTCAAACAGAACTGTCCCGAAACTGATCGGTTCGGTACTAGTTCGATACCATTCGGTACTAGTTCGGTACCATTTGGTACACCAGTTCTGGTTTCAAAAATCTGTGAAGTTTCAAATAAATGCAAGCCTTAATGCTGATTTTTCCTGCATAAGTAGTACAAGCACAACTGACCCTTAGCATAAAGTCATAAACTGAAGACAGAGGCTGCTAAACTCATCACAAAGCACACAAAGCCACAAAGGCATAAAGTCACAAACTAAAAACAAAGGCTATAAACTCACAAAGATAAATTGATAAACTCATATACTGATAGTCTGATATATAAACTGGTAAACTGATGGTTGCTAAACTCACAAACATAAATTGCTACCAAAGGCTGCTAAAAACTCATCACAAAGCACACAAAGCATAAAGTCACAAACTGAAAACAAAGGCTACTAAACTCACAAACATAAACTAATAAATAAACTGGTATTGCAACAAAGGCTTACTATTAGTCTATTAAAACCCAAAAATAAACTCATAGATATAAGTATTGCACAAAGGCTGAAACCATTACAAAGCATAAAGTCATAAACTGAATATTGAAAACTAAAAATGAGATTGAGCACAGTTCATGAAATGATAAAAATTAAAAATTAGTAACAGCCAATAAGGTACACCAGTTCAACTTGTTTTTGAGTCATCATAACCAGAATTTTTAGATTCATCTTCAACTTCCACAACTTCATCACTTGCATGAGTTGCATTCTTTCCCTTTGCTTTTGGAGGAAGACGTCTTGTTCAGCTTGCTGGACTGAGGGAGAAGTCTCACTGCTCGAAACAACCAACCTGGACTGAGGGAGAGGTACCACTGCTTGGTCTGCTCTTCTTTGCCTACTTCACCCATATTCTTACTTTTTCTTAACTGGAATTTAAAAAATAAAATAAAAAATTTCTAATGACAATCCATGACTTCATGTAATCTAACTAATCTGATAATCATAATTCCACTTCTAGTTCAGTAATCAATTAATCATAATATCAAGTTCTCAACCATCAATAAGCCAAAGTACTGAAGTCAAAAATGAAATTAAATGATAATCATATTCAATCAAAATGTAAAATTCATAATCTAATAAACTGATAATCATTCGAAATTCAAAAAGATCAAAACTCATTGATAGAGAATCAGACTTACTCCTAACTTTCCCTTTGATAATCAAATCAGAGCCTTCGGTGAAAACTGTAGATGTATTGGAGCGAAGGAATGGAATCAAATTAGAACCTTCTTACTTGAGTTACTTCTTCAGTGAAAACTTCTTTGATTTGAATGGAATCAATGGAATCGTGATATTGCTAAGGAGATTTGACTTGTTTGATTGTTTGAGAGTGAAGGAGGCTACCTTTTTTAGGTTGAAATCTCAAATAACCCAGTCAAATGACTCGAGCTATAGCCTGCATCGATTTGGAGCAGATTAACGGGCCGGGTCGGTAACTTAAAGGTATCAAAAAAGTGCAATCCGATTCCGATCCGAGCCCAATATAATCGATATGGTTTCAGTTCGGTACTCCAAAAAATATAGAAATGAAACCGAGCCTATCGGTATTGCTACTAGTTCTGTTGGTTTCATCATCGGTTTCTCGATCATAGATTCCCAGCCCTACTTAGAACCATGAACCCTAATGGATCACATACATTTAATAATTAGGGTTGGCAAGCTTTCAGTTTTCCTTTTTGTGATATTTTGTTTCCTGTTAACTTGGACTGATTTGAGTGGAATTCAGACGGTACCTGGAGAAGTAAAATTAGGTGGAGTCGTGCAGGTTGGATGGTGAGGAATCATGAAGACCAGTTTCTTTGAGGTGGATGCAAAAAGCTTTCTGAGTGATTTTGTACTTATATTGGAAATGCTGGGATTACGTGATAGGTTGGGAGGATGTCTTCTAGGAGGATGCAAGAAGGTTGTGATGGAAACTAATGCAAAAATGGTGATTGAATATTTGCAAGGTAGATGGAACCTGATGCCTCTATTGAGGCTGTCCTGATTGATATCAAAGTCTTGGCATCTAACTTTTAAATGGTGTTGTTCTCTTGTATCCCACGTAGGAATAATGAAGTAGCTTATTTGATTGCTACTCATTCAGTAAGTTGTAATATGAAATGTAGCTGGACTGTGAATCCCCCTGATAAGATTATGAATGCCCTAGCTATGGATGTAAGTTCTTCCAATAAAACTGCTTATTTGAAACTATAATTGAATTCTTATTTAATTCATGGATGCAAGAAACTATTGCATATGACCAAAACTCTATTTAAGTGAGTTATCAAAATCCCCAATTCCTTTTCTTTTAAAAGTTAATGGCAGAGTCAATGGGGGTTTAGATGAAAAATCATAAATTGATGGAAGAGTGACCTGTCAGTTGTAATGACCTTTAGATTAGATGGAGAGTGCAGGTTTAATGAAATTTACGTAAATTCACATCCTTCTCACTTTAGAGGAGCCGGATCCCTCCTCAAAATCCCATATCAAGCTTAATCCAAAAAAAAAAAAAAGGGACACATATAGTAGGATAGCCTAGCCTAGCTAGGCTACATTGCTGCAGCCCGGGCGAGTTGAGGCCCAAAATCATGTCACCAATCCAGCGACCAACCTCGATCCTCCACCATCATCGTGGTTTAAGGAGAAAGCCTCCTTGGACCCCGACATAGAAACTAAAAAGTAACAATCAGAAAGGCCTCATTAAAGTCACCGCTCCCATTACCGTCGCGACCCTCGAGAACCTAATCTCGCACAACAACAATCCTCGTTTGATCACCCAATCCATAGTATCCTGATGCCACCATAGTGAAGATTGAACCTGCCACCTAGAACCTCTGTCCGATCACCACAACAACCCAACACTCTGAACAATCACAACCTTTAAACCACCGCGCAATCGGAGCCAAACAACCTCGCCGCCAAACCCTCAGTCCAAAAACACCACAGCCTATGCCATTGTCTCTACAAACCTAAACTATTGATGTTGCATGTCTCGCCTCCTCGATTGGAGGATAGACCTGCTTCCTCGCAGTCGGAAATACGTCGCTATTCAGTCTGCGTGAAACAAGGTCGCTTCCTCCACAAATGAAACCCTAGGTTTCGCAGAGAGAGATTTAATTGACTAGTATTGAATATATAGGTTGGTGCATCTGGAATTTGCTATTTTTTGTCAATTTGTTATTCAGAGCAATATCAATTATTTGTTGTTGAAATGGACGAGGACATTAAAATTGGAAATCCTTTTGATGGATTCATGGAACATGCAAATGAAAATGGTTCTAACTGTGTTTACACCCCTAAAGTAGTAGAGGAATATGTAGAAAAAGTTGACCAGATATCTGATTCACTTCAAGAAGTATATGACTTCTATAACAACTATGCTAAAATGGCAGGTTTTGGTATTCAGAGTCATTCTCATAAAAAAAAAAAAAAAACATAGAGGTTCAGATGACATCTCTAGAAAAGACAATATGTGTTATAAACAAGGAAAGTTTGAGAACAAATTGAAGAGTGAACTTACAGAAGTCGAGGGGTAGTACTATGTGAATATTGTTCAAGTGTGATTTTGGAGGGGGGGGGTGGCTACAAGATGTATAGTGGTTCACCACCTATTTGGAATGGCTACATCCACTTGAAAATTTATACTATACAACAGTGAATGCTATTTCGGTGTGTCGAGTCCCCTTTTATAGGTAAAGGAGACTCCCTTCTTTTTCTCGTCTTCTATGTGGCATACAAAAGTGCTATTCTAATATACAAAGGCTATTCTAGTATACAACAAGTCTAATTATGAAGCTACTTAGTGAGCTCGAGAGGGTAGCTTCCCAAGGAGGTCTTGGCCAGCTTCCACCATAACTAAGTAGCTTGTATGTTGGTCTTCAGAATCCAAGTAGCGATCGGGCCCCACCATGGCTCTTGGGCCCAAGAAAAGAGTGTCAATTATGCTTGGTGACATAGTTATGCTAGAAGGATACTCAACAAATCCCTAAATTCCCCAAGCAAAAGGAACTTCTTGATTAGGGAGTTGTAATCCTAATGTCAACAAGCATGAGTGACAATCGGGCGATGCCCCTACTAGTCCCCCAACTCTGTAATCAAGAAGTACCTCTTTCTGAAGGTGGTGTCATAAGGAAAAAAAATGTCTTCAAATGGCATAGATCACCTACAAAAAGTGAAAAAGATGTGCATGTAGAATGCTTAATGTGTCGGGTGACTCATGTGGTATGTATGAGTATGTGTATAGGGTATGTGCATATATGTAAATGATGTCAAGTGTGTATGACAATGTCTCATGGATAAAAAAATGTACGTGGTTATCCGAGCATATGAAGTGCGTATGATGTGTTTATGCGTGATGCACAATGGTGCATATGATGTATGAATGAGTGATGAACGATAGTGTATGTGATACATAAGATGCATAAATGTGTGATGCATATGATGATGTATGTATTGTAGGGTCGAGGAGGAAAGTCCCCAAAGTCTTTAGTTAGCAAAGAAGGTGATCAAAATTTATATTAGTTTTGATGTTAGGTCGCATTAATGGAAAACAAAAAGAAGTCAATTGTTGGAACAGCGATGGTAGAAGAATTCGATGTTTCTATTAATGTGCGCTCTGCCGAGAAGGCATAAGCGGATAACGTGGTGCCATGAGGCATGACTGTAAAGCTCGGAAACGATGTTGTGGGGTTGAGCATAAAGATCGAGCATACCATGAGGCATGAGTGGATAACTTGGAGATTATGCCATGATGCATGAATGTATCCGTTGCTAATTATGCTTAGCGTATATCAAGCATAACTAGAGCAAGTGCGTCGTTTACCTAGAATTTTGTTGGAACTAGCTTGTTAGGCTTTCCGAGAAGTTCCTCACTCCTCGGCAGATAAAAACCTTAATGTCGGGAAATTTATTTATTTATTTTTTTTGGGGGGGGGGGGGGGTATGCTTAGGTAGTGGGCATTAGGTTGCGACCTTAATATTAAAGGCCCATGCGCTAGGGGTTACCTATAGGATCAATGGCGGTCGTGGGCCTGTTAACCTGTCCCTAGTGGTTGACATGAACTGGTTATGTTTCGCGGACTCGTAGAGTCTAGACCCGCGAGGTCTCTTTCCCATAGGAAAAAGTGTGTCCGTTTGGCGAGGAGGATACTCAAGTGACCAAATAAGATGTCTAGGTGCCCTGACCAATTTGCTTAACCAAACTTTTTTTTTTTGGTATCCGCTGAAGATTTTTTTTAGTGATCATTTCACTGAATGTTCTCTTGCGTCTGTTGAAGAGTGACCATACGTCCACCAAAGTTGACCGAATGAAGCTTATTTGCTCGGATTTCCATAAACGGTACCAAATATTTAGGAGAGAGAGAGAGAGAGAGAGAGCTTAATATTAGGTTGCGACCTTAATATGCTTAGGTAGTGGTTTAGGTAGTGGGCATTAGGTTGCGACCTTAATATTAAAGGCCCATGCGTTAGGGTTACCTACCGGATCAATGGCGGCCGTGGGCCTGTTAACCTGTCCCTAGTGGTTGACATGAACTGGTCATGTTTCGCGGACTCGTGGACTCTAGACCCACGTGGTCTCTTTCCCATGGGGAAAAGTGTGTCCGTTTGGCGGAAGAGGATACTCAGGTGACCAAATAAGATGTCTGGGTGCCCTCACCAATTTGCTTAACCAAACTTTTTTTTTTGGTATCCGCTGAAGATTTTTTTTTTAGTGATCATTTCACTGAATGTTCTCTTGCGTCTGTTGAAGAGTAACCATACGTCCACCAAAGTTGACCGAATGAAGCTTATTTGCTCAGATTTCCATAAACGGTGCCAAATATTTGGGTGTGATTGAGAGAGAGAGAGAGAGAGTGAGTGAGAGAGAGATAAGATGTATAGTAGTTCACCACCCATTTTGGGATGGCTACATCCACTTAAAAGTTCACAGTATAGAGTATTGAATTTTAGAGGTAAAGGAGACTCCCTTCTTTCCCTCATCTTCTATGTGGGATAAAAAAAAAGTACTATTTTAATGTACAAAAGCTATTCTAGTATACAACAAGTCTAATTATGAAGCTACTTGATCAGGTCGGGAGGGTGGCCTCCTAGTGAGGTCGATCAAGTTCGGTACCCAAACGATCATTAATTTAGCTAAAAATTTGCAAAAGTGATATACTCATAGGGACCTAAAAACCAACTACATGTGATTTGTCAAAATGTGGTCTACAATTTAAGGGATGAAATCAGCTGTCCCTAATACACTATTCCTATTGTGTCCCATGTATTCATTGGTCCACAAAGATTAAGAAAATATTTTCTTAATGTTAAAGGAAAAACACATTATGTGCCTTCGTCAAAGAAACAAACGAAGAGGGAATCAAGGAATTGTAATCACATCACAATCAGTATTTACTATCATTATTGTAATTGATGTTAATCGATATTTCCATCCCTATATAAAGGGGGTATGAAATGAAATGAGTAAAACAATTCCAATTGTCATTTTAATTTTACACGTTATCAGCAAAGAGTAACGCTCTGTTGCAGAATGTCAACAAAGAGTAGATTGGCCTAAATACAAAGAAGCAATCCTGGCAGAACTAGATTCTCTGGCAAAGAGACAGGTATTTGGTCCAGAAAGCGTAAAGGCTGTAGGACATTAATTTGGTCCAGCAAGTGTAAAGGCTGTAGGACATAAATGGGTCTTTGTCAGAAAGCGTAATGAGAAGAATAAAGTCTTGATGTACAAAGCTTGCCTTGTGGCGCAAGGTTTCTCGCAACGCCCTGAAATTGACTACGAGGAGACATACTCTCCCGTAATGGACGTTATAACGTTCCGCTACTTAGTTAGCTTAGTAGTTTCCGAAGGACTGAAAATGCAGCTCATGGATGTGGTTACTGCGTATCTCTATGGGGATCTAGATTCAGAGATATATATATATATATATATATATATATATATATATATGAAAGTGCCTGATGACCTTACATTACCCAAGTCAAGTGACTCTAAACCATGGAGTGTGTTTGCAATTAGGTTGAAACGCTCACTTTACAGATTGAAACAATCCGAGCGGATGTGGTATACCCGTCTAAATGACTACTTGATTGGGAAGAGATATAAGAATGATGAATTATGCCCCTGCGTATTCATAAAGAAAACAAGTTCCGGATTTGCAATTGCAGCAGTATATGTCGATGATATGAACATAATAGGTACTCTTGATGAAATAAGAGAAACCGCGAGCTACTTGAAATCCGAATTTGAGATGAAGGATCTTGGGAAAAATCGATTCTGTCTAGGCCTTGAACTAGAATACGAAGTTTGTGGAATACTAATCCACCAGTCTGCGTATGTCAAAAAGATGCTCAGGCAATTTAACATGAACAAAGTGCATCCTGTTAGCATTCTCATGATCGATCGAAGTTTAGATGCAAGGAAAGATCCATTTCGTCCAAAGGAAGATGACAAAGAGGTGTTGGGAGCTGAAATTCCCTATGTAAATGCAATAGGCGTATTATTGTACTTAGCCCAATGTACTCGACCATAAATTGCATTCTCAGTGAACTTGTTAGCTAGATTTAAGCTCAGCGCCAACGCAACGTCACTGGAATGGTATCAAGAACATTTTCTGATACCTAAAAGGAACCATTGACTTGGGACTATTATTTCCCTATAGAGAGACAAGGGGGACCGCAGATGGAACTGCAATCCATAAAGGAAATGTTAATGGCGAAAGCGCCACTCACTACACCGAAACGCCAAATGACGTTTTGGTTGGTTTTGCTGATGCTGGGTACCTCTCTGACCCACATAAAAGTCATTCCCAAACTGGTTATGTATTTACCATTGAGAACACAACGATATCTTGGAGATCAACCAAGCAAACCGTTATGGCTACCTCCTCGAACCACTCAGAGATTATTGCTCTACATGAGACGGTTCGTGAGTGTGTATGGTTAAGAGCTATCATTACACATATTCGAGGGACTAGGGGTTTGAGTTCTGCCACTGAAAAGCCTACTTGCATTTATGAAGATAATGTAGCTTGCATCGAACAGATGAAGCTATGATATATCAAGGGTGATAATACAAAACACATATTGTCAAAGTTTTTCTACAATCAGCAACAATAGGCCCTCCTCAAGATTCAAGTGAATCAAGTAGGTCTGAGGAGAATGGGGCAGATTTGTTCACCAAATCATTGTCTAAGGCCATATTTGAGAAACATGTGAAAAGCATAGGAATGCGAAGACTTTCCAAGCTCCCTTGAATAATGTAAGAATCAAGGGGAGGTGAAGACGTCAGAGGGAGTCTAATACACACATGTCATCCTCAAATGTAAAAGGTGCGTTGTGCTCTTTTCCTTCGATCAAGGTGTATTTTTTGTCCCACAGAGTTTTTATTGTTACTTGGCAAGGTTTTTAGTGAGGCAACAACTCCTTCACCATTTTGTCTTTAACTTGGCACAAGGGGGAGTGTTAAAGGATAAACACATTATGTGCCTTCGTCGAAGAAACAGACGAAAAAGGAATCAAGGAATTGCAATCACATCACAATCAGTATTTACTATCATTATTGTAATTGATATTAATAGATATTTCCATTGTAATTCCATCTCTATATAAATGGGCTATGAAATGAAATGAGTAGACCAATTCCAATTGTCATTTTACTTTTACACTTGATCTTTTGTTCCATTTTTCATTCTTTGTGGACCAATGAATGCATGAGGACAGAATAAGGATAATGTAATTGGAGACAGCTGATTTCATCCTACAATTTAGTCATTTTAGAATTAACTTGTGATAGAATGATTTTGAAGATATACCGTGGATAGATTGTTTAGGGTGCCATCAATTTGCCCAAAGTATGCCCCCAAAAGTATTTCAATATCTTCAACGTTAAACTGCTTGCTTGTACCTGTACCGGTAGGGCTGTTCCTGCAGATTTAGAAATTAGAGATGTTGTTAGATGATCTTCAAATTTTTCATATTTGAAATCGTTGAGAGAGATTACTAGCTCGCTACGTGCCTGTCGTCTAGTTCTGCTGCATGATTAATTTCATCATCCATTTCATCTCTCATCTGCTCATTCATGGATAATACAGAAGAGTTCTCTAGGTCTGACTCAACAAAGAGCTTAATTGTCTGTCAGATACATCTCAACCATATCTTCATCATCATCTACCAAATGTTCTATTTCAGCCCTCACCTGCCAATCAACATGTGTGTACACACATTCGCATGAAAATTAACATATAAGAAAAACAATAAAAGGGATCTCATCACAAATGGCTCCCAAAATATTCCAAACTCACAAAAACAGTACTTTCATAATGTTTCATTAACATTTTGTGTAAACCTTTGATCCGTTGCATGTTCAGTAGAACCCCGAAGAAACGCAATGAAATCCCAATTTAGTGGATTACCTTCTGGACACGTCCTGATATAGCAACCAAACGACTTTTGATTTGGCGGACACGTTCTAGATTCAAAGTACTTTAAATCTAGCACTAATCTTTGAACTGAGCTTATCCAAAGCTGGATGAGCTTCTTTCTCCAATCCCTTTGCCTGTTTTCCAACCCAAACAAATGAAACATGAAAACAGTGATGTAGCTTTGCTAAGGGGAGAACGATGAAGCTACAAGTCACATACATAAAAGGAGGGGATTTTTATATATATACTTCATTTCTAAGGAAGTACGTGCAAGCAGCCTCCAGACAAGTCTCTAATGCCACAAACTCAAATGGGAAGAACCATGGATCCATATAATTGATTCTGACGCGACTCTCCCAAACCATGCAACCTTGAATGACTATCATCATTACCCTCCTAGAGGAGAGATATGATCACATATATGAATGCCAAAAACCCTAAAAGTTCAAACATAATGGCAAAAACCGAACGATAAAAAACGCAATCCTTGCAAATGATTATACATCAGTAAGAGTTCCTAAATCATACTTTGAAGTACCAAAAGAAATCTAAAAACAAAGAAAGAAAGTTTAGAGCCACCAAGAAACCATACTAACATTATTCTAAAGGATTTATAACATTATTCTAAAGCAAAAAGAAAATGGTCCTTGACCTAAAGCACAAAATTGAGTAAATGTATTTTCACTTACCCCATCAATAAAATTTAGGGTTTTTGTCCATTTACCCTATTTCTAAAGATTTTTTTTTCCCACTTATCCCATTAAGTTTTTTTAATTTTCTCTTACCCAAAACACTCTAAGGAGGTCTTCCCTAATACCTCATTAAGAATTTTTTTTGTTTTATTTTAAATTTTTTTTAATAACATTTTACCCTCACCCTTTGTTACTGAGAGAGAGAGAGAGAGAGAGAGAAACCATCGGAGACTTCACCGGAGCCCCGTCACCAGCCGCTGGAATCCGGTCACCGGCCGCCACCCATCAGACTTTTCTGAAAACCTCACCGAAAAGGTTTATTGCCCTCAATAGACATCTATTACCCCTCAATAGAGGGGCAATATACGTCCATTGCCCCCTAATAGAATTCTATCGGCCATGTACATTGCCCCCCAATAGACGTCTATTATCCCTAATAGAACTTTCGGTCACCGGAATGAGAACTAATCTCCTTAAATTTAGACAAATCCCAAATAGACGTCTATCGCTTCCCAATAGACATCAATTTTCTTTTCTTTTAGCCTTCTACCTCCATTTTACCATAAAAAAAATATAGCACTAGAAAACGCAATTAATCTCACTCTATCAATTTTCTATATATATAAAGCCCTTTTATTTCTTAAAAAAAAAAAATTCAATTTGTTTGTCAACTATTAGCCATGTCCATTGAGGCATTGAGGAAAATATAAGGAATGCCGCTCCCAAAACCTAGCCGTCTGTGCTCGGTGATCCAAACATGGCGACTGCTGCCGGTCTCTATTCTAAGTGGAGAAACCCACTCCACATCCCATAATCCAATCTCAACCCTCCAATCCTGGTCGGCGACCAACCAATAAAAAGAAGGTTATGCAACATTCAAGGTTTCTGACCCGTGCTGGTTTGGGTTCGATTCAGATAGCGGCCGACCTCCAAGGGCGAGCCTTGGGCGCTATCCATCAAGAGGCAGTGGTGGCTTGCGCTTCGGAGCAAGTAGATCTCTTGCGTCGGATCTCCTATCTTCTTCATGTGGACGATCAAGAAGCTTCTCTTGGTCTCATCCTGCATTGATCAAACCTTGGGACCTGAGGAAGATGGTGCAATCGGTGATTCATTGCCGAAGCCAGCCTATATGGAAAGATGAGTTGGATGAGTTTGGTCGGACTCGTTCGCGTCGGAGACGTCTCAAAGTTAGAATTCTGGGTGATCCTCGGAGTTGGATAAGGCCTATGCTAACGTGGAGAGGATGGTCTCAGGATCTGAGGCAGAGACGAGATCGCCTGCATCTCGTATGTGCGGCGGCGATGGTGGCCGCGATGAAAACTGGTGCAAGAGCAGAGGAGCCCATTCTGGGTTGGGCGCCAAGATCATTGTTGAGGCCTGTTGACACCCAAATTTCCACGAGTTCAAATTCTATGAGTGATAAGCAAAGAAAGAAAGTCATCAACCTAGTAACCTAATTGAGCCTTCAACCATGCCCATTTCACGTCAAAAGGAAGCTCTCTATTTAGCAAGCGATACGAGAAGCCCAAATTCTCAAACGATTGACATGCATTTTCAAATGAGCCAACACGCTTATTTATCATGCGATATGCATAGACCTAAGCTACGTTTGGGGCTTATACGGAAGGGTGTGGTGTGGAAGGTAACAGATTCTGTGAGGCCTATTGTTAAGTTAAGGCCTATCGACAATTTTGGGCTTGGGGACCAAAATTCATGCTTGAGGGTCTAGAATCTTAACAAAGGCTAGTAGAGAGATGAAAGCAGGCCTAGCAAAACCTAAAGCCCACTAGACTTATTTTTTTACCTGAAGTCCATTACCCAAAGTCCATTACAGCAGCTTCTAGCCCAAAGGCCGTTGAAGCCTTCTTCTTCCCAAACCAGAGTGTCGCTTCTATCAAGATTGCTGCAGGGATTGGTACTTCACCATTTTTGGCAAGAACCCAGACTCCATGGAGAAGCTTTCTGATTCATATGCCCAACAATCCTGTTTCAATTTCCAATAGCCCTTAAACTTTGTGATTACAATTTACAATAGCAGAAAATAAGGGATTAGAATCCCTCAAAGATCACAGCAGCACAAAATCTGGGATCCCCATCACCGTCCTATACCTGTACCACCAATCTTCACCCTCATAGCCAGAGCAAGCTTTCACTCTTTTGGTTTCATGGGGAAAACAAAAACTGAAAGCTTTAGAATGATCCCACCAAAATTGAGAATACCCTTTCAAAGCCTCTGGTTCTTGGCACAAATCTTCCCTGTCTATCTCCGCTATAAAAAGCGAGTTCATTGCCATTGGAAACCAAGCCACAACCACCCAAAAAACATCAAGCAAGAGATCAAGATTCATTTCTGATAATCTAGCCATCAATATCTGAACAACCTTAACCCAAAACCCAAAACCATGTTATTGCTGGAACTCTCTCTCCCTCTCTGCTAAACTCCCAGGCATCTAGCTCCCACGCCATATCCTCCTATAATTAAGCTCTGTTATGTGAATTTACCTCTAATTGCTGCTGTTACCATCCAGCTAGTCACAACAAAATTGTTCCTGGGTCACGCCTTTGATCGATTTTGGGCCTGGTCTTCTCTCTATCAAGAGGGCTATTGTTGCTGGAAGTCCAAAACAAAAACTTGCCCTCACAATGCCTAACTAGAATTGAGGGCCCAAATCTATTGTTTGGCGCAACTTGTGGGTGTCCAAATCCGTTTGGGTGCCCAAATCACTTTGGAGGTGTTGGGGTTTCCAATTTCTTTTGGGTGCAACATCTAAATCCAGATTTGAAGCTCAAAGTTTTGGGATCTGGTTCTATGGGGTTTCGAATTTGGGATCCAGGAGGCTGGACCCAACCATACCTCCTCGCCCCAACTTGGATGTAAAGGAGAGATTTTAATTTTTTGTTGAACTATGCCTATGTACTGTGTTTTAGTTTTTTCATAGTTATAGGCTTGCTTTCATTTGTGAGCACTGATTGTCTAATGAGTGGTGCTAGCATGCCACATCCTAGACTTGCCCATAGATGGCAAGATAATGTATATGTATTCGTGCTGTTCTGGCTTGAGTTGAATGAAAATTGTCTGGATTGATTCAAAAAAAAAAAAAAAGAGGCATTGAGGACATTTAATCTTTCTCTGCTGCAAAAGTTTTTTTATTGAATTGTCACTTCAAAAACAACTAGTACCATACCAAAGTAATAAACTAATAATATACCTCGCACATGCACCCATTTACTCACTTACCATCCAGAAGAACCCAAGGCCATCATCATCATTCATTCTGCTGCATTCCCATTTGGACAAAGACACACATTCCATGTTTTCCCTTGTACGACTAAATCAACGCAGGCACTCTCTCACTCCATATCCTCTTCAATTTTCAAGCCCAACATATATTCTTCTCTCTTTAAACAAAAAGCCCTGTGCATGTATCATCATATCCTTTTATCAGAACTCGACACCGATCTATATCGACCACTGCATCATCGGCGAGTTGCGCGTCCGGAGTGGGAGTGAGATTACCAAACCCCTCTCGTCGGAGCCAAATCAACCTGCAAAAATTGTCGGGCAATCTCGTCGGTCTGGCCGACGATGATCTCCATGAACATAGTCACCATGCTCTGCTGCTCCTTGGCTGACGCCGCCTCCATCTCTGGCACAACGGCGGCTCTGCATCCCTTGCAGAAACAGTACAAATGAGTAAGGGAGGGGGGGAGAGCAGAAGGAGAAGTCGGTGAGAGAGTGGTAATGTTGTAGTTTATTGATTAGGCTAATGGCAAAGTGGTCATTTTATTTTAAATTGGCTTAGTAGGAATAAAAATCTATTGCTGGGATAAAGTGAGATAATTCTAACTCATTTTGGTGCTTTGGGTCAAAGTCTCAAAGACCCTAAAATTTATTCCTACTAACCCAATTTAAAATAAAATATCAATTTTACCCTTAACCTAATTAATAAACTACATTTTATGCCACTCTCATCTCTCTCTCCCCAACACGACTCTTTTTCTCATCCCTTCGGTGCAGATCTCTCTCTCTCTAAAATTCCTCGCTAACTTTGACTTCCGCCAGCGACATCACCCTCACCTGGGTGACGATGCAAACTGACATACATACAACATCTCTTTTGATTTAATTGAAAATGTTACGTGTGTTTATTCATCCTCTGTATATAACCACATGATTCGATAATTTTATTTCGATTTGTGATTTTTCCCTCGAGTCTTGACTCATATCCAGTTCTGTGTTCTTATCTCAGGCCTTTTTTGTATATCTGCAGATTGTTGATCGTGAAATCAATTTCATCTTTCAATATAAAATGAGCAGCTTGATTGTTATTGGGCCAAAAATTTATTAATTTTTGTGTGAATAAATAGTACATGGATGTATTGATCAATTTTCTTAGTATAGGTAGAATTTTCTCAAACAAAAGTTTATAATCATACATTTTTTTTTTAAATTTTTAAATTTTTTTATCGAAATCACACTGTATCCTCAAAGGCTTCTTAAGTCCAGAGACTAATCCGTGCGCAGAGAATCATAACCATACATCTTGAACAAGAATATTATTGGAGGAGATATTACATCACAAAAATGGGTGTGATTCATATAAAATCCTGAAAAAGCTACCTGCGTATATATATGGAAAATACTCGAACAGCTGACTTAATCAACTAGCAGGTGCCAACTTTTTTTTTTCTCATAATCACAGAGGATAGTGAGCCAACCATCTATCCATCATATCAAGAGCTTGCTCAGGCATGTACTCTGGAGCTGTGTGACCCGCTCCCTACACAAAGAATCACACAGTTAAACCAATAACTTACCCAACAAGAAACAGAAAAAGGCTAGGAACATGGCTAGATAAAGCATTAGTTCTCGATCACCTTTATAGTTGCAAAGGTCAATCCATCTGACACGTCATTTGTATACTTCTCAGTAAATCTGAGAGAAAAGGATATATGATGATCAATTAAATCGGGTTTATATTCTTACAGCTGTAGTATTGGAATGTCTTTAAAGGAGTATCAAAATGTAGACTTAAAGAGATAAAAAGAAGTTCGACTCTTACCCTGCAACATTTCCGTTGACATACCACGGTCTCCATCCATCGGCAGTAGTCAAGTTGAGAAATCTGATCCATGTTAGTGTACCGACATATGGAATCAACGCGTCATGATCACCGCTGCATTCATATTGTTTTGATGTTAGGATCAGCTAGGACTCAAATTTAAGAATGATTTGGTTTTTTGATATGTAGCATGTAGGTGGATTTTGAATATACAAGTCGATTGGAATTGATCTCCTACTGAAACTTAATGCATGTATTACTTCAAATTCACCTGTAGATCAAAGATCGGTAGCCTCTTCCTATGAGTTCTCGATGGTACTCAACCACGCTCAACAAATTAGAGTCATAAGCCAAGCTCTTATTGCACCTCTTCCAATCTGTTATGGTACCCTGATATTTTTACAAATTTATACGTAGTTAGAAATAAAATTAGTACAACTGATTTCAGAATTACAATAAAATGATCAACAAAAGTTAATACGTATTACTACATAGATCTAACATTAATCACTTTTGAATGACATTAAGAAAAATTACTTACGTTTCGAATACTGAGAGCTGCTTGGACTGTTGCATCATTCGCCCATATATAAGAGAGCACATAATTATCATTCTGCAAAGGAAGATGTATTGTGTAATATAATCATCAGTCTACCTACCAGTGTTTGCTTCTAAAGTCACCTAATGAAAAATGGTGAGAACTTACATTCACTGCCAAAAAAAAAAAAAAAAAAGGTAAGATCTTACACGACACCAATGTTCTTGTCGTTTAGTTGGTGATCGAATGATTTCATCTGGGATGTCGTCGAAAAATTTCAACCCTCGTTTTATTGATCCATCTGCTAATTTTGGAGATGCCCAGGAACATTTTGGTTGCAAAATGTTTGCATCATCTACTGGTATAGTGCACTATAGTAAGAGGAGAAAAGAGCTTGAAATATTCAGTATTTGCCAGCAATTTTCACTATAAAGGGGTATTTACAATTTTACATCATAAAAGAGAAGTAATAAATTAACAATGTAGACAACCTCTGCAACAAGTCCAATGTCGTCCATGCAATCTGAACTGCTTACATTTGGATTAACATATTCCCCTTGGCAACTTTCTCGGATAGACTGAAAAAAGCGTAAAATAAGTTTTGAAATTACATTGGATTTGTAGACAAGTTGTATGTGTGTCATATTTTTTGATACATGTCTTATAGATATGGAACTTACAAATTCATAACTCTCATGTCTATGACGACACCTTCTACCATGTATTCCTCCATTTTTCATACATCAGGTTTTTCCATGTCGCGTATGCTTTTATAAGATGACTTAACGATGGAAAAATGCGGTATATGCTATGCAGGGGAGGCACAGGCAGTAACGCTGTAGTACTCAAATATCTACCTTTTGGGGTATGTTTTTTATTTTTATTTATTTATTTTTGGGAAGAGACCATTTGGGGTATGTTTTGGTTTCAGAAATAGTATTTTTACTGTAGTAAAATTCAGAGCTAATTATAAGATAAGAGGTTTAAATTACCGCATAAAGTTCACTGGATATTAGTGTGACGCGGTGGTAAAATTCTATTCTTGAATTCTCATCGCTATGTAACTCTGTTACAGGATTTCCAAGTAGATATCCCTGATTAAATGACAGAAACAAATCACTAAATTATGTTCTGAAGTCTGTGAGATGTATGCTAAGCATCATAAATAGCCTTCTTAGAAAATGGTAAGACATGTACCTGGAGCTTCATGGATGGCCTGATCCCATTACGATTACCTGCACCATACCATGTAATAGTCATAAGGAAAAAGCCTATAGTTAGTTTTATGTGTATTTGTATACTATATAGTTTTTGCAAGTTACCAACCATCTGATACTTTAAGAGTGACTTGAGGAACAATGATGCCTGAATATGAATCTCCAGCAATGTAGAGTGGATTGTATCTAAACTTGGGATGTTTGATCAACCACTGTGGTCACAAACTCCAAAAGTAAGCAAGATTTTACACACTTAACAAAATTTTGTTGTCATTGGAAAGAAAAAGGCGAGAGCAAATAGTTCTCTTCTTTCTTATTTTTCCCCCTCAATTTTTGAAGTTTTTTTTTTCCTTTTTACATGATAGAAGATTAGGCGAGATGAACTCCTCACCTTCCGGAGAAATTGGTACACAGCTTCTGCTGATTCAGTGTCACTGCTATTGTAACCTTCCTGAGTAGTTGAGTAGGAGAAACCAGTGCCAATTGGTGCATCCAGAAAGATGATGCTGGCAATCTGAAAGATATATAGCAGCATATATGGTTCAGAAAAATACATGAGGCACACAAATTCTACCATATACACACAGTATTACACTAAAGTTACATTTGGAAATTGACACCTATTCTTCAAATTTTTTCTTATACACTTTGACAGTTGAGACAACAACGCGAAGAAATGAGGTAATTGAGTGAGAGATTTAGTACTTGGGTCCATGAGAACGGGTTGTCCACGAAAGTAGGAAAGCTACCATTGAAGGCTACATAATCGAAAGTTAATGGACCTGCACAATAGGACTACTTGTTAGGCCGTGACAGAACATTTTTGATAGTTTCGACAATTATCTCTGTGACGAGTACGGTTATTACTTTCCGCAATATTTTTTTCCAAAATGCTGTATAATATGCTTATATGTATTTTGGCATGCTCGTAATATTTTCCTAGATTGAAACAGAGACAACTCTCAAGTTTATAGCAGCTCTCTGGGAAAACAGTATGAGAGAGAATATGAATACCGATTTCATAGACAAGGCCAGAGAAACCCGAACAACCAGGGCCTCCGGTAAGCCAAAGCAAGAGAGGGTCCCTTACAGGGTTCCTCTGTGACTCGATGAAGTAGTAAAAGAACTGCAATTCATCCAAATCTCCCACACCCACATATCTGCTCACAAATTCAAACATTCCTCACCACCATTAGTACCTTCCATTCACTAAAAAGCTACGTTGTCTATAAAAGGTTAACTGAAAGTGCAGATATGTGTCTATAAATTGACTCACCCAGTTTCAAGACTGAATGGGAGTGTACCAGGGTAACCAGGCAGAGTAGTAGTGATGTTCTGCGACATTGCGGCACCGGAGAGAACCAGCACAAGAAGTAAATTCAGGCACATCCACTTCATCATCTTGCCACTGCTAGCTGCCAACTCTGGTAACACTAAAACTGCTATTGCTTAACTAATGAAATCAATCTGGTACTCGGCTAACGAAAGCTTAACTATCTATGCACTTATGTGTTTACCCATATAGATGGGGAATTGGGAATGTCTGAGAGCGAGAGCAAAATAATCCGGGGACGAAAACCTGTAATGTATACCTTGTGGTGGATATTCTAGTGTGGCCTTGTGTTCTTGGTGGCTTTGAACATAACTGCATTTCCATTTAGAGAAAGACAGGTGGTGAACGTTGCTACCTAGCTTCTTTCTTGGATATGCTGGTTTAGATGTCCTTATAATTGCAGCTACCTTTCCTTTGAAGAAGAGTTACATATATGTGTGCAACACCTGTGGTTCTTTAATGTCTTCTTGAATTTTTAGAATTTAGGACCTTTTTAAATTCAGGTGTAGAATACAGAGGAATGGAGGAGGGTGGTGAAAAATTGGTTATACTGGATCACACGTTGACTTACAGACTTAGGAGTTACCTAATAAGCAGTGTGCAACTAACATTCTAATGGCTGCGGATAAATAGCTGCAGGAATTATAGAAACGTTTCCAGTACCTCAAATTTGTTAAGTTATGTATCACGTGTTTAATGCTTGAATTATAATTTATTAAGTGTTTTAATTCAAAGATCTCATCATTCTCATACCCAGGGAAACACTACAATCTCATCTATCATGCTCTGTATTTGTACTTGGGCTGGGCCCTGGTCTTGGTTTTGGGCTGGGTTAGCGTGTCTTGGGAGTTTCCGGCAACAACCGCTGGGTGCAGTGGTCATTTGGTCTCATTGAGCCCATAGGATTGGTTTTCGGCTTTTCTTCATGCTACTCTCGGTGTTGTGGACAGAGCGCAATATTGCAGTTTGGAATGGCAACGCGTTTAATCCTATTAATATGGCCTGTTAGGCTTAGAAGATTATACGAAAGTGCACACTGGCAAAGATAAAAAGAAGGCCTCAGACCAGGTGGCAACACCCTCCAAGTGGGAGGCTGAAATTGAATGTAGACAGTGCTTTCCATATGGACAGAGGACAAGGAGGCATTGGGGCAGTTATTAGAGATGAAAATGGTACGTCTTTAGCTGCTATTGCACGTCCCTGTTCTTTTGTACGTTCTGCTTTGCATATGAAAATTGAGGCTATGAGAGCGGGACTTCTATTGGTTATATATACATCAGGGCATGATTAATGTTGACATCGAAACTGATTGTGCTGTTGTTGTTACTGTACTCAATAGAGAAATGGAGGACCTATCAGAGGTGGGCTATGTTGTAGAGGATTGTAAATCTTATCTACAGGATATTACTTCTTTTCGATTATTATCCATTTATCGTGAAACAAATGGTGTAGCCCATAGATTGGCGCATCTTGCTAGTTTATTTGTTTTAGATGAGTATTGATTAGAGGAGACACCTGCTATTATTCAGGATGTACTCTATGAGTATTCTTGTACTAGTACTCGAGGTGAAGGTTGGGTGTACAATCATCCTTCTATTATCAATAAGATTCAGGAGTGGGGCTGAGTCTCCCAGTAAGGCTGGGTTTCAAACCCCTTCAAAAAAAAAAAAAAAAAACATATCATAATTAGGGCTGTAAATAGGCTCGATACAGCTCGTGTTCGACTCGTATTTGGCTCGATTTTGGCTCGTTCGGCTCGTGCTCGTAAAATAAATGAGCCGAGTATGAGCTCAATATTAGGCTCGACAAAAAAACAAGCCGAGCTTGAACAATGATATATTCAGCTCGTCTAGCTCATGAGTAGCTCGAGTTTGTTAAAACTCGACTCATGAAAATTTATAGTATAATAAAAATATAATTTTTCTAATCTCAAATCTTTAATTCTTTTTATTACATTCCTTTTCAATTGGAAGAGAATCAGAGATTTTAAGTAAAATATATTACAATAAAGTCAAAAGGGATTTGTGTGATGGTTAGACATCAAATTTTGGATTATTATTTTAAATTTTCTTTCTTCCTTTTTTTTATTTTTAAATTTAAAGTCAAATAAACCCAGTCGAGCCAATTTAAGCTCGATCTTGTCCAATAAATCAAGCCGAGCCGAGCCAAGCTCGAGCTTAAGAAAAATATTCAAGCCGAGCCGAGCTTGGGCATGGAAAAAAAATTTCAAGCTTTAGCCCGGCTCGAGCCCGATAAAAAACAAATGGGCCGAACATGATCACCCTGGTATTCGCTCCGGCTCGGCTCATTTACACCCCTAATCATAATGTTAATTGGAATTAGGATTATTACGTTTGGGAGCTTATATTGTTATTAGGTTTCTCTCGGTACAGTATGAATAAATACATGTAAAAGCAACAGAAAATGGATTTTATTTTTTGCTTTTTATTATTTGATCATTGAATATTAAAACTCAAAATCTCTATTTATTGGAAAGAAATACCTTATTTACTTCTCGCCTTTGGAGATCCGACCCATCATCAACTTGGTCAAATTTTCTTATTTGAATGCTTTGAGACTAAATGGTAGTGGACTAGTGGCACATACAACTATTAATCCCTTTTTATTCTTGAATAAAAGTGAAAATTTATCGAAACAAAGTCGACCGGCTCCATAAGAAGTTACATTAATCTTAAAGATGAGAATAAAAGAAAAACAAACATCCGAAGGTCAAATACAAGTCTTTGTACACAACCACTATTACGAGAACCAACTTCACCGAATACGGCCGTGCGAATTTAAGATCCCGACCAATTTGTGCGCCGTTACGCATCTCTTTATGTCTCCAACACACAACCAACCCCTTATCATCACCCCCATGGATTGTGTGACCGTTTCTAGTATCTATTATGTGTGATAAAACCGCTCCTCACATATAGAAAAAGCTTGAGTACCGATTTCCAATCGATTAGTTTCTCTCTTTTATTTACAGAGAATAGTAAGAGAGCCATCTATCCAACATTTCAAGACATTGCTTAGGCATGTACTCTGAAGCTGTGTGACCCCCTCCCTACACAAATTTCACAACAAGTATGAATTAGTTGCATGCTAATGCTTCCCAAATTGCCAATACAGCTCACACAATAGCTTGATCTATAAATAGAAAAAGGAGCTGGTTAGCTCTTCTAATTACCTTCACAGTTGCAAATGTCAATCCTTCTGATACTAGATTTGCATACTTCTCGGAGAATCTTGAAGAAAAACAGAAGTCGTCAGTTGGACTAGGACACTAGGTTTTTGTTTTCATATTTCAGAAATAATTTTTTTATTTTTATTTTTTATTTTTTAAAGATGATCGAATTTAGAGTGAGGAAAAAAAATAGAAGGTTGGATTCTTACCCGGCAACCTGTCCGTCGACATACCATGGTCTCCATCCATCGACGGTAGTCAAGTTAAGAGTAGCTATCCATGCTATTGTACCCGTATATGGAATCAACCCATCATGATCACCACTGCATTAATATGTAGCTGTTATATATGAGTGAAATGAATGATTTGGTTTTGGTACATTTTTATTTATATTTATTTTTAATAAACAGAGAGGATAATCAAACAAGAAACTTCTATCAACATTTTGTTGAAGACAATGTCGTAGCACTAAACTAAATGCTAGTTGGTTGAAAATATATTGAATTTGAAATTTTGGTTCTTTTAAATACAGGTACTGTTTGATGAGACTTTCATTTTCTAACAAATGTAAAGGTTTCTTCTTAGTTTAGCTAAATGGATCACCTGTATATCAAACTGCGGTAGCCTCTTCCAATGAGTTCTCCATGGTAAGGAACCGTGGTCACTAGATTATAGTCATAAGCCAAGCTCTTATTGCACCTCTTCCAATCTGTTATAGTACCCTAATATTTTACATTTATAAATATATATAACCTTCGTTAGAACCAAAAAAGACTCAGGCAATGTCTAGTATGTAGATTTAAGTTACTTACATTTCGAATGCTAAGTGCTTCTTGGACCCTTTCATCGTTTGCCCACATATAAGATAACACATAATTGTTTGCCTGCCAACAAAGAAAAATTATATATGTATAATATTTTTTCTTTTGAGAAATAGAATTATTTATTCCAAACATAAAAAAAATACAAATTATGAGGACGACCGGTGGTGAACATAAAACTCCTTACTCTCCTCACTATTAACCAAGGCAGTTATGAGTTCGTCATCAACTTAGAGTCGGTAAATCGCAAATGTATAGATAGTACGCAGCTTTTGCAGTAGCATATTCAAAATTATGAACTTACCCGGCACCAATTTTCTCGGCGTTCCATTGGTGATTGAATCATGATTTCATCAGGGATGTCTTCAAAATATTTTGGTTCCCTTTTTATTCCTTTAGATGGTCTTGGGGATGCCGAGCTACATTTTGGTTCCAAAACTTGCACATCGTTTACTTTTATGGTGCACTAAAAAAGGAGGGGTAAAAAAGGGTTAGACATTCAATACTTCTTTTTTTTTTGGGTAAGTTAGATATTCAATACTTCACTTACTAGTTTTAAGGGATTTCTTTTCGACAAATAGAAAAATCAAAATGACATCTTTAAACTAAAGCAGTGTAAGAAAGAAATAATAATGTGTCAAACCTCTGCCACAAGTCCAATGTCTTCCACGCAATCTGCATTATCTGGATCCGGATAAACATATTCCCCGTTGCAACTTGTTGTAATGGACTGAAAAAATACATAATAACTTATGTCCATTACACAACTTCTTATTCAAAAGTAATTCTCTAAAAGTATGAAAGTTTGCCTGCGTGGACAAAAAAGACACATATTTACAAATTTGTGGGGCAAAGTTCATACTTTCAGAAACCCACATACGGGGTCAAAAATAGTTTTTAAATTATTGCATTTAGAACCAATTATACAAGATAGCTATAGTTGTGAAAGTGAGTTGAGAATTAAATTGAACTGGGTAAAGAATTCGATTTCTCTTTAGTGTAAAAAAATAAAAATAAATAAATAAATAAATAAATAAAAATAATAAAACAAAAATGTATGAAATGAGTTTTGAATTACCTCATAAAGTTCACTTGATATAAGTGTGAGGCGGTGGTAAAACTTGATTCTTGAATTTTCATCTTTATGTATATTTGTTACCGGATTTCCAAGTACATATCCCTAATGCAATGATTGAGACTAATCAGATTAACTAAATATCTAGATTCTCAAATTATTAAGTAAGATAGCAATTAGCCAAATAAATAAATAAATCAAAGAAGACAAAGGGGATAGGCATGATGGTAAGACATGTACCATGAGATTCATCGGTGGCTTGACTCTATCGAGATTACCTGCAACACACCAAATTAAATTAATAATATAGCTCTGTTTACAGCCTTTCCTTAATCAAATCTTAATATACTAAGTTACCATTTGATACTTTAAGGGTGACTTGAGGAGCAATGATGCCAGCATAGGAATCTCCAGTGATGTAGAGTGGATTTTTGCTAAACTTAGGGTGATTGATCAACCACTGTCGTCATGACAAACTCAACAAAATTATCAATTTTACTCATTCATGTTTTCTCAATTAATTTCTCAAACATTTTTCAGCCTTCTCTTACCTTCCGGAGAAATTGGTATAGGTCTTCTGCTGATTTTGTGTCATCGGTGTAGAAACCTTCCTGAGTAGTTGAATAGGAGAAACCGGTGCCAACAGGTGCATCTACAAAAATTACGCTGGCAATCTGAAAGGTAAAATAGCAGCATCAGTGAAACTTGGTATATAATGAGGAAACTGATAATATTCTTTTTATGTCAGAACAAACACAACCTACAAATTGAACTAGTTTTTGAGTGAGATATAACTAGCACCTGAGTCCATGAGAATGGGTTGTCCAGTAAAGTAGGCAGGCTGCCATTGAAGGCTGCATAGTCGAAAGTTAGAGGACCTACACATGCAAAATAGGACACATTAGACAAAAACAGAGTAGTTGGTTTCTTCCTTCAACTTCTCGCAAACATTTCCAATATTTCTTTTCCCCAGCTCTTTTACATTTGAACACACAGACAATGTGTATGCAATAACCATCTAGTATTTACTAACCAGACCACTGATCACTGATCACTGTTCCATTAGGTTAGATCTATTCCTAATCAGAAAATATCACAAAAAACAGTTGCAATTTTCACAAATTAATGTAGAAATTTCGTTCATATATATTGCTTTCCAAGGAGTGTTGGTATTCGAATATAACTTTTTCTCAATGTATGACGGTAAGTTTTCAATCAACTTTTCTTAATATCGATATTTTTGGCCTCTTGTCAGTTGGTCTAGAGACATAATGAATTTTCTCTGTGTGTGCTGGAAGTTCTGAATCAAAATGACAAATTACAACCTTTCTAACTTTCTAATCAAAAGAAGGAAAAAAAAAAAAAAACCTATTCATACTTTCGATGTTTTAGACTCTCCGGATAAACTTGAGAGTTTGATTTTTATCATGACAAACATCAAACTCTCAAGTTTACAGGAATTATGTGGTGAAAAAAAGGAGAAGAGGATACCATACCAATTTCATATACTAGGCCAGAGAAAGCGGAACAACCGGGGCCTCCATTGAGCCAGAGCAGAAGAGGGTCCTTTACAGGGTTCCTCTCCGACTCTATGAAGTAGTAGAAAAGCTGCACCTCTTCCAAATCTCCTACACCCACGTATCTGAACACACAAATACATACTATGCCGTCACTGAGTAACTTAAACTAGTTTCATCTTCAGCTGATGACTAAGGTGTTTGTATATGTGTGTGCGTTTGTGTGTATAGATATTAATTCCTTACCCAGTTTCGAGAGTAAATGGGAGTTCACCGGGGTAGCCAGGCAAGGTGTTGGTGAAGTTTTGTGACGTTGCAGCACCAGAAAGAAGCAATAAAAGAAGCAAATGCAGCCACATCTGTACCATTGCATGCGCGCTTAAACCTAATGGCTAACAGAGACGATCGATGGTGGCCATGGTATATGAAGACCCAGTGTATATGGATATGGTGGTTGATTATTATAGCATATGCTTTCTTTTTTCTCTTTTGGTAAGTTGAACTGCTGGTACATCTTGTGAACGTCAGTTTGGTGAAGTTGCAACTAATTATATGGATCTGACAAAAGGTATAACAGTACTACTTGATTCTTGACTTACAGATTCCTCGTGTATAAAAGGTGACAAAAAAAAAATAAAAAAGAGGTGTTGAAAAGAGAACTATAGGAGTGCAACTAACACTCTAGATACAGGCTGCGAATAAAGTGATCGATAGAAAATATATAAGATTGACAATTGAAAAATATGCGTACATCACAAGATAAGCTTGGTCGCTCTAATATTTGTTTTCATTGATTTAATCTTTCTCTTTGTGCTGGTTGCAATATTGTTTAAATTTGATATCAAGAATTTAGCTATTGTACCGACCTATTAAATTGTAGATTAGGGGTGGGGAGCACTCTGGTCTTCCTGACTCCTGTTTATAAACACACACACACGCACATCGCGAAATGCTTGAATTTTGTTACACCCACATGTCTAAATTCTTCTCTATATTTTTTATGCAGTGTAATAACATGATATCAATATTCTCATACCTTGTTAACCACTCTTTGAGGATCATAAATGTAAAAAACTATTTTAAATTAAAGATTGTTTAGTCATTCAACTACGTCAAACAAATAAACAGTTTGTTTAGTCATTCAACAGCGTCAAACAAATAAATGGTTTTTGTTATGCATTCTAGAGGAGTTGAAGTGATGCAATTAGTATGCAAGAGGAAGAACTCGTACAGAGGCAAAAATTCACCTCAGATATTGGTTGGGGGCAGATTCATGGATATATATAAATTTCACTCACGTTCTCTCTATAATTTGTAGCATACGTAGAATGTAATTTGTTTTTTAGGCTAAAAAGGTAAAAATCATGAATGGTCCCAGAATGTCACCCATATGCTAAAGGAAAATATAGGATTGATAATGACATGCACATCGTACATGCATCAAACTATCAAAAAGACATATTGTTGAATAGAAACATTATAATTTCCAATTAAATTCAACATTCAAGAACTACATTAAAATGCGAATTCGTTCAGGATATATCAATCACTTACAAAACACAATTCTGCATAATAATATTACTAGCCCCTTAACATGTGCTCCGCACATGTCAATTGGCTTTTATTTTAATTTTGTTAAATTAAAAAAGTTATCTCTCCTGATTTTAGGGAAGTTTCTCCTTTTTTCCTGGGAGGTATTGCAATTTTTTGAAATATGATATAGTCAATTAACTATCCTATCCTCATCTAGAAATAATTTATTTATTGATACCTATATTATGTGAGGGCATATATGGTAGTTCAAAAATTTAACTATTTCCTCAAAGAATTGGCTTAGGGGGGTGTATTGTATTTGGATTTGTGCAGACTTTTTTTAAATGACAGACTTTTTGAAAAGTCCACAGACTCTTTAAAAAGTCGATAGACAGTTATGGATTTCTTAAAACCATTGATTTTAGCAACAGACTTTTATTGATTCATGAAAATCTATATACTTTATTATGAATGACTTCTACATATTTCCTAGGATGTACAAAATAAAAAAAATAAAAAAAAACAAATGCAGCCCAAACACAAAACAAAATAATAACTTGTTGTCTCTTCAATGCTCCAGTATCTTCTAATAGAAATTGACTCAAATAAATGATTGTTAGTCTGTCTAGCGAGTTTGTTCTCATTTCTAATCTCCCAACAACATAAATATACAATATAGATCACTTGATGTTTATGGTTAATTATTCTCATCAATTTTGTTTTCGCCAATTAACATATATTGTAGCAATATTGATCAATGTCTTGATCTATAATCAATCAATTGAAATTCAATTGTTCAACCTTTTTTTGAACCATAATATAAATTCAAATTAATGAGAATAATTAATTAATAAGATAAAATTTAGTATGGTTCAAGGTCTTAGGGTTAGACCACAATATTTGAGTTTTAGGATTTCATAAATCATTTTTATTGCTATTAGGGTTCGAAGTATCACAATTGAAAAAAAAAAAATCAATTCAACAACTACAATAAACATGTTGGGTATAAAAAAAAGTTGATATCATAAAAAATTAGAGAAAAGACAAAAAATTAAGAAAGAGAGATGATGAAGGACAAACTTCTTCGTGCGTAGAGAGAATAACTTTGATAGACTTTTTTTTTTTTTTTTCTGAAGAGGAAACTTTGATAGACTTTTTGAAATCTTTGGTCTGAAGGCTGGAAAATTATTGGAGTTTGTTATGTATAATTAATACTACAAAGTCCATGATTATCCATGATTTTCTAATTCCATAAGTATGAATGATATTTTGAATACCTCTGTACTTTTATTCATTTTTAAAAGTCCTAATTGAATACCCCTAGATTTTGGTGGAATTCATGAAGTCTTTAAAAATCCTAATTGAATACCTCAAGACTTTCATGGACTGTTAAAAGTCTATATTGAATACACCCAGACTTTTAAATTCCATAGATTTCTTTAAAACTTCCACTAATTCCATATACAATACACCCCCCTTAATGGAGCACATGTCAATTGACTTTTATTTTAATTTTTTTAAATTAAAAAAGTTATCTCTCCTGATTTTAGGGAAGTTTCTCCTTTTTTCCTGGGAGGTATTGCAATTTTTTGAAATATGATATAGTCAATTAACTATCCTATCCTCATCTAGAAATAATTTATTTATTGATACCTATATTATGTGAGGGCATATATGGTAGTTCAAAAATTTAACCATTTCCTCAAAGAATTGGCTTAATGGAGCACATGTCAATTGGCTTTTATTTTAATTTTTTTAAATTAAAAAAGTTATCTCTCCTGATTTTAGGGAAGTTTCTCCTTTTTTCCTGGGAGGTTTTGCAATTTTTTGAAATATGATATAGTCAATTAACTATCCTATCCTCATCTAGAAATAATTTATTTATTGATACCTATATTATGTGAGGGCATATATGGTAGTTCAAAAATTTAACCATTCCCTCAAAGAATTGGCTTAATTATATAAGATTATTAATAATTGAGATAGCTAGTGTAATTAAACATAGTAATAAGAGAACCAAGCTGCGCCGTCCTTCATCTGTCCCAGATCGGATTCGGCGCCGACGTGCTACTCTGTTCAGACCGCGTCGCAAGCCAGGCCACCTTCTCCAGTCCCCTGCTCCACCATTGCTCCTCGCCTCCGCTCGCCCAGAATCAGCCACCCATTTGAAAACCAGAAGGAAGAAAAGCAGGAGGGGGAAGAAGAGAGAGAAAAAAAAAAAGTGACCCAGCCCAGAAAAGAAAAAAAACAAAGAGAAAGCAGGCCCTGCAGCCCACTGCAGAAAAGGAAAGAAAAAAAAAAAAAGAAGGCCCAAATTCTCCCAAACCCAAAAACATCGCTACGCACGCCTGCATCAATACACGCGTGTGCTAGGATCGTTTTATTTTCTCGGAACCAAGTATGTTCTCTTTTATTTATTTAATTTCATACTCCGGTAAATTGTGGAATCATCATGCTTTAAATATTTTATTGTTTAAGTTTTTTATTATGAAATTTTGAACATGTTTTGTGAATTTTATTTATGCTTATATAATTATGCCTACGCATGACTTTATATTATGCTATTTTTTATATTTTATTTTGAGCATGCCATATATATTTCATTATTTTGTTATATATTATTTGTGAAATTTGAGCATGTCCTGTAATTGATATTGCGTACTATCTTCTATAATTGTTTTTAATGTGTAATTCTAAAGCATGTTTTACCAAGTTTTACTATTGCTTACTGCCCTAATTGTGATTTTTTTTATATGCTATGCTTTATTCATTATTAAAAGTGCTATGGTTATTCCTTATTTAGAATGCTACATATAAATTGCATTTTGTCATGATAATGAAAATTCATGCGCATTATACATACACACTTACCGTGATAAAGTATTTTCACATAGTATCGAAAATATGTGACCATTACGAATCTTGGTCTTGAAATTTAATTCATATTCTTGGAAAATAATTCACATGGATGTCTTTATGACTGCGTAATTTATATATGTTCTCTCTTGTTTATGTAGATGGCTAATCCAACTCGACCTAAATTTGACATTTTGGACTCAAAAGGACTTGAATACCATTGTTGGGTTTTTGATGTAGAAACTGCCTTTGTGGCAAAAGACTCCACTGCCACCATCACCGACCCCAAAGACGATGTACCGTCTAACAAGGTTAAAGCAAGTGCCTTAATGTTTCTAAAGCGACATATTGATCCTAGCCTACACTGGGAGTACATTCAGTTGAAGACACCCAAAGAACTGTAGGATGCCCTCAAGGGACGTTTTGGAAACATTCATGACACTTTGCTCCCAGAACTGACTGTTCAGTGGAGTGAAATCTCTTCTTTGACTATAAAAGGATCAATGACTTTAACAAGGACATGTTGCGCCTAAAAGCATGTCTCAATTTCTGTGGAAGGGAACTCATAGAAGATGGTATGATCCAAAAGACTCTTTTCATTTTTCCTACTTCAGCACTTATATTAGAGAACCAATATAGGCTGGAGTATGACAACAAAAAAATCACAACATTCAATAAGCTGATCAACCTACTGCAAGTGGTTGAGAGGCATAATGAGGTTCTTTTGAACAATAATTCCAAGCCCGTTGGGACAAAGAAAATTTGCGAGGCTAATGCAAAGGGGTTGGACTTGCTGATCCCTACCCACATGGCAACAATGCACCACGTGGAAAGGGACATGGGGGTCGTTGTATGGGCCGTGGAGGTCCTCCCAATGTATGGCCTAGAGAAGGTGGTGCAGGGCCTAGTGGTCATGGAAACAAGGTGCAAAAGGAACCTAAGAACCCTTCAGTCAAAAAGAAAAGAGTTGACAATTAACCATGCTATAGGAAAGAGTGGACCATTCAGGTACTTTATGGTTCTAGTGGATGCTTCGACACTCTGGTCACGTGTCGCTTTATCGTCCACAAGAAATGCTGCATTTGCAAAATTCCTAACATAGATCAATACGTTTAAGGGCTCAACACCCTAATCACCCTATCAAGTCTATAATGCTTGATAACGCTGGAGAGTTTACACCAAAACTATTTGATGATTATTGCATGTCTATTGGGATCGATGTAGAGCATCCTGTACCCCATGTGCATACACAAAATGGTCTAGCAGAAGCCACCATCAAAAGGCTACATATGGTGGCTAGGGCACTGGTTATGCTCCCCAACCTGCCTATATCTGCCTAGGGTTATGCAATATTGCACGCACCTTGACAAAATCAAAGTTCTTAAGGGAGGGCCTTGGAGCTTTGACAAAGCTCCTGTTTGCTTGGAAGATTATGATGGAGTTCTTCTCCTCACTGAAGTCCAAATAAAGCATGTCAGGTATTGGGTTACTGTTTCTGAGATTCCTCTTATCTTCGAGGAATCAGAAAATCTTATCTTAATTAGGAATCTCCATTGAGGTTTTATTGATATTGATAGAAAAGAGTTTTGCAAAGGGGTCATTCGGATCCTTTTCACTTATGACTTCTCAAAGCCTTTCTTGTTTGAAAGGAGAGTCTTTTTGGCTGCTGGGGTTGAACCTATCCTCTAATTCAAATTTGAACACCTGATTGGTCGATGTTCTCAGTGTGGTTTCATCACGCATGTTAGAGAGAAATGCACTAAATCCCAGCCAACCACATCGGTTGCTAGGGTTTTGCGATTTGAAGGTAACCCTATTTCTATTTAGTTTGGGAATTCCTTTTCCTTTTTGGCTCAAATTCCGCGTAGTCTATTTTCCTCCATGTTTGGCCAAACCTATTCTACTATGAAAAAAGAGTGACCGACAATTAGATGTCTAGAGAGGGATGGTGATGTTCCTGAGCTAGAGGAGATTACTATTAAGGAGCAGTATGCTGGCACGACAGAGGAAAATGTGAAGCAGTCTGGTTTGATGGTGGTAGCACAAGACGTGGTGGCAGATCAGTCTGCAACCTTGGAAGAGGGTGAACTGCGTTCTGCAGTTGTGACACAGGCAAAGGAAGCTGCGCAAGCTACTATTATTGAGCAGGTAGAGGTCCTGACCTACAAGAAGAGAGGACGCATGGGCAGGCTTACCCCCTCTCCCAAGAAGTTCAAGACTATTTTGGGAGGTAAATGCCCTAACTTAGAACTTAAGTCTTTGGGTTTGGTTGAATCTGGTTAGGAGGAGGAGCAAGGAGTTCTAAAGAAGAAGATTGGAAGGCCTCTTGGCAACAAGAACAAGAACCCTAGGGATGCAAAGAGCAGGGGCTTTTTCAGTTGCGTCTTACTTATCCTACTGCTAGTGGTGGTATGGTTAGCCCTTCTCCTAAGAGCTAGGGAAAAGTTTAGCTTTATTTGATAAGTTAGTTTAGCCTATCATTAGACTTGGTCTTCTAATTGTATACCAATTGAGGTCTCTGAATGGCTAGTTTTACTATTATGAGATCGAGTTAGGTTAGTCAGGATTTTATTCCTGTGGTAGGCTCATTTGTTTTGAATAAATGAGCTAAATACCTGTTTGCAATTAGGGTACCTGTCAGTTTATTCGGTAGCTTGAGCCATTTATATTTTCGATCAAGACAAAAATTGATGTACGTGCTTTTTGGCCATAAATAAGTAATGAAATTATTTATTTTCTAAAAAACAAAAAAATTAAGAAAAGAGAATTTGTTAGCCAAAACAATTTTTTTTACAGAAATACCCTTCATATATTAAAATACTATGAAAACCAAATTAATTAAAAAAAAAGTAAATCAGTGAAACCACAAATAATAAAAAATAAAAGAAAAGATATGCATCTCCCACGCCATGAAGTGTGTAGAAATTTATTACATAAATTATGGACTATTGGCCCAAAAAAAAAGAACGATTATGTCTGTCTGTACAAGTCAAGTTTACCCGTTATGCTCCTTTTTAGGCCAATAGATTTGACGCACGCTTTATGATTCTAGTGGCTTTGGTCTGTTTATTATTTCTTGTTAATCACTCTTGACTTTGAGTTTGTATATATTTGACTTGAAAACTAGACTCATGGTTATCAAATACAAAAGCTGTAATCGATCCGTGCAAGAGATGATGCTAGTGAAGGAAAACACCTGCTTGAATATGAATCTACGGTGAACAGATCGACTGCAGTAGGCTGGAAAAATCAACATCAAACTGGATCCGATGTTGTGAGTTTTATTTGCTAGCTTTTAGATCTCATTTTGAGGATCCTATTCCCTTTAAATTGTTATGACTTGCATAGATTTTTCTTTCTGCTCATACTTGATGGTGCGTAAAAGCAAGCCATGATATCATTGAGATAGATCATATCCATTTCATGAATGTGTTTTCATTCTCTGCCACTCAGCACATGTGTTTGTTTTACCTATGTTACATCACCAGGTTTTCGTTGCTTGCGTGTTTGAGAAAGGAGGAACGAGATACTGATGGATCCTCATTCTTGATAAATGGAAGCAAAGTACTAGAGGATCTCATTGTTTCTTTTGATGGAAAATCTAATCCTATTCGCAATTACTCTGCTGATGAGCTCATCAAGGCAACCGACAACTTTGATGCTTCTTGCATTATGCAAGAATGTAGGATCTACAAAATGTTCAGTGGTGTTCTAGACGATCGACCTATTATCATTAAGAAGTACTTCACGTGGAGCTGGCTCAATGAGGATGCAGTAAGATCTCTAGCTATTCGTGACATTATCATTTCAACACAGATGAGCAACCATAATAATGTTTTAAAACTTTTGGGATGCTGCTTAGAGTTTCCTATACCAGCTCTGGTGCATGAATATGTAACAATAGGAGTGCTAAATGATGAAGGAGGTTTCGGAGCTAGTGAATCCTTAACCTGGAAAGCTAGACTAGGTATAGCGAAGCAGCTTGCAAATGCTCTTACATATCTCCATACCGCCTTTCCTAGGCCCATCATTCTCCGGGATCTAAATTTTAGTTGTATTTACTTGGGCCATGATTATGTTCCCAAACTCTCCTACTTCGGGCTCTCCATAACCATCCCTCCCATGAAATCATATGCTGAAGATGAACCAAAAGGAAGATTTGGGTACCTTGACCCTGCTTACATTAAATCTGGTATTATTTCAGAGAAAGGTGATGTTTATAGCTTTGGTGTGCTTTTACTTATATTTCTAACAGGAAAAAAAGCTGTGGTTACCAATCAGGACGGGGAATACGAATCAATTAATTCATATGTGAAATTTCATACTTGTAATGGTCAGATTCAGAGCATTGTTGATCCTAAAATCTTTGGCGAGGTAGGGAAAGATGAGCAAGTACAACAGCACTTGCAAGATTTCGTAGCACTGGCATTATTATGCACTCAAGCATCAAATGAAAATGAACGGCCAGATATGATCAATGTATCAAAAGAGCTGGAAAGGATTCAGAAGTCTACCTTTCCTGGTTGCTAGCTTTATCCTACATCTGTTATCCCATGTAGAAAATCAGGTTGTGATTCATTGGTTGTCCATACTCCATACCTGACTTCATTCTTGTATGTATATGTTTCTGGAGTCTGGACATCATGTGTATATAGACTGATATACAATGTGTTACGTACGTTTTCTGGTATTTGTTGAGTAATATCCAAAATTGACAACTTCATGTCAATCTGAAGTCATGTTTTTCTTATTGCTAGACTTGAGCTAAACAAAACAGTGGCACATAACCAAACACAGAGGAAAGAATTTACCAATCAGTTATTATTAGTAATGAACTGTGGTGAATATTAGAATCTTACTAATCTTGGAAATGTTGTACATGTTGCTAGAGAATAGAATTCACTCAGAAAAACTTCAAATCCATACATCTAGCAATTACAGACTACAGAGGGTAGAATGTGAACCACCTACTTATCATAGCAAGACATTCTTCAGGTTTGTACCCTGGAGCTGTATGACCCCCTGCCTGAATGTAGAAGAAATGTAGTCAACATTTTGTTCAAGAAAACTACACAGGAAAATTTAAGTGCATGATGGTTCTTGCCTTTATAGTTGTAAATGTTAACTGGTACTTTTTATATGTATACTGCACTCTGTATCTGAAGGGAGGATAAAATAAGGCTTAAACTTAACTGAAACAGAAGAAGAAATAATAGGATAAGTTAAAGTGAAGTTGGGATAGACGCCAACCCTGCGATTTGTCCATTCACGAACCATGGTTTCCAACTACTGTCAACTGTCAAGTTTAGAGATTCTATCCAAGCAATAGTACCCAAATATGGAATCAACAATGTCATGATCGCCACTGTTAACAAATGAGTTTATGGTTGAGGCAAATTGGAAATAATTAAGGATAGAACATATGCTATGCAATATATTTATGCACCTGTATATCAGAACTCTATAGCCTTTTTTTTATGAGGTTCTGATGATAAACCAGACTAGAAGAAACAACAGATATATATGAAGCCGATAAGCTCTTATTGCATCTCTGCCAGTCCTTGATGCTTCCCTGATTATGATTTTTAAAATCAAGATTAATTATCAAGGTTAATGCAATGTGAACTTGACGTTACTGTAAATTTAGAATCTGCTGATTAACTTACCTCCCGAACGTGAAGAGCATCTTGAACAGTTTTATCATTTGCCCAAATATAAGAGAAACGATAAATGTAACTCTACATAAAACAAGGCAGATATGGTTAGGCACTTGGGCAAAGCTTTGATGAATTAGAATATAACGAAGACAGAGTGAACATGTTATCCTAGTATACTTGCAGAGGGAGCTTACTCGACACCATGGCCTGGAAAGTTGAGGAAGAGAAAGGAGATTTACAGAGTCTTGATTGAGATCGTCTGAATCCCGCTCTGACCCTAGTGGATTTGGAGAATTAACAGTACAATATGGTTCCAATATTTGGGCTTTGTTTATGTCTGCGATACACTGCATATTCAAATGTAAAGTCAGTACTTCTTGATCCCAATTCCCACATTACTTGCACAAACCACTACTCTTAATTTCTTTCCACTCACCTCATTGTATTGGTCAAGATTGTCTACACATAACGCATTGTTTGGATCAACATTGACATACTCACCCTTACAATTTGTTTTAAGTGACTTGCAAATACATGAAAACCACAACAATAGTTAGAAAAGTAGTGTAGGAAGAATTAATAGAGAATTCGAGAACATACAAAACTCTGTGAAACCTTTGTCCAAATAAACTCTGGTCAAGTTACCATATTTTGAATTTTTGACAGTCGTGAAAATAATGCAGAACCATTTCAAAAGCCAGAATCAAATCTCTATATGCAACCTAGAAGAAACAAACAAAATTTTAAGGGTGTTAGCGTGTTGCACCTGGTATAGTTCATCTGATATAAGCGCTTTTCTGAAAGCAAATGGAACTCTGTAATTCTCATCGACATCTAAGTCTGTTCCTGGATTACCAAGCACATATCCCTGTATCCAATATAAGAACCTTTCTAATCTGTTAAGCACACAAGAAAGAAATTATTCAAAATCTAATGGCAGAAAAAGAATTACTTGGATATTCATTGGTGGGTGACGGCCATCTTCATTACCTACAGAAGAATAACAGTTTAACAGCCACAACTGATGAGCCAAAACCAGGAAACTAACTTTTGTCTCATAATCTCCCATGAGTATGATATTCAAAACTATTTTGTACGAGACGGTGTATTTCCTAGGACTCGTGTGTTCTTGGTAGCTAATGCTGACTAATTAAAGAGTAAATGTAAGAGTATTACCATCAGATATTTCCTGAACAATAATAGGAAGAACAATGCCCGAATAAGAATCTCCTGTAACATAGAGTGCATTTTCAAGGAACTTGGGGTGATCCATAAGCCACTGCACCACAACATTGAAACATCAAAATGTAGCTAAGAAGCAAGAACAACCACCATTCAATCACGAAATTTCTTGAAGCCATTTTAAATCACTAGAAATATGGGAATGCAAATTCATAAGTCTCTGCAGCTGATAATGTGTCACTCATATTGCTGTATCCTTCCCAAGTTTTTGCATATGAGTAACCAGTGCCCACAGGTGCATGCATCTAAGAATATAATGTTGGCGACGTGAAAGTTTTCGGTTGTTGAGTTCTGAATGTTAAGTTCCGAGTTCAATAAGACTAGCTATTTTATCACAGACAATAACACAAACAGTTGGAGGGCAATAGAAAGTCTGCACCTTTGTCCATGAGTATGGGTTCAACTTCAACTGTGGCTTGTTGCCAATGGAATTTGCAGGGTCAAATGATAGTGGACCTGCAATAGAGTGTTCAGCACATATCAATAGGTTGATTGTTGAAGAAAATCCATTGAGGTAATTTATCGGTCCGAAAGTGATACAAAAGAAACAGGGTACTTGGGCTTTAGGGATTTCATGGCAATGAGGAAATGTAAAAAGAGTGCAAGTGTACTGTACCATTTAACTTAGGTGCAAGTGTGCAAGTGTAATGATAGTGGACCTGCAATAGAGTGTTCAGCGCACATCAATAGGTTGATTGTTGAAGAAAACAATGGTAATCCATTGAGGTAATTCATCGGTCTGAAAGTGATACAAAAGAGGAAATGTAAAAAGAGTGTAAGGGTACTGTACCATTCAGGTAATGTTGGGTCAAACTTAGATATATGAATCAAGGGAAGAGAGCCGAATATAGCAGCATTTCTAGTAGAGATGTTAAAAATTTGTCGAGTTTGAATTTGACATTTCCGGTGGAAATTATCTTTTTGTTAATTTTGCACTACAACTAATATGTCAAGATATAGTGCCATGTCAAAATTGACATTTGGAGATGCATTATGGGTTAAATTTTAACGACTTAAAGTTGAAAGCTCTAGCTATTTTTTCATTATTTCACCCTTGATGGAGGGCGAACACATGACCTACCAATTCCTAATGTTGGGTAAAGTTTACTAACATACACTGATGTAATGTTGGGTAAAGTTAGAATAAATGTACTCAATGGTTGTTGGCCTTCCAATCAATCTCCTTTGTCAAGTTAGAATAAATGTACTAACAAACTCACAGTACAGAGGAATATCTATTTAGATAAAGAGTATAAGATCGATGATAGTAGAAGAAATTAATACCAACCCAGTTTCGAGTTTGAAGGGGAGGTCACCGGAGAAGCCTAGCCTGGTAGCGTCTTGATGATGGAAGTTGATGAAACAACGTTAAAAAGAACCACCAGAATTGAACGAGTACTTGTTGCAACATGGTGATGTTCATGATGTACCTCTCAGAATCCTTCATTTATATATGGCAACTGACACAATGTTTGCCTTGTTATATGGCTATTAAGTGACTGTACGTGTGGTCAAATAGGTATTATGTAGAACAGTAGGTGAAATCTCGTGATGATATCGCTCAAATCTCTGTATGTAAACGTATTCAGTCGTCCTTTTTCTTTCGTTGCTGAAGACTTAGTTGTACCTGTTATCCTTGCTATTTAATTATATATATACAGTACAGATTATTGTGGCCATCTTTGATATATTTCAATCGCTTATTTCTCTGGTTAATACCTACCAGTCTATTACATACTGAAATTGAATTTTGCTCATGATTGTGACACCATCTCTGAAAAAAACATATATCAGCTAAATAACTCGCGTGGCAAAAGTTTGGTACTTGTCAACATTAACAGGCTTGTTTACCATAGTAGTGTGTCTTAATTAGCACGCCGGTATTATTTGGGGTTCAGAGTAAGTAATATTCCCTCTAAACTCGATAACATTGTATGACTTTTGAGGAAAGTATATACAAATCAGAGTATCCAACTATAGAGTTAGTCAAAATGATGAGGATATATGTCAACATAAGAGCAAAAACAAAATCACTCAAACCAACTCTCAAAATCTTATTTGCATGATTTTCATCATGCACAGTTTTATCATGATTCAAGTAAAGGCAGAATGGCAGATAAGCTAAGGGCTTACCGAAGATTTTACATTTAGTACTAAGATTAAGCTCTTTATTTTCCTACCTAAACTTCTAAGTTCTAGACTGAAAAATGAGAGCAAACTGTTTTTCTCTTCTCCGACAGCGGCAAACCCTAGATCAAAGGTTTAGTCCGTCGATCTCCTTGGCTTGCATAGAGGCCAATCTTTCTTGTGTTGCCTGTTCTGCATTCTCTTGAGTTCGTGGCTCTCTTCCCTCAACCCGTAGGTTGTTGCACCCAATTCTCTTTAGCTTGTCGATCGGGATCACTCGGTATCGCTAGGAAAGTGCATTTTCCGGGGAATAGGTCTCCGGTAGATTATCGACGGACGGTGTCTTTCTCAGTCAATAACCTTCGCATTTGGGATCCCAGTGCAGGTCTTTTATGGCAGAGGAGGATACGGAGGTTCCAGGGTCTTCGAGGCGTTGGGAGTGCGAACGAGTTGTTAGGGTGGGTGGTCGCCTTTTTCCGGCTAGGGACGGCGGCCCAGTGATTGAGGCTTCTTAGACGTGGAGGCGTCCTGTTTCAGGATGTTGGTGAAATTACAATAAAATTATAATTTCTATATGAGAAACTCGTTGACAATAGGCTGAGGCGCGGGTATCTCGCTCTCTTTAAGGAGATTCAATCCCTCTGCGGAATAATGCCGGTGCACCAGAAATCTCTTGACTTGTCCCCAATAAGTTGTATGGCTCACACCAATCTGCACAAATTGGATAAACCCAAAGCTCCACCAAAAGAACACATTTCTTTGGCCAAAAAGCACACAAGACACTTTGGGGGATTTTGGAAAGAAAATTGATGGGTGAATAGTAGTGTTTCATAATAGTATTACGTAAAAGCAAGGATCTTTTAGCATGCAACAAATTGTGCTATTTATAGGCTCTTAGGACACTCCCTACAATTAATAGGCTCACACCAATCTGCACAAATTGGATGAACCCAAAGCTCCACCAAAAGAACACATTTCTTTGGCCAAAAAGCACACAAGACACTTTGGAGGATTTTGGAAAGAAAATTGATGGGTGAATAGTAGTGTTTCATAATAGTATTACGTAAAAGCAAGGATCTTTTAGCATGCAACAAATTGTGCTATTTATAGGCTCTTAGGACACTCCCTACAATTAATAGGGTAGTAACCAAAAGCCATAGGTTACAAGAATTACAACCCAAAATAAATCAAAATAAAACACCATGAGTTACAAAATAAAATTCAAAATAAATTCAGAATTTAAACACAAAATAAATTCACCCAAATTTAATTTCAATAATAAAATATTAAAATGTAACAACACAGGACTTGCTCCGACGTAGAGACGTCCTGTTTCAAGACTTGCAGTTCTGCTTCCTTCTTTTCCAGCATGCGCCTGTGGCGCAACTCCGTGTTGGGCGTAACCCAAACAGGGTTTGCTCACTTTGCTACAATTCAGGGCTAGGTACGGCGGTGGTTGGTTGGCGGTCGTAGAAGGAGTGGTGGTTTGAGTGCCCAGATCATTCCTATATGGGCCTGGTTTTGGTTTCTGTTGGGTTTGGTGTGGGTTGTGGTCTTAAGACCCACTCATTCCTGGGTCTGTATTTGGAATCTGGGAGATTATTTTTATATATCGAAGTGGGGTTTGTTCCTATGATTTAGCAACTTCGTAATCACTCACTCACTCTCTGTACACAAAAGTTCTGTTACAGGCTTATAGCAAGTGAAGGTCTTGCTATGACAGCCGTACCACATGTCTGGTACGGCTGACCAATCAGTGACTTAGCAGGGAATATTTTAGGTATTTCACTTTTAAAAAGTAGGGACAGTTTTGGAATAAGGATAAAGTTTGTTGATTTTTGATTGGTCAACCACACCGCCACGTGGTACGGCTGACATACGTAAGAATTTTCCTTATAGCAATATAAACTGAAGTTATTTTCTAAAAAAAAATATATTTATTTTCCTTAAAACAATTTTATTTCACCCCTCAAATTTTCGTTATGGTGCAGCTACTGGCACCCTATTAACCACTTTGTTCACCTTACATGCTCTTGTCACACTACATATGCTTTTTAAATTTCAACTTTACTTTGTCCACCCATTTGCAGTACCCAAAATATCATTTTCTAATACTATTTTGTTCACCCTACATTCTCTTCTCACCCTATATATATATATATATATATATATAATATTTTTAATTTCAAGTTTACTTTGTTTACCCATTTTGCAGTATCTAAAATATCTTTTTCCTAAGCAATTAAGAGTGTTACATCCCGAACCTAAATTTATCAGTTTACTAGTCATTTGGACGATAAACGACAATTACTTTCACTTTTTACTATGTTTTGATACTTTTAGTGGTCTTAAAAGTTGACTTTTTGTTTGAGTCAAAATTTGAGAAAGTTTCCTTCATAGAAGTCGTAGAGGATGTTAAACCGAGTCCGTGCACATAAATTTGAATTGTTACTGTGTTGCACGGTAATTTTTCATTCTCTCTCTCTCTCTCTCTCCCCTCCCCCGTTCTCTCTCTCTCTCTTCAACTACCACTGTTCATTGCCACCGACAGCAAACTCGACCACCTGGGAACGATCCGCGACCACCGTTCGACTCCTCTCTCTGTCCTTAACGCATCTGTGGTGGTGGAACACCGTGCTTTGGCCGGAAAAAGGAGAATGAAGGCCGTAAACTTCACGTTTGAAAGTCAACGCCGGTTTCTCTCAAATCCGGCCACCTCTGGCCACAAACCCAGGTCCATTAGAAGCACCTTGAGCCACTCTTCATGCTCTCCAAACCTTTTGCAGCGATTTGAAGCGTGGATGAAGAAAGCATAATTGGAAAATTTCACTGTACAATCGGGTTGCTTAATTTTTCGGCCACTTAGAGGTATTTTCTGACTTTGTCATAGTTGAAAAAGTTGTTAGACTTATTGAGTAGGTGTTGCTGCTGAAATTTGGTGGCCATCGGAGGTGGTGGCCAGCGGCGCGTGGGCCCACATGCCGCCACTGTAGGTGGTGCTTAGGGGCGCGTAAAGCAGGTTTTTGGCTTCGATTTTAAGCTAGTTAAATCCTATAATTGTTGTAGAGGTTGAATATGTGATTTTGGTGAATTTTGGAGAAGTTTGACATTGATTGTAAATGTCCGAAGTTTGGAGTTTTGGAGGTCGATTTAGGAGAATCCAACCTTTGGATTTCCCTTATTTCCACTAAGGAATACTTTAATCAACGGATTGATATTAGAGGTGGAGTTTGGCTTGAATCCGAGAAGAAATAGAGAAGTGATTTTACGAGGATTTGATTTTAGAATCGTATTTAATTTGCAAATAATTTTGTACAGGGCGACGTACCGAGCTACTGCTCGACGAAGAAACCTGTATGCATGGTCGCCGAAATAGTACTGTGAGTGGACTTTTGTTTTAAATAATGATGGAGGCAATTATTTTCCCGAAATGATGATTGATTTATTTATTTATTTATCATTTTACTTATCGAGCATAATATTTTGCTTTGGATTATAATTTTGGCATCGTTTTCCATATGAATTTCGGATATGAAATTGTTATGGTCAGATTTGGATTTATGAATTTTTTTCAGTAATATGAATTGATTTTTTGGAGATTAATTATGATTTATCTCTATTTTGATTTGGGAAATGGATTCGTGATACTATTTTTGGACGTTGAGCTTTCGATGTTTATCTCCAATATATGATTACTATTTGAAATTATGATTTATATGATTTTCGATGAATTATTTTCCAAAGTGATTTACGGAATTTATTATTATTATATTTTTATTTGTCGATTTTGAGAGTTTGAGATATTATTGGAGATGAGATTTTCACTGGAATTATAGTTATTGATTATCTCTTGCCTATTTGTTATGAATTTGAGAATATTTTAGCGTGCGGGGCCACATCATTGGAATATACTTATTTTTCTCGTGAGGAATTGGGGAAGCTTTATGGATTTATGAATTTACTGGTTTTCGATTATTTTCTTCACCATACTGGGATCGTTCTATAGTGTCTCCTCCTCACTTACTTTGTGTTTGTGAGTGGCAATCGAGGTGATTTATTCTCCTCTTCACATGAGTGGTAGTCGAGGTTACTAGTTCTCCTCCTCACATAATCTATATGTGAGTGGCAGTCGAGGGTAGAGCCTAAGGGGCTTCTTTACCCGTACGGTGATATTTCTTCCCCATATCCTATTATTACTTGACTAGAGGGGCTAGTTCGATTTCTCTTAACCAGCGGGGCTGGTATGTTTTCACGAGATTTTGAGTTTAAAGAAATATGTTTTATAAACATTTCGTGCATCGGGTTTTTCTACATAAATAAATGTGGAAAAGTATTAAAGGTTTGCTTCTTCTAAATTATTTATTTAGTTATTTATTTTTTTTGTCCACTTACACTAATGCGTTTTTAAATGCTTTTCCCTTGTGCCCTTAGGTTTCAAATGCCTAGTTGGCAGGCTGAATTAGTTGAGGTCGGGCGTACATGGAGTTGAGGCCTCACTGTGCCAAAAAGGCCTTCAGATGACAGAACTGTTATGTCGTCTGAACGAACAAAAATATGTCGTCTAATACGATGTCGTCTCTTTGGGGCATCAGATGACATAAAAAAAATAAAAGTCTTGTGTTGTCTGATGAGTTTTGCATTTTGGGAACATTGTGATCTGTATCTTTAAAAGCATTCAAACAACAGTTTTGTATTGTCTGATAAACAAAACAACCACAGTCTTTTTTAAATACTATTGTGTGAAGCATATTTACAAGACTTATTTGTGTGGTATGAATGCCCTTAAATAAGAAATATGAAGACTCGTATGTAGTGTCTTCTCTCATACAACAACAATTAAAAGTTGTGCAAATTTACTTTAAACGACAGTTATATGTGGTCGTAAAGAGCGTCAGAGTACAATTACGTGTCGTTCTAGGGTAGGTTTGTATGACATTTTAAGTTTTGTGTGAAAGGTTTTGAAATTATACGTATGTGATGTTAGAAAATGGTTTAGACAATAGATATCATATTATTTCTGTTATGTCAGTCTCATTACGATGACAATTTACTGTCGTTGGAGATTATTTAGACGACAAATATTTGTGGTCTGAATATAAAAAAAAAAACCACTAATAGTACGTGTTTTATATTGTCTGTGATCACATCCAACCACACTTATTTGTTGTTGTTATACGCTTTTAATTGGTTTTTATGTTGTTTTTGTGCAACTGCAACCGCACATTTTGGTGTGCTTTTGTTGTAACTCGCAATTTGAGATAACACATATTAGTAGTCCCCTGTTACAATGGGTATGCATGCATTCTGGAATTTAAAATTGCCCATTCATAAAACCATAAAATCCACATCCAAAATTATTCATTGCAATTTCCATTAATTCACCATTGTCTCACGTACACAAACCTAATCATGAGTATTAGTACAAAACAGACCATATCTACTAATCTGGATCTACAGACAAGTCCAAATGCTTAATGAAGGAACTAGCTAGTTGTATTGCTATACCAGTTTCACAATCTGATCATGAATGGAATCACCCAAATCATAGAAGCGGTCATAGAAAACGGAAGGTATTCCAAGGTGCGTGAGTATATATGCATAACCCTGCAGATAAACAATTGCTTATGCTTTAGTACATTTACTAGAAATTTTACCCGTGTTTTGCTGCAGAATTTGTTGTTGTGAACAACTTGCTCCAAATTCATTTGACATTAAACCACACTGTCATCATAATTTTCAAAGCGAGCAAAACAAGGCAGATAACATACTCTAAATTCATTTGACATTAAACCCAAAAGCACTTTCATTTCATGGACAATTCCCAAACACACACTTGCTACCTCTGTGGTACAAAACAATTAAATCCATCTAAACCAATCTGAACACTAAGTTTAGAGCATAACTAGACTCAAAAGAATTTTAGGACCTTCTGTGTTCCAATACATCCCAAAGGTCAAAATAAAGAGAGTGAAACACAACAGGTTTGCGAACTTGCTTCATCCCTTGAAGGCTGTAAGTTTATAAATCTGTAACTGTCTAAAAAAAAAGAGGTTCGATCACTTACCAGATGTAAGAATGTTTGGTTAATAGGTGCAATAACTATCTTAGAAGGCAACATCCTCACAGTGTAGAATAGAAGAATTGTCCCTACAAGACTCAAAGCAACGCTTGCACCTTATGCTTAAACAACAACCATGAACCATATCAATGAACATATAGCAATTAACAAATCATATCTGCAACATATATAACTCTTCAAATGTATGCATCTATATAATCTCAACATATGGCCAACCCACACTACCTTCAACAATGAACTCCATAAACGCAAAACGGAGTACAACCTTAACCCACCCAAAATGCCAATTGTTCAAAACCAGTAATTTTGATCAGGCAATGAAAACTCTTCAAAACAAAACCAGATTACCTGCCCAGAAGTAATGAATATGATTTTTAGTGTTTCCTACTCATGTGTCACTTCATAATTCGGTTCCTAGTCTCCTTTGTATTGTTTTAATTGTTGTTTAGTTGATAAACAAACTACTGCTCTTACTAAACGATTTGACCATTAAATGGCGGAAACTTTTTCTGTCACGATTTAATCCGGAGACATAATAAAATGATAAGGGCATATTTTCTTATTAGTATAATCAAAATCCATAAATCCAGGGACTCAAAAACCGAAGGTTGCAAATTCTTATTTAAATTCATTGGAAGATCATTCCAAACAGTAATTAACAGTATGACAAGCAAGAAAGTTGACTCCAAAATGTTGTAACAATTTATAAACCAGAAGGAGCTAGATGATGCACACATACTTTAGCCATATTGAAGACAGAAATCCAGGGAACACAAAATAAAAGGAACATATAGAAGTGCTTACCCAACAGAACAGTAACTTGTGCTTATATATAATCAACCACTAGTTCCAAAATTTCCATTCAAAGAGTTATTAGGCTTACTGTCAATAATTATTCTTAAACCAAAGAACACAATTTGGATATAATTATAATACAGATAGAAGAGATAACATAAACAATTCTTTCAAATTTCAAATGATAAATCAAACTAAAACAAATAAAGAGCAGTCTATAGGTTACTTGGATCTTGAAGACCACACTCCTACTAATTGATATCCGACTGTATCCTTTGAATGCAAGTTCAAATCTTCTATTGTGATTTTATTAATAATTCTTATTGGTTACACAATTTTAAGTTTGTATTTTTTTATTATTGCCCTGAGCAGCCATTACATATGCCAAAGTGTATAGTTAAGGACAGAGGTGCATGATTAACCTATTTAATTTCATGAGAGGTATATGTGGATTTGCTTTTGAAAGTAGAAGTATACTAATCTATTCAGTAATATTCCATCCAAATTAACAGCTAGCTACCATGTGCTTTATAGCTTTTTAGGTGGACAAATCAGGTTACAAATGACAAATAATGAAAGTATCATACAATTGCAAAGTCTTAATTTCACACACTATTCAATTACAATCAATATCTCCTATTCAAAATGCCATGAATTTTGTGTGTGTGTGGCGGGGGGGGGGGGGGTTATTACAGGAGGTTCTCTGCATTGAAAAACATGTTCATGCAATTGAGAAATAGAGCAAGAAAAAGATAGAATATAAGCCACCCGATAATGCAGCACCTGAACTGATTCCATCTCTCTTTTCTTTCTACCTTTAACTTTTCATTCATTCATTCATGAGTTGTACACGATAGCAAAACATCACAGATCCCACAAACAAATCCAAAAACAGGAGCAATTACTTTATGAACCTAAGAAGCAAGCAAAAATAAAGCAAAAAAAATTGAGGAATTAGAGCAGTGATCTGAAAATTGAATTGAAAAGTAGCAAGATTGAGAACTTACTTCTCATAATTGCATGATTTGTTACTCAAAGATAGCAATACAGTTCAATATAAAGTAACTTGCAATTACTGTGAAACAGAGAAATGCATAGAAAAAAACTAATTACAGGTAGATACCTTGGGTAATGGCTAGATCAGAGAGAGAACCAACTGTAGCCACTTGAAAGGTTGCAGCCGCCATTAGTAGAGAAACCCTCTTTTTCTGTCCAACAAATAACAACCATCAATACAGACATCACAAAACACATGACTGCAGGAAGTTAAAGAAAGAAGAATCAATTAAATAAAAGGGCTAAATACAAATTACTACCCTGTGGTTTAGGTCCAAAATCTATTCAGTCCCTGAACTTCTAATTTTATCAAAAACACCCCTGCACTTTCAATTTTGATCTAATAGGTCTAATTTGTTAGTTTTCCGACAATTGAGTTATTTAACTTGTTAATGTGTCTCATATATGGCCTATATTTTATGATGTGGTGTCGAGATGGTCTGCATAATCAATTTAGGAGTGAGTCCTACTATTAAAAATAAGTAGTTTTTCAACAAATAATCCAACTATAAATTGAACCCATAACAGAATATTAACGAATTAGATCTATTAGATCAAAATTGAAAGTGCAGGGGTGTTTTTGATGAAATTAGAAGTCCAGGGACTGAATTGATTTTGGACCTAAACCATAGGGTGCTAACTAGTATTTAGCCCTAAATAAAATTAGCAGAAATGAAAGAACAAAAGCAAAAATAGCCAATCTGTTAACAATCCATAGAGTTGTTAAGAATGTAAGTGAATTTTGCAAGTTCATTATAGCTACAAAGGTCTATTAAAGAGCAGAAAGCTTAAGATATGAGTTGCTAATGATGTTATGCTCTCAACCGCATTTTTCTGTAATCATTCTCACTGTTCTTAGTTTCTAACTTGCAGCAACATCATTATGCCTTGCTAATGATGTTATGAGATATGACTCATATGATTCTACTTGAATAAAAATAAAAACATCCTTGTCCTCCAGTAAAAGGAAATGAAGAATCCCAAAGTACTTGTAAATACTATGTTCTTACCAAGTGAACTGGGTTAGAGACATTCCATTATGCAACTCCAGTGCGAATATAAGTATTCCTACTCACATGCAGACCTGAGATGTGAAAAATAGAAAAGAATTAAAAAATTTATAGAAGGGGGTTGACATACTGAGAGAAGTATCAAGCATACTAGGTCCAAACACAGATGAAAATCAAAATAAGCAGAAAGAAAAAACTAGGCAAAAAATTAAGTTTACCATTAGTGCGGACCCTTGGTCTTAGAAGCCACATTTTTCTCATGAACTCTCATGTTTTGCTTGTAAAATCTTAATAGTTTTCAACCGCTCCAGAAAGCTTAAGAAATGGGAACATAAAATTAATATCCAATGTTACATGCAGCAACATTTAACTAGAGCAAACAAATTCATAAACTTCCCATGTCATATCAATCTATATCTGACTATTAATCACTGCCCAGAACGTAAAACCTCCAAATTCATAAACTTTTCATTAAACTAACAAAAGGGTGTCAACAAAATTCAAAAACTCATAAGTTCAGCACAATTCCACAAAGCTCTTCCACTCCAAAAACCGCGTCCAGAAGCCCAATTCAAAATCAAAGATCAAAGCTTTAAGAGATTACCAAGTTACCTAAAGCCATTGAAATGATGAGCGATTCTTCCTCGTCGGAAAAATGAAGCTTTTTTCCTTTTCGGTTATCTAGAGAAAGCGGCATGAGAGAGAATTAGAACTCCAAAGATGCCGACCAAGAATCCCAAACTAAAACCCATTTTAGCTCTGATCTCCGGCCAGCTAGAGCTCCCTGGTATCAGACTTGCCGATGTCGTTTAGGATATGCGCCCCAATTGATTATTTCACAAATTCTTACCGAGCTTCCTTTAGGTTTTGTAGGTGAGGGATCTAGATACGAAGGATACCCCCAAAAGATATCCCCAAGCGGGTACTAAATCTACTTATGGTAACAGCAAGACGTGATGACTATCGAAATCATAAAATCGAAGACTGAATCCAATTGAAACCCTAAAATCGAAGACTGAATCAAATCAATTGAATCCAATGTAAAGGATTCTCGTGGTTGAAGGAGAGACTAGGTTTGATTACGTATTATCAAGTGTGAGAGATTGAGATTGCTATTCGGTTGAGTCTTTGGTTGCTGAGAGAGAAAATAGAGTTCTAGATAGTTTTTTCTAAGGGTTTGAGTTTTAGACCATGATATTGGATGTTCTATGTTATGTCTAGACTTGCAACAATTAAAGTCAAACTCATCATATTCAGACAACACAATTGTGTCGTCTAAATATCACCCATTAACTAGTCAGCTACAGAGTTTGGGCACTTGAGAGGGAAAGACTTAAATTTCTTGGGGGGAATTTTAAAATTTTTGCTAGGGTTCAATGTAGAAAATCTCTATATTTTTACAACAACAAATAACTGTTGTTTGAATCAGACCATCTTTTTAAAAAATTCAAAGTATGGTTTTTCCGTGTATTTAGACAACACATTTAATTTATCTATCGTCTGAAAAACTCAGACGAAATAAAACAATACTTATGTCGTCTGAAGGCCTTTTTGGCATAGTGCATAGCCAACAGCACATCTTCCGCGTATCCATTCTATCCATGTTTTCCTTGTTTACATTTTATATTAGAATTGCTCTGATAACCTGTGGGATGAATGTTATTAGGTTGAGATTTGTACTTGTGAAATGGGAGATGTTGAGATTTGGGGAGCATGGTGGCTCCAGGAGAATAAGGATGGATGGTTTAGAAGTGTAAATGTCTTTGTACAGGTTTTGGGTAGTCTATTTTTAGGGGAAGTTCCGCCCAATTTTTGGTAGAATTTCTTCTAAGGTGGGTCCCACAAGGTCACTTTAGATTTCATGGTGAAATCCGGGGCGGGTCCTGTCAAAGAGAAACTTAAGATGAAGGGAAGAAGGGGTCTACAAGTGTATACTTGATGTTTGTACTAGGGCAAAATATCTAAACTTGATTTTGAATGTACAGAGTTTACCCTCCTCGTTTTTTGTCATAGTAGTTCAAGTAGGAGAAGGGATTAAAATGTTGGCCGGAGAGGTGGCCTCAAGGTAATCTTGTTTTCAAGTTTTGACTACAAAGGAACAGTCTTTGTTAATGTCTAAGATTTAGCAGTGGCTAAATCTTGGTTAACGATGGTCCGATGGGCGGACTGCAACTTGCGATGTGATTAATACTTCTGCTACCTGTCAAGTGAAATACAAAGGGCGTTAGAGGGAGACCGCGTTGGGCGGTCTTCTCTTCTCCGATGCCTAAGTTAGTCAATGTATTTATGTTGACAGAATAACAGTAGGTAAGTAGTAAATGTGTAATTAATGAGGAGAGAGTCAAATGCTCAGGTAAGTACAAGTCCCCCAAGTCCCCAGTTAAGGAGGGTAATCTTGGTTGGGGAGTTGCCTAGCGCATTGAAGCGTTACTTCTGATAGACTTGCAAAAGTATAATTAGCGTCAGTGCATTGTCAACCAAGAACTTATTGAGCAAACGCTTTATACCCTTTCGAGTGGGCCCCTGCTAGGCCCCCCAAGGAGTCCCTGACTCCCCGGCTAGGATAGACCTCCATTTGGTCGGTGTATTGTTTGTTGAGGGAAGCTGCACTGAGCAAAGGGTGTTGGGTAGCGAGCCCAATCTTTAGTACCCGAGTGGCGGGGGTGAACGTGCCTGATCAGGGTCATCATAGACTGTTGACGTGTCCCCATGTCCCGGAGGGGTGTAGCGTGACTGCAACGCCGCGTGGTGGTCATCTTCAGAATAAGGCGTTACCTCTGGAGTCGCCGTCGGCCAAAGTTTCTCCGCTAATAGTAAGCGGCAAGCAGTGTCACAGGGACCTGCCTGGTTGTAGCCAGGTGAGTGGTGTTGCGGTCAACAGAGATTTTCTTGTAAGATAAAAGGGGAGAAGTCCTGCTAGCAGAGTTGCGTCTAGTGGAGACTGCCTCACGTGTAAGATGAAAGGAGAAGTCCTGCTAGCGGAGATGCGCTTTAGCGGACTGTCGCTTACAAGATGAAGGGAGAAGTCCCGCTAGCGGAGTTGAGCATAACGGAGACTGTCTCGCTTGCAAGGCGAAGGGAGAAGTCCCGCTAGCGGAGTTGCGCATAGAAGAGACTGTCTCGCTTCCAAGAAGAAGGGAGAAGTTCCGCTAGTAGAGTTGCGCTTGGCGGAGACTATCTCGCTTGCGAGACGAAGGGAGAAGTTCCGCTAGTAAAGTTGCTAGCAGAGACTGTCGCTTGCAAGACGAAGGGAGAAGTTCCGCTAGCGGAGTTGCGCTTAGCGGAGACTGTCGGTTGCAAGACGAAGGGAGAAGTCCTGCTAGCGGAGTTGCGTATAACGGAGTCTGTCACTTGCAAGAGGAAGGGAAAAGTTTCGCAAGCTGAATTGTGCTTGGCGGAGACTGTCTCTCTTGCAAGACGAAGGGAGAAGTCCCGCTAGAGGAGTTTCGCTTCACAAAGACTGTCGCTTGCAAGACAAAAGGAGAAGTCCCGCAAGCGGAGTTGGGCTTAATGGAGTCTGTCGCTTGCAAGACGAAGGGAGAAGTTCCGCAAGTGGAATTGCACTTGGCGGAGATTGTCTCACTTGCAAGACTAAGGGAGAAGTCCCGCTAGCGGAGTTGCGCTTCACGGAGACTGTCGCTTATAAGCCAAATGGAGAAGTCGTGCTAGCGGAGTTGCACTTAGCAGAGACTGTAGCTTGCAAGACGAAGGGAGAAGTCCTGCTAGCGGAGTTGCGCTTAGCGAAGACTGTCTCGCTTGCAAGATGAAGGGAGAAGTCCCTCTAGCAGAGTTTCGCTTAGCAGAGACTGTCTCGCTTGCAAGACGAAGGGAGAAGTTCCGCAAGCGGAGTTGCGCTTAGCGGAACCTGTCTCACTTGCAAGATGAAGGGAGAAGTTCCGCTAGCGGAGCCTATCTCGCTTGACGGTTAGTATACCTGCTTTGTGGACAGTTTCTTCAGATAGACGCTTCATCTGACAGCTACTTACACGTGGCATTCATGCATTGGGTTGGCGTGTGAGTCCACGCCGCCACGGCACGTCGGTCTCTTTACCATTAATGAGAGTAATTATTGATTTTGTAACCTAGGCGACGCCTCAGTTAATCCAGAGAGTAAGTACGATCGTGTGTGCCACATGTACAGCTGTAGTGTGAAGTCGTTTATCAGCGGACGGCCTAGATTTGTTAGATGTTGACATAAAAGAGAGGGAAACCACAGTGGTTCAACACTTTGCACTTTGAACTAATATCGTCGTCTGCAAGCTTCGCTCTGAGATCCGAGAAGAAGGTTCTGCAATTTGTGAGGTTACCGATCTTTAGAGGACGGAGACTTCTTGAAGCGGCGACTAGTATCATCAAGCGCACCAGCGTTCCCATCTTTGAGGTTGGTAGTTTGAATCTTGTCCCTGTTTTATTGGGATTTTTTTTTCAAACAGTTTCTGTTTTTGGTTTTTGGAGTGATTTATGCCCTTCCCCTGTGTGTTCTGAGTGTGTAGAATGATTTAGGGATGGGTTTAGGTGTTTGACAGAGGGTTGAGGTTTCTTGCTTTGCTAGATGGTCAAATCTGGGCTTTTGGATGCGTACAAACATTGTTCTTGTTTTGGTTGTTTCTGGGTTTTGTAGGTATGGTTGTTCTTGATGTTCTTGGCTGGAAACTGATATAGGGATAGTTTAGATCGTTGTTGAACTAACTGACCTAGGTTTTAGGGTTTGTGATGGCTAGCGTGGTAGATATCTCAAGCAGTGAGGATTCTGGGTCTAACGTGTCGCTCAGCGTGGCAGATAGGATATTTATTGACTCGTTAAGTCCGTCTGCCCATGCAGGAACCTCACTGTCCGAACCGCTAGATATCGAGCCGCTACAAACCATACCCTGGGAAATGGCAATGGGTCGTGCCAGGCGCCCCAAGAGTTCTAGGGCAAGGGAGGAGACCGCCGCTCGCCATAGGCCAGCAACAGCGCCACTAGCGATTCCGCTGAGAGGGGAGAGGCTGGCGGTGAAGAGATAGAGTCTGCTTGGGTTCTACGTGATGATACCGCAGTTGATGAGGTGGGAGGGCCGATGACTGTGGCCGCTGTTAACCATCTGAAACGGGTGTTCCACCTTCCTGGCGTGGTGAAGTTACGCCCGCCAACCTCTGATGAGAAGGCTTCCATTCTGCCAGCGGGGTGTACTGCCATTCATGAGGCCATCTTCCTCCAAGGTGTCACCTTTCCGCTACTCCTCAACCTCTAGATCCTGGTATGCGAGTTTGACCTCGCCTTTGGGCAGATTTGCCCCAACATGTGGCGGTTGCTGATGGCGTTTAACTCTCTTTAGCATCTATCTGGGTGTGAAGGGCCAACCGTAGTGGAGGTACTTCACTTCTATGAGTTGGTCTATGTGCGGCGCTAAGGATGTAGCTATCAGGTGAACCTCACTCGCCGATAGGGGGCACCCAAGTTGATAGAGAACTTGGAAGATTTGATGTCTCCCTGGCGGGCGACTTTCTGCATTGCGACGTCGGGGTGGGATACGATGCAGGAGCAAATGATGGGGCTCCGATGTTTAGGATTAAGTCGGAGTTCCAACCAGTCCGAGGTTGTCGCTAGCCTCTGCTGACCAAAGTTGGCCGAAAATGTTTGTATGATCTGCCTGTATTTTATATCTTTTTCCTAATCACTGCTTCGGTTCTGTGCAGCGGGTCTGCGTTTTAACTTGGCTCGCGAGGAAGAGTGTCGCGTGGCAAGGATCAAAGGCTGCTGGCGGAATCGTAACCTACTAGATCTCCACCTACTTACTTGGTGGGAGTTGCTGGTCGACTTGCGGTTGACGCGCGCCATTGGTAAGTATATCCCGTCAACTTGTGCCTTACCTCAACTTGTCCCCTGCAAACTTGTATTGTGCTTGTAGATACACCGCCAGGTAACAAGGCTAGTCATGAGGCATTCGACAAGGCTATGGACTGCACAGACATTAACAACTTTTTGGAGGGCATGTACGCCGCTGGACTAGCGGCTCAGCAAACTATCGTAGATCCGCAGACCCTGGTGGTGAGTGGTTCAGAGACACCGGTGGTGATACCGATGCCGTACCACTCTCATCTCGGCGCAGACGGTTCGCCCGTGGTTCAGGCGAAGACTGGTACAGATCGCAGAGCTATAGGCGGGAGCAGGGTACAGGCCGCCCCAAGAAGGTGAGGGAGAGAGTGCCCGCCAACTGCCGTGGGCCACAGAAGGACAGAGCGGTGTTGGGGAGGGAACCCGTTACCATTGCGGTGTTGGAGTCGCAGGTGACCTCGAGGCTTGTCGCCTCTGATGCCACATGGGAGGTTCTTCAAAGGAAGCGGCGGCAGAATGACACCGATGAGGAAGATGGGGCAGCTGATGCGGAGACCATTGGGACCCGCCAACAGAAGAAGGCCAAGCAAGCTTCGCAGCTGGTGACTGTGGCTGTCGCTGGAGAGGTGCCGCAAGGCTGTCTAGACTCCTTCGCTACCTATGCGGAGTTTCTGACTGATTCTGAGCAGGAATTTATGTTCCACGTCTGCGAAAGGCTTGGGTTCTGCGGGCTGGATGGGACAGGTCCTCGACTGCAATTCAGCAATCGCCATTGAGCTCGGCATTTGGACATCTGTCCGTCTGGCTGCATGAGCTATTCCTAGTAGCGTCGACCCAGCCTCGGGTTGAGCTGCAACTGAGGGAGGAGATCAAAGGTCTTCAGAGGGAGTTAGTAGAGGCGAAGGACAAGCTGGCTGATGTTGAGCGACGCCTGACCAAGGCAGAATGAGACACTATGGATGCCCACGGCAAGTTGAATGTCGCCATTGAGCGAGACCTCGAGCTGAACGACCACGTATCTTAGCTGGAGCAAGATATAGCTCTACTGAGGGATCAACTAGCTGCAAAGGCTAAGAAAGTTGAGATCTTTTAGCGGGATTCTGCAACCAAATCTGCGGAGGTGAAGAGGCTGGAAGGCGAGGTCACCCGGCTGGAAGCTGAGAGGAGCCATATGGAGGCTGCCACCGTGGAGGCATTCAAGCAGTCTGCAGAGTACAAGGGAGCAATGATTGAAGCGGCGAAACATGGTGCTGCTACCAACCTGGAACTGCTGAACAAGAACGGCGCCATTGACTGGGTGAAAGCGTCCCAATCCGCCAGGTCAGCGGGAACCTGCGAGCAGTGTGGTTCCTACTCAAGTTGAGGGTGCCCGCTCAGGTAGTGGAAAGAGTGGTGAGCATCCGGCGAATGACTCTCAGCGGACTCCACCTCCTACTCAATCCGAAATTTCCCGTGCTAAATTCATGGCCGCCCACACACGAGCGGATGACACTATGGTGACGCCGAGCCCTACCGCTTGTGGGTCTAATCAGATGAGCCACCTGGCTGGGCAACAGCCACCGCTGGAGAGTGAGGATATCGCCGCTGCTCCCAAGAATCCTTAAAGACTGCTCCGTAGCTTTTTGTAATGCCACTGAGGCTTCTGTTTTTTTTTTTTTTTTTGTAATGTGACAATATTTTTGGGCAGGGAGTCCCGACCCTGGATATATGCAATTGATATTTGCCTTTGAAATTGTCTAAGTGTGGAATTGTGTAATGATTGCGTTGTTTGAATGTTACTATACCGCGAGAGTTTCGACTTGTGTTTTTGCTAATCAACGAAACATTAAAGGAATTAAAATTATTCCAAGTGCACGATGTAGCGGACGTGGTTCGCTAAATATTGTTGGCATTGCCAGTTAATTCTTGTGCTTGAAGTTGGTGACAATGATTTGAATAATTCCTTGTTTCATTGATAGCTGACAGATCAGCGTTTACAAAAGCGGGGTTGTACCTGTTAGATAGCTTCCTTTAGCTAAATATTGAACAAAAATTTAGCTAAGTCAAGATGCTCTTAGGTAGCGGCATGACTATTTGTAATAGTATTGAAGGTGTTCGGTGTTCCAAGGGTGAGTCGTTGTAATGCCATCCTTGCCCATTAAGTAGAAGGTGCCGGGGCTAACGACCTCCACTATTTTGTATGGTCCTTCCCAAGTTGGGCGGAGTGCCGTTGGCGGTGGAATGACTTCCTTCATTATCCAGTCCCCTAGTTGGACGTTCCTTCTGGCATTGTAGAAATGTGATACCAGTTGCTTGTTTTGCAAGTTGTGCAAATAGGCCTTGTGTCGTTTCTCCTCGAGGAGGTCTTTGTCGAGGCTGATGCCTTCGCAGTTGGTCTCAGAGCAGTAGCCCTCGACCCTACAGGTAGGTTGGGTGACTTCAATAGGTAGGACGGCTTCAGTTCCGAACATCATGCAGAATGGTGTTTCACCAGTAGAGGATGTTAGGGTAGTCTTGATGGCCCACAGAACTTTCAGGAGCTTCTCCGCCCATAAACCCTTGGCGTCGTCGAGCTTCTTTTTTTAGCAACTTCTTGATTATCTTGTTTGCTGCTTCAACTTGGCCGTTGGTTTCGGGGTGAGCAACAGATGCAAAACTCATCTTGGTGCCCAGGTTAGCGGTGAAAGAGATGAGTTCCTTGTTGTTGAACTGCGTGCCGTTGTCTTTGATGATTGTGTGGGGGATGCCATAACGATAGTAAATGTTCTTCTAGAGGAAGCGAGTTACCTTGGCAGTAGTTATTGTCATTAGTGTTTCCGCCTTGATCCACTTGCTGTTGTGGTTGATGGCGACAATGATGTACTTGAATTGTCCCTTAGCGGTTGGGAATTTGCCACGTAGGTCTAGGCCCCACATGGAGTGAATCCATGGGCTAATGATGATTGACAGGGGTTCCGCCGGGGCATGGGGAAAGTCAGCGTATTGTTGACACTTGTGGCAAGACCTGGAAACCTTCCTGGCATCGTCACCGAGTGTGGGCCAGAAGTAGCCCTTTCGCATTATGCGATTGGCCAGAGATCTAGCGCCGGGGTGGTTTCCACATTCCCCGGCGTGTATTATTGCAAGAACTATTTTTCCTTCCTCTGGGGTCAGACATCTGAGGTTTGGATGGGTGAACCCCTGGCGGTAGAGTTTGCCATTCTGGATATTATAGCGGGTTGCTCTTCGCTTGAGTTGCCTTGCTTCGACCTTGTTGGTTGGCAGTGTTCCATTGCGCTTGTACTCAATTATTTGATCCATCCATCTTGGGTTTACCTCAATGTTGAAGATTTCAGCTCAGGTTTTGGTGATGCTTGGCTTGTCAAGGCATTCTACCCTTGTGTCCACTGGACTTTGGTGTGGTTGAGCGGTTGCTAGTCTTGCTAGTGAGTCAGCCTTGATGTTCTTTTGACTGGGTATCTTTGTGATTGTGTGAAATTTGAATTTCTTGAGAAGCGTCTTGACTTATCCCAAGTATGCCGCCAACTGTTGGTCCCTGGCTTGGAAACTGTCGTTGACTTGGTTAACGACTAGCTGAGAGTCGTTGAATATGTTGACACTGTCAGCCTTGAGTCGACGAAGAGAAGTAAACTAGCAATAAGTACTTCATACTCCGCCATGTTGTTTGAGGCTTTGAAATTGAACTTTAACGCGTATTCCACGTTAGGTCCCCTTGATCCCATCAAGATGACTCCGGAGCTATCCACGTGGAGTTTCCAGTTTGACTGCTGCTGGGGGGCTGGTTCCTCAGCAGTTATCATTTCTGTGTTAGCCTCTTTTACCCCTACGTTGGGTTCATCCTAATGCTCAGTGAGCTCAGCGATGAAATCTGCCACCGCTTGGCCTTTCATGGCAGTCCTTAGCTTGTAGTCAATGTCGAACTCGTTGAGCTGGATGGCCCACTTGCTGAGGTGGCCAGAGTGTTTAGGGTTCTGCATTACTTGCTTCAGCGATTCGTTTGTTAAGACATGAATTGTGTGGCCCTGGAAGTATTGGTGGAGGCTTCTAGCGGAGACAATGAGTGCGAGAGAGAGCTGTTCCAGGGGGGTATATCTTGTTTTCGCCCCATTCATACCCCTGTCGGCATAGAATACCTGGATCTCCTCTTGGCCCTCTCGCTGTACAATGGCACAACTTACCACTGATGGGGATACCGCTAGGTAGATGTACAATACCTCCCCCTGTACAAGGATGGAAAGAAGTGAGACTACTGCCAAGTATTCCTTCAGCTCTGGAATGCTGCTTCACAATCTGGGGTCTAGTCTATTTCTTTCTTGTGGGTCATCTTCAGAACTTTGAAAAATGGGAGGCACCTGTCAGTGAGTCTGGAGATGAATCGAGAGAGGGCGGTTAGTTTGCCTTGGAGGCTCTGAACGTGCACCTTCCATTCCGGAGCCTTCATGTTGAGGATGGCTTGCACCTTATCAGGATTGGCCTCTATACCTCATTCGCTGACGATGTAGCTTAGAAATTTGCTAGCGGTGATGCCAAAGAAACATTTTTATGGGTTGAGGCGCATACCATAAGCCAAGAGAATGGCGAATATGATTTTGAGGTTTGCCACGTGTCCGCTGGCTTTGTTGCTCTTGACTAACATGTCATCCACGTATACCTCTATTATCTTGCCGAGATGCTCAGTGAACATGGCATTCATTAGTTGCTGATAAGTTGCACCGGCGTTCTTCAAACCGAACAGCATGATATTGTAACAGTATAGGCCCTTATCGGTGGTGAAGGTGGTGCATTCCTGGTCTCCGGGGTGCATCTTGATCTAATTATAGCCAGAGAAGGCGTCCATCATGTTGAGCAGCTCGTGTCCAGCGGTTGCATTGACCAGTTGATCGATGCGGGGTAGCGGAAAGCTATCCTTGGGACATGCCTTATTAAGACCCTTGAAGTCGACACACATCCGCCACTTTCCGCTAGGTTTCTTGACCATGACCAGGTTGGAAATCCACTGGGGATAAAGGACCTGCGGATGAATCCAATGCCCTAAAGCTTGGCAACCTCTTCCCCTATTGCACGATACTTTTCTTCATCGAAGGCCCTTCGCCGCTGCTTGATACGATAGAAGGATGGTTTGATATTCAACTTGTGTGATGATCTCAGGGGAGATGCTCGGCATATCAGAGTAGGACCAAGTAAAGACGGCGGCGTTGTCACGAAGAAACTGAGTGAGTTCAGCCGCTATCTCTGGGGCTAGTTGAGCGCCGATGAGGACCATTCGCTCAGGGTGCTCGTCGGAGATGCTGATAACCCTCAAGGATGTCTCTGGGTTGACAGGCTTTTTTTTCACATATTTCGCCTCGTCATCCCGAGGATCCTAAAAAATGTTGGCCTCTGGTACACGGTTTCCTACCGTTAGGATCTCATGGAGGAGCGTCGACCGTGCCACCGTTGTTGAGTAACATTCTTGTGCCAACTGTTGACTTCTTTTCACATACCCTGTCCCGTTGGGTATCGGGAACTTCATGAGAAGCATATATCCGGCTATGATGCACTTGAGTTTTTTGAGTGTCGGTCGACCAATGATGACATTATATGAACTGAAGTAATCGACAACGATGAACTCCTTATGTATTTCCGCAGTACATGGGGACTAGCCCCGATGACTAGACGCATGCAGTCAGAACCGAATGGTTGTGTGACGTCACCGGAGAAGCTGAGCAATGGCTCATGCATGGTCCTAGAGTAATTTTCTATTCCGCTGGAGTTGGTTATAACAACCATTGAATATGACATTGACAGCGGATCCGCTGTCGATAAGGACCCTTCCCACTGACCATTTATCTAGCATGGTGTCGATCAAGAATGGATCATCGTGGGACAGATGTACTCCGCACTCCTCCTCCTCCGAGAAGGTGATGGGTTCCCAACCAGACTTTGGGAGTTTAGCTGATCTCATAACGGATGTTGCAAACTTCTTTGGGGTGGTTAGCGCGTGCATAGTGTTTTCTTGCCCTGTGAGACATATTAGTGATCGGAGCACAGCCGTCGATGGTGTTGATGTGGCGCATGGGCTCAATGTTGGCGACCACAGGTGGCGGCTGATGCACCTTGAATTGTTCCAACTTACCATCGCGATATAAAGTCTCAATTGTCGTTTTGAGAGCATTGCAATTGTTGGTGTTGTGACCGCTGTCCTCGTGGTATTTACACCACTTGCTTGTGTTTCTTGGTTTTCCCACTCATGGGTACTACATTGCGTACAGCTGGGAGGACTCCATCTGTTTGTTATGGTTATCCCCATGGAATGAGCGGTTGCCCTTGTGGTAATGCTGGTCTTTTTGCCGCTTGCTCTGGAAGTTGCCCTGTTGCCACTCTCTCTTCTTATCAGTTGGCAGCGTAGCAGATGTTTTGTTAGCGGTCTCCTGATGGCTAGAGGAGGGTTAAGTGGACTTTGCTGGTGTTGACTGTGATGGTGGGGTTTCTCCATCTGTGATGAATTCTGCCTGCGCATGGATGACTGCCTCATCCATGACGTGGTCATATGCGGCATTTGGATTATTGTAATTGAGGAGTCCCTGCTTGAAGGCTGCTAATGCCATTGTTTTGTCAAGATTGCTGCAATGAGATGCTGTTGCCCTCCACTTGGTGACAAATGCCTTCAATGTTTCCTCGGCGCCCTGTTTAACGTTGAACAACTGACTTGTGTTGTGGTGTCCGGCAGCTAACAGGATGAACCGAGAGAGGAAAGCATTTGATAGTGCATGGAATGAGTCGATGGATCCAGGTGGGCATTCATAGAACCAACTCATTGCCTCACTGTCTAGCGTTTCGCTGAACAAGTGGCAGAGGGTGGCGTCATCAAATCCCTTGTTGTTATCTGAAGGTGTCCATGGGGACGAAGGGGTCAGTCATGCCGTTGTAATGTGACATCTTTGGAGTCTTTGCATGTGTTGGTCTGACGGCTTGCAAGATCCTGGCGGTGAATTGTCCTGGTCTGGATGCAAAGAGCGGATTTGGAATTGGCGCTGGGGCGCCTGCCTCCGCTCGGAATAGCCTTTGCTATAGTTGCTGCATCCTTTCCAAGATTGGGCTGTTGCGTCGCCAGTGGGCCCCGCCTAGAGATTTCACTGGACCAGTTCCCTCCTGGGGACAGATGGATTACCTTCAGTTCTAGCCCTAGCTGTCGAGCGGTTGGTGTGCAGCTGTGACTCCGCTTCCTGTTCCATCATTAGGGGGCAGGGGAGGTGGGCCCATTCCCAATAGTTCTGGTGGGTTCAGTGGTATCTGCATTTGTATGATTGGTACAGGTACCAATCCGCCTGTATTGGGTCTACTACGTCTGGTGCTCCGCGATTGCTCGCTCTGCTCTGGGTTAGCGTTTGCCTCCAGCGCCTTTTTTAGTTTTTCAAATTTTGACATCAGTGTGGCCACCTGCTTTTGGGCCTCAGCCTTTTCTCTGTGCTCTTGTTTGCGCTCTCTATTTGCCTTGTGGAGGTTCGCCAATGCCAGTTCATACATAGCAGCGAGATCTTGACCTGCTGGGCGACTGGTGCCCGGTCTGGTCTCCGCTGCAGTTTGAGTCAACGAGACCTGGGATGAGCCCTGGGGTTGATTGGAGTGTTGAATAGTGCTCTGTTAACGTTAACTGCCTGGTTAATGTTACACGGGGTTGGTGGGATGGGGGTTGGCAGATTGATCTGCTTGCCCTTCAACGTTTCCCCCGCTACCGTTAGTCATGGTGATTGTTGTGGTGGATGGCCTTATGTTCAAGGATTCCCACAGATGGCGCCAATGTTAATGTCTAAGATTTAGCGGTGGCTAAATCTTGGTTAACGCTGGTCTGATGGGTGGACCGCTACTTGCGATGTGATTAATACTTCCGCTACCTATCAAGTGAAATACAAAGGGCATCAGAGGGAGACCGCGTTGGACGGTCTTCTCTTCTTCGATGCCTAAGTTAGTCAATGTATTTGTGTTATAACAGTATGTAAGTAGTAAATGCGTAATTAATGAGGAGAAAACCTTTTATAGGTGGGGAAGAGGCTGACCTCTTCCATGTTTTTGATGTGGGACTGACATGCTTCAGTTCCCAGCTTCTAGAGCTTCTGATGCTATCTTGGCGCAGCAGCGGTGATCTGGGGGTGAGCCGGGGCTCAAGCGGTAACCTGCTTGGCTGTGCTTCCGTAGGTCACTCTGCTGGTGGGAGTTGGTACCGCTGGCGAGAGCATTAGCGTGGCTCATTAGAGCTAATTATGTTTGACAAATGCTCATTTAAGTACAGTCTTGCTTGGAAAGGAATAACCTGGGGAAGTTTAGAATGATGGTGCTTGATTGAATTACCCAATGAACATCAATCTGCATTCAGTTGATTGGTTCTTTGCAGTATTAATGGTTCACTACTGATGGATTGAAACATATGGGATATGATTAGACCTATTTTCTTTTCTCTTCTGGAAATTATGATTGGTCACTGCATTATAAAAAAAACAAATGAGTTACCATTCAATTGCTTAATTGCATTAATAAGTATTTTGACAAGACCCGCCCCGGATTTCACCCTGAAATCCGAAGTGGCCCTGCGGGGTCCACCTTAGAAGAAATTCTTCCAAAAATTTGGCAGAACTTCCCCTAAAATGAACTACCCAAAACCTGTAGGAAGAAAATTTACACTCTTAAATCAACCCATCCTTATCCTCCTGGAGCCACCTGCTCCCCAAACCGCAACTCCAATTTCACAAATAACAGTCTCAACCCACATTATAAGATTAATTTCACAGGTTATCAGAGCAATACTATTCCATTAGGTAACAAAGTCACAGAAATAGAATGAGTACGCGGAAGCAATGCTGTTGGCTATGCCTCGACTCCATGTACGCCCGACCTCAACTAATTTCGCCTGCAAACTGGGCATTTGAAAACCGAAGGGCCCAGGGGGAAAGTACATAAAAACGTTAGCGTGAGTGGACAAAAATAAACAATTTTAAACCAAATGGATGTTATACTTTCCCACATTTTTCTATATATATATATAAAATCCGGATGCATGCAACATTTATAAAACACTTAAGAAAATAATCCGGAAAACGTTGAACTCCAGAAAACCGACTAGCCCCGCTAGCCACAACAACCGAGTAAAAGATTGAAATTTCAATACTCGAAAATATAAGACCAGCCCCGCTGGTTAAGCGAAGATCGAGCTAGCCCCGCTAGCTAAAGTAGTAAAGTGAGTAGGGGAAGGCGATAGCCATACAAGTGAGCCTCCCAGGCTTGGGTGATAGCCTCCCAGGCTAAAGTACTCCCATTACTCCCGTAATATACCCTTACGCCACTATGTGTAGCGATAGGATACTGGGCTTCAATATTACTGTCACAGAGACAGTAACCAGCGCCACAAAGGCGGAGGGCTTCGGTGATCCCATCACCTCGCCACAAAGGCGGAAGATCAATGCTAGCAATGATAAGTCACCCAAAGTATGGCAAAGGAAATCCGAAAACCAAGTAAATCCATAAGTACATAAAGCTTCCCCATCTCTTGCAAATGAATTCCCATGACGTGTCCCACACGCCAAGATCATCTCAAATTCAAAGTAAATAGGCAGAAATAATATTATTCGTAAACCGAAACAAAATCCATTTCCAAAATCATCAACAAGGCATTCTCAATGCCAAAACCGAAGTCGATATAAAAAGAGGAAATACAACTCCATCAAAATCCCATTTTGAAACTCCTTTAAAAGTCTCAAATCGAAATAAAATATAATTAAAAGTATAATTCCGGAAATCCCCTCGGAAATAAGATAATTCGTCAAATAAGATTATAAATCATAATCAACTTCGGAAACAAATCATTATCGAAAACACTTATATGAGATAAAGCGAAATCAATCTCTGAGATTAAATCACACGCTCGAAATGTAAATTGATAAATAAATAGAGCATATTCAAAGAAATAAATGCATGCATCATTTACTTAAAAACAAAAGTCCACTCACAGTACTATTCCGACGATCACGTATACGAGTTCCTTTATCAAGCCAGAGCTCGGTACGACATCCTGTACACGATTATATTCCGTGAATAATTATTCAACAATTTAATATGATTCCTAAACTCAATTCCTCATAAATTACATCTCCCATTCTCCTCGGATTCAACCCAAATTATACCACTAATACCAATTCGTTAATTTAAAGGTTCCAAGGCAGAACCGAGAGATATCCGACGGTCGGATTCTCGTAATTCGATAATCGAAACCCTAAACTTCAAAAATTCATAATTAATTCCAAGCTTCTCCAAAATTCACCAAACTTCACATACAAGCTCTATGATAATTATAGAATTTAACTAGCCAGAAATTGAAATTAAAAAGCTACCCTAGCCGCCGCTACCGCCGACCACAGTGGCGGCGCCGCCGCCACCGCCACCATCTCCGATGGCCACCAAAATTTGGCAGTAGCACCTTCTCAATACACCCATTAATTCTTTCAATTGTGACCAAGTTAGAAAATAAGCGGAAGTACCTCAACAATTAAGGAGAAGTTTGAACCCGAATTGTGAATAGTAACTCAGAATTTCAAACCTTCGATTCGACCTCCACACTGCAAATCGTGGCTCAAGGCTAGGGGCAACATGATCCTTGGGAAAAACCGCTCCTTCGACGCCGGTTTGGTGGCCGGAGATGGCCGGAATCGCCGGAAATCGACGAAAATCCCAAACTGCTACAGTAAACTTTCACGGGCCAATGCCTCGTTTTCCGGCCAAACCGCCGTGAGCTACCACCACCGGTGCCAAGAGGGGGCGGAGGCGAGTCCAAAGATGTCGGCTTTATGCCACCAGGTGGCCGGAGGAGGGAGAAGGCCGGAGTTGCAGGCGAGCGAGAGAGAGCGATAGCTCGGGGAGAGAGAGAGAAAACGCGGGGAAAGGGGAGAGAGAGGAAAATTACCCAGCAACAGTAAATTTTCAAATTTATACTTTCTACCAATGAACAGTAACTTTACTATTTCGCTTGTAACTTTAGCATACGAACTCCGATTTTTACGCACCACATATGCACGCGCTCGGTTTAACGTCCTCTACGACTTCCATGAACAACATTTTCTCAAATTTTGGCCCAATCAAAAAGTCAACTTTTAGGGCCACTAAAAGTACTTAAACGACAGTAAAAGTGGAAGTAAAGGCCGTTTACCGTCCAAATGACTAGTAAACGGGTGAGTGAAGATACGGGATGTTACATATTTGATCGGTAGGGGATAAGAAAAAAAATTGTAATATTTAACAACATGTTGTTTTTTATTGTAATTTTATATTAGAATATTTTAGTCATTCAATAAATCAACAATTTGTAAGGTGAACAAAATAGTTAGTAGGGTGTTAATAGCTGCACCCGTTTCGTTAACCTATTTTGTTACTAAAGAAAAAATTCCTTCAAGATTTATATTTTTTTATTACAACAACAATTAGTTATGACGTCACAACCTTCTACTTGTAGGGGATTCAAATTTGTTGATCGAGTTTGGTTCAAAAGTTGTCATAAATGTTCTAAAAATGATTGATTTAAAATGTGATCGCGGCTAAATGCACCAAACTTTGGAATCATTATTACACCCTATTTGAATGTTCTTTTAGCCATAAGGCCACCAACTATTTTTTTCCCTCATAAGGCCACTAGAATAAAAAAGGTATTAAATTTTGGATATAAAAATTAATATATTTGATTACATATAAGAGCAACTCCAACAGCTTCCCTATAATTTTTGTATTATAGAGAAGCAAAAGTCAAACCTTTAGCCTATTTTTCTTCTCCAACTCCAACAGATTCCCTAGTTTACAGTAATCTATAAAAATCTCCATATTCTTCTTTAAAATTTTGGAGTTTGCTGTAAATATAGGGAATTTGGTTTTCTCTCTCCTCATTTTCCCTAAAATAGAGATAGTTATAGGGAATCTGTTGGAGCAAAAGAGGCTCATTTTTCCCTAAAATAGAGAAAAATCAAAATATAGGGAATCTGTTGGAGTTGCTCTAAGTGCATATTTGAATGTTCTTTTAGCCATAAGGCCACCAACTATTTTTTTTCCCTCATAAGGCCACTAGAATAAAAAAGGTATTAAATTTTGGATATAAAAATTAATATATTTACATAAATGCCACTAGAGTAAAAAGTTAACAATCATCCTTTATACCCTAAACCCAACAAAAATAAAAACCCTAAACCCTACCCTAACCCTAAACCCTAAACCCTACCCTAAACCCAACAAAAATAAAACCCTAAACCCTAAAACCCTAAACCCTAAACCCAACAAAAATAAAACCCTAAAACCCTAAACCCTAAACCCTAAACCCAACAAAAATAAAACCCTAAACCCTAAACCCTGTGCTTGGAACGATGAGACCTCTCGCCGTTCAGGTCGTACGTTAGGTTGATAAAGAAACCAGGTGGTTAGTTTTCTTAGGTAGAAGGGTAAAATGAACAGAGAAAAAATAATTTAAAGAGACAAGTGGCCTTATGTGTACAAAACAATTTAGGTGGCCTTATGGCTAATATAAGTCTCAAAATGACACTTGTTTGTAATTTTCTATTATACATATTCCAGTTTCTAAAGCACGGGAGCCGGGTGAACAGTAACCCGTTAAGTGATTTGACCCTTTTGCCCCTTACTCTGAGCTTTGACTGTTTTGCCCCTGGGGATCATGTTTTGTCGTCTTGCAACCTTCCCCGCCGGTGTGTAGATTTGTTGCGTGGCTTCTAGAGAAAGCGTAGTGGGGGGAGAGAGAGAGAGAGGAAGAAGACCTGCATCCGTCTGGGTTTGAGACTTTGAGATCGATCGAGAGCACCCGCTATTCCTTCTTCAATCTTTGATGCTCCAAAATTTCTATTTGTTTTAGAATTGAACCATCTGTTTGTATGAAATATCAATCTGTATTTGATGTTTGATTCTGGGTTCAAATGGATTATGAAACAAGGATCAATTCTTTGGGGATCCTTCTTTTCTTCTGGCTTCAATTGATATGATCGCTTTTCTTAAAAAGATTGTGGGAACTGATCACCGGCAAATTACATGGCAGAGTAACAAAAGGATATTCTGCGTTTGATGATGAGAAGCATAGCATAGGATTTTGGTCTGTTGATCATGTTGTGGTGAGTCAAAGAGGTATGCTTTTATGTATTGTTTCTAACGTATTAGATATACAAGAAAAGAAAATATCTGTTCACATGACAGAATATGTGACAAAAGCTCAACCAAATGATTATGGTTAGGGGAACCAATTTTAACTTTCTTTCTAAGGTAAGCCTGCAGGGAATTCCAACTTTAATAGGATTTATTTTTATTATCATTTTCATAACTATTACAAGTTTACAACTGTTTTAATTTATAACAGGGGTTTGTTATCTTTGTTATCATTTTCTCAACTATTGTGATCAATTGTCCAGAATAATGCTGAGCAGCTATGATGCTATAGGTTTCCTCTTCTTGACGATGCTAGAGCTTACCAAAGAATCATGCATGGCGCTACTCAATAGGGAGCCACCAAATAGAGCAGTCACACCTACAACATTGAATGCATATATAATGATGTCCTACTCAGCTTGGAATACAGTCATAGAGTCTTGGATTTGATTCAAAGTTTCAAATTTTCATGATAAAGTTCATCAAAATTCACAGCCTATATTGTTTTAAGCATCAGTTGTGTTCCAAGTTATATAAATTCTAATTCATTTTTATATCACTTAGAGAAATCAAAACAATCAGAGAAATAGATGTAAGATTAGTTAAACGATTTGTAATCTTGGTTATGCTATTTACACTTTTGTTCAGCATCAGTCGATTCCTCCTTCATTCATTCTCTCTCTCTCTCTCTCTCTCTCTCTCTCTCTCTCTCAATATCAGTGTTCAATATTATTATTTTGCATTCACATTTTTATATCACTTATTCGGTCGGTTCCAGGATTATTCACTTTTGGATTGAGTTTCTGTATTACTATAGTTTGAGTGGTATTCAATATAAGAAGTTTAACCCGTAAGTAGATATGAGGTTAGATTAGTAGCTACATGAGATTTAGTGTCACATTGGTTTACTGTTGTTCTATTATGCTCAATTCATGCGAAAGAAAAAACAAAAATGATTTGTATCTTTAGATCTAACCTTAATCTGAGGTGTGTTTTTGCTCTATATTCTGTTGTTTTGAAGTTTCTCTGTTTAAGTGCTTCCTGATTAGTTCTTATGCTTCATGTGAGTTTATATTTGAATTTGTTTTCTTTGTATGTTTGTCAATCGTTAACACTTGGCACCAATATCATCAATCATTCCTTCTGTTTTTCCTATCGAATAGAAACTAAAGAGTTTATTTGTTTGGGTAATAATAATTGTGCTAGCAGACTCTAAAAGGAAAAATAAATGATAAAAGAAAATAATAACTTTCTGAGTTAGTTTGTTGACTCGATTGTTACCCTATTCGATATCAGACGTGCACAGCTTATGGCCATCTTTGTATTTTTGGCTTTATGAATCCTCCCATCACTTCTTTCTATTCAATTCAACTGCCCTTTTGTTTAAACGTATTTATTAGCATCTGGAAATTTAGCTTGCCCTACGCAGGTGAATGGCATTCTCACTCTTTTGGCACATATCCAGATTGTTTTTTTTTTTTTAATTGCTTCAAGCTGAATTCTTTGATGCCTTTGAGCCAGTTTGATATTTTCAATTGGAGGTCTCAATTGGGTTTTGGTACTTGATGTGGGTTTGTGAGCTACTATAATTCTGTTTCTAATGGAAAGTTGTTCATTGTGTGATTTATGATTATGGGTTTTGGTTAGTATTGATGAAGAGCTGGTCAAGTGTTTTGGGTTTTTTTTTGTTTTGCATTTTCAGCTATGTGGTGAAATTGTTCAGAGCAATGGTCAAGTGTTTTCTGACTATATGGTTGGTTTTCATGGTTTTTGTTAGATTAGAATTAGACTACTAGCTTTACAATAAATCCCAGAACTTTGTTATTAGTAATTGGTTTTGCAAATTAGGTGTTTAATTGACAAATTGGTAGTGTATTTGGGCATGCATTAGACTTATTTCATGTCACTTCCTGACACTGAAAATTTATTCTAATCTTTTCTTCCAAATCTAAAGCATGTGTACAATATTTCTTACTGTTGTCTATTTTTCCCAGGTTCATGTGCTTCCTTCCATTTTGGATCTTTACTTGGGTTTCTAGAGTATTTTTCTCAGTTGACCATTGCGGTGACAGCATCAATGGAGCCATACCCTACTGTTGCTGTTGTTCAGGAGGTTAGCCCTAAAGACAAGGGCAAAGGGAAGCTCTATGCTTTCTGGTTCTCGGTACCTAGCATTTGGATTCTCGTCTTTTTCTATTAAAGTTTAGCTTCTGTAATTGTACACCAATTGAGGTCTCTAGGCGATTAGGATTGCTCTAGCAAGGATTTAGGTAGTGTTGGATTTGTGTTCATATGGTTAGATCTAAAAATTATGCCCATTTTGTTTACAATGAGGGTTACCTATCATTTGCTTGGTAGCTTAGGCCGTCTAGGTTTTATTTGCTGTAAGACAACATATAATGTACGTGCATTATGGTTATGGATAAGTAATGGAATTATCTATTCCTCAAAAAAAAAAAAGTGAGATTGAATCTATTAATTCAAAAAAAATCAGAAAAGTACTTGATAAGCTTGGCGTGATTATATTTTCATTGGGTGTTGCAAATTGTCACCCCTCAATCTACGAAAGAGTATTTAGTGCACCGACGTGCACTTTCATCAACAAAAATTGACGGCTGGATAACAGTAAGTACACTTTTTGGTTATTAAAAAAAAATATCTTTAAATATCAATGGCTGATATTTGTTGGATCTGTTGGTTTACTTATATCATCGGTGCATAGAATAAATTTTCCCAATCAAAACGAAATATGGCAAATCTTTAGGAAAGAGTTTACCAACCCGACATTATTTAATACACTCAAACCATTAATAACTTGTTAATCTTAAGAGTTTACATTTATTCATGGTGTAGACCAAGAGAAAAGACATTTTTTGTGTTTTTCTTTTTGAAGAAAAAAAAAAGCCATTATTTTTTACTTATTGAAGAGAAATCACTCTAGCTACCTCAACAGTCTCCAACTATAGAGGATATAATGCAAACCACCTGCTGATCATAGCAAGGCATGCTTCAGGTTTGTATTCTGGAGCTGTGTGACCAGCACCCTGCACAAATAGAAAACTTAGTAAATTTATGCTCAAACAAATAGTAGTATAATATTATATTTCTAATACTGAAGTACGTTCTTACCTTTATGGTTGTATATGTCAACTCATATTTTCCCAATGTATACTTCGTTTTGTATCTGAATGGAAAATACATAAACAGTAACTATGAGATAGGATAATTATAACTCAATTCTGGGAAGAAAATGAGATAGAAATTACACCAACCCTGCAACTTGTGCATTGACGAACCAAGGTTTCCATGAAATCTCATCATCAATAGTCAAGTTCAGAGATTCTATCCAAGCAAAAGTACCCACATATGGAATAGCCATATCAACATCACCACTGTTAACATATAAATATTGTGTTCATGATAAAATCCGTAGGAAGAAGTTTTGATATTTATTTGACATATGTAGCAGAATTAGTAGTCGTTACCTGTAAATTAGAACTCTATAGCTTTTTCGTATCAAATTCTTGTGATAAATAACGGTAGAAGAAACATCATTTACATATGAATCTTTTAAGCTCGTATTGCATCTCACCCATTCCTTGATGCTTCCCTGCATGTCATAAATCAACAAAATTAAGCACAATGAATGATATTGTTGCAGGGGAATTATTAGGTAGTCCCGGAGTACCACGTGGCACTGCCATGTGGTGGTCCCAACCAATAATATCACTCAAATCTGGTGGGGACCATGCAGAGGGGGTTAAAAAAGAAAAGAAAAATTAAATTAGAAGCCAATCAGAAATAACTACAAGTCACATGGGCCAATAATATCATCCCGGACCACCACGTGTACTATGGTCCGGGACCATGTAATAATTTCCCGTTGTTGCATGAGTCATAATAACCATTTAGGTTGACCGTAGAATATTCCACGTATTGTATATTTTGTAAATATCTATTAATGAGGCAATTATTCTAGATCTTTATTAACATTGCAATTCAAGTTACATTATTTTAACTGATATGGATTTCTTCAAAATGACCTAGCGCTCTCTGCTAGGCTTTGTGGAAGCAGGGCCGCTTCCGGGTCTATCACGACCTACATCTTCTCCATCCATGGAGATTTCTTCTGGCTTCGGCCTCTTCTTGTTTACCCTTGCTAACTCTTTTGTGTTTTTTCAATATTGACATACTTATAGAGAAGCAAATGGTGTGGCCAATCGACTTAAACACCTTGCTAGTTGGAGTAAAGTTGATGATTTCTGGAATGATGAGATGCCTGTTATTATTTAGGATGTTCTCTATGAGGATCAATGTAATACTTTAAGGGGCTTAGGCTTTATGTCACCCCCCAAAACCTCTCTCTCTCTCTCTCTCAAAATGTACTATTCTCTTATTAATAATAATCTAAGTGAGGCACCTAGCTAGCTAATAAGACTAGGTAATCCATTATCAGAAAAAAGGTAAGATAGAGAAACTGCTAATGATGATATAAGAGAGAAGAACAAAATCATGCTAAATATATATTTTTAGAGTGCTAAATTTTCCTTTTGACTCTTATAATTACTACAATTAGAATTAACTAATGAAAGTACCTTTACAACATGAAGGGCAGACTGAACAGTTTTATCGTTCGCCCAAAGACGAGAAGATATATAATTGTATTCCTGTACAACACAGCCAGACGTGCTCAGTTACGTCTAGCTAGAATTGCTAAACAGCATGAAAAACTAGTTAAAAGTGCTTTATGGATTTAGAGCCAAGAACAATGCTTCATCAGTAATTCAGTAGTAATGAGCACTTCTAAACGCTCTTTCCTTTGAAGCAATTGAAATTCTAATAAAAAATTCTACATTTCCAGCATTAACGCAACTAAAAAAATAATAAAGAGGAGATAGAGAGAGATATGTACCCGACACCATGGCCTAGATACTTGAGAGGAAGGAAGGAGGAGATCTATAGGATCTTTGTTACTGAATTCTTGAGGATGCCACTTCCTCCCTATTGGTTTTGGGGTTTCGAGAGTTTCACATGAAGGTTCCAATATATTTGCTTCGTCTAGGTCTTGGACGCACTGCTTGTTCAGATTTAGGGTCATTATAATTTCATTCAACACTACTTAAAATTTGTTTTCAATTCTTGGGAAAGTCTCTAATGAGGTTTACACTCACCTCGTTGACAAGTTCAAGATCATACAAACATACAGCATTGTTCGGATCCACATTCACATACTCGCCTTTGCAATTTCTTTTGGTTGACTTAAGTGCAAAGTGAAGAAAATTACAACCATATGTCAGAAAGAGACATTTGGCAGCAAGAAATTGATTAAGCATGCAGGAAAATTACATGTTTATAGAGTAAAGCTCTGTCAAATTTTGATAGTATGTCACAACAAAACGATCTGAAGAGAATGTTTTATGACAATATGGAACCCCGCTAGGATAAACAACATCGGAAGGTATTTCCATCACCTGGTATAGATCATGTGATATAAGAGCTTTTAGGTAAGCAAAGAGTACTTGGGAATTGGCATCTTGTACTTCATCTGTGACCGGGTTGCCAAGGACGTATCCCTATTTCCGGAATATATATACAATTAAAAAAAAATACACACACACAATACGGGCTGCTTAATTAGTGATTATTATGATTTAAATGTTTAGAACGTACGTAAGAGAAATTAATGATTCAAAATCAAAACGGAAGAACATATACTTGGAGATTCATTGCTGGCTCAATTCCATCTTCATTACCTGATGGAAGGAGAAAAATTAAAACAAGTGATATTTAGAAACGGGAAATTCTAGTGTAGTGGTGGGTGATCTCATACCCACATTTACAAAAGTGAGAACAAATTTTGTTGTCAAAGTTGTAATTTGAGTCCTACTTTGTATAATCTTAGTTCTAATAATGGTAATTACACCTCTTACGACATTTTACAAGTTTTTGAATAAATTCGTTGTCAATGTTGTAATCTTAGTTCTAATAGTGGTAATTACACCTCTTACGACATTTTTACAAGTTTTTGAACAAATTTGTTGTCAATGTTGTAATTTTTGTTTAACTATATGTAAATAGTGTAAATGAATATGGTTACTTTTGTTCTTAATGTTGTAATTTTGGTTCAAATACTTATAAATTTTTGTTCAAATAGTTGTAAATGAGGGTATCTCATACCCACCAATACATTAGCTTGTCAACTAGATTTACCCTATATATCCAATTTCTACTGAGATCTAGAGTGAAGTAAAGTTGCATGATATTAATGATACGTTCTCAAGTTTTGGTAGTTGAAGCTGAAATAAGTTTGATTGTACGATAGGCTTACCATCAGATATTTTTTGAACGATGATCGGAAGAACTATGCCTGAATAAGAATCTCCAATAATGTAAAGTGGATTGGAGATGAACCTGGGGTGATCTGCAAGCCACTACACCACGATAGTAAATTAGAACGATGAAGCTAGTCAAATTACATCAACATTCAACCATATATATTCTTGAAGCACTTACAAGGTGACTATGCAATATGTGGCTTTTAGATATAGGGTTATTTATTTATTTTCCTCAAAATAGAAAAAATAAAAAAATAAATAAAGGTATGGGTTTTTGTTATTCCAAAAAAAAAAAAGATATAGATTTTTTTTTTTTACCTAAAAGCTACACTTATCGGTACAATATCCACTATTGCACTCTAAAAAGTCAAAAAGATACAGGTCATTCGATCAAAAACTAAAAATCAAAGCGTGAGGCATTTGGTTTGATATCAAGCATGTTTTTTTGCTGCAATTGTTATTATCCAAGTTTGATTCTTACAGATTCCAAAAAGATTAGCCCTAGTGCTAATAGATTTGGTTGGTGAGACGAGTATGGAATTGTGACCACACAGATTCGATTCTCACTTATTCCAAAAGGGCTATTCTCCAGATGCAAATTATATTTTTGGTGAGGCAATTATGAATGAACGGTAAACTCATACATCTACCGGTCGAGTTTTCATCGGCTTTGTGTGCCTTAATTTTTCCATTTCACAAGTTATGGGGCGGCTTTGTGAGACCATAGTTTTCCTTCTTTTCTATTTGGTGTACACCAAAATTCATGATTGGTCAGTGGTGCAGAGCTCGGTTCGAGGGAGAATTTATCTTCCGTACCGAATATTAAAATAAAATTAAATTCATAAAGCTGTATGTGATACCCATGTCATTAGCAAAGAATGAAATATTAAACCTAACCTTTCTAAGAAACTGATATGTTTGTGCAGCTGATATTGTGTCATTCAAATTGGGATATTCGTCCCAATTTTTAGCATATGAGAATCCTGTCCCGACAGGGGCATCTATAAATATTATGTTGGCAACCTGCAAGTATTTCGGATTGTTTAGTTCCGGAGGTCTCAAAGAGTCAATAACAAAAACACACACAACATAAGTCTCCTACCTTTGTCCATGAGTAAGGGTTCAACTTCAGCCGTGGCTTGTTGTCAAACGAGTGTGCATAGTCAAATGACAGAGGACCTATAACAAAATGTCAAAATGTCATAGTAACAATCTTTATTGATTCTGGAACAGCCAATGTTGGAATTGGCGTCTCAGGTTTAACGTTTTGAAGATATGAAACTAAGCAAAATTTTGCTGAACTCAAGTTTTGTTGATTCTGAAACAGATCTGACTAGATATTTTCAAATCATACGAAAATCTATCTAAATTCAACCAAAACACCATCAATTTTTCATGAACCCCAACAACCGAAGTCGAAAACCCAAAATCCTAGACCTCTAAAATTAATGGCTGAGTGAGATGAAGAAGGATTGCAGCAGAAGTGAAGAAAATTAGAAGAGACATAATACCAAGAAAAGAATATATGCGAAGAATAGAAGAAGAGAAGGAAAAAAGGGGAAGGGCGAGGGCGAGGGAAAAGGGGAGACAAAAATCTTGTCCTCAAGGAAATCCAGGACCAGGACCTCCTTGTATTTCTCAGAGAGAGAGAGAGAGCTTTTGTTTTTGTTAGAAAAAAATAAGCTTACTTGTTGACTTAAAAGTTGCCTTCCGTCCCGAGGTCTCGGCATTTATTTATTTTTTTTTAAATTGCCTTCCAAATAAACGTAATTGCACACAGAAATACAGACACGAACAATATATATGATTGGTGCATCCGATATTCACCTCATTAGCCCAAACTAGAGCATCACAGAACTACTGAACTGTATAACTCTAAACCTGCAATATACTTATACACGATGACCGTAAAATAGATTTTGAAGTGAAGAAAAATACGCATACCAATATTTTCATATACAAGGGCAGAAAAACCAGAACAACCAGGACCTCCGGTGAGCCAAAGCACAAGAGGATCATACATCGGAGATCCTTGGGACTCAATGAAGTAATAGAATAGTTGCACGTTATCCGAATCTCCAACTCCGATGTATCTAAACAAGTACAATTAGAAGCGCGCCATGATTCATTAATTGTGATCGGTTCATCAATCTATATATGCAACTACGTAAATTAGTAGTATGTTAAGAGTACTAACCCAGTTTCAAGTTTGAATGGAAGGTCACCGGGAAAGCCGGGTAAGCTGGTGATGATGGACCTGGAAGCAGCATTAATGTGAAAGAGGAGGACTAGAAGAAGTGCTTGTAGCAACACAGTCATGATGCACATGATGGCTGCAGCTAGAAGGTGTTTCGATTGTTTGGTTGTGGAAAGCCTCTGGACGTGTAATTTCAGTACCAGTCATCTGTATGGAGATGACACGAATTAAACATTAAGACCATACTCAAGACTGGGTCGGTCATATATCGTCTTCTATTTTAATTCGTTTGGGGACCCTTTATATACCACAATATCACGTGTAGCTGAGCGATCCATCAACAAGTCTAACCAAATGGTCAGCCCAATATTTTTTTATTTATTTTTTCAAGGAAATAGAGGACTAGGTGAAGCCCAAATTACGTCCGAGCAATTATACAATATACTAAAGGCCGGTTACTGTTACTACTGTTCATAAGAGATGGAAAAGACGGTTTTACCCTCATTTTAATTTGTGTTAACGGGTCTGCCACTGACCTTGCTATTTCGTCTACTTCCGCCGGTTTCGTCTTCCTTCTCCAGCCGTATAGCCTGTAGTGGGAGGGAGGTAGACAGAGGAAGCGAATGAAAGGGATTCTTTACTGAACGAAAGGGATATCAAACCGATTCTGGAAGAGTATTGGCCCGCGTCTGAGGATCTTATTCAGAAATCGAAGGTTTGGAAATCTTTCTTCATTCGTCCGAGGATCTTATTCAGGTTTCTTACCCGAGTTTTTCTCTATGGCTTGATTAAGGCTTGTGGAAATTTTTCTTTGGTAACCTCTGTGTTTTATGCTATAGGAGGGACTGTGGTGCTCTGATTTGTGGTTTTGGCCAGAGTGAGGATCGCAGGTTTGGAGATTTTCTTCTGCTTTTGTTTTTGTTAGTTGGCTTTTTTGTTGTTGTTGTTCGTTTTGAATTGTTATGGGATTTTGTTTGTCTTCGGGTTTGAGATTTGGGTGATTGATTGGAAAGGTTTCAAGGTTTTTTTTTTCTCATGTTTAGTGATTTGAAAATTTTCGTTAGATGGTGGCTTTCTTGATTTTGATGCTGTTGTGTCGAGATCGAGTTCCGGTGTTTCGTACGATCAGCACTTGCCGTCGTCTTGGCTGAAGAGTAGTTGGGGGGTTTCTGCCATCGTCTTCCAGAAGCTTAAAAATATCGTAAAGGCTTTACTGAGCGATCGAAGATTACCTGCAAGAGGCTTCATCGTGTATGTCTCTCTTGAACCAGCTATCAATACAGGCGTTTTCGGCACAAAATTGTCAGTCTTGCCTTTGGCCTCTATATGTCTTCCGTTTCTTCATTTTGATCCATTTAATCATCTGGGTTTCCTTTTTCTTGGTGATCTTTGATGTAATTTCTATGAATTTGAGTCGGTCAACTTATACTTGGACGCCACTATTCAATTCTGTACTTACGTGCGTGAGGCGTGTGTTTTGACTGATTTCCTTCGATAAAGAAAATCCAATTCCAACCAACGGTTCTTCGCTTCCGGTAGCGATCTGGTTCGGAACCTGTTGGCTTGGAGAGATCTCTGTTTGCCTAACACACAGAGAAAGATTTTCCTATTGTTTTCAATTATGAGAATGATTTAACAAAAGATTTGCTAATTTTGTTAACTGAAAAAGACTTTGCATATCTTTTATATTTGATTCGCAGATGACTAACTGATAAATTTACTGTGTGCATTTGCAGCTATACTCAAAACACTGAATCAGTTTTTGTCATCAGAACCAACCAACTCGGTAATTTTCTCACTTTTTTGATACATGTACAAACTGGTTATTTAGATAGAGATATGATATCAAAATGATTGAATTGAATACACAATTCTTGCATTATGTATACCTGTAATTGTAATTATGAATACCTATAATTTGGCTTTATGTATTTATTTTTTTGAAACAAAATTTGGCTTTGTTTTGTAGTTTATGTTTTGGATATCATTTAATGTAAATCGGTAGGTTGTGCATATTGAAGTAGCTCCGAGAACCAAACTTTTTTGACAATCAAAGAGGGAGAGGTTGGACTGGAAACAAATAGAAGAGGTTCGGCTTTTAGTCTCATTCATCTTTGCAGAAAACGGAAGAAGGCTTGCTATTGTTCAGTTTATTCTTCTGAGGTATAGTTGGAAAATTTGGAATTTTTGTTTCAAATAGGTGTTCTTTTTTATTTACATATGTGCGATTCAGTATGATTTAAGTATTGTGATTAAGTGTTTGACTTTGCACAGATATACCTTATTAATTGTTATTTTCATGTGTGAACTGATTTCATGTTCTAAACAGTGTGCTGGATACGTATTCCAATTTGAGATTTCGATTTGTATATATTTGGTGTTGTATAATGAAAGTGATGTTTGGGAATTAGTTTGGATTTGATAATGGAATTGTTTAGATGCTGTTTATTGAATGTTTGAGTTCAATAATGGAGTGAGAATGAAACAAGAATCATAGCAAAGAAAGTTTGACCAAATTAGCATTGAGCCTTTAAATGCTTTCAATCTTTGTGTAAATAATTGTTTCTTTTCTTTTCTGAAGCTTATATTCAATAATGGTTTTAGGTTTTGTGTATTTGTTTTATTTTGTTTAGATGTTGTTTTTAGGGTTCTATAGATATACCGAGCAGAAGATTGTCTCAGGGCTGTAGTTTGTGCTTTTTCATTCATATTGATATAAAGATTTGTAATTTTGTGCAGAAAGTTATAAACTTATGTTTAGTTTTAAATTTTGAAATCAGTTTGTATGATATTTTTCCGGTTTGAAAATCATTATGTCAGTGAATATTAAGTGATACTAAGTTGTAATCATAATCTAATTGCTTTTGTGGTAAGAATCCTATCTGTGACAGCTGATTTATAGAGCAATTAAAATAGGAAAAAACCTGCAGCACATGAATCAGATAATCATTCAATATTTACAAGTCGAGAAATTCATATTTATAAACACATCGACAATAAAAATACCCGCAGCAAAGCGCGGGCTATCTGTCTAGTATAAGATATTAACTAACGTCCATCTGATCATAATCCAACCATATCTCAACTTCAGCACCCACAGTCACATGTATCATACATTCAAGCTTTTTTCTTAAGTTTATCAAATCCACATTCAAACTTCCTAGTAGACATATTCAGTACTAAAACAAATCAAACAGCAGTTCAACTATTTAAGGATTCCATTAAAAAACAAAATGAACAAGAATTTCATATTCCAACAAAAAACAAGCAAATTCCAACCAATAATAAACATAACAATAATTCAATATTTTCAAAAGATAAAGAACAATAGAACCTAATTTTAGTAACCACAAACTTTGGGACTTGAGGCCTCGACAGCTTGTTATAATATTACAAAATTAGAACAGAGAATGAAATTCAAAAATTGAGATTACGATTGAGAAAGAGGAGAAAAATTGCTTCTGTGCATCTATGATAGTTTGTCAATGGTTTAAATACACATAAAAGGAAGAAATAAGAGAGAGTTAACCGACAAGAATCGGTAAACTTGCACCAACAAAAATTGACGACTGGATAACATTAAGTATGTTCAAGTAAATCCAGAATATGTGTCTAGCCCAAACTCGAGGTTAGTTGCTCTAGTTGAAATAGAGTTTATATTAGAGATATTCTCGGAGAATCTTAGGAGATATCCAATCAATGTACGATTATGTTTCCATGTACAACTCTATCTCTATGCTTGTAATCCTCTATATAAAGAGGGGCCCCCTATTATCAATGAAAGTAAGACTCAATTCTCTCCAAATTCAATTTTTCTTAAACACGTTATCAGCACGAAGCCCTAACCCTGAAACCTTAATATTATAGCCTTCAAACCCTAAAAACCTCCGCCGAACAACTCGAAACCTTCGATCTCAGGAGCCCAGTTACCGGCAAGTTAATTGCTCTCTTGTGCACCAGCAGCGGTCTCCAGCAGTAGCAACTCCTGCTTGCTTTGCCATTGAAAAGAACAGAAGAAAAAGAAATACAGAGGATGGAGGAAGTAGGAAGTAGGAGCTCTCAGTCAATGGCAAGAGAGAGAGAAAGGAAAAAAAAAAAAAAAGGGGAAGGGAGCGGCCCACGTGTTGGGCAAAGAAGAAAAGAAAAGAAAAAAGAAGAGAGGGCAGACGTGGCCCACTGCCACAAGAAGAAGAAAAGAAAGGAAGAGAAAGATGATGAAGGAGAAGACGCAGCCAGAAGTAGACAGAAGTAGAAAAGAAAGAAAGAAAAACAAATGGGCCCGGCGGCCTTCCCTTAGGTCAAAGCCAAAAGAAAAAATAATAATAAAGGGGAAACAAATCGGCCCAAAGAAAGATGACGCGGCCCACTAAAAAAAAAAGGGGGGGGGGGGGGGGGGTGGACCGGCTCAGAGAAAGTCAACCAAGCCAAAGGTCAACCTCAAGTCCACCACTAGTCAACTCTCCAGTCAGCTACCGCCGGTGATTTTTCCGACGACTTCCGGCCACTTTCCGGCAACTTTTCAAGGTAAACTTTTCTAAAGGTTCCCGTTTTTGAAGTTTTTCATTCTTTTTCTTCTTTTTATCGGGAACTTGCAAACTCCCTTCTTCTACCCCCCTTTCTTCATTATAGGGGAGACCTGATTAAACCGAACTGTGGGGGTTCGTGCTCTCCACAAGCTTGGAGCTTGTAGAGTCCTCCAAACTTAGAGTTTGTTGAGATGTTATGATCGACCAAAAACACATCATTGTTTCGATCTAATCCAATTCCTCTTGGAATCAGATTTCTTGGAAGTGACTACGCTCAGGAATCCCTAAATTTCTTGGAAGCGACTACTCTCAGAAATTTCTATTGTTTTCGTGGTAGCCTTTTACGCTCCAAAACTAACCCTAATTTCTTGTTCTCTTTCAGGATGAGTAATCTGAACAAACTGGACTTCGCTCCATTGGGAACAACTGGCTCTGGATATCACAAGTGGGTTCGTGATGGTCGCCAGCATCTCAAGGCTGATGGAATCTTGGATATGATTTTTAAGCCTAGGCAGGACGTGCTAACTGTTGAGCAAGCTAAAGCTTTGGAAGCAAATAGAGTAGCCTTAGAGGCAAATAAGGAACGCCATCATCCTAATGATTCGTCATATGGATGATTCGCTCCAGTACGAGTATATGAATGAAGAAGACCCTAGAAGGTTGTGGGTCTCACTCGAAGAAAGATTTGGCAACGTCCGTGACTCTTTGCTTCCTGACCTAGAAATGAGATGGTATAGCCTCCGCTTCTGTGATTTCAAGTCAGTTATTGACTACAACTAGGAAGCACTTCGCATTAAATAATTAATGGACTTCTGTGCAAAAGATATCACAGATGAGATGTTGATTGAGAGGACTCTCTCTACCTTCCCCGTCTCTGCATTGATGGTTGCTAAGAACTATCGAATCGATGTTACTGCAGGATGGATCACAAGGTTTCATGAGTTTATTGGAGCTATGAATATCGCTGAAAAGCATGACAACATCCTTGTGAAGAACTATAATTTGAGATCCGTGGAAAGAGAGCATATTCCGGAATCCAATTATAGTCGCGCCCCTAAGAGAGGGCGCCAAGAGCAAAACCCTAATCTTAGGGATATTTCTGGACGTTCTGGTCCATATAATCGCTCTAATTGGGAAGGTAACAGTCAAAATAGACGAACACGGAACTGAAGAGGTCAACGTGGAAATAGAGAGAGAGGCAACGCCTCTGGCCATGTTGGTGGCGCCACCAATACTAAGAGTCATCCTAATGACGCTTTCAAAGCGCCTCAATCAATGGAGTCTGAGCACAGAGATGTCTGTTCTCGATGTGGAGTATCCGGTCATTGGGCACACATTTATAGAGCTCGTGAAGAAATTGTCACAGCCTACAAAGCATATTGTGAAGCAAGACACTATGTGAAACAAGAAGATCAAGAAGATGATTTAGAGTAAAGGGTTGAAGACTACAAATCTGGATGGGATCTATAGATCGCCAATTCTGTTTATGTTTTTATTTTTCCAAGAGAGTAATAGGCAACTGCCATATATTTTTGCAGTAAATGCCCGTGGTTTAGCCATTCTTCAAAGTAGACTCACCCAAATTAAGTGTGATGTCTAGGAAGGTTCTGAGATTAGTGGTACTTAAGCGAGTCTTGCTCCACCGACATCTCTCTACTCACCTGGTCACATTTATTTTGGAATTATCGAAAGAAGTTAGACGACTACCATTGTTTTGCATTAGCTAGCATTAGGGCTGGGCTCGGGTTGGGCCGGGCCCGAAAATTAGTGAGACCGAGACCGAACCCGAAATTGTCGGTTCGGGCCGGTTCGGTTTTTGAGCTTTTTCGGGCCCAAAATGCTAGTTCATCATTCAGCTATTCAGCTTAGCTTGTTTTGCTTGTTTTGGTACCTGGAAGACTGGAATGCATATCAAATTATAATGATGGGAAATAAACTCATTAACATAACTGTAATCAATTTGCAATAATCAAGTTTAGCCACATTTACCGTTAACAACACAAACTCAAGAGTCTAGAAATCCAGAATACATTGTCCAACAGAAAACAGTCCAAAATTTTCAATCATTTCAACTTAATGCTCAATGAATTGAAATTCAAATTACGAATGGTACAACTACAAGTGAAACATAAACACAATTTGCAGTTTTGTACAAATAGTCAAACTGCTCCACAAGTCCAGACCTCCATGACAACTCTACAAGCGCACAAATCTGCAATTCTGCAACTCTGTGCATTCACATTTCAAACTTGATCAGTTTACATTTTACAAATACAAAGTTAAAAAGTAAAGCAATAACATGTATAATGATCTAAAATATGCAGGTTCCCATACAAACATCAACACAATACCAAATCACAGAGATACACAATTAACAACATAGATACCAAATCACAAAGATACCGACACAGGAACACAACATTAAAGCAGTAACCAATAATCCAATATCTTTAAATTAACAAGTTAATAACCAATAAAATGCAGAAATTAATATCATTAAGGCCAAATGCAGAAATGCAGAACATTAACTAAATAAATGCATATTGCTAACTAAATGCATAAACGCACAGTTTTAAACAAAAACTGGGGCAGATTGCATAACATTAACTAACTAAAGGCAGTAAGCTCAACCAAATGCAGAAATGCACAGTTTTAAAGAATAACTGGGGCAGTACCTTATTTTGCTACTTTACTTTTGCCTGCATTACCTACCCTTGAATTCTTTGAAGCTTTAGATGATTTAGATGTAGATGGCTTTTCAGGCTGATCAATTGTACTAGCACCTTCCTCCCTTGCATGTTCTGCAAAACAACAAAAGTACAAAGTTTAAACAAAAACTGTCCCGATTTTGGTAGACATTACTACATTGTATTATAAACTTGAAATAAATTAACAAGGCAGCCATTCCAAAAATAAAAAACATACCATCCTCCACACTTTCATAAAATTCAATGTCCTCGATACTAGGAACATATTGAATGTTGTGGATGCTTTCGGATCTGATCCAATTTTGGTAGCATATCAATGCTTCCACTGTTTTGGGAGTTAGAGAACTCCTAAAGGGATCAATGACCCTTCTGCCTGTGCTAAAGCAAGACTCACTTGCCACTGTGCTCACTTGTATTGCCAAAACATCCTTGGCAAGGGCAGCAAGATTAGGATACTTGGCACCATTCCACTTCCACCACTCTAATATATCCCACTTATGAGGAATTGCAGGCTTCTCAATCGGGTCCAATAAGTATCTATCCACTTCATGTGCAACAACAGCTTCGTTGGAGTCTTTCAATTCTTTCTCCCAATCTTGTTCCATGTCCGCTATTTTTCTAGTAGGCTCAACCGTCCTTTTGGAGCTGGATTTGCTGCCTTGGCTAATTGAGCTTTCTCTACTCCTAGCTTTTCCATTTCCAGCCTTTGAAGACATCATTGAGGAGTTGTACAGATCACAAAGGGCCACTAGAAGCTCTTTAACCTCGGCAGACTTTATTTTCAGCCACTTATTGCAGATACTTTCAAAGTTTCTGATCTTGAACCTTGGGTTTAACACCAAGGCAATGAATAAAAGCTGATTGCAGTCTTCCAAGCTTCCAAAATACTTATCAAACTTCCCTCTCATCTTCACAGCCATATCGAACAAGATCATTTCAGTCTCTGAACCAGTGAAATCATACGGTTTATTGAACAATTCATCGATCTCAGATTTGATGGCCACTATATCATGAAAAGCTTTCCATGATGTTGGGTGATTTGAGGCACTAATCCTCATTGTCACATCACAGAAGACCTTTAAAAACCTCACAAAAACTGCTGCCTTTTCCCAGTCCTCTTTAACCGGTGGCCCCACCCTTTTTGTCTTCTGTTTCTTCCTTGAATCAGACCCTCCAACTTGCAGCTCATCCACTTCATCATCGATGTCTTCTTCCTCATCAAAGTACCGCGTGTACTTGCTGTCCTCCTCATCAGCCATTCTATCAAAGGCTTTTCGCAGCTATAATGCAGTCTTTAGCATTAGAAAGGTAGAGTTCCACCTTGTTGGCACATCAAGGATGCATACTTTCTTCGACTCAACCTTCTCATTCTCTGCACACTTTTTAAAAACATCAAGTCTTTGTCCACTGCTCTGAACATAGCGTATCACATTCCTAATTGAAGCAATTGATTTCTCCATCATTTTTAGGCCTGATTTGACAATGAGGTTCAGAATATGTGCAAGGCACCTAACATGCAGGTACTTGCCTCCAAGAATAGGCTGTTTCTCCCAGCCTAACATCTTCTTCCTAACGTACTCAATTGCAACCTTCTTTGCACTTGCATTGTCAACGGAAATTGTCAACACTCTCTCAACTTCCCAATCAAGCAAACATGCCTCCAACAACATCCCTATGCTATTGCCCTGATGATCAGGAATCACCCTAAAATTCAGTATTCTTTTGTGCAATGTCCAACCAACATCAATAAAATGGGCAGTCACCACCATGTAGTTGATATTTTGCACTGATGTCCATGTATCGGTGGTCAAGCAAAGGCAATGATTCCTTAACTCTTTCTTCAGCTCTAATCTGGCTGCTTTATACATGGACAGAAACAGTTTCACAATAACCCTCCTAGAAGGCACATCCCACCTAGGTACAGCCACACTACAAAAGTATCTAAACCCCAGCCTTTCGATGAAATTGAAAGGCAGTTCATCCATTACTATCATCTTGCAGGCTGCTTCCCTGCAAGCTTCCTAACTCCATTTCACCATCACCAACTCCTTAGTGCCACCGGTACTTAATTCCTGCTGCCCACTTTCTAAATCAACCCTACCCGGATATTTTTTGCACACTTCTAGTATATGTCTCCTAAGTGAACTAGTTCCATTTCCATAAGTATCAGATGCAAGATCAGTTCCACAGTAATTGCACTTAGCTCTCTGTTTAACACAAGTTTGAACTTTCTTACCATCCTTAATCTCGAACTGAGGCTTCTCAATCTTCTTGAAGTGCAGCCACACCCAAGATCTTCCAGCAGGTTTTTCTTCTTTTGCTTCTTCTTTTTCATCATCTCCAGCATTGCTCGGTCCAGCAGTTGCAGCTTGACCATGTTTTCTCTTCACACTAGCCTTCCTCTTTGAGCTTTTGAATGTTTTGGGAATCGTCTGAACCCTTGAAGCATCAGTTGGTGTTGGAAGAGAAATGACTTTTGAATTGGAATTGGAATCAGAACTTTGGGATGAATTGGAATCGGAACTGTGGGATGAATTCTGAGGAGAAGCCATGAAATGCTATGACTATGACAACTTTAAATACACATTCAATGGCCTGCATAAATAGTAAACAAGGAATTGTTAATTGCAGAAACTATATGAAGCTGCACAAATAGCATTACAGTTAACTCTTTCTAATTACATAGCAAATTTGGTTTCATTGCAGAAACTATAGTGGGGATGAAAAGGGATGTATATCATTGAAGCTACTCTTTCTAATTATATAGCTATATGAAGCTACTGTAAATCATTGTATCCCATTGGCTCAGAATGAAAAGGGATGTATATACTGGGGAAGTAATAAGTATAACATGAATGGGCAAAATCCCACAATAAGCAACTAAGGAACTTCACCATAACAAATACAATGCAACTTCGAACACCCGACTCATTTGAACAACTTAGGTGGTAAATACAAAACCCAACAATCCCTTCAACCATGAGACATTAAACTACAATAAGCTCAAGCAACAAGTAATGGGAAAACTTAATCAAAAAGAGATTCAAGGAAAGCAGTATTACCCCAGTCGTCCATATTGAAATTGTCTTCTGTTTTCTCAAATTAACGAACAAACAGCTATCTGCATATCAACACATCCATCATCAAAAGTCGGAAAACCCACAATTTCAATAATTAATCATTATCACTAGTCTTCTTTAAGACTCAGAAAAGCAACCAAGTTGTATTCGAAACTTGAAAGAAAAGCAACAGAATGAGTATTACAGTTGAATGTGATATGCAGTTAAAATTAAGTATTACAAAAATTAATGAACCCAGAAAGATCACCAAAAAACGTAAAAAACCCAGAAAGATCATAACTTTATAAGAAAAAAAGAAGAAAAATCCCAAGAGGATTACTCACAGAAATTAATCCCAGCTAAGATTTGTGCCAGAGTATTCCTTTTAACCGATATTGATGCCGCAGAGTGCAGACCATCAAGGCTCAGGGAGAATCGATGGCGACGACGAACTTCATTGGAGGAAGAGTTCGATTTTGGAGACTGGAGATCGAGACTGGAGAGAGAGGTTGAGACTGGAGAGAGAGGTTGAGACTGAGATTTGGGGCTGAGATTGAGATGGTATTGATAGTTCGATACTATCGACAAGCAAAGAGAGGGAGGCTGAGGTCGAGTACTCGAGACCTCAAGTTAGTCGACTGGAGACTAGGGCTGGACTAAAGGCCCTTTCCCTTTAGGGTTGTTTATATTTTTTTTTAATATTTAACTTATTATTATAACACCCAATCATGGACTGACATGTGGCAACTGCTACAGTATTCGGGTCGGTTCGGGCTTTCGGGCCCTGAAAATATGAAACCTGAGACCGAACCGATTACATGAATTCGGGTCGTGCTTTAGACCGAATCGAAAATTTCTATTCTAAAACCGAACCGAATCGGGCTTTTTTCCTCGGCTCGGCTCGGGTCCGGACGCCCAGCCCTAGCTAGCATTTTGGATTAGGTTTTCTTTAGTCAAACAGATAATGATGTAACTCTGTTGGCTTATGAATAAAAGTTCGAGTTCTTTTCATTATGACTCTATTTTGATTCTAAGCATATGACTTTGTGACTACGATTGCTGAGCCATCAATATTAATTCAAGGACATGGAATAGCCCAAGTTCCTTTGCCAAACGGCACCTTGATTACTGTCACATAAACTCTCTACGCTCATAGGGCAAATCACACCTATGAATAGCCAACAGATTCCATGCGAAAATGCATGTAGAGAACGGAAATGAGTTCCATTGCAATACCTCTAATAATTGCGAACAAAGGCGCATCTTAGAGAAGTTTATGTGTCTCTCTAGTGAATTCTATGTCACTATTTGACCTATTAATCCAATAAAGTTATGAGAGAAGATCTCTTAGATTTAGCCACATATTGGCTTTATCACGACAAGATAGATCATCCTAGTCATGATATGATGATCCATCTACTAAAGACTTCACATGGACATCATTTATTTCGAGCGAAATGAAGCATGAATCAAAAGTTGATTTCTGGACTAAGTGTGATCGACTCAGCTGCCTAGGGCACCGCCTCCTTCCACCACCAGCCTAGGGCTGGGGCAGTCCCTATCTATGACGCCATGGATGATGTCCATCATGGTGATGGCGCCTTAGGTGATGCTGCAATCACCAACTTGCTTCAAATAGCATTTCAGACGCTCAGGCCCAACCAAAATTCTCATTATTGGTTGCTTCTAAAACCTCTCGCTCGTTTTACAAAGCCCGTTCCTTAGGGAAATTAGGACTGAGACCGTCCTACGAAAAGGATATGAAAATACTCATTATGTTCTTACATAGAATCCATGGGGATTTTATGGACTGATTCAACCAACTTGCGGACGTTTAAATATCTCATGATATTGGTTGATACGCAAACACGCTAGTCACATGTTTTTCCATTGTCCACTTGTAATGCTGCTTATGCTATACTCTTAGCAAATATCATATGACAACGGGCACACTCCCTGGATCATCCTATTCCGTCAATTGGGCTTGGCGAAGCTAGCGAGTTTACATCGAAGACTTTCAATGGTTATTGCATTGGGACTGATGTTAGACATCACATTTCCATGAACACACCCAAATGGTCTCGCGAAAATGTCTACGATGGTAGTCCGGACATTGGTAATACACACCAATCTCCTTATATCCGCTTGGGATGATGCAATATCGCATGCAGCTATGCTAATTTGCCTACGACCCACCGCCACTCAATCTACCTCTGCATTACAGCTAGTGACTGGGTAAAAGTATCGTACTTACGCATCTTTGAGTGTGCCATTTATGAGCCAATTGCGCCGCCACAACACTCTATGATGGGTCCGTACAGACTAATGGGCAACTACGTCGGATTTGAGACTCCAACAATCGTCCAACACTTAATGCCCTTACAAGGCGATCTCCTTACCGATAGATTTGTGGGTTGTCACTTTGATGAAACAGTCTTCCCGTCCTTAGGGGGAGATAAGAACACGGATGTTCAGCAGGAACGACATGAATTGTCGTGGCCTGTCCCCACTATGTCTCATCTCGATCTCTACTAAAGTGATGAGATCACACATCTGCTGCAAATATGCCTGCAAGGAAGTACGTCCCTACAAGAGGACGTAGGGCCACCCTACATGGAGGTAGGCATGGCGCCAACGCCAAAGAGAGTGGCACTCTGGCGTTACAGGCCATGGCCCCAGCTAGGATGCGTAGGAGGCCCGTGGGTTCAAAGGATGCTTTGGCACACTCCAATCCTTTGATCATCGACACTCAAAATCCGTCTCATGAGAATCTTCCGGGTTATGGTTATCGTTGGGGGACGCCTCAACGTCAGAGCCTATTCGTGAGAATATAGAGCTCTATGAAAATTACACTAGTGTACATGAGACGTAGGATAGAAACTCCATCATAATTGATGATGTAGTCACGCACTTCGTTGCACATGAGTTTGTTGAGTCCGATGATATCGAACCACACTCCGTTGATGAATGAATGCCAACGTAGAGAGATTTGGCCTAAATGGAAAGATGCGATCCAGGTTAAGTTGGATTCTCTAACGAAGAGGAAGGTTTTAGAGCCAATGATGCCAACACCTCCTAACATAAAGTCTATTGACTGATGGGTCTTCGTTAGAAAGCGTGATGAGAAAAAGAGATGGTAATCTCGCCTTATGGCGCAAGGCTTCTAACAAAGTGCCCTGTAATCGACTACGATGAGATATATTCTCTCGTAATGGATGTCATTGCACTCCACTACCTTGTCAGTTTGATAGTTTCCGAATAACTGAACATGTAGCTTACAAATGTGGTCACTACGTATCTATATGGGTATCTAGATATGGATTATACATGAAGGTTCATGATGAACTTCTTTTACCCAAGTCAAGTGGCTCTAGACCAAGGAGCGCGTTTACAATAAGGTTGAAACGCTCACTAAAGTGACTACTTGATTGGGAAGGGATTTGCCCATGTGTTTCCATAACACGTTTCGGATTCTATCGCGGTTCATGTTGGACATGATCTTCATTAGAAGCCCTTAAAGAGTTAAGGGAAACCGCTGAACACTTGAAATCCGATTTTAGATGAAGGATTATGGGAGAACACGATTATGTCTCAGTTTGGAACTTGAGCATTGTATCGATATATGCTTAGGCATTTTGACAAGGTCAAGCCTTCAAGCACCCCCATGATCGTCCGTAGTCTTGATCCTGAAAAGGATCCTCTTCGTTGAAAGGATGATAATAAAGATGTGCTAGAGGCAGGAGTGCCTTACTTGAGTACAATAGGCGCATTATTGTACTTAGCTCAATGCACAAGACTGGACATCTCATTTGCCATGAACTTGTTAGCTAGATATAACTCTACGCCAACGCGGCGCCATTGGATTTGTGTAAAAGATATCTTTCGATACTTGAGATGTATGATTGATATGTGCTTGTTCTATCCCTACAAAGAGATGATGGATTTGGACCCATCACACACCAGGAACGCCGCCAACACTGGCCTGCGTCCACTATCCCCATCTCAAAACGACATGTGTTTTGGAAGGTTTTGCTGATGTTGGGTATCTCTCTGACCCATACAAAAGTCATTCCCAAAATGGTTAAGTGTTCACCATGGGTAAGACCGTGATATCTTAGAGGTCTACAGAAATAGACCCTAGTCGCTAGATCATCGAACAATGTAGAGATTATTGCTCTTCACAAAGTGGTTCGTGAATGTATATGGATTGGATCCATAATTACACATGTTCGAACAATTGTGGTTTGAAGTCTACCACAGATGAGCCTACGAGCATTTAAGATAATGTTGCTTGTTTTGAATAAATAAGCAAAGGCTACATCAAAAGCGACAACACCAAACATAATCAGCAACAACAGACTCTCCTCAAGATCAAAGTGAACTAGGTTCGATCTGAGGACAGTGTGGCAGACTTGCTCACTAAGTCATTGCCTAAATTCCACTTTAGAGAAACATGTTGGTAGCATCTTTTGTGGAAGTTATCCGAACTCCCATGACCGTTGTTATCAGGGGGAGATGCAAACATCAGGGGGAGATGTCTACATGTATGGTCTCAAAACATGAAGGGTGTGTTGTGCTCTTTTTCCTCTTTGACCGAGATTATTTTTGTCCTACAGGGTTTTTGTTACTCGGCAAGGTTTTTAATGAGGCAAAGAGAGAAGCACCACGTTTGGGCGACACAAGGGGGAGTATTAAAGTAAATCCAGAATATGTGTCTAGCTCAAACTCGAGGTTACTTGCTCTAGTTAAAATAAGGTTTATATTAGAGATATTCTCAGAGAATCTTAGGAGATATCCAATCAATGTACGATTATGTTTCCATGTACAACTCTATCTCTATGCTTGTAATCCTCTATATAAATAGGCCCCTATTATCAATGAAAGTACAACTCAATTTTCCTTAAAAAAAAGTACATATTTTTTTTATTAAAAAAAGATTGCCTATAAATATCAACAACTGATATTTGTTAGATCTGTTGGTTCACTTACATCGTCGGTGCATAGAAGAATTTTTCACAATCTAAACGAAATATGGCAAATCTTTAGGAAAGAAATTACCGACCCGACATTATTTAATACACTAAAATCATTAATAACTTGTTAATTTTAAGAGTTTACATTTATTCGTGGTGCAGACCAAGAGAAAAGACATTTTTGTGTTTTTCCTTTTTAAAAAAAAAAACATTAATTTTTGCTTAATGAAGATAAATCACTTTAGCTACCTCAACTATCTCTGACTATAGAGGGTATAATACAAACCACCTACTGATCATAGCATGGCATTCTTCAGGCTTGTATTTTGGAGCTGTGTGATCAGCTCCCTGCACAAATAAAAAACTCGGTAAATTTCTGCTCAAACAAATAGTAGTAGATTTCTAATCTAATACTTTAATAATATATATATATATATATATATATATATATATATTGTGAGCCCCTGTATTTCTATTTATTAATTTCGGGTTTTCATAGGGTTGGTTTCGAATTTTTTTTTCTGAGAGTTGGGAATTGAGCTAGTTCTTGTTGGGTAGGAACTTTTCGGTTAAGTTTGGAATTAAAGGTTCTTGTAGGCCTTTAGTATGGTCTGGTACAAGTTGAGTTTATAAAGATTTTTGAGTTAGGCCACGTTATTAAACATAGTGAGGGGGTTTAGTTAGAACAGCAGCTCACTTAAGAGTGCGTGAGCTGCTTGAGGTGTGTATCTGGGAATGAAACACGTTAGCCTTGGTTAGTCATGCGTCTACACCTCCTACCTACAACACTCACCACCTCACTGACAGCCTTCTCCACCTATATCTCTAGATTTTTCCGTCACTTGCATGCAAACCATCCTCAGAACCACAGATTTCACCCACTAATCTCATCTGCATCCACTATGCCAATAACCTCATCAGACGACAGAGATCAGACGACAGACATGTTGGTTTCTGTCGTCTGATATATTTTAACGACAGACGGTGTAAAAACTGTCGTCTGAATATAGCAACATACCATGGTAAGTTAGCTTTGAGAATTAGGTTTGTCTTCACACAACATTTATCTGTCGTCTAATCAAAGGAGATAAATTTGATTTCGGTTCGTGTTGTACCAGTTTTTTTTTGTTTTGTTTAGACGACAGATAACTGTCGTCTCGTAAATGGAGATAATTTTTTTTTCATAGCTGTTTGTTTTTTTGGCACAGCATGAAGGGATATATGCCAAATTTTAAAGCTATTTCTCTCTCCCCAACAAATTTAACCCTTTGAAAAATTTTCTATTCCACATCTGAGAAACCCTATCTATGTCGCTCTCCCTTAGGCACAGAAGAACCCAGCAGCCCCAACTCAACACAAATTTCTTGGCAGATCTCCCCCATTAAACTCTCCTCTAATCAAAACTGAAAACTCAATCTCCCCCATCTCTCTTCGACAAACACAGAACCCGGCCATCTCAATCACTTTTTCAAACCATACAGCCAAACCATCTCAATCCCTCTCACGAGTTCTTGTTGGTGTTAAGAAGATTTCAATGCTTTCAATCCTTATTGTTTCACTATTGTTGGGTAAGCCCTTCGATTCACTGTTAATCAATTTATTTAGAGTTTCTTTTGGATTGGGTTTTAGGGTTTTAATTGAAAATTTCTATTCAAATTTGATTTGTGTTTGCTGGGTTATATTCGAATTGGGGATACAAGGTTATCTTTTGTCTGGGTTATGTTCAAATTTCCTTTTCGAAGGTACGATTTGTCTCTGAAATCGGTGAAGGAGCTTAACCAACCCCCTGGATTCGAATTGCGGGGTGTTCGTGAATCAGAGAAGGAGATGATAGGTTAGTTAGCATTTTATTTCCATTTGCATTTGCACTTTTCGGGTCATAACCTATCTAAACTTTGTGGTGCACCTTTGCTGGGTTCACTCAATTTGGTGTTTCACTCACCTCTTTACTGGGTTTCAAGTGTTGTTGCTGAGAAACGCGCCAGAAAATCTATACTTTAAACACCAAAATCCCATTTCAGAGTTGCAGTCATTTCGGGAAGTCTCACCTTTCAGAAGCACACCTCAAGGTTTGAGCTTTTTAATTCTCTCACTTACGTTTTCTTGATCTTCGGCTCTTGTTTCTGTTTGGTTGCGGTGGAAGATGGAATTTTTGCCTGAACCCATGAACTTAAAAGCATTAAAGACTCCTCTTTTATACTACCCATTACATCCCACTTCGTGATTTAGTCGTTGATGGAGTTTCTCTGGGTCTTTCTGGTTGGTACCCGAGAAATTCAAGATTGAAAGTTGGGAGTTGAAAAGATTGAAGCAAGTTTCACTGTTGCAAATCTAATTTAATTGATTCAGTTATACTAGCACAAACCATGGACTGCTTTAGTCCTCTAGGCATGTGTATAACTTTTGTTTTGATTGCTTTATAGTTTTGAGTTGTTCTGATATTTTGAATGTGGTTGCAATTGCTGGTTCATGAGATTTGACTGGATGCTTTTGATTTTGCCAAGTTGTATATCTCCATTATTTGTGAATTAATCGTTCTCACTGTCTCGGGACTTTGTATTCATTTTGGTTAAGAAAGTTAAAGAGTCTTGAAACAATTACAAAGAAGTATTGATTGAGGGGAAGATGCATAAAGCAGCACCATTTTGTTAGGTTTTGAAACCAAGCTGCAGCACTTGTTATATATGTCAAAAGCCTACTAAAGCATATAGTTCTCTTAGTTTCTTTGGGTGACTTCTGTGCATCTTATAAGTGTTTCGGGTGTTTTTATGAGTAATAAATTAGTGTTATATTACTTGAGTAGATTGATACTCTAGATTTTCATTTTGGGTCCAGAAAAAAAGGGTTCCAAGATCAGTTAAAACCCCTTATTTGGGTCCTGTTTGACGTTAACACGGTGCTAAAATCCCACAAAACCCAATTTGATTATTGAATATGCCAATTTATGGTAATGTGCAATCCTTGAATAACATTGGATCTGTTTACATTCTTTTGTTTGTTTGGATTGTTTCATCAAACTGTACATTTTAGTCTTAGAGACCAGCAATACATTGGTCTGATTTAGCCTAAACCAGATTTAAATCAATTGATACCCCTGCCAGTCCTCTTCTCTTATAACATATATATGTATTTCTCATGGTGGAATTTTTTTTATTTTAATTGTCATGAAACAGAGGAAGAAGACATGGAAAAGCGTCTGATTTCAATCTTCAGCCATGGTTGGGCTCAAAAACTCCTCCCAACATCCTCCACTAAGGTTATCATCTTGTACATATGTATTTAGTCTATGTATTTGATACATTCTTCATGGGTCTAACAGTATCGGTGTAATCTTGGTTGGTCAATGTGGTATATAGCTGAACTCAGGAAAGGCTGTTACTGTGGGACTGGGTGGACAGAGTACAGCAGGTTACAGTACCCAAGTCAAGCAAGAGTATGTTTCTTTACGCTGTTTCTCTATTTTCTCCTATTTGTGAAGATATTGTCACCTTGGTTTGTGTGTTTTTTTTGGGTATTTTGTCACTTAACTTTTGCTATGAGAGATCAAATAGAAAAGGAAACCTTGTGATTTTCACTGATGGATTTTGTGCACATCTCATTTTTATGATGGTGCCTTTGTGGATGCATTCCTGATGAAAATGAAAAACAACAAAGAGCTTCTTATGAATAAGAAAATCTGGTCCTGGAGATCTACTATTTTCAGGAGAGTTGGAAAACGAAAGGTTGCTGCTCCAGTTGAATGAGTTGATAAGAGTAGCAAAGGAAAGACCATTTTTTCATTGGTTTTGCTAGCATCTCATTGATGGGTCAATTTAGTTTTGTCATGTTTTCTTCAATTCAATTGTGTTTGTGGGTTTTGTAGATTGGATTTATTGAAGATTTTGAAAGCATGTTTCTGAAATCTTGGAGAGAAGACCATTTGAGGCAAGAGCCTCTTCTTCTCCTTTCATACTTCCAGAAAGGTCAATTATTTTTTTCTTAGGCTTTAGGTGTCCCATGTTGTTTGTTGATTAATAATTGATTTTGTGTCTACAACATACAGAATTGGATCGAAGACTTATTTTGGAAACAACTTGATATAAATTACCTTGGCATTCCTAATGCAATGGTACTTATTGCAGTGAAGGTTCTCCACTTGTTTGCTTGCAGTGAAGGTAATAAATTACCTATTACTGGCTTGCCTCTACTCATTCATATGGACTGAGGGAAGATGAATTGTGAAAAGGTCATTTTATCTTTTAACAGTACTTTTAAGTTTAGAATATATGATTATTAGTAGGCAATTATTAGTATCTTCACCTTGCAATCTTATAGTAGCTATACAATCTTATAGTAGCTATAAACATACTGAACTGTTGCATGTGTTCAAAAGGCAGAGTGTTGATGATAAAGTTCAGAGAAGAAGACATAAGACATATCATTATGCTCTGTGTCAACCAGTTGAATGAGAGCCAGACTTATTTCTATTGTGAAAAGTGGTCATTGGACGTTGGCTGTTGTGAATCTGGATGAAGAAACCATTCACTTCATGGATTCGTTAAAGAGGCTACTTCAGGCTAGATCGATTTTACTTTGTTGAATATTTGAAACAATTGATGTAGTTTGGTGGCTGCTTGAAGTGGTAGTACAATTTTTGCAGTGTTTATCAATGGATATGTTGTTAGTGGTTTCCAGGTTTTTTATGAATATATGGTACAAAGCGATTTCCACTTTCTATATGAATGGTATATTTTGGTTTATATTTTCAGGTTCTGATGAATGTATGCTACATTACTGTGGTTTCCTGGTTTTAGAATGTATGTTGCTTTATTAAGAAAAGAACAGCACATTGAAGCCAAATTCTGTGATTGTAAACTAAATCACACAACATAAAAAGGAAAACAACTAAACATCCAACAACAGAATTCAAGCAAAATTCTGTTGTTTGAAACAACCAGAATCCACAGATTATTTTTGTGTAAAACATTTCACACGACAAATGTAACAAAGAAATTTTAAAATTCTACACATTCAGACGACATTTTATTGTCGTCTCACATTAAAACAGACAATAGATTTTTTGTAAAGTCTGTTGCTAGAGTTTGACAACAACAACATTTGACTGTCGTTTTATTTCATATCTAACCACATATACTTACAATTTGTGCATATTTAAGCACATTCAGACGACAAATTTTTTCTAGGTGTCTGTCGTCTGAGTGAATTTCTGACGTCGGACTTTACCCGTCGTCTGAACGTCAATCAGATATCAGCTTACTAGACGACAGATTTTTTACATATCAGACGACAGTCATGGTCTGTCGTCTGATGATGTTATTGGCATAGTGATCCACCCAAAACCCAAATCACCTTTCTTACCCAACCTTGCCAAGAATGGAGAAACCAACCATGGCAACGGGTTAGAAGCCATTGAAGTCCCCATCTTCTTTTGTTGCCGAGTGTAGAAGCTTGGGCTTTGGAAATTAGATTGAGATCAGTTCACTCTTAAGGTAATCTCAACTCATCCCTGGTATTCACTTGGTATTTCGATTTGATTATAAGACTAGGAAATTTATAGTTCTTCTTAAATCAAGGTTTGGAATTGAGGAAGAGTAGAGAATTGGAGCTGGAGGTTGATCGAAGGCCTTTGCCAGTTAAAAGGTGGGATTGTGTAGTACATAAATAGAAGAAGAAGGATTTTGGGTGAAGGTACTTGACTGGGTATAGATCAAATTGAGGTAAGAAGCATTCTTGGGTATGTTTATAATTAAAGTAGAAATCTGGTCAGCTTTTAGTGGTGGTGTAGGTTACTATAATTGATTAATAAAGGATCTTTGGAATATGTTCTCTGAATGGTGACGTCCAGCAAGACTAGTCAATGGTTTGGTCTTGGTATATGTATATTTATATACATAATTGTGTGTTGTGGGAGCCAAAAGTGTTGGACGTGATTGTTGGGTGAAATTGTCTCATTGTAGAGTAAGTTGCAGATTCGGTTGAGTTTGGCAGAAACTAAATTATAGTTAAGGGTTTGGTTTGGCCTTGTGGAAATTAGTTGTTCGCTTGAACTATTTACGTGACTTAGGATTGGTCGAAATTGGTATATAGGTGAAGGATAAATTATTGTTCTAAGGAAGTTACTAACTTAGAATTGTTGGGTTTAGGATTCCAGTGACCAAGGCTTAACCAACGACGGTGATAGCTCAGAGATTGTCTAAGCACGGATTCCAGGTAGGGGGGACTCACCTACGCCTCGCTAGAGTTTTCTTTACATATTCGTTTTAAGTGTTGCATGACTTATGCACGGTTTCGGTATGTTTTATTTATATTTATATTTCTACTTTATTTCGTTTTATCTACACATAAATAACTATTAACGTGTCGGGCCGTGCTATACGGTCAAGTGAGATGACTTGAGAGCGAAGGGTGGCTCTGACTTCCTTGGGTTCGATCCCCAAAACCTCCGGAGGGTTAGTTACGCCGATCGTCCGAGTATTTCCGAATGTAATGACCGGCCCGGTACATGTGTGTAGCTAGGTAGTGGAAGCTCTCGCTACTCTTACCTGGTAAACATTCTATTTGAGGTAAGGCCGTGTAGTTGGCCTATGGGACCAGTCATCTGGTTTGTGAGCTATTGGGATCCCGTCTACGAGTCGTGTACTTAATGATTTTCTTTACGTTATTTTTATGTTTTACGCATTTCTAAGTTCGTGATAATCCTTTACTGCATGCTATTTATAAAACCTAGTGGGGTTGAGCTCCTCTACTGGGCGATGAACGTAGGTGATGCTCACCCCTACTTTCCCTCCAGGAACTGAGCAGGAGCTAGCTGAGGACCAGACTTAGACACTTGGGTGTTGGCATCGTCAAGTTGTGAATAGCTTCTTTTGGACTTGACTGTTGGTTTGGCAGGTGTTGATCAGTCTCCCTCTTTTTTTTGAAATTGTGAATGGAACCTTTGTAAATTTGTTATTATCCGCCTGCCTATCTTTTGGTGTGTATTACTTAGCGTAAATCTGAAACCCGAACTTTGGACTCATGACTTTTGTGGAATGTAAATAAAGTACTCTTTTGTTGTAAAATCTTTACGCTTCCGAATCGTACTCTCAGCCTCAATCGTAAACGTTTTTCTCACCACAATTCTAAAAGGCCTTGCAAGCTTTTGTGGCATGGGTTTGTGGCACAAGCTGCAGACTCATGTTCAGAGGCTTGCTGCGCTGTAACATAATCCTTCCAGGGCGTTACATATATATATATATATATATATATATAAATAATTGATAAATTGAATCATGAAAACGTTGCCAACAGACTTGTATATTGCAATTAAAATAAAAAAGTAACAGAAACATTCAATGCCGAAAGAGACATAAAGGCATGACCAACATCTCAACATGATCTGATGACCCACGTGATTATCCAAACTCCCATGTCCCAAATTCCAAATAAAATTTAAAAAGGGAGTAGCTACCAAAAGGCCAAGAGTCCAAAGTCCAAAACGTGTCTTGGTGTTATCATTAAGAGCTGCAGACACATGCTTTCTCTATTTGATTTTGTGAACCTTATGCATATTTTCAGAGAATGCAACGGCACTGCAGATGCTCTTGCTAAATCGGGCCTTGATCATGACCATGGTGTTGTCGTATTTGACTCCCCTCCTCCCCATGTTGCTTATGCATTTCTTGATGATCTCTGTGAAGTCTCCAGATGAAGGTCTTGTGTTAGACCTGCAACTTAGCTTTCTTTTTTGTCTTGCTGTGTTTGGGTCTTTTTAAGACCTCCTTGTAACAAAAAAAAAAGTCCAAAAAGTGAAGAGATAAACAAAAAAAAAATGTGAAGAGAATCAGAGATGAACTGATGAAGAAAAGCTCTGATTTATCTGGCTGAGATGAACTGATAAAGCACTAGAAGACAAAATCTCTTTCCACCAGTAAACAAATCGGACCTGGATTCTCTGCTAGAGAATATAATGCTAAGAAATGCTTGGATTTTTATGAGAGCCTGCCACATCATCTTAATAAAATCTGATGGCTGAGATGAAAAATTTACAAGAGCCCATCTGGTCTATGATCCTCATCTGGTTATAAAACAACTACCAACAACTTCCATTCTCTATGACGAAATTGTTATACCCGTTTTGGAGCTTCAAGAGTCCTCTTGAGTAGTCCTTGAAACACTTGCAGAATCCTACGAATCATGATAATCTCATACGAGATTTGTCATTGTCGAATACTTTCTATTATCTGGTTGTTCTTATAAATTGAATTCAAATGAGTTTTGTTCTTACTGTGAGATCTTTCATGAATTTGAGGGTATTTTATGTTTAAAGAAAAAATGGCTATTTTGTGTTTAAAGAAAGATGGCTGCAACTCTTTTCATTGAGAAAGTTGTCAGTTTCAGTTTTAGTTACAAAGAAGGGGAGAGAGAAAGGGAGGGAAGGGAAGGGAAGGGAAGGGAAGAAGAAAAAGAGGACACGATATGGTGCTTCAAGTCCACCAATGTGATTTTGTAAACTCTTTATTATTAGCCGTTGTATTGGCTAATGCTGATGTGGTAGCCTAATAGCAAATTATAGCAGATCATAGCAAAAAGAAATTATAGTAGAGAAGCTAAGTCCAAACAAATCATTTTCTCTATATTTCTACTTCTCTTTAGTTTGACCAACAAGTACAATATAGGTTAGTTTTTTTTTCTTCTCTATATTTTTACGAAAATTTCTGTTTTTAATCTTTTGGGTTTAAAGTTGTAATTAAAGTGCCAAGTTTGGTTATTGTTGTATGGTTTAATAGTTTAATTGGATTAGAAAAGATTAGCCTTTAGCAAGCAATCTCGATACAAGATGATGATTCGTTTGAATTTGTTCATCGATTAATTTTATCTGTTCTTGTTTATTTGGTTTTGTTTATATATTTTCACTGAATTGAATAGATTAACTTCATATGATTAATTAAATCACCATGTTAAATAATTGAAATTTATTTTTGAAACAAACATGGAAAGATTTTATAAGAGAATATCGGAGTTGCCACACCTTAGAGAAACAAATATTGGTAGTTCAAAGAGAAGTTGTATAGAAATCAATATGGCAGATCTTCCATCAGATCCTGGCTTGAGAACTCCAATTTCATATTATGATCCAAATGTTCGAGATGAAATTCGAAGACATTATTTACAGCAAGGGCATTGTCAACCAAAAGATCATGAATTTCCTTATACTCTTTTTGGGAATAAGCAACGACAATTCAACCCAACTTGGTTAGATAAATTTCTGAATTGGCCGGTTAGAATATAGCATTGATAAAGATTCTGCATTTTGCTTGTGCTGCTACCTTTTCAAGCCAAATAATGGTGAACAAGCTGGTGGGAAATCATTTGTTGGTAAAGGTTTTAACAACTGGAAGAAAAGCGAAAGACTTGGATAACATGTTGGAAATCACAACAACTCTCATAATCAGTCTTACAAGAATTGTGAAGCTTTGATGAATGAAAAGCAACATATTCAAAATATTGTCATCAAGAAGAATATTGGAGATCGAATTAGCTATCGCATATCACTTGATTGCATTCAATTCCTTTTATGTCAAGGACTTGCATTTCGTGGTCATGCTATGTTCGAGTAGTCAAGTAACTAAGGTAACTTTCTTGAATTATTGACTTTCCTTGCTGATCACAATGAGGAAATTAGAGCTGTTGCTTTGAAAAATGCTCCTGAAAATCTTAGATTGACTTCACCGAAGATCTAGAAAGATATTGAAAATGCATGTGTGGTTGAAACAGTTAATGTTGTTATTAAAGACATGGGAAATGTTGTATTTTCTATTTTAGTTGATGAATCTCGTGATGTATTGTAGGTATAAGGTTTACACTTGATGTGTTTGCATCCCTATACAAAGTACTGAAGAAGCCTACAAAGTTCATCATAATTGATCTTGTAGAATTTCAGGTAATTTCATCTCATGCATAAGCACGGGATTGCAACACATGTTGCAATCCTCGAGTCAGTCCTAGTCAACCCTACATTTTTGGGAGTCCGATTTTGGAAAGTATCTTTTGGTTTTTAGATGTTATATTATAAAGATATTTTCTAACTGATAAAATCGTGCTTTTGAAGTCCTAGATGATTTAGGATTTGTTTATTTTAATTGGTTATCTTTAATCAAAAATATCTTTTCCTAATACAAATATAATTAGGGTAGAATCTTGGTTGATTGAGTATTGTGTTGGTCCCTCATATATTCAGAAAACTTACGGTCATAGTTGGTGACTAGAGACAAGAGTCTTGCTTGCCTAAGATCGAGTTTCATAGAAGTTCAAAACACTTATTCTATGTAAAAGTGTCTCATTCAACATTCATATACATGCATTGATTATCTCGAGATCAGTAGAGAAGATTGGTGTTGCAAGAGGAGCGATATTTGTAGATTGTTCAAGTGAAGAAGGATATCAAGGTTGAAGGAAAACTTCTCATTAGTTGAGTCTAGTGATTATAGTCGAGCTAGTGCTACTTGTGTTAGTAAAGAACATATCCTTTATCATAAGTAATTGATTTTATTTGGGTTCTCTAGAGTAAGAGTCCCGCAGTGTTTTTTAATCTTATATTTAAGGTTTTCACTGCGTAAACAAAATCTTGTGTTCTGTTTGAATTTTTTATTTCTGCCCAGTAAGGATTGAAACGTGCCTATCAATCCCCCCCCCACCCAAATTCACGTTCTTCCTAGTATTTTCACTTGGCATCAGAGCATGTTCTAAGCTTTTTAGTAGATCCGAGGACATGTTGGAATGTGAATATAAAAGAGCCTCCAGTTTGATAAACTGCCCCCCTTTGTTTGATGGTGAAGATTACTCACAATGGAAGATCATGATGAGGGCATTCCTCTAGTCTTAGGATGAAAATATGTGGAATATAGTTGAGACTGGATGTGAACACCCAACCAAGGTAGAAGACTCAAAGAAAGTATAAGGGACATGTGCAAGAGTTCTTAAGCCTTGGAAGGAATGGATAGAAGAGGAGGTTCAGAACAGAAGTTGTGATTACAAGGCACAAAATTCCATATTCACAGCTTTATTCAAGAAGGAGAGGATGAAAATTAGTCATTGTGACACTGCTAAACAGGCATGGGATCTTCTTCAGGTCACTTATGAAGGCAACAAAAAGGTTAGAGGCCAGAAACTTCAGAGACTTGTCTTGGAGTTTAAGAACATGCAAATGGGGGAGGATGAATCAATAGATGACTTTCATGCTCGTCTTCTAAATGTGACAAGTCAGTGTCATAGTCTTGGTGATCCTTTTGAAGAGCATCGAATTGTCAAGAAAATCCTTAGATCTCTTTCATCAAAGTTTCAATCCAAACAGACAGCCATAGAAGAGGCTCAAGACCTGGACACCTATTCTCTTGATGAATTAATAGGTAATCTCAAAACCTTTGAGATGAGGATCAAGCCCGAGAAAAAGGTAAAAAATGTTGCCTTTTCTTCTGTTAAATTGAAATATGTGGGTGATAATGGTTCTATGGATTTTGCCTTACTAACCAAAGAGTTTAAAAAATTTATTAAAAATAAAAATTCTTTTGGTAATACTTCAAAAAGTTCATCTGATCAAAAGAAAAACATTGTTGAAAAACCTAAATGTTATGAATGTGGTGGTATTGGTCATATCTCTTATTATTGTGGAAACATAAAATATAGGTCACGAAATAACAGGGCTCTTAAGTCAACTTGGAGTGATAGCGATGAAGGCTCTCAATCTAAGAATGAAGAGGTAAATCTTGCTCTTATTTCCTCTCTTAATATTGATTTTTTTGATGATTCTGACTTGGAAGATTGGTTCCTCGCATATCACAAATTGCGAGACACATATGTGTGTTACCAAAAACTATATGCGAGACTTTATATTTGTTATTATTTTTAATATACAAGGCTTCGTTTACGTTGCATATTTCATATGCGGGGCTTGTATATTTGTCGCATTTTCAATAAACGATGCAATTCGTTCCTCGTGTATGACATCTTGCGAGCCTTTTTTTGTTGTTGCAAGAAATAACTGCAAGGTTTCATTTTGTTGCATATATTAATATGTGACACATATGTATTTGTTGTAGAAAATTATATGCGAGACTTCTTGTATGTACGTCTCCTATAATTTCATCGAGGAACTAATTGCTTCGCATATTGAAAAATAGACAACCGTATAATTTCGTCGCTTTTGACAATCAGTAAAACACATTAGGCAACAACTGGTTGTGACAATTTAGAGTCATCGCATTTTCAATTAAGAGAGAAAACTAGCCATTCCTAAAGGTACCAAATGACGAGGAATTTTACTTTTGTCGTTTTTTATTCTATAATCTATAGCAAGAAAATTCATTTTCGTAGCATTACATAGATAGTAAAGATGAGCCGACAAAATAAGATACATTAACCCAAAATTTTCTTTACAATCAATACCAATTCAAAATTGCTAGATCAATAATAATTCAAAACAGTCTAGAGATCCTTGTGTACTAAATCCAACATACTAGTAGGCAAATTATTGGTTGTTGGTTTGCTTGAAAGTGATGCAATGAACTCCTCATCTTTTTGGCATGCTCCTGATCACTTCCCCAAATCTTGGAATATTGGCTACTTGCTCTTGCACTTTGAACTCATCACTGGAGACGCATCTGCCACGCTGAAAGTTATTTTTTAGAGGTTTTGTAGAGGCCAGTGGCACTGCAGGGCAAAACAATGACTTAGTTCTAAGAATTGAGAGTGCTTGACAATGAATAGATTACTTGGCTTAAAAACAAGAATAGTGCAAACTTACCTCCACTATGATACAAAGTTCTCTTGATCAAGAAGTAATTTGAATGATAGCTTCATTGCATCTACCAACCTAGGATTCACCAGACTCCATTACTTGATAGCTTCTACATCATGCCTCCATAGTATCAGAATAGCAAGTATGCGAGTTTTCTACCCGAAATTGAAAAAAAATATTGATTAAGTAAATAGAAAATAGACCAAATTACATGTTGAATTGACCAAGAAACAATCACCTCAGTTGTGGTGCTAGCCAAAGCAAGTGGACTGTGCTGCATCAAAAAGCTTCATTTTATTCCATAGTCCCTGACCAATTGTATCACTAAAGTCACAAGTTCCAGGATAAACAATTTCATATTCACTCTAACTGAAAAGTAGAAATATTGTTACCTACCCTATGGAGACCCTCATATTCACAGTTCAAAGAAATTATAAGGAACCAAACATAGCTCCCCACCAATACATCTTGAAACATAGAAACTCATGCATTGTCATATTCATTAACAACCAACCTTGGAAGATAACCAATTATCATAAGAAAGCCCAAAAACGTTCAGAACACTAACCTCCATTTCCAACACACATATCATTACTCAACAAGATCTCTTTGAGCCCACCCACATGCTTCATGACCCAACCTCACATTACCATCCATGATCACAAGATTCACAGCTACGTGCTTTGCAAATAAGGCTACGGAAATCAAGTAAATGTACCATGGAAAAGATTGATGAATTAGAAAACTCCACCACTCTCAAAGCAGACCCTCATAATCATGAGCAGCTTGCAGCGTATTTTGTTCCTTGTAACCAAGAAAGAGGATTAGCTTAATGACTGCATATAAAAACACCCTATAAAATACAATCAATCAATGAACAATATAATTAAACAATAGAAAGATATAATTAACCAGAAGCAGTAAACTCACCTCTGTTTTTCTTCGTGAAGTGAGGTGCGGAAGGTGGTGGCTAGAAAAATAACCCGGTCCTATAGAACAAGAACGTCACTGAAATCAAATAGAACATGACGTTCCTCACGAACAGCGCCAGGTTCTTAAAAATTAAACCACTAATCATAAAACCTCATTTCACTACCAAAATCAAGAGAGGCCTCTCACTCATCAATCCATGTTCTGCATGATGTTCCGCCATCAACTTGGTGCCTTTGTCCTTATCGGCATCGGCTCTGCCCTTGACCTTGCGGTCCAGCAACGACTTGCGGTCCTTGTCGAGCCTGAGCTTGGTGATGAGAACCTTGGAGGGGTTGATTCCGATGTTAACTGATAGGAGCATAAAATGCGACAAATATAATGTGCAACCTTTACACTTTCCTTAGCTATTTTCTTTAAAAAGTCAATTTTAACTTTGTTTTCTTTTTAGGTAGCTCATGAAATAGTTCAAGAGAAATAGGAGCTAAAAAGGATCAATGGTGCCATGGATCATGGAGTACTGATGTAGTGGACTAAGTTGATCAATATTTTAGCTAGAAATTACAAGGAAAGTCTACGAAAATCGTTGTGCACAACAGTTGTTGCAAAGTAGAAAACTACAGTTTCAGAATCAGCATTTTGGGAACGATTTTGAGGAGCGATTCTTGCATTCTTCCAGTTGCACCTTTGCATAAATGGCCAGCGATACTTCAAGACATGATGTTATACTTTAATAAGAGCCAAATATCTGGTCAGAAGTGTCATCGAGGTAGTAGGAAGCCAAGTTAAAAATAGGCTTCCCGATGAGGCAGAAACTGTCAGCTTTTCACGAAGCTTTTTGGGAGATCTTTTCCAGCGACTTTCTTGGAGTTTTTCCAAAAGATTATTGATTATTCTAGAATATATGATGTTATAGAACACGTAGGAAGATGAAGTCGTTCCTTGTCCAAGAAGGAAGCTTCAGAGATAGAAATTGAGTCCCAGTCAAAACAGGACAGTTTGGCAGAAATCTTCTTTGGACGGATTCTGGGAGCATTTTTGGAAGGTTATTGCTGCTGCAAATATTAAGGAGAGTTCTAGAATAATTCTACAAGATTATGACAAGATTACCATGGTTTGAAAATCATTTAGCTGAGCACCAATTAAAGGAATCCTCAAGCAACTAGGGAAGGTTGTCAAAGCATTGTTGAAGAAGGAAACTAGGGCTGCACTTCTCCTGTATATATTGAGCTTCTGCAAACGTTGAAGAAGATCACGCCTTTCAACTTCTCTTCTATCTCTCTTTCTCATTCATCCGCCACCATATTTTTCTTCTTTTTCTCTATTTGTTCTATTTTGGTTTTTAAAACAATGTGTAACTAACTATCTTTTTGTTAGGGGCAAGGTTTGAAGCCCCAATTATGTAGAACATGTGTTTTATTTAATCTAGTTTCATGATATTTGGTGTGAATTGGTTGTTTATTTCTAATTGATTGAAACCTTTTGCATGTGTATGTTTTATGGTCGCGAACATATGATTTATGCATGTAATTGGAGCTAGGTTTAGAAAATAATTCACCTAATCATCTTGTATTCTAATCCACAAGTATGCAAGGCTTTGGACAAAAGCTGATGTCTTAAACAATTAGAAGAGCATGCTAGGTAGACGTTCCACACTAGACTGCAACTCTATAACCTATCGTTTCCATGAGATCTTAATGCTTCAAATATGTTGACACTATATGTGTTGTTGATCGGATAGCGTTCTATACCTTGATTGCATGTTTGATAGGCTTAGCTATTGTGCGTTCATGTAGACTAAGTAATTAGGGAAACATTAATAAGGGACATGATATGCTCCGACTTGTTTCTTGGTTGGTTTCTGTTCACACCTTAGTAATTGAAACTAGGTCAACTTAACATTCTTCGAAAGTAATTGGTGGTGGATTTCCGAGTCTCTAACATGTTCTCCATCTTATTTTCTCAAAACCTAAAATAAAAATCGTTTTCCTTTTATATTATCTTTTATTTTCGTTAAAAACCAAAACCCCAAAAATATTGTTCTTATTTAGGATTGCAGAGCCCCTTTCTATCCCCTTCTGTTTCCTGCCATTTTTTTCTCACTTTTCTAGTGTTTGACGTTTTGTTTCATATTTTGTTTGTTTGATTTGTGTTTTAGTTAGTTTAAATTAGTTTGTTTTTATTTTGTGTGAATAATTAGTTACTCTCAATCTCTGGCATCGAACGATCCTTGCTTACTCTATATTGCTAACGACTATATCTTGTAGGGTTAAGTTGAGCGTCTATTTTGGGCGTATCATTAACCGTGGAGCCATTGACCTTCTCGGGGTGATACGCTCCACGTGGATGACCTACTTGCGGCGGTAGATCTGGACCTTGCCCTCCCAACCCTTGTAGGTCCCACGCACGACCTGGACCTCGTCATCCTTGAGCACCGGCATGGACTGGACGTTGTACTTCTACAGAAGGTCGGAGGAGAGCGGCACGCTCATCAAGACTAGGCGGAAGCTCGACGCCGCCGTAAAGTTGGCCTTGCGGCTCTTGCGCCTGTAGCTCGAGACGCGTGGGATCCTCTTCATCTTCTCTTTCTTAGGGTTTCCTCTGCTCTCTCTGTTGTGGTGCCTCTCTCTCCTCTGTGATGGCAAATGAGAGTGTGAGGTTTCGAGCGGCTTTGATGAGGATGCAAGGGGAAGTGGTAGAAGTGATTAGGTTTTTATTTTCATTTTTTACTTTTATTTTGGGATAGAAACCCATTCATTTTTATGCATTGCGCATTTCTTTTCTTTTTTCTTTTGAATATTTTTCCTCCAAAATCTGGTATTTATATATTAAAGCTTTAAAGATTAGGATTTTAAATTAAGATTAGGTTAGATGAAGTTCAATTTGCCTCCAATCTACAAAAAGAATAATTTAAAATTTTAGACTTGTTTAAGCACACTGCCACCAGGGGGCATTATTTAACAAATTTCATGAAGAGTGAGATTGTGACATTTGAATTGTAGTCTGACAACTAAGCTAGGATCTTGTTTTCGTAGTATAACTCTTGTCGCATAAAGAAAAAAAAAATCAACAACTATTAATGCCCCGATTTGGTACCACTGTATAAGGCTATAATCTCTAAGTCAATTCAGAAATATAGTAGTATGTAGAAATCTAAGAGATTAAAATAAAAGTATGCTTATGGGGAAATGCAACTCTTAGAAGATGTGATGTGATCGACTTATTTTCTTTGTCTCTTAGTAAGTTGATGTTACGAAGTGTCCTTGTTACTTACACTACTCACTTGATTCCCTGCTTAATTGTAGTTCATCTCCATTAGATCTAAATCAAATAGTGAAGAATAAAAATCGATCTAACTATGCTCACTTGCCCATTCGCCCCTCCTTGTGGTTGAAATTTTGACTTTGAAGTTTCTCATTGTCATGAAAATTCATAGAAGCAACACTATATCTCTGTTCGATCAACCACAAACTAGTCTCTTTGTACTCGTCTATCAAAAAAATGAGTTAGTTCAACTAATCTTAGTATGCCACTTCTACGAATAGCTCTTAATGCTGCATCTGAGACCCGGGCCCTTTATCATGACTTCTGCTCCTTGCATACCTTGATCCACCACTGTTCGAATAGCATTTCCTGCTGCGGTTTGAGCAGCAAATGGTGTCCCTCTTCTTGTACCCTCGAAATTTTATTTTTCTTTGAAATCTTCATATAATTGAAACGATTTTTCCTTCTCCAGGATTTCTCTCAAGAGGATCACTCCTCAGTCAGAATCGCCTTGAGGAGATTTCTCTGTACTTGGATCACTTTTTTTCTTCCTATTTTACAAATAATTCTTCATTTTACTAGGATATATCCTAAATATCTAATATATCGAAGATATTTGACGATATTGGATAAATTTTGTAGAAACAGTGGAAGTTAAAATATTTTTCCTCTATGATATTATTAGTAGGTTGTGAGAAAGTTCAAGTTGTTACATAATCATTAAGCAACGACCCATAAAAATTGTTGCCTAGTTAGTCTTTTGTGAGAAAATTAGAGCTGTTACGTAAACATTGATGTGTTCATATTTTCCTATATTTCTTTGCCTCTTAATCTTAGTATTTATGATTAGTCCTCCTTATTTCGAGTCATTTATGTTGTTATAGTGTTTTTGTAGGTTTGTCTCATAAAGAGAAGAAAAGAAGCTAAAATGAGCTAACTAGGATTGAAAGACGCCCAGGTCCCAGAATCTATCCGTGCAGAATACCCAACTTCACCGAATTACTGGGAGTTACCCAGATCCAATCAGTCAATGAGCCTTATATACATGGAAAGCTACGGATATCTACTTTCTGCAGAATTTTACGGATCTCGATTTCGATATTTCTGGAGAAAGTTATGATTATTTGAGTGAAGATAGGTCGGACAGGAAATCTGCTAGGGAATTTACAACCATTCGTGGAGAACTCAAATTTCCATGACACAAGATCATCAATCCTAATGTTTCAAGCAAGTTAATTCAGATGAGGATTCAATGATGAACTTATTCCTACTTCTACAAGAGATATTTCAAGGTTTTCCCATTCCAAATGAAGAAAGGAATCTAAACCCAAGTTTTACAAGGAAACATGAAGCCAAAGATGAGCAGAAATCTTTCCTATATAAGGGAGCACGAATTTACATGAGGAAAAAGTCTCGGAAGCACAATGTAGATGCCTAAGGAGCAGAGACGACTCATCCATGTTTCCCTTCTTTTCCCTTTCATTCTTTTTATGTTCTTTCTATGTTTTATTAAGTTATATTTTGCTAAACCTTTTTCTAGGGTTAAGATGATGCCCTATCATGATTGTTTATGTACTTTGATGTTATATTGATGGATTTATAGTTTCTTTATAATGAATTCTTAGTCACTATTTGAATTGATGCTTTATGTTTAAGTTCTTTGATTGATCACCTTAGGCCTTTGCATCTAGTAATTAGAAGATGAATTTGAGGCGTACCTGCAATATAATTCAAATTAGCTTCTTGTGAGTAAGAGTTGTGAATTACATTATTGTCGTACCTGAAGTAATGATTTGCATGATTCTCTTGTTTTCTAGAATGTAATGAGTCCTAAGTGTTAAATTTATGCCATACTTGGATAAACTGCATGTTAGGATATACGACATTTGCCGTACCTGGAGAGAATCATACACTTAAGGAAAACTACGGTCTAAGTGTAGTACCTGGACTTAGATACGTGAATTGTCATCAAAAGAAATAAAAGAATCTGTTAATTGCATCGAAACATAAATGGGTTTGTTAGTGATTGATTCTGAAACCCTATGTTTTATCATTTTTGTTTTTCAACTTATAAACTTTATTTTGTTTGTTTGTTTCACATTATTTCTTTATTCCAAAATCTAAAAAAAACAATTTCTTTATCTTAATTGTTAATTGTGTTTTTGTGATTTTGTGTTTGGTTTAATTGAGTTAGAGTTTAAATTAATTATCAATCCTCAGTTGGAACGACCTTGTACTTGCACACTATACTAACGTCGATTCGTGCGCTTGCGAGTTTTAATTAAAATTTCACAATAAGTTTTTGGCGCCGTTGCCGGGGATTGATGATTGATTTTGATTCTAACTTGATTACCATTCTGATTTTATATTTTGTTTATTTAGTTTCTACAATTTTTAGTTTTGGATTTGCTAATATTTATCTTTTTGTGTGTTTCATAATCTGTACCTGCCTTTTGACGTAGATTCTGGATATGTTCCTGGAAGTTTTAATTGCCTATTGCATATCACTGGAAAGCTACACGAGTCTAGTTTCCAACGCAGCAAGCTGATCATCATTCGGAGCTGTGAGCTAAGACATATTTGAGAAATACCGAGCAGTGCTCAATCTGCGAGGAAATTTTTCTCCGACAACTTGGGCAATCTTTTTGACTTCAACATTAGCTTTGTGCTATTCTTCACTAAATCCTAGGGAGCTCTAAACTCTTTTTTTTACTTTCTTGTTTTTATTTTTCACTTATCTCTTGTCCATGCTTTTTTGTGCATTGCATGCTTTAATTCTTTCAACATTGAGGACAATGTTAGATTTAAGTGTGGGGGAAGGGATTTTGATTATTCTTTCTATTAGATTCTTAGTTTTGTGGGTTTATAAATAAAAATAAAATAAAAAATAGTAAAAATCAGAAAAATTGAAAGAAAAAAAAAATTGTGTTTGTTTAAGTAAATCTCTATTCTGTATCTGGTCTAAACTTTAGGCTACTTGACCTAGTGGTAATAGGGTTACATTAGAAGGATCTAGATTCCTATTCAATGTATGATTACTTTCCTTTGGATTCTATGCATTGTAATCCTCTATATAAAGAGGGCCCTATTATCAATGAGAATATACAGCAAATTCCTCTCAATTTCAGTTTCTCTACAACACGTTATCAACACGAGCCCTTACCCTAACTTTAGAAACCAAAACCCTAGAAATTGTTTAAGCTCCACCAGATTAGCCTTGCCTGCACTACCACTGCCCCTGCAGCCCCCGCGTCGCAACTCAACGCTAACCCTACCAGGTTAGCCTCGCTGCCCCTACAGCGCCAGCAAGCCCTGCTTGCCTTCTGCCCTCGCACGCGCTAGCTCGCCTGCCCTCGCGACCGCGACTCACTAGCGAAACCGCGACCCTGCTACCCCAGTATTTGAGTTTTTCCTCTTTGTCTCTTCTTTTTCTAGGGGACTTGCAACCTCCCTTCTTCGCCCCCCCCCCCCCCCCCCTTTTCTTCTTCATAGGGGATACCAATAGCCAAACTGTGGGGGTTTGTGCTCACTCCAAGCTTGGAGCTTGTAGAGTCCTCCAAACTTAGAGTTTGTTGAGATGTTATGATCGACCACAAACACATCATTTTTTTGATCTAATCCAATTCCTCTTGGAATCAGATTTCTTGGAAGCGACTACGCTCAGAAATGCGTAAATTTTATGGAAGCGACTACGTTCAGAAATTTCTATTGTTTTAGTGGTAGCGTTTTTCTCTCCAAAACTAACCCTAATTTCTTGTTCTCTTTCAGGATGAATAACCTTAACAAACTGGACTGCGCTCCATTGGGAACAACTAGCTCTAGTTATCACAGGTGGGTTCGTGATATCCACCAGCATCTCAAGGCCGATGGAATCTTGCATATGATTCTCGAGCCTAACCAGGACGTGCTAACTGTTGAGCAAGCTCAAGCTTTGGAAGCAAATAGAGCAGCCTTAAAGGCAAATAAGGCGAAAACCATCATCCTAATGACTCGTTATATGGATGATTCGCTCCAGTATAAGTGTATGAATGAAGATGACCCCAGAAGGCTGTGGGTCTCATTCGAAGAAAGATTTGGCAACGTCCGTGACTCCTTGCTTCCTGACCTAGAAGTGAGATGGCATAAGCCTCCGCATTAAATCCTTAATGGAATTTTGTGGTAAAGAGATCACAGATGCGATGTTGATTGAGAAAACTCTCTCTACCTTCCCCGTCTCTACACTGATGGTTGCTAAGAACTATCAAATCGCTATTACTGCAGGACGGATCACAAGGTTTCATGAGCTTATTAGAGCTATGAATGTCGCTGAAAAGCATGACAACATCCTTGTGAAGAACTATAATTCGAGATCCGTGGAAACAGAGCATATTCCAGAATCCAATTATAGTCGCGCCCCTAAGAGAGGGAGTCAAGAGCGAAAACCTAATCTTAGGGATACTTCTGGACATTCTGGTCCATATAATCGCTCTACTTGGGAAGGTAACCGCCATAATAGGCAAATACGGAACCGAAGAGGTCGACGTGGAAAGAGAGAGGGAGGCAACGCCTCTGGCCACGTTGGTGGCATCACCAATACTAAGAGTCATCTAAATAACGCTTTCAAAGCGCCTCAAGTAATGGAGTCTGAGCAAAGAGATGAATGTTCTCGATGTGGAGTATCCGGTCATTGGGCACACATTTGTAGAGCTCGTGAAAAAATTGTCACCGCCTACAAAGCATATTGTGAAGCAAGAGAAGCTCACTATGTGGAACAAGAAGATCAAGAAGATGATCTAGAGTGAAGGGTTGAAGACTACAAATCTGGCTGGGATCAATAGATCGCCAATTTTGTTTAAATCTTTATTTTTCCAAGAGATGTAATAGGCAATTGCCATATATATTTTTGTAGTAGACGCCAATGGTTTAGTCTTTTTTCAAAAGTAGGCTCACCCAAAGTAAGTGTGATGTCTAGGAAGGTTCTGAGATTAGTGGTACTTAAGCGAGTTTTGCTCCACCGACATCTCTCTACTCACCTGGTCACATTTATTTTGGACTTACCGAAAGAAGTTAGACGACTACCATTGTTTTGCATTAGCTAGCATTTTGGACTAGATTTTCTCTGGTCAAAGAGACAATGATGTAACTCCGTTGGCTTATGAACAAAATTTCGAGTTCTTTTCATTATGACTCTATTTTGATTCTGAGAATTGACTTTGTGACTACTATGGATGGGCCATCGGTATTAATTCAAGGACATGGAATAGCCCAAGTTCCCCTTGCCAAAAGGCACCTTAATTGCTATCGCAAAAACTCTCTACGCTCCTAGGGAAAATCATACCTTATAGCCAATGGATTCCATGCGAAAAAGCATGTAGAGAACGGAAATGAGTTCCTTTACAATATCTCTAATGATTGCCAACAAATGTGCATCTTAGAGAAGTTTATGTGTCTTTGTAGTGGACTCTACGTCACTATTCGAGCTATTAATCCAATAAAGTTATGAGCGAAGATCTCTTGGATTTAGACACATATTGGCTATGTCACGACATGATAGGTCATCCTAGTCATGATATGATGATCTGTCTACTAAAGACTTCACACGGACATCCATTCTCTCGAGCGAAACGAAGCACGAATTAAAAGTTGATTCATGTACTAAGTGTGACTGACGCAGCTGCCTAGGGCACTGCCACCTTTCGCCACCAGCCTAGGGCTGGCGCAGTCCCTATCCATGATACCATGGATGGCGTCCATCATGGTGATGGCGCCCTAGGTGTTGCTGCAATCACCAACTTGCTTCAAATAGAGTTTCAGACACTCAGACCCAACCAAAATTCTCATTGGTTGCTTTTAAAGCCTCTCGCTCGTTTTACAAAGCCCGTTCCTTAGGGAAATTAGGACTGAGACCATCCTATGCAAAGGATATGAAAATACTCGTTATATTCTTACATAGAATCCATGGGGATTTTATGGACTGATTCTAGTGGCTATAGTCTGTTTATTATTTCTTGTTAATCGCTCTTGACTTTGACTTTGCATATATTTGACTTGAAAACTAGACTCATGTTTATCAAATGCAAAAGCTTTATTCCATGTAAGAGATGATGCTTGTGAAGGAAAACACCTGCTTGAATATGAATCTACGGTGAACTGATCGACTGCAGTAGGCTGGAGAAATCAACATAAAACTGGATCCGATTCTAATGTCATCCAAAGCTTGTGATGAGTTGTATTTGCTAGCTTTTAGATCTCATTTGAGGATCCTGTTCCCTTTAAATTGTTATGACTTGCATATATTTTTCTTTGTGCTCATACTTGATGCCTGATGGTGCGTAAAAGCCAGCCATAATATCACTGGGATAGATTATATCCATTTCATGAATGTGTTTTCATTCTCTACCACTCAGCATATGTGTGTATGTTTGACCTATGTTGCATCACCAGGTTTCCGTTGCTTGCGTGTTTTAAAGGAGGAACGAGATACTGATAGATCCTCATTCTTGATCAATGGAAGCGAAGTACTAGAGGATCTCATTGTTTCCTTTGATGGCAAATCTAATCCTATTCGCAATTGCTCGGCTGATGAGCTCATAAAGGCAACCAACAACTTTGATGCTTAATTAAGAAGTACTTCACGTTGAGCTGGCTCAATGAGGATGCGGTAAGATCTCTAGCTATTCGTGACATTATCATTGATTCATTTAAACGAAGAGCAACCATAATAATGTTTTAAACTTTTGGGATGCTGCTTAGAGTTTCCTATACCAGCTCTAGTGCATGAATATGCAACAATAGGGGTGCTAAATGATGAAGGAGGTTTCGGAGCTAGTGAATCCTTAACTGGAAAGCTAGACTAGGTATAGCGAAGCAGCTTGCAAATGCTCTTACATATCTCCATACTGCCTTTCCTAGGCCCATCATTCTCCGGGATCTAAATTTTAGTTGTATTTACTTGGGCCATGATTATGTTCCCAAACTCTCCTACTTCGGGCTCTCCATAACCATCCCTCCCATGAAATCATATGCTGAAGATGAACCAAAAGGAAGATTTGGGTACTCTGACCCTGCTCACATTACATCTGGTATTATTTCAGAAAAAGGTGATGTTTATAGCTTTGGTGTGCTTTTACTTATATTTCTGACAGGACAAAAAGCTGTGGTTACCAATCAGGACGGGGAATACGAATCAATTAATTCATATGTGAAATTTCGTACTTGTAATGGTCAGATTCAGAGCTTTGTTGATCCTAAAATCTTTGGCGAGGTAGGGAAATGAGCAAGTACAACAGCACTTGCAAGATTTCATAGCAAGGATTCAGAAGTCTACCTTTCCTCGTTGCTAGCTGTATCCTGATAAAATAATCTGCGGTTCACATCTAAAACCAATGGGTAATGGATGGAGTGACCCAAACCCTTAGAAACTCACAGGCAAGGTCACATTTTTCCCATGTGGGATGTATATATTCTTAACATATCCTACATCTGTTATCCCATATTCCAACATATCCTACATCATTGTAATTCATTGGTGGCACATATTCCATACCTGACTTCATTCTTGTATGTATATGTTTCTGGACATCAGTCACATCACGTGTATATAGACTGATATACAATGTGTTATGTACGTTTTCTGGTATTTGTTAGTAATATCCAAAATAGACAGCTTCATGTCGATTTGAAGTCATGTTTTTCTTATTGCTAGTGAGCTAAACAAAACAGTGGCACACAACCAAACACAGAGGAAAGAATTTACCAATTGGCTATTATTAGTAATGAACTGTGGTGAATATAGAAACTTACTAATCTTGGAAATGTTGTACATGTTGCTAGAGAATAGAATTCACTCAGAAACTTCAAATCCATACATCTAGCAATTACAGAGGGTAGAATGCGAACCACCTACTTATCATAGCAAGACATTCTTCAGGTTTGTACTCTGGAGCTGTATGACCCCCTCCCTGAATGTAGAAGAAATGTAGTCAACATTGTAATCAACATTTTGTTCAAGAAAACTAATAAGGAAAATTGAAGTGCATGACGGTTCTTGCCTTTATAGTTGTAAATGTCAACTGGTACTTTTTATATGTATACTGCACTCGGTATCTGAAGGGAGGATAAAATAAGGCTTAAACTTGACTGAAACAGAAGAAGAAATATAGGATAAGTTAAAGAGAAGTTGGGATAGATGCCAACCCTGCGATTTGTCCATTCACGAACCACGGTTTCCAACTACTGTCAACTGTCAAGTTTAGAGACTCTATCCAAGCTTTAGTACCCAAATATGGAATCACCATGTCATGATCACCACTGTTAACAGGCAAGTTTATGGTTGAGGCAAATTGGAAATAATTAAGGATAGAACATATGTTATGCAATATATTCTATGCACCTGTATATCAGAACTCTATAGCCTTTTTTTATGAGGTTCTGATGATAAACCAGACTAGAAGAAACATCAGATATGTATGAAGCTGATAAGGTCTTATTGCATCTCTGCCAGTCCTTGATGCTTCCCTGATTGTGATTTTTAAAATCAAGATTAATCATAAAGGTTAAAGTAATGTGAACTGGACGTTACTGTAAATTTAGAATCTGCTGATTAACTTGCCTCCCGAACGTGAAGAGCATCTTGAACAGTTTTATCATTTGCCCAAATATAAGAGAAACGATAAATGTAACTCTACAAAAAACAAGGCAGATACGGTTAGGCACTTGGGCAAAGCTTTGATGAATTAGAATACAACGAAGACAGAGTGAACATGTTATCCTAGTATACTTGCAGAGGGAGCTTACTCGACACCATGGCCTGGAAAGTTGAGGAAGAGAAAGGAGATTAGCAGAGTCTATATTGAGATCGTCTGAATCCCGCTCTGATTCTAGTGGATTTGGAGAAGAAACAGTACAATAAGGTTCCAATATTTGGGGTGTGAATATGTCTGCAATACACTGCATATTCAAATGTAAAGTCAGTACTTCTTGATCCCACATTCCCACATTACTTGCACAAACCAGTACTTTTAATTTCTTTCCACTCACCTCATTGTATTGGTCAAGATCATCTACACATAACGCATTGTTTGGATCCACATTGACATACTCACCCTTACAATTTGTTTTGAGTGACTTGCAAATACATGAAGACCACAACCATAGTTAGAAAAGTAGCATAGGAAGACATTAATAGAGAATGCGAGAACATACAAAACTCATTGAAACCTTTGTCCAAATAAATTATGCTCAAGTTACCATATTTTGAATTTTTGACAGTCGTCAAAATATTGCAAAACCGTTTCAAAAGCCAGAATCAAATCTCTAAATGCAACTTAGAAGAAACAAACAAAATTTTAAGGGTGTTAGCGTGTTGTACCTCGTATAGTTCATCTGATATAAGCGCTTTTCTGAAAGCAAATGGCACTCTGTAATTCTCATCGACATCTATGTCTGTTCCTGGATTACCAAGCACATATCCCTGTATCCAATATAAGAACCTTTCTAATCTGTTAAGCATACAAGAAAGAAATATTTCAAAATCTAATGGCAGAAAAAGAATTACTTGGATATTCATTGGTGGGTGACGTCCATCTTCATTACCTACAGAAGAATAACAGTTTAAACAGCCACAACTGATGAGCCAAAAGAAAGAAACTAACTTTTGTCTCATAATATCTCATGAGTATGATATTAAAAAATATTACGGTGTATTTCCTAGGACTTGCGTGTTCTTGGTAGCTAATGCTGACTAATTAAAGAGTAAATGTAAGAAATTACCATCAGATATTTCCTGAACAATAATAGGAAGAACAATGCCCGAATAAGAATCTCCGGCAACATAGAGTGCATTTTTGAGGAACTTGGGGTGTTCCATAAACCACTGCACCACAACATTGAAACACAAAAATGTAGCTAAGAAGCAAGAACAACCACCATTCAATCATGTCATTTCTTGAAGCTATTTTAAATCAGTAGAAATATGGGAATGCTATACTCACCTTTCTGAGAAATTCATAAGTCTCTGCAGCTGATAATGTGTCACTCATATTGCTGTATCCTTCCCAAGTTTTTGCATATGAGTAACCAGTGCCCACAGGTGCATCTAAGAATATAATGTTGGCGACCTGAAAGTTTTCGGTTGTTGAGTTCTGAATGTTAAGTTCCGAGTTCAATAAGACTTGCTATTTTATCACAGACAATAACACAAACAGTTGGAGGGCAATAGAAAGTCTGCACCTTTGTCCATGAGTATGGGTTCAACTTCAACTGTGGCTTGTTGCCAATGGAATTTGCAGGGTCAAATGATAGTGGACCTGCAATTGAGTGTTCAGCACATATCAATAGGTTGATTGTTGAAGAAAATCCATTGAGGTAATTTATCGGTCTGAAAGTGATACAAAAGAAACAGGGTACTTGGGCTTTAGGGATTTCATGGCAATGAGGAAATGTAAAAAGAGTGCAAGTGTACTGTACCATTTAACTTAGGTCCATAATGACTTCCGGAATTGTAATACACTGATGTAATGTTGGGTCAAACTGAGAAATATGAATCAAGGGAAGAGGTCTGCATATTAGAGCATTTCTGGTAGGGATGTTTGGATGTTAAAAATTTGTCAGGTTTGAATTTGACAATTTAGCTGGAAATTATCTTTTTGTTAATTTTGCACTACAACTAATATGCCAAGATATAGTGCCGTGTCAACATTGACATTTGGTTCATTTGGAGATGCATCATGGGTTAAATCTTAACGACTTAAAAGTTGAGAGCTCTATCTATCTTTTCACAATTTCACCTTTAATGGGGGCGTGAACACATGACCTTCCAAATAGAAAGTCACTGTCGTTTCCTTTTTTTGGGTCTTTGTAAGTGTAATTGTGGCATATATAATAACACATTCATCTATGAACTTTTCAATTGAATCCTTCCTTGACTTATAGTATTGGTTTTCAATTGAATCCTTCCTTGACTTATAGTGTTGGGTTTAAGTTTTAAGAGTTCATTTTTTGAGATTACAACATTAGAATTTAAAATTTAAATTGAAATTTAAAACGACGTAGTTTTAGACATAAGCACAAGATCGACACTAAAAAGAAACTCATACTATATGAAATTATGAACAATCATACACTTCAATTACATATTTAGTGAAATTTACAGTTTTTGTATACTTCAACTGAAATAATTGTGTTAAATAATGAATTTATATCTTGTTTCTTTTCGTAATAAAAAAAACGTGAATATTCTGATTATAAGAGAAAAAAAAACTCTCAGACTAATAATTCTCTACGTTATATCCTTTGGAAATGTTCAATACATAGTAGAACACATGCTTTAAATTAAATACGTACCTATATTTTCATAGACAAGAGCAGAAAACCCAGAACAACCAGGACCACCAGTGAGCCAAAGCACAAGAGGGTCATGCTCAGGACTACCTTCGGATTCAATGAAGTAATAGAATAGCTGCACATCATCCAAGTCACCCACTCCAACATACCTAAATATGCGAGTAAACTTCCAATCAATCTCCACTGTCAAGTTTGAATAAATGTACTAACAAACTCACAGTACACAGGAAGATATACTTAATTATTTAGATAAAGAGTATAAGATGACAGTAGAAGAATTAAACTAATACCAACCCAGTTTCGAGTTTGAAGGGGAGGTCACCGGAGAAGCCTGGTAGCGTCTTGATGATGGAAGTTGATGAAACAACGTTAAAAAGAACCACCAGAACAAGTACTTCTTGCAGCATGGTGACTGTACTGACACAATGTTAACCTCTCAGAATCCTTCATTGTACTGACACAATGTTTGCCTTTTTATATTGCATTAAGTGACTGTACGTATGGTGAAATAGGTATGTAGAACATTAGGTGAAGTCTCGTGATGATCCCGATGAAATGTCGGTAGTAGAACGTATTCAGTTGTCCTTTTTCTTTTGGAGCTGAAAATTCAGTTCTACCTGTAGTCCTAGCTACTTAATTATATATACAGTTCAGATTATTGTGGCCATCTTTGACAGTTTGAATTGCTTTCTCTGGCTAATACGTACCTACCAGTCTATTACGTACTGAAATGAAATTTTGCTCATGGTTGTGACACAATCTCTGAAAAAAAAAAAAAAATGATATCAGCAAAACGAGTTTCAATTCGCGTGGCAAAGGTTTGTTAGTTGTCAACATTAACAGACTTGTTTAGTTAGTTGTGTCTTAATTAGAAGGTTGGTGTTATTTGGGGGTTCAAAATAAGTAACACTCCCTCTAAACTCGATGACATACATTGTGTCACTTTTAAAGGAAAAGATATACAAATCCAATTATCCAACATCTGTTAGTTACTCAAAATGATGAGGATGTCAATATCAGAGCAAAAACAAAATCACTCAAAATAGCTCAAAGATTGTCATCTCACCCCGTCCATGATTTTTGATTCCCTGATTTTGCGTGTCTTTCTCCATCAATAGGATTTTGTGACCTTCGCATCTGGGGTCCTGGTGCCGGTGTTTTATGGCAGAGGAGGATATGGTGGTTCCAGCGTCTTCGAGGCGTTGGGAGTGCCAACGAGTTGTTAGGGAGCGTGGTCGACTTTTTACGGCGAGGGAAGGCGGCCAAGCGATCAAGGCTTCTCCGACATGGAGGCGTCCTGTTTCAGGACTTGCAGTTCGGCTTCGATCTTTTCCAGCATGTGCCGGTGGCGCAACACCGTGTTGGGCGTAACCCGAACTGGGTTTGCTGAGATCCAGGGCTAGGTACGGCGGGGGTCGTCGGCGGTGGCAGAAGGAGCGGTGGTCTGGGCACCCAGACCATTCCTAAGTGGGCCTGGGCCTGGTTTTGGTTTCTGTTGGGTCTGGTGTGAGTTGTGGTCTTTAGACCCACTCATTCCTGGGCCTGTATTTACGATCCAGAAGATTTTTTTTCGTATTGAAGTGGGTTTGTTCCCATGATTATTAGTGATTTCATAGTCACTTAGAGTGTGTTTGGATGAGGGAAAAAATGATGAAATTTAATTGAACGTGAAGATTTCATAATTCCTCAAAGCCAATTCCTCTGTTTGGCATTATCAGATTGGAAAATTTAAATTTCTCTGCGGAAGAAAACGAAGGAATTCAGTATTTAAATTCCTCATTTCAATTTCCATCAAAATATGTGTCATTTACGAATTCATTTTCAGTATTCAATTTTCATTTCCAAAACAAGGATTTTTTCTATTTTAGTTTTTTATTTGTTTTAAACTTTCTTAATTTATTACACATTTCAAATCCTAAATAGATACAACCAAACAATAAAAATTTCAATTAATGGAATTTTAGATTGATGGAGTTAAAGATTCCATCATTTATAAATTTCAACGGATTTCATAATTTTATCATCCAAACACACCCTTACAGTAATATACACTGTAACAAAAAAAAAAAAACAAAAAAATCTCTTTACTTTCCTTAAAAGAATTTTATTTCACCCCTCAAATTTTCGTTAACCTATTTTGTTACTATAAAATGATTCAAGATTTATATTTTTGATTAGGACAACAATTGGGATTACAACAACAATTTAGTCATTGTACATACCGCCTATATTACATACCGTCTATATTACATACCGCCAAGCATAAGCAACAACCTCATAGGTGGGCCCCGCGACATGGTAGGTCCCCCCTACAATATGCATCCGGTAGACCGACACCCGAGCTACCTCGCCATGGTGGAGGTCGGCCGGTATCTTGCCAGGAGGCCACCCTCCCATGCTCTCCAAGAGGCTTCAAGAGAAGTAAATATGTGTCTTATGTCCCACATCGGAAATGTAAACTAGATGAGGACTTCCTTTAGCTATAAGAGGAAGTTCTCCCCTTCTTAGAGGGGATGGATCCATGATCCACACACTTATATCACTACAAAGGTCACTTGACCTCACTCATAGTAAAATATCTAAGTGGACGTAGCCTTGCCCCAAGTGCAAGGTGAACCACTATACATCCGGTGTCATCTCTCTCTCTCTCTCCCCATCATGCTTCTTACCTTAGGTCCCGTATTCTTCAACAGAAACATTGGCGCTAGAAGGAGGGGCCCTATGTTTGGGTATGAGCCTCCGACCTTGAGCAAGGGTCATGTACGGGTACCACAAGTCAGCAGGTACATGGGTACATGAAGGACCCCCCCCCCCCCCCCCCCCCCTCCACTCCCAAGCCTCGCACTCATCCCGGACTTTCATGAGCCAGCGGGTACTCACGTTAGCAGGCACGCGCAGGCTGCAGGGTACCCCACACGGTGAGCAAGTCACGTACGGGTACCGCCCATAAGCTTATCAAGCAACTCTCTCGTCCATGCATGCATCACGCATAGTGACCTCTCCTTGGTCAACATACCGCCCAGTATCCACTACACGTCCCGACAGCTCCCAACATTCTTATCTCACGTCAACTTCTCCTCATAGTACCGCCCGTTATCCAACTCATCCCGGAAGTCAACCTAGCAGCTCCTCCCGGCAGCACCTTTGCTTGGTACCGGCAGCTTCAAATCCAGCCTTGCAACGACCAGTCTGGTACCAGCAACCTTTACCGATACCGCACTTCATAATTGCTCCGGGCAGCCATGCTTCCTATTTCCTAGGCTGGTATTCAACCTCCCGGTACCGGCACTCTCACCGGTACCCTCTTGGCGTCATTCATAAACCCAAGTCCCCCCCTTCTGAGCACCGAAGAGTATCTGTTTCCAAAAAAAAAAAAAAAAACATCTCCGGTATCCACTAGCCTCCGGCACCCAATTCACTATTTTTCAGGTCTCGCACCTCTCCTCCTACACGAAGGTGTTCAGCAAGTTCTAACCTTCCTCAGCACTATCCCGGTAACATTCGTCTCGGTGATCCTCAAAAACAAAAAAGGAGCAATAGAAGAAAAACTCTGGGCACCCGGGAAGGTTTGGAACACCTTCATTTGCCATAACAACTTCACCTGCAGGTTTTCGGGAATCAAAAGCACTCCGGGAACCAAAAAGAAAAGAGGTGGAAAAGAGAGAATTTGGTTCGGAGTTTCTTTCTCCTTAGTCTACAAACCTGGCAGTAGCTCCATGTACTGGTGGCTCATCCCGGTCGCTGGCAGTCACTCCGAGTTCACTTTTCATCTCGGCCCCCCCCATCGCCTTCAGGCAACATACGGAACTTCGACCAGCAATTCATCTTCCCAGCGGTACTTTGCCTATTACAAACTCAGCGAAAAAAAAAAAAAAAAAGCTTCTACTCTGGGCACCCGGGAAGGTTTGGACACCCAACCCACCCCGACGATCAACCCTCCCGGCGACTGAACCCCTTGCAACGACCAGATCTCTGGGACGTCTCCAATACTCCTGGACTCACGACAATGAGCCTTTTGAGGTCAGACCTGCAACGCGGTGCTGCTACAGAAAAGCTAAGTCCTTATCCTAAATTATACATATATATCTATATATATCTATGCATTGGAAGTGCGATCTGGCATTCATACATTTCTGATATCTATGACCCTTTACATATAAACATACATGCCTCTGTGATAGGACAAGGCACTCAGCCTTAATTGAATAGCATAATTGGAATATTATCATGCCTATGCTACATACATACACACTTATGTCTATGTCCATACTGTATCAGAAGTGGGTGATTACCATTTATAACATCTACGCACATGGCTACATATAGAATGTGGGAGCATATATTTTTAAAGCAGAAAGGCATCTATACGTGTTTGCCTCTACCATTTGACCAAGTTCAAAGTATATGACCAGTTCATGCATGACTCTCACCTTGAGGACACATGTCAAACTTGACTAGCCATGACGCCACTTCATCGGTACCAACTACTACACATGATCCCGTACATATACAATTGCAAAAACATATTTGCTTTAGTCATATACGTGGTCTCACCGCACCACATAAACACAACTTCAATTCTATATATTACACCAAGTTCAAACTAGAAGTTATTATTAATTACACCACCATGTTCACCTACGACTACTATTGCATGAATTCTATTACCATCCAATCCATGTGATCAGTATGCTTTCAGTGATACCCATGGTTATTTCTCAAATCAAATTATGCATGACCTTTCAATTAAGGCATATATGTACTATTTTGTGCACCACAAACCTCTGGCAACACATACCATGACTCCACCAATTACGTCATGTAATTTACGTGTGGCAGCCGCATTAATTGGTTAGAGACTTTGGCAAATTATCATACACTTGCTGCACTCAAACTACACAGTACTCCTCCTAATTATATATATTTTTACTAGCCACCTTGGGAGCTAACATCTATTTTCTATTTTGAGGAGTCTCGATCACTCGAACCGGGTATATCACTTACACACTCTAATGTGACGCTACTCTCCAAACTATATTTGGGGCAACTACAGTATTTCTTACAATATTTGCATCACTCTCGGACAGCTCCAGATAAGTCCTCATTTACACTTTTAAAATTAGAGCTAATGCAATAGTTTACATGCTTCAAATAACGATTTCTATAATCTAAGCATGTCTACGATATTTGATAATTTCGATATCATATCTATTATGCCTATGTATTAATGTCAAACGTTAATTTAATTGCTCATCAATTAAATTGCTACATATATACATATGACACTAGGTAAGTATAACATACGACAATTGAAAATCCTAGCCCGGAGCGAGATACCCCAACAAGGTTAGGAGGCACAAAGCCCTCATTGTACCCGGGACCACGCCACAGGGTACCGGAGGCCAGAGCCACCGAACACCCCAACATGGTTACATCATTCTACCCGGGGCCACACCACCGGGTAAAAGAGGCCTACCGGCCCTCATTCAACCCCATTGGGTTAAGGAGGCTCAAGCCCTCATCTATCCCATCGGGATCACGGGCTCACTCACCTCATCGGGTACATGAGGCCACGAGCCTATCTACTCCACCAGGTATACGAGATTCACCCTAACCTCATCGGGTACTAAAGGCCATAACCCTCATTCACCTCACCGGGTACGCGAGGCCTACAGGCTCTCATAAATCCTCTCTAATCAGGCGAGTTACCCCAACGGGGTTACGATGCTCAAAGTCATCATTCTACCCGGGGCCCGAGGCCACTGGTTACCCCAAGGGGGTTACATCATTCCACCTGGGGCCACGCCACCGGGTAAAGGAGGCCTACATGCCCTCATTCAACCCCATTGGGTTAAGGAGGCTTAAGCCCTCACGTGACCCCACCGGGCCACGCTGTACAAGCTCTCACTCCACCCCATCGGGTACCAGAGGCACCAAGCCCTCATCTACCCTTCTGGGTATCGGAGGCTCAAACCCTCACCCTCTAACGGGTACTAGAGGTCGACGCCTATACCCCACCGGGTACAAGAGGCTCAAACCCCACGGGGTTACGAGGCACAATTCCTCATCCTACCTGGGGCCACGCCACAGGATACCTGAGGCCAAAGCCACCGGGTAACTCAACGGGGTTACGAGGCTCAAGTCCTCATTTTACCCTTCCTGGTACCAGAGGCCCAAGTCCTCAATCTACACTTCCGGGTATCAGAGGCTCAAGTCCTCATTCTACCCTTCCGGGTACCAGAGGCCCAATTCCTCAATCAACCCTTCTGGGTATCAGAGGCTCAAGTCCTCAATCTACCCTTCCGGGTATCAGAGGCTCAAGTCCTCATTCTACCATTTCGGGTATCAGAGGCTCAAGTCCTCATTCTACCCTTCCGGGTACCAGAGGCCCAAGTCCTCAATCTACCCTTCCGGGTACCAGAGGCCCAAGTCCTCAAACTACCCTTCCGGGTATCAGAGGCTCAAGTCCTCATTCTACCCTTCCGGGTACCAGAGGCCCAATTCCTCAATCTACCCTTCCGGGTATCAGAGGCTCAAGTCCTCAATCTACCCTTCTGATAGGAGCATAAATGCGACGAATATAGTGTGAAATCCCTTACACTTTTCTTAGCTATTTCCTTTAAAAAGTCAGTTTTAACTTGTTTTCTTTTTAGGTAGTTCGTGGAGTGATTCAAGAGAAATAAGAGCTGAAAAGGAGCAACGAAGCCATGAATAATGAAGTACTGATGCAGAGGACCAAGTTTGATCAACCTTTTGGCCAGAAATTACAAGGGAAGTCCACGGAATTCATTATGCAAAACAGTTGCTGCAAAGCAGAAAACTGCAGTTTCAGAATCAGCTTTCTGGGAACGGTTTTGAGGAGAAATTATTGCATCATTCCATCTGCACATATGAAGAAAGGGCCAGCGATCCTTGTAGACATGATGTTATACTTCAACTAAAGCCAAATAACAGGTCAAAATCATCAACGAGGCAGTAGGATATCAAAGTCGAAATATGCTTCCCGATAAGGCAGAAACTGTCAGCTTTTCACGAAGCTTTTTGGGAGATCTTTTCCGGCGGTTTTCTTGGAGTTTTTCCAGAATGTTATTGATCATTCTAGATGATATGATGTCATAGAGCACGTGGGAGTCAAGAACCATCCAGACACTTGTCAAGACTAAGTCGTTCCTTGTCCAAGAAGGAAGCTTCAGAGTCAGAAATTGAATCCTAGTCAAAACAGGACGGTTTTGCAGAATTCTTCTTTGGACGAATTTTGGGTGCATTTTTGGGAGGTTATTGCTGCTGCAAATATGAAGGAGAGTCCTAGAATGATTCCTCTGTTGAAGGAAAATCAAGTTTAGTGTGCCTTATCAAACTAGGAATAGGAATAGGAGAGAAGGTTCTAGATTTCCCAATCCTACACGGATTGGTATTCCTTGTAACATTAGAACTAGCACTTTGTAATCCCTATATATAGGGCTCCTATTCTCAATAATAAGAACACATCTCTCTCATCAATCTCTCTCAAATACATTATACTTAAACACGTTATCAGCACGACTCTAGCCACAAAGCAAAAACCAAAATCTGCCGAAGCCACCTAGCCCGAGCTAGCCCTACCACATCGCAGCAGCCCCTGCTGCCCTGCGCGCTGCACCTACAGCCACACGCCCCTGCGTCGCTGCCCTGCAGCCCCGCGCCCCTGCGCACGCTACTGCTTGTCCACACGCCCGCGCGCCTGCAGCCCTGCTGCCTGCCCTGCCTGCGCGCCCCTGCGTCCGCAGCTGCCTGCTTGCGTGCCCGTGCACCTGCAGCATTGCATCAAGCTGCTAGCCTGCAGCTGCTCCTGCAGCCCTCTCGGCCCTGCCTCCTCCTGCATCCTTCGGCAGCAACTAAAATCCTTAACTGCCATCACCACCGCAGCCCCTGCTGCCCCGCATCCGCTGCACGCCTCTACTTAGATTACTTCGCTCCATCATGCTTGCATCGACACGCGCGTGATCCAAAACCAACAAGTAAGTATCCAAAGAGTAAGTTTTAAAGTTCCTAATTTGAAATTCTTTCTTTTTCTCGGGGACTTAAAAACCTCCCTTCTTCTCCATCCCACCTTTCTTATAACGTGGGTTCGATCATTGAAAAGCGGAATCGTGGGGATTCACGCAATTAACGAACTAAGAGCGTTCGTAAGACTTCGGACTAAGAGCGTCCGCAAGCATCGATTTATGACCTTATAAACATCATTGTTTCGGTCTAATCCAATTTTCTTGGAAATCGATTTCTTGGTAGCATAGCTCGGAAATCTTAATATTTAGTTGTCGTGGAAGTTTTAACTCCGAAACTAATATATTTCTTCTTCTTATTTCAGGATGTCGAAACTTGACTTTCCTGCACTTACCTCAACTGGCTCGGAATACCATAGTTGGGCCACGGATGTTGAGCACCATCTCACTTCAAAAGGGATCCTACCCTTAATTCAAGCTCCTAATCCTACTCTCATATTTGAGCGTACGGCTACGAACAATGCCACCGCCCTCATCTTGATGAGGCGCCACATGGATAAATCACTCCGACTGGAGTACATGGCAATCAAGGATGCTAGAGAATTATGGGTCGCGCTAGAAGAGCGATTTGGTAATATCAAGGATACCCTCCTCCCTGACTTGAAAGTTCAATGGGGCAATCTACGATTCGCCGACTTCAAGTCTGTAGCTGAATATAATTCAGAAGTTCTACGCCTCAAAACCATGTTGGGGTTCTGTGGACAACCCGTCACAGAACAAGAACTAATTGAGAAAACTCTCTCCACCTTCCCCGTCTCAGCAATTTTGCTCTCAAAGCAATATCGAACGGAATTCGATACTAGACGGATCACGAGATTTCATCAGCTCATTACTATTATGTCTGTAGCTGAAAAGCATGATAATATCCTCGTGAAGAATTATAATTCAAGGCCTATCGGAACTAAGAGCGTTCATGAGGCGAATTATAATAATGCACCCAAAGGAGGGCGCAAGGAGCGGAACCCTAAGAATAAGGGACACAACGGACGTTCTGGTCCATATAACCGCCCTACAAAGGAAGGTACTCGTCAGAATGAAGGACGATCACGTGGCAATACATGGCAACGTGGGAGAGGAGGCCGTGGGGCTCCAGGACATGGAGGAACCACCCAGGGCCGTGGGAATGGCGCCAACTCCTATGGGGGACGCCACCCAAGTGCAAACAATGCACCTCAATTAAAGGGAGGAAATCACAATGACATGTGTCATCGATGTGGATCTAGTGAGCACTGGTTCAAACAATGCAACGCAAGCAAACAATTGGCTGCGCATTACAAGGCATTTAGAGACTTCAGAGAGCATGAAGCCAACTTTGCCGAAAATATAGAAGAAGATGGTGATGATGTCAACGTCAATCTCACCATAGCGGACTTCAAATCTGACAAAGAATTGCACAAGGATGCTGCAGATTTTGATTAGTATAGTCCTTTACTTTTCCAAGAATTATGTAATGGCAATTATGCCTTAAATCAATAAAATGACTTATTGTATTAACTTTTTCCCTCTAGGCGTACTCAAGAGTACTTGTGATGTCTAGGCAAGGTTTGATCTGAGAGAACGGTTTTAAAAAGTGAGCAACGCTCCACCAAAATCTCGCCTTACCTTACCTGGTCACAACAAATTGAAATTACCGAACGGATTAAGTGACTACGATTCGTCTACTATTTGATTTATATTGGATTAGATTTTAGTCAAGAAATTTTGATGTAATCATTGGCTATCATTAATAAAGTGTCGACTTATTTTATTCAAATGTCTTGGACATATTCTAAATTCGAACTTTATTATTTTTCAGTATGTTTCCCGGAGAGCTCGAATGCCTCGTGGATAGTGCCACTACACATACCATCCTTCGAAACAGGCAGCTATTCCTATGGATGGCGCCTACTCGATCTTCTGTGACTACGATGGCTGGACCATCTCAATTGATTCATGGTCGAGGACCAGCTCAATTTATGTTGCCTAATGGCACTACTTTGAATGTCACCGAAGCTCTTTATGCTCCTAGGGCAGGAAGAACCCTATTGAGCTTCAAAGATATAAGAGCCAATGGTTTTCATGTGGAAACACATTGTGAGAATGGACAAGAGTTCCTTTGCATCACCTCTAATGACTACGGACATAAACGAGTCTTAGAGAAACTTATGTGTCGCTCTAGTGGGTTGTATGCAACCACTATTCGAGTCATTGAATCCAACCATGTCATGAGAGATGATTTATGGGATTCCGACACATATAGGCTTTGGCACGACCGTTTGGGACACCCAGGTCGTGACATGATGATCCGTATATTAAAGACTTCACACGGACATCCTTTTTTCAGAACGAAAGGAAGTAAAACTCGAAATTTGGATCAAGGAAGAGCACCTGCGCCTCACGGCGCCTTCCCCCTTCAAGTCCGGCCACCACTAGCCGGCGCCGCCATCCCCCTGCGGCTCCAGGGTGGCTTTGACGCCACCCCTGCTCCCCTGACTCCAATTTCTGCTTCTAAAGTCAAAAGTGACTTCATGGCTCAACCAAAATCCTCATTGGTTGTTTATAAAGCCCATCATTCGTTCTGCAAAGCCTGCTCTTTAGCAAAGTTAGGATCGAGACCGTCCTATGCAAAGGACACCAAAGAAAATATACCATTCTTGCAAAGAATCCAAGGTGATATTTGTGGACCTATTCAACCATCATGCGGACCATTTGGATATTTTATGGTATTGGTTGATGCATCGACACGCTGGTCACATGTCATGCTATTGTCCACAAGGAACGCTGCATTTGCTAAACTCCTAGCACAAATAATTAAGTTAAGGGCTCACCACCCTGATCATCCTATTAAGTCTATAAGATTAGACAATGCTGGAGAGTTTACATCAAAGACTTTTGATGATTATTGCATGTCCATTGGGATTGATATTGAACATCCTGTTCCTCATGTTCACACCCAAAATGGTCTCGCAGAAGCTGCCATTAAACGACTACAAATGGTCGCTAGGGCATTGGTGATGCGCACCAATCTCCCTATTTCTGCTTGGGGCTATGCAATATTGCATGCAGCTGTGCTTATTCGTCTGAGGCCTACTGCCACTCAACCCTTTTCTGCGTCCCAGATGGTGACTGGGTATGAGCCCAATGTCTCACACTTACGCATATTTGGGTGCGCAGTTTATGTGCCAATTGCGCCTCCACAGCGCACCAAAATGGGTCCTCAACGACGATTAGGCGTTTACGTTGGTTATGATTCTCCAACGATTATCCGCTACATAGAACCCTTGACAGGCGATCTCTTTACCGCAAGATTTGCGGATTGTCACTTCGATGAGACAGTCTTCCCATCGTTAGGGGGAGATAAGAACATCAATGTTCAACAGGAACGACCGGAATTGTCGTGGTCTGTCCCCACTCTGTCTCATCTTGATCCCCGAACCGCACAGTCCGAAATTGAAGTGCGGAGAATTCTCGATCTTCAGAACGTAGCAGAATCGATGCCTGATGCGTTTTCTGATATCGCTAAAGTGACGAGATCACACATACCTGCTGCAAACGTGCCTGCAAGGATTGATGTCCCTAAAAGTAGAGGACATGACGCCAACTCAAGAATGCATGAGCATGGCGCCAACGTCCCATCTCTCAATGATGGTGACGTTATGGCTAGGCCCACGGCTCCTGCCAGGAAGCGCGGGAGGCCCATAGGTTCGATGGATTCTCGCCCAAGAAAGAAAGCGAGTTTGGCACAGAATAATCCATTAATCATCGATATAAATAATCCATCTCATGAGAATATTCCGGATTATGGTTATGTCCAAGAGACATCATTGGGGGACGCTCCAATGTCAGAACCAACTCCAGAGAATAGAGAGATCTCCATAAATTACACTAGTGTACATGAGATGATGGATAGAAATTCTATGGCGATTGATGATGCATTTGCATATCATATTGCGAAAGGGATTATAGAATATGATGATATCGAACCTCGCTCTGTTGAAGAATGTCAACGAAGAGCAGATTGGCCTAAATGGAAAGATGCGATCCAGGTTGAATTGGATTCACTAACAAAGAGACAGGTATTTGGGCCTGTAACGCAGACACCCCCAAGTGTAAAGCCTGTTGGCCATAAATGGGTCTTTGTTAGAAAGCGTAATGAGAAAAATGAGGTGGTAAGATATAAAGCCCGCCTTGTGGCGCAAGGTTTCTCACAACGCCCTGGAATCGACTACGAGGAGACATATTCTCCCGTAATGGACGTTATAACGTTCCGCTACCTTGTCAGTTTGGTAGTTTCCGAAAAACTTGACATGCAGCTTATGGATGTGGTTACAGCATATCTCTATGGGGATCTAGATTCAGAGATATATATGAAGGTTCCAGATGGACTTCAATTACCCAAATCAAGTGGCTCTAAACCACGGAGCGCGTTTTCAATAAGATTAAAACGCTCACTATATGGATTAAAACAATCTGGACGGATGTGGTATAACCGTCTAAGTGACTACTTGATTGGGAAGGGATATATTAACAATGAAATATGCCCATGCGTGTTCATTAAAAGAACAAGTTCCGGATTTGCAATCGTAGCAGTTTATGTCGATGACATGAACCTAATTGGAACTCTAGATGAGTTAAAGGAAACTGCTAATTACTTGAAATCCGAATTTGAGATGAAAGATCTTGGGAAAACACGGTTTTGTCTCGGTTTAGAACTCGAGCACCGTAGTGATGGGATTTTGATCCATCAGTCTGCATATACTCAGAAAATTCTAAGGCGCTTTAATGAAGATAAAGCAAAGCCTGCGAGTACTCCCATGATCGGCCGTAGTCTTGAGCCCGGAAAAGATCCGTTTCGTCCAAAGGATGAGGACGAAGAAGCATTAGAGGCCGAAGTGCCCTATTTAAGTGCAATAGGCGCATTATTGTACTTAGCTCAATGCACAAGACCGGATATCTCATTCGCAGTGAACTTGTTAGCTCGACATAGCTCTGCGCCAACACGCCGCCATTGGATTGGTGTAAAGACCATCTTTCGATACCTAAGAGGTACGATTGATATGGGCCTATTCTATCCCTACAGAGAGAAAAGGAATGACGGAAAATTGGGATCGGACCCCAAAAGGCAAAACGCCCCCGTCCATGGAATGGCCGCCGGCCATGTTGCCGCCGCCGCCGCCGCCGCCGCTCATGGTGGCCGGCGTCCTCCTATCTCCCTCCATCAAAACGACAATGATGTCTTGATGGGTTTTGCTGATGCAGGGTACCTCTCTGACCCTCACAAAGGTCGCTCCCAAACAGGTTATGTCTTTACCATGGGAAGCACTGCGATATCTTGGAGGTCTACGAAACAGACCCTTGTTGCTACTTCCTCAAATCATGCAGAGATTATTGCTCTACATGAAGCTGTTCGTGAATGTGTATGGCTAAGGTCTATAATTCGACATATTCAAGGAAGTTGTGGTTTGAAGTCTACCACAGATGAACCTACATGCATTTATGAGGATAATGCAGCTTGTATTGAACAAATGAAGTTAGGTTTCATCAAGGGCGACAACACCAAGCATATATCGCCCAAGTTCTTTTATAATCAGCAACAACAATCACTTCTAAAGATTGAAGTGAAATAAATCCGATCAGAGGATAATGTAGCGGACTTATTCACTAAGTCGTTACCTAAATCCACCTTCGAGAAACATGTGAAGAGCATCGGATTGAGAAAGTTATCCGAACTCCCACGATTGTAGCAATCAGGGGGAGATATCGACATCAGGGGGAGTTATGATGACTACATGTTCGATCTCGAAGAGTGAAGGACGTGTTGTGCTCTTTTTGTCCTTCGACCAGGATTATTTTTGTCCCACAGGGTTTTTGTTACCTGGCAAGGTTTTTAACGAGGCAACGGATGAAGCGTCACCACCAAGTTTGAGCGGCACAAGGGGGAGTGTTGAAGGAAAATCAAGTTTAGTGTGCCTTATCAAACTAGGAATAGGAATAGGAGAGAAGGTTCTAGATTTCCCAATCCTACACGGATTGGTATTCCTTGTAACATTTGAACTAGCACTTTGTAATCCCTATATATAGGGCTCCTATTCTCAATAATAAGAACACATCTCTCTCATCAATCTCTCTCAAATACATTATACTTAAACATCCTCAAGATTTTGGGAAGATTATTAAGGCTTGAAAATCATTTAATTATGCACCAAGTAGAGTAATCCTCAAGCAACTAGGGGAGGCTTTCAAAGCAGAATTGGGAAAGGAAACTAGGGCTGTGTATTCTATATATATAGAGCAGTAGAACACGTTGAAAAGACATCATCCTACAGCGCCATCTTCTGCTCCCAAACCCTAGCACACAAAGTCTCAAAAATTCCCAAGTCTTCAAGAAGAAAAACCGTGCAATTCACCATCCACTTCCATCAAGCTCTTACCGTGCCCCATCTTGAAGGATTGCCTACATCTAAGGCTGCCTAAAAGTGAATTCGTGGCTCTCATACTCTGCTCTTTACGGTTTTTATCCTCTTGTAATCTGATACTCATGCTTTTATTTGTTGAATTTAAGACGATGTGTGGCTAGTTACTTTTTGTTAGGGGCGAGGTTTGAAGCCCCAATTATGTAGAACATATGTTTGTTTAAATTTAGTTTCTTGTTCTTTGGTGTGGATTGGTTGTTTATCTCTGATTGATTGAAAACTTTTGCATGTGTTTGTTTTATGGTGGCCAACATAGGATTTATGCATGTAATTGGAGCTAGGTTTAGAAAATAATTCACCTAATCGTTTTGTTTTCTAATCCACAAGTATGCAAGGCTTTGAACAAAAGTTGATGTTCTAAACAACTAGAAGAGCATGCTAGGTAGGCGTTCCACACTAGACTGCAACTCTATAATCAATCGTTTCCATGAGATCTTAATGCTTCAAATGTGTTAACACTATATGTGTTGTTGATAGGATAGCGTTCTATACCTTGATTGCATGTTTGATAGGCTTAGCTATTGTGCGTTCACGTAGACTAAGTAATTAGGGAAACATTAATAAGGGACATGATCTGCTCCGACTTGTTTCTTGGTTGGTTTCTGTTCACACCTTAGTAATTGAAACTAGGTTAACTTAACATTGTTCGAAAGTAATTGGTGGTGGATTTCCGAGTCTCTAACATGTTCTCCATCTTATTTTCTCTAAACCTAAAATAAAAATAGTTTTTCTTTTATATTATCTTTTATTTTCGTTACAAACCAAAAACCCCAAAATATTGTTCTTGTTTAGGATTGCAGAGCCCTTTCTATCCCCTTCTGTTTCTTGCCATATTTTTCTCTCTTTTCTAGTGTTTGACGTTTTTGTTTTTGTTTAGTTTCAGATTTTATTTGTTTGATTTGTGTTTTAGTTAGTTTAAATTAGTTTGTTTTTATTGTGTGAATAATTAGTTACCCTCAATCCCCGGCTAGAACGATCCCTGCTTACTCTATATTGCTAATGACTACATCTTGCAGGGTTAAGTTGAGCGCTTGTTTTTAGCGTATCAATTTTTGGCGCCGTTGCCGGGGATTGAAAAATACTTATTTTTCACATTGTTTGTTTTTATTTTTGTATATATTTTGACTTTTAGGATTTATACATTCTTTTTGTATATATATCACTAACTTCAATTTTTGTTTTGTTTTTCAATGTGGCATCAATCTTACGAGGTGTGTTCCATATGCTCCATGGTTGGTCATTCAATGGAGACATGTCCAAGCATCCAATATCAAGGATACTATGATCAAAATACCATGCTTGGAGGATTTCATGACAACCAAGGGCATTGGAATAATTATTATTCACCTCCATACAATCCGGCATGGGATAATCCTCCTTACTCTTCGTGGAATGACGATGCAAACTTGCAACAAGGATCTTTCAATGAGTTCGAAGCTTCTCCATATTCATACCATGACTATTGTTCACAAGCCCCACCTCCTCAAAACTCAGGTATGTCTAATAATTATGATGAGATTATTAAGGAACTGAATGCTGCTACTCAAGCTGTGATTCAGGGACAACAAGTTTTGAATGCTTCTATTCAGCAAGCTCGTGAGGGTGATGATGCTTGGGTAGAAACTCAAAGGCGTTGGGAGACCTTTATATCTCAGGAGTACCCTTCTAAACCGATGGCAACTTTAGGGGAGCTCCCGACAACTACGGTTTTGTGTCAACCTCATGATGCAGTCCATGATTCAACATTTGATGAGGATGAAGTAATGGATTTGGAGGAGTCATATAAAGAGCAACTCAATGTTGAGACTTGTGAGGACTATGAACTATGCTACATAACCGAGCTTGAAAAATGGGAAATGGAAGATCCCTTTGATGATGAGGAATCCTATCATGAAAAAAATAAGGATGAGCTTCATGCAAATGTGCCCCAAGTGCCTGAAACAATCATGTTACCTAATGAAGATCCAAAAGGATATGAGGCCACAAGGGAGGATTGCTTAAAAGAGGAGTCCATCAAAGCTCCTACATTTGGACCTTTATTGCTAGCACATGGAAGACCATCTGATCATACAACGCCTCATTCAACCTCTACACGTGTTCTCCACATCCAACCAATGGTTGAGTTTGTTGATCATGTGGAGATGGTCATAAGTGAATATCTCAAATCAGATAAGGAGATAATTCTTGCTGTGATTGTTAAAGTTAAGAAAAGAAGGAGACAATGGAAGAAGAGAAAGAAAAAGAGAAGCATCAAATCCTATATTGCCATTGCTCCCAAGTTACCTAAGCTGCTAGAAAGGACCCATGAAACATCTTTGAAGAAGCTTAAGCATCTGATCGAACCGCGACCTAAACCTCCTGATTACTCTTGATGAAGAGCTGCTATGTCAGGCTGAAGACTTTAAACCAAGCGCTTCTTGGGAGGCAACCCAAATGATGTTTTCTTTGCTTTCTTTGTTTTCTATTTAGTTCCTTTTTATGTTTTTCGTTTGTGTGCAGGTCATAAGGTTGTAGAGAAGTGTGAAAAGCGTTCCTTCTGTAAAAACAGAGTACTGACCATACAGTCCGTCTACTTTAGACAACTTCCGTTTTTAGCTCAGAAGGAACCAGAAGACATACCATATATGAATCGAAAGATCTTTCAGTCTAGTTTCTGTAGGTTTTTACAGAACTGGATTCGGAGTTCATATGCGTTCCCAGTTCTAGTTTGAATGCAGCAAGGTCAGCTCAGGAAAACAGAAAACTGTGCAGTTGTGTCACAGAAAAGGAAAATCTGGGCATATTTCCGTGGTTCAAATGAGGAGTTCTTTACATGTACTCAAAGCTCTATCTGTGTACTACGATCAGGCCCAAGAATCGCTTCCATTGGACCAGGGATGCTCCCTGTATACAGGTTTGCAAGGGTAAAGGTCACTCTGTCAGATTTTCTGTTCGTTTTCCTGCTCTTCCTCTAACTTCACAGGGCTATAACTTTCAACCCACTTGGAGTTAGGAGGTGTTCCAGATATGCACAGAAAGCTAGAAATGTCAACTTTCACCTCCAAGTGGTCTCTCAATCATCTGACGCTGCATCGAAAAATTATGGGACCTGGAACATGGGCTGCCGATACAAACTTAAGGGTTCCAAAGATGCAACAAGACTTCGCATGGAGCTTACGTTAGGAAGTCAAGACCTTATGGTCTTGAGGTTGGGGTCTTTTGTTGTCATCTCCAAAGATCGTGAGCATTGGGAGGTCTACAAGGGGGAGCTTTTCTATCAACCTTCTCACCTTTCTTCTTTTATTTTATTTTTTTTATTTTATTTTTTTGATTTCCTCTCTTTACGCTTCTATTATGCATTGTTTGATTAAATTTGCCATACATTGAGGGCAATGTATGATTCAAGTGTGGGGGAAGGGAATCTAATTTGAGTCTTATTAAAAAAACCAAAAAAATTGAAAATTTTCAAAAATCCAAAAAATAAATTTCGTTAGTTATTTTGGAGTCTTAGTTCTTGTTTTTTGTTTTTTGTTTTTGTTTTGTTGTTCGAGTCTTAGGTCGCCTTTCAACTGTCTAGGATGAACTTAATCTCTAAAATTATGGATAAAAGAGGATCACAATATTGAGATGATATTAAAAGAATTCTTTGGTTAATTACGATATATATAAAGCATATGATTGTGTAGTAGATGTGGTTTTTGTTGACCTTGGTACAGAATTATGAGCATGTTGATGATGAGTTTTGATTCATAATAACCCTTTCGAGAATTTGAGCCTATTTGCTATTCTTTGTGAGTGTTTATTGAAAAATTATACTCCTATTTTCTTGGCGATGCTTAGTGATCTCATTATCTTTCTCTTTGATTGACTGCTTGCCACATATTAAGTTTAACGGACTCTAGAGATTACTAGAACTTGCTCTTGTACTGGTCGAAACTTTTATCAATACATGCCTCTGATTCTGGAAAGGATAAAGGCACCTAGGAACTTCCACCAAAGCCAAAAATAGCCTATGTCCATATTTGTGCCCGTCGTGGGACTCCTCTAGTTTAACCCCTTTGAGCTTACATTTAACCCTTTTTCTTTCATCACCCTCAAAATCCTAACCTTTAAACCTTAGTATAGTTATATCCCTACCCTTGTTCTAAGGATTTAGCGGAGCTAATTCATGAGACAGACAAGATTTTGAAGGCACTACAAAGGAGATGATGAGAAAGAATAAGTGTGGGGGAAAGACTTGTCCATGAGAAAGAAGAAAAATATGTATGCCGAAGAAAAAGAAAAAAAAAAAAAAAAGTGTACGGCAATAAAAAAAAAAAAAAGTGCAAGTATGTGTGGATTTTAGTCCCCCCATTGTGGATAAGGAGTTTGTTTTGAAGTGAAGGCCTAAGTATGATGAATTTGGTCTTTGTCCTATTTCACAAGTGTTCAAGGGAATGTTAGAATGAAGCAAGGGTCCAACACAATGACATCCGGCCCTCAATAAATACACACAAGAAGTTCAACGCTGCAAGATGCCTTGGTGACTAAAGGAAGACGTCTCAATGCTTCAATGAAGGCTCCGCTAGGTTTTTAGAACATTTTGTGATTTTTCCTTACCCTTTCGTTTCTTTAAACCCCTAAACCTTGGCCCCATTACAACCTTGAAGTAAGACCTCTTTGATCCTTAAGATGGGCAGCCTTTGATCTGTGGAGATTGGTTACAAGAGTTGAGCATATGGTTCGGTCCGTCCGGCAAGTAGCTGGTATCCTTCATGAGATCGAAAAAGAAAAAAATATATAAATTTCGACATAGCCTTTCTTTCTTTATATGTGAGCTTTTTGTTTGTCGAAAATATTATCATCTCTCACATATATTTGAGTGAAAAAGCTTTTAAGCATTAGCCTTGATCTGAGAGAAGAAAGAGTGGTGAATCCTGTGAGGTTTGAATCATAGTTGTTGGATACATGCTGAGCTCCACCCTCCACCATTGTCACATCCGTGTCTTACATGCTTATATGTGGAATATATGTTTTAATTAACTCTTGAATTACTAATTATTGAATCTTGGTTGCGTGCTGATCTTGATGCTATAAAAGTAAGAGACTTCTGAGACAACAATGTTGAAGGCACAGTTTGTTTTGAGTCTTTTGAGTCTTTGTTTTATTTTCTTTGTTTTGATTTTGCTAAGGGACTAGCAAAAGCTAAGTGTGGGGGAATTTGATAGGAGCATAAATGCGACGAATATAGTGTGAAATCCCTTACACTTTTCTTAGCTATTTCCTTTAAAAAGTCAGTTTTAACTTGTTTTCTTTTTGGGTAGTTCGTGGAGTGATTCAAGAGAAATAAGAGCTGAAAAGGAGCAACGAAGCCATGAATAATGAATTACTGATGCAGAGGACCAAGTTTGATCAACCTTTTGGCCAGAAATTACAAGGGAAGTCCACGGAATTCATTATGCAAAACAGTTGCTGCAAAGCAGAAAACTGCAGTTTCAGAATCAGCTTTCTGGGAACGGTTTTGAGGAGAAATTATTGCATCATTCCATCTGCACATATGAAGAAAGGGCCAGTGATCCTTGAAGACATGATGTTATACTTCAACTAAAGCCAAATAACATGTCAAAATCATCAACGAGGCAGTAGGACATCAAAGTCGAAATATGCTTCCCGATAAGGCAGAAACTGTCAGCTTTTCACGAAGCTTTTTGGGAGATCTTTTCCGGCGGTTTTCTTGGAGTTTTTCCAGAATGTTATTGATCATTCTAGATGATATGATGTCATAGAGCACGTGGGAGTCAAGAACCATCCAGACACTTGTCAAGACTAAGTCGTTCCTTGTCCAAGAAGGAAGCTTCAGAGTCAGAAATTGAATCCTAGTCAAAACAGGACGGTTTTGCAGAATTCTTCTTTGGACGAATTTTGGGTGCATTTTTGGGAGGTTATTGCTGCTGCAAATATGAAGGAGAGTCCTAGAATGATTCCTCAAGATTTTGGGAAGATTATTAAGGCTTGAAAATCATTTAATTATGCACCAAGTAGAGTAATCCTCAAGCAACTAGGGGAGGCTTTCAAAGCAGAATTGGGAAAGGAAACTAGGGCTGTGTATTCTATATATATAGAGCAGTAGAACACGTTGAAAAGACATCATCCTACAGCGCCATCTTCTGCTCCCAAACCCTAGCACACAAAGTCTCAAAAATTCCCAAGTCTTCAAGAAGAAAAACCGTGCAATTCACCATCCACTTCCATCAAGCTCTTGCCGTGCCCCATCTTGAAGGATTGCCTGCATCTAAGGCTGCCTAAAAGTGAATTCGTGGCTCTCATACTCTGCTCTTTACGGTTTTTATCCTCTTGTAATCTGATACTCATGCTTTTATTTGTTGAATTTAAGACAATGTGTGGCTAGTTACTTTTTGTTAGGGGCGAGGTTTGAAGCCCCAATTATGTAGAACATATGTTTGTTTAAATTTAGTTTCTTGATCTTTGGTGTGGATTGGTTGTTTATCTCTGATTGATTGAAAACTTTTGCATGTGTTTGTTTTATGGTGGCCAACATAGGATTTATGCATGTAATTGGAGCTAGGTTTAGAAAATAATTCACCTAATCGTTTTGTTTTCTAATCCACAAGTATGCAAGGCTTTGAACAAAAGTTGATGTTCTAAACAACTAGAAGATCATGCTAGGTAGGCGTTCCACACTAGACTGCAACTCTATAATCAATCGTTTCCATGAGATCTTAATGCTTCAAATGTGTTAACACTATATGTGTTGTTGATAGGATAGCGTTCTATACCTTGATTGCATGTTTGATAGGCTTAGCTATTGTGCGTTCACGTAGACTAAGTAATTAGGGAAACATTAATAAGGGACATGATCTGCTCCGACTTGTTTCTTGGTTGGTTTCTGTTCACACCTTAGTAATTGAAACTAGGTTAACTTAACATTGTTCGAAAGTAATTGGTGGTGGATTTCCGAGTCTCTAACATGTTCTCCATCTTATTTTCTCTAAACCTAAAATAAAAATAGTTTTTCTTTTATATTATCTTTTATTTTCGTTACAAACCAAAAACCCCAAAATATTGTTCTTGTTTAGGATTGCAGAGCCCTTTCTATCCCCTTCTGTTTCTTGCCATATTTTTCTCTCTTTTCTAGTGTTTGACGTTTTTGTTTTTGTTTAGTTTCAGATTTTATTTGTTTTATTTGTGTTTTAGTTAGTTTAAATTAGTTTGTTTTTATTGTGTGAATAATTAGTTACCCTCAATCCCCGGCTAGAACGATCCCTGCTTACTCTATATTGCTAACGACTACATCTTGCAGGGTTAAGTTGAGCGCTTGTTTTTAGCGTATCACCTTCCGGGTATCAGAGGCTCAAGTCCTCAATCTACCCTTCTGGGTATCAGAGGCTCAAGTCCTCATTATACCCTTTCGGGTATCAGAGGCTCAAGTCCTCATTCTACCCTTCCGGGTACTAGAGGCCCAAGTCCTCAATCTACCCTTCCGGGTACCAGAGGCCCAAGTCCTCAATCTACCCTTCCGGGTATCAGAGGCCCAAGTCCTCAATCTACCCTTCCGGGTATCAGAGGCTCAAGTCCTCAATCTACCCTTCCGGGTATCAGAGGCTCAAGTCCTCATTTACCCTTCCGGGTATCAGAGACCCAAATCCTCATTCTACCCTATCGGGTACCATATGCTCAAGCCCTCAGAAAGCCCCACTTGGTACCAGAGGCGAGGTAAGCCAAGGTCCAGTCCCTTGCTTCTGAGTCATCTCACCTCCCGAGCGTTCTCTACACTTGGGGGACTTATTCATACCACTTATCACAAGTGGAGATAGTACCCGACCGGGACTATCATCGGGCTTCACGCTCATACGTTTCGTGTTATGGTCTATTAATGGAAATATTGAAATTTTTCACCTATTGTTGATTGCAACAATTAAATTTCTTTTACATCCCATTAATAAGACCATAGGACAAAACTCACACCCACTCAACATGAGCGAGCTCAACTCTTACGTTCCCATTACACATAAGCCAAACAATCGGGTTATGGCTTATACGTTCGGGTTAAGTAGGTTAGAGTTCCTTCCTCTAACCCATACTCAGGGGACTATCATGGTCACGCCATAGTCTCGCTAGTATTGTCAATGGTTACTTCGATACCGGAGCTTCATTCTCATCCTTACCGGCTTCGTCGAACGTAACCTAAATCCAAGTTCCTGTTTTACTACTTGACTTGGGGGACTCGGCGAGTAACCACACTCCCGATCCTAACACATGTGCATTATATGCATACAACATATACATATCATTATGTACTTATCATCGCATTCATCACACATCTATGCATCATATGCACTTCGTTATCCTTTCACAACCACATACATTCTAGACTTATACGTCGTATGTCAACACTGCATAATACGTGCATACACACAATGTGTAACATACATCTCACATAAACATTCATGCACCTCGATGCATTTGACTCAAATGTCACTTAGATTGCCCTAGCGCAATCAATATGCTTTGTGTGCACTCATCTTATTTGCAGGTACTAGCTTGATGAGGGCCCTGGGGCTAAACTGGTAGAGTCCCTTCTTACTTGTGGAGTTGGGGGACTAGTATGGGTATGGCATTCAACATGGTCGTCACTCATACTTGGCGGCATCATATTTAAACTCCCCAACCAAGAAGCGCCTTTTACTCGGGGACTTGGGGGACTTGTACATACCGCCAAGCATAAGCAACAACCTCATAGGTGGGCCCCGCGACATGGTAGGTCCCGCCTACAATATGCATCCGGTAGACCGACACCCGAGCTACCTCGCCATGGTGGAGGTCGGCCGGTATCTTGCCAGGAGGCCACCCTCCCATGCTCTCCAAGAGGCTTCAAGAGAAGTAAATATGTGTCTTATGTCCCACATCGGAAATGTAAACTAGATGAGGACTTCCTTTAGCTATAAGAGGAAGTTCTCCCCTTCTTAGAGGGGATGGATCCATGATCCACACACTTGTATCACTACAAAGGTCACTTCACCTCACTCATAGTAAAATATCTAAGTGGACGTAGCCTTGCCCCAAGTGCAAGGTGAACCACTATACATCCGGTGTCATCTCTCTCTCTCTCCCCATCATGCTTCTTACCTTAGGTCCCGTATTCTTCAACAGAAACAGTCATGACTTCATGTCAGGACGCTTGTAGGGGATTCAAATTTGTTAATCGACTTTGGTTCAAAAGGTATCATAAGTGTTCTAAAAATAGTCTATTTAAATGTGATTGCGGCTAAATGCACTAAATTTTGGACTCATTACACCCTATAATATATTTTTTATTTTAGACAAACGGAAATTGAGAGAAAATCGCTGTGTATTCTCATTGATAATAGGGGCCTCTTTATATAGAGGATTACAATGCATAGAATCCATATAAGGAAAGGTAATCATACATTGAATAGGAATATCTAGATTTTTCTAACTAAACTATATTACCACTAGGTCAAGTAACCTAGGGTTTGAGCCAGACACACAAATAATGATTTAATTGAACACTCCCCCTTATGTCGCCCAAATACGGTGCTTCTCTTGTTGCCTCGCTAAAACCTTGCCGAGTAACAAAAACCCAGTGGGACAAAAATAACCTCGGTCGAAGGGGAAAAAGAGCATAACACACCTTTCACGTTTTGAGACCATACATGTGTCTACCTCCCCCTGATGTCTGCATCTCCCCCTGATGACTACGGTCATTGGAGTTCAGATAACTTCTGCAAACGATGGTACCAACATGTTTCTCAAAAGTAGAATTTAGGCAATGACTTAATGAGCAAGTCTGCCATACTGTCCTCAGATCGAACCTAGTTCACTTTGATCTTGAGGAAAGTATGTTGTTGCTGATTATGCTTAGTGTTGTAGCTGATTATGCTTGGTGTTGTCGCTTTTGATGTAGCGTTGCTTTATTTGTTCAAAACAAATAGCATTATCCTAAATGCTCGTAGGCTCATCTGTGGTAGACTTAAACCACAATTGTTCAAACATGCGTAATTATGGATCCAATCCATAAACATTCATGAACCACTTTGTGAAGAGCAATAATCTCTGCATGGTTTTTAGATATAGCGATTAAGGTCTGTTCTGTAGACCTCCAAGATATCACGATTTTTTCCCATGGTGAACACTTAACCATTTTAGGAATGACCTTTGTATGGGTCAGAGAGATACCTAATATCAGCAAAACCATCCAAAACACATGTTGTTTTGGGATGAGGATAGTGGACGCAGGCCAGTGTTGGCGGCGTTCTTATTGTGTGATGGCTTCGAATCCATCATCTCTCTGTAGGGATAGAACAAGCCCAAATCAATAGTACATCTCAAGCACTGAAAGATATCTTTTTTCACCAATCCAATGGCGTCACGTTAGCGCACAACTATACCTAGCTAGTAAGTTTACAACATACGAGATGTCTGGTCTTGTGCATTGGGGTAAGTACAATTATGCACCTATTGTACTCATGTAAGACACTTCTGCCTCTAGCACATCTTCATCATCATCTTTCAGACGAAGAGGATCCTTTTCAGGATCAAGACTACGAACGATCATGGGGGTGTTTGAAGACTTGACCTTATCAAAATGCCTAAGCATCTATCAACACGATGCTCAAGTTCCAAACTGAGAAATAATCGTGTTCTCCCAAAATCCTTCATCTCAAACTTGGATTTCAAGTGTTCAGCGGTTTCCCTTAACTCTTTAAGGGCTCCCAATGAAGATCATGTCCAACATGAATAGCGATGGAATCCAAAACTTGTTATGGAAACTCGTGGGCATATCCCTTCCCAATCAAATAATCATTTTAGTGAGCGTTTCAACCTCTTTGTAAACGCGCTCCGTGGTCTAGAGCCACTTGACTTGGGTAAATGAAGTCCACCATGAACCTTCATGTATATTTCGTATCTAGATCCTCATAGAGATACGTAGTGACCACATTTGTAAGCTGCATGTTCAGTTATTCAGAAACTACCAAACTGACAGGGTAGTGGAGTGCAATGACATCCATTACTAGAGAATATATCTCATCGTAGTCGATTCCAGGGCGTTTTTATGAGAAGCCTTAAGCCATAAGGCGAGATTGCCATCTCTCAATGTCATTTATATGGCTGTAGAAGACATGGAGGAATCAATAGTGATACGATTGGCATAAACGATTTGGGTATTTGGGTGTAACAGGAGAGGTCAGTGTAAACAGATGCTTCCCGAAGAAAAAGATACAGTCGAAGGTTGAAGTCAACGTAAATAGCAAGATACCACAGGAAGTTCTTCCCTCTTTCCAGAAATTACTTGCTTACTGCTGAATCCCTTCTTCTTCCTCTAGTCTCTTCGCTCTCTATCTCTCTCTCTGTGCGGAGGAAAGAAGCAGACCCTGTATTTCACCATCGTTGTTTACCTCTCTATATTTATGCAGAGCAAGGACGTGCATCCACGCCAACACTCATCGGTGGCAGAAGAAGCAAACAACTGGCGGTGACTCGGTCCCATAGCAAACGCACAGGTGTCGGGGGAATTCTATAATAGCATACATGAGGCAGGGGTAGAATAGTCAAGAAACTATTCATTTCATTTGTCAAAACAACGACCAACCTCTTAACCCGCAGTTAGAGTAGCAGCCGGTAATAGATGAAAAAAAAGGGCAGAACCGTCATTACGCACACTTATGAACAGTATAAATAATGGATTGAGGTTTAGTATTGTTAAATTATTGGCAACTTCTGTTTCTGAAAATCCAGTGCCATAAAAGTTTTTAAAGAGAAATTTTCGATCACTGTTAAACTCGGATCAGCAGCAACCTCCATCTCGTCCACAGTAAACCGTTGTCTCAACTTCCATAGCTAACCAAGAGTCATTAACATTTTGCTCAAAATCCTCCCTGTTTCTCACTGTGCCCAGAACGTACCCCAAACTCCGGTGCAATCATAGACCATTGACTTTTCTTTGACCGCAAACCAAACGTCTTCCCTTGTAATTGACCATTTGGTTCGATACTATACACATCTGCCACCAGTGTCTTCCATCGCCCATATCGGACTTCCGAAACCAACTTTTCTTGAACTAATCTGCAATTCGAACTGACATGGTCCATTAAACCACAATAGAAACAAAAATAAGGTAGATGCTCATATTCTAACACAACTTTTTGTGCCAGCATCCCTGGAGCCAGGGATATCATCACCCATTTTCGCAAAGGTTGCTTCACCAACAGACCGAATCTAATTCAAAGAAAGCTCCCACATCAATCCCCTCCACTACAGCCTCTCTTCGGGTAATAAATCCCCAATTGACGTCCAATGCGCTCTGCCAAATTCTCTGTTAGAAACGCCGGGGGGATTCCTCTCGCCCGAATCCAGAATGGTTGAATATCCAATGACACCCCGTTGGATCCGATTTGGCATCCGTTGCTGTCAATAGCAATAGTGCATGGTCGAAAGTCCATGGGCTCCCTGTTAGGATCCCCAGGATCCAAGCCGAGAATTGACATGGTTGCAAAAGAGAAAGAAGGAAAACAAGAGGAAAAAACTAAGCAAATAAAACTGATTCAATAATTCGTTATCTCGATACAATTCCTATTAGCTATTTAAGCAGAGAGAGACTCTAGAGGTAGTGGACTCATGTAAGGAAAAGCCCAAATAGGCCCAAACAACAATGATGACCCATGCACATAGTTAGAGTCATAACATTTCCACCCGCTCAAAAAAACAGGCTTGACCTCAAACCTGAATTATCTTCCAAATTGTCCCTACTCCATCACGCAAGTCACCACCGAAGCTCAATACTTTTTTCAAACCCAAGAAGTCAACAAGTGCAACAAACTGATCTGCAAGGTCATCCACATTAAGAAGAGAAAAATCTGAAGATATCACATCAGCTCCCAACTCATGTCTTGGTGCATTGATATGGTAATTGCAAAAACTATGAAGCAGACATAACTTTTGAATTTCCCCAAATTCAGGTCTTGCTAGTTGATATTTTTCAAGAGGCAAGTTCCAAGGATTATCAGACTTCTCAAAAAAGATATAAAATGCAACGGCAAAAGCCAGAAACATCCCTACAAGCAACAAACAGATCTGCCAGTTTTTCCAATCTGTAGGAAAATTTAACCTAGTCACCACTCTTTCCATCTGGTGTTGTCCTTCTTGACTAATAACAGAAGAATAACTAGAAGGTACCTCTTGCTGATGAACATATGAAATGACAGTCTTGACATCTGCTGGATCAATCTCATGTTGCAGACTTGGAAATGCTTTTCCCACACTAACATAAGGCAAGTACGACTGAAGGAAACTCTGATAATTTTGTTTGATTCCTGACTTCTGCATTATATGAAGAACATCCATGGTAGACTTAACAACTCTCAAACACTTCTCAAGCATCTACTTATGATTAGTAATATGTAGACCACTTGAGATTAACCTAACAGAAATTGCAGCAAACCATTTGCGGTGTTCATGCTCAGGCTGGACCAACCAATTTAATAGAATTTTGAGGACCTCTGACCAACATAGAGCTTGCCATTGACATTATGTACTGCATTAAGATCAACACTTGGACTCCCCCAGATGGTGTCATCAAACACATTCTCAGTTTCAGGTCGAACTCTATTATGCAACGCTACAATGTCGAGACGGGGACGAGGATTTATTGATGTAGCAGTAGAAGCGGAAACTGTAGACTTTGCCCACCCAATGTTCCAATCACGGAAGAGGATCTGCTTACTAGGGTTACTCTTCTCAATTACATCATCATCAATGATTGCTCGCTTCCCTTGGTTGCCACATGAAGCTCCCATTAGGGTAGCATGTTTCAATAACTCACATTCGAGTGTACCAGACCCAATCATGAATACTTTGGCATCACCCAATTTCTGCTGTGGCTTGGACCTAAAAACTGAAATTTGTGCATCATAACGGCAATTCAATGGTTTCGAATCACTGTGATCCAGTGGCTCCGTTGGAATTGATCCGACCAAGTCAAAGTGGAAGCACATGAGCTTGTCAGCTTTGGACTGTTTTGCTGCACCTTTGCAAATCATGGTAAAAACATATTGTGAGGTCTCATTGTCTATAATCAGAAGATTACATTCTGAAATATAATCCAGTCGCCAGTATCTCGACACTACAACATGAGGAATATCAAAGTTGAACAGTAGCAGACAACATATTGTAGAGTAGACCATGTGAAAATCGTCATTGACGTTTCCCAAGACAAAAGTAGTAACTTGGAAATATGCCCATGTATAAGTGTTTTCCAGTAAAATCACCTTTGTCTGTAAATGTAATAGTGTTGTAGGAAGCCAAATCCAAAACATAACTATTTCTTTCCTCGTCATGGAAAGTCCAGGAAATTCCACTATTGGAGATGGCATTAATTTCTCTACCATTTGCATATGCAGAAAGAATACAAACTCAACATAGAAGATGGCTGCATGACAAATAACATCAATTGCTGCTTTCTTGTGGGTCGACACATTGACAAAGATAACACTCAAATATTCAAGGACATGTGAGGCAGTTCCAAGTGCAAAATATGGTAAAGTAACAAGTGAAGTACGCTTGCCAATATTGTGCTTATGTGCATGAATCAACAGCAACCAAGCATGGAAAATTAGATGCACAATAGATTGGCTAGCAACAATAATCATGGAAACAACTGGACCATAAGTGTACCTTGAAGAAGAGAACACTGAATTGACTATGAGAAAATCGATAACTTCAATAGAAAAACTCCTTGTCTGTGAGATGGCTTTAGTTTGGCCATTTTCAGTATTAATTCCAAATAGAATCGGCAGCTCCTCCCCGGATTCCAAAGAACGAGACAAGTCATTAATCCAAACATGTAATGCAGTAAAAACTGCCCCAACAGAGAGACCCTTGAGATACAGAGACCACTGGGTTGGGTACTTTCTCAAGTGTAAGCCCCAGGTTTAGAAACTCACAAGCTCTCTTCAAGAGCTGGAGGTTCACACGAAGACTAATAAAGCAATTGTAGTAAGCCTTCATATCGGAACCAACTGAATTAAAAAGTTCTGATGCTTCCTTCCTGAAGTTTTGACTACTGTCTTGCTTCTCTACCAGAGGTCTTACAACATATCCAAGCTTCTCATTACCACGCTCAATGCAATCAGTCAACTCAAGTAGTTCACCCTTTGGTGTTTGAGTCATCACATTCAGGAGATAACCACAGAAATGATCATCTGGAGTTATGCCCAATTGTTGTAGTTGATTGAATGCCTTGACAACATCATCAGTACGCTTGGCCTTCCCATAGAATTGTATTAGTGATATCAAAATAAGGATATTAAGCTGGAAACCAGCTTCCATCATCTCATTCAACGTTCTCTTTGCCTCTGAGACTTTCCCACTATAGGAATATATGGTCATCATGGATGAAAATGTCCAACTATTGGGCTTCCAAGTTTCAGAACTCTTCACGTCTTCGAAAATTTTAATAGCTTGATCAGTGTAGCCAATGTCAGCACACAGCAGCAAAAGAGTGTTATATAGAATAACATTTAACTCTATTCCCTTCTCCACATCCAACCACCCTTCACACGCACCGAACAAAGTTGCTAATGAAAAATGCGTAGGCACCATTCCCTCCGAAATCATGGTATCATAAACACCCAACGCCTTCTCCTCTTGACCATTTAGGACCAAAGCACTAATCAGAGTTTTCCATGAGACAATGTTCCTCTCAGGCATTATTAGAAACAATTCTCCAGCATCCTCTATAGTCTCCAAGCGATTTACAGAATTCATGGCAGGATTACGACTTGAAAAATTCTCATTCTTCTCAACCATCAGAACAAAATTCTTCTCAACAATCAGAAAAAAATCAAGCCAAGGCAAGCACTCATCAATTCTAACAACTGATAATGGATGACACTCTAATGCGTTAATACCTGACACTGGAATCTCCACAGAACTCAAGCTCACCTGAGGTGGAGACTGGCGATAAGTGTTACCGCCAGGCTCGTTGTCGTCAACAAACCCATTCACTAAAATTGGAGGAGGTTCGTCGTTCTCATCCATAGTGTCCTCGTTGGTCAAGTCCTGGAGCAACTGAAGGGCCGTCAAGTTCGCACCCAAGACTGCGAGGTCGAGGCCTTTGGAGGAGACGACGTCGTCACTTTTGAGTTTCGCATAGCTATTCCGGCCAGATGAAGCGTGGTCGACTTGAACGGCGAGGTTGACCTCTTCGGCGCTGGCGACGGAGAGGGACTGGTGATGCTTCTGGAGCTCGCCCATGAGGGTAGAAACGGCCAGCTTGGAATGGGGAAGCTCATTTTGCTCCGGAACATCAGAAATTGGTGGCTGAGAAGACGAAGAGCTAGTAGTGACTGAAATGGTTGCAGAGACTGGTGGACCGAATGGGGATGAGTTAGAACCAGAGGTCAGTGACTGAGATGGGGTTGACCCGAACAAAGGCTGTGATGGAGTAGAGTCGAGTGAAGGTGTAGAAGCTGCGGTGGTGGTGGTTGGGGCGTTGGAGAATCCGACTCCGAATGATGGAAACGGATTCAGAAATTGGGTTTGGGGTAAAAAGGTGGGGACTGGTGGTGATTGAAATATTGGAATCGATGGATTCAGGTCATGCTTTGGCTGAAATGAGCGAAAATTTGGGAAGATTGATTCGACCAAAGAGTTAGATTGTGGGTAAATGGGTTGACTGGTGGATGTATTTGTTGGGTTGGGGAAAGGGAATTGCTGTGGGAATTTGAAGCCATTGATGACAGTCTCAGCAGGTCTCTGATATTGGGGATGGAGGTTTGGCATTGCGAAGGACAGGTATAATCGGAAGAGGTTGTCACATGTGAGTGATAAAACGAAGGGGGAGAGCATGACGACTGAACCCAATAAGCTGGTTTCTCATACTGGGTGATGTTCGTCTCAAGGTTCCAGTAGTATAAGTGCCCTGTATTGCCATCAATTACCCCTTTCCATGGCGGTGGGAGGTAGGGATCATCGGGAGCAAACCAAACCCTGTCCATATTGGATCGAGGGCTCTTATACCAGTTGTTAGGATCCCCAGGATCCAAGCAGAGAATTGACATGGTTGCAAAAGAGAAAGAAGGAAAACAAGAGGAAAAAACTAAGCAAACAAAACTGATTCAATAATTCGTTATCTCGATACAATTCCTATTAGCTATTTAAGCAGAGAGAGACTCTAGAGGTAGTGGACTCATGTAAGGAAAAGCCCAAATTATGATGGCCCATGTACACAGTTAGAGTCATAATACTCCCCCATAACACTTTCCTCCGATCTGCATCAGAGTTGAACCCAAAGAGAATGCAATCTGTTCTCTCCCATTGAAAAATAGATATCTCTTCCTTCACCGCCCATAACTTCTTCATCGTCCCTTTCAAGGCCTCAAAATTAAACTCTTTTTTTGTGAACAACTTCCCAACCATCCAGAATTTCTGAGCCTCCACCACTTGTGCATCTTCGATATGGGTGATCTCATGATTTTCTATTTCATTTAAAGCCAATTTCTTGGCTAACTCCACCAGCGACTCCTCCATTCGACACAACCAACTTGCAATCACACTTAACCCCCACCACACAGCAAAAACTATCCACCGCATAGACCGGTGAATAGGCTCCGGTATGTAGAGACTGCGACGCCTAGGTTAAGAAGCCCAAACTAAACCCTAACTCTCAGACCAAAGAAGGGACTATATTAGATGAAATATGGCAAATCTTTAGAAAAGAGTTTTATTATTTTTTATTTTCATTTTATTTTGTCTATATTAATAAAATTTCGAATTTAGGAAAGATTTTTCGTACCCAACATTATTTAAAACACTCAAATCATTAATAACTTGTTAATCTTGACAGTTTACATTTATTTGTGGTGCACACCAAAAGAAAGAAAGAAAAATTGTGTTTTTCTTTTTGAAAAAAAAAAAAAAATTTAGCTTAATGAAGATAAATCACTCTAGCTGCCTCAACGGTCTCCAACTGTACCTACATGTGCATTTGCAAGCATAATTAGCTATAATGAGCCACGCTCATTGTACCGTCAGAAGTACCAACTCCCACCGAAGGAGTGACCTACGGAAACGCAGCCAGGCGGGCTTTCGGCTGAGCCCCGGATCACCCCCAGACCACCACTGATGCACAGCCACGAGCCGCGCCAAGATAGCATCAGAAACTCCAGACATTGGGAATCAAAGCACATCAGTCCTACATCGAAAACAAGAAGAAGGTCAACCTTCTCCTCACCTACAAAAGGTTCTCTCCTCTCTCCTCATTAATGACACACGATTACTACTCATTTATTGTTATGCTGCATATATTCATTGACTGACTTAGGCATCGGAGAAGTGAAGACCGCCCAACGCGGTCTCCCTCTGGCGCCCTGTCTCCCGTATAACAGTTAGCGAAGGCCATCAAGTCCTCAGAGTAGCGGTCCGCCCACCGGACCCGTGTTAAACAAAAGATCGGCTACCGCCGGACTTTGAGCATTAACATTTGGCGCCGTCTGTGGGAACCCTTGAACAAAAGGCCATCCTACCACAATCACCATAACTAACGGTAGAGGGGGAATCGCTGAAGAGCAGGCAAACCAGCGTTCCCCAACCCACCAACCCAGCGGTAAGCATCAACCGCGCACTATTTAGCACCCCGGTAAACCCCGGCGGTGAGACAAACCCAAATAGCAGCCGCCCACCAGGCCAAGACCTCACCTCTCTATATGAGCTGGCACTGGCAGATCTTTATAAGGCAAGTAGAGAGCGTGAACAAGAGCACAAAGAAAAACCCGAGGCCCAAAGACAGGTGGCCGCGCTGGCGTCACGTCTCGATGAACTAAAAAGAACGCTGACTACGATGATAGTCCAGACATTGGTAATGCGCGCCAATCTCCTTATATCCGCTTGGTGTGATGCAATATCGCATGCAGCTATGATAATTCGTCTACGACCCACCGCCACTCAATGTACCTCTGCGTTACAGCTAGTGACTGGGTACAAGTATCGTACTTACGCATATTTGAGTGAGCCATTTATGTGCCAATTGGGCCACCACAGCGCTCTATAATGGGTCCTTACAAACGAATGGGCAACTACGTTGGATTTGAGACTCCAACAATCGTCCGCCACTTAATGCCCTTACAAGGCGATCTCATTACCGCTAGATTTGCGGGTTGTCACTTTGATGAGACATTCTTCCCGTTGTTAGGGGGAGATAAGAACACGGATGTTCAGCAGGAACGACAGGGATTGTCGTGGCTTGTCCCCACTATGTCTCATCTCGATCCCTGTTAAAGTGTCGAGATCACACAAATATGCTGCAAACAAACCTGTAAGGAAGGACGTCCCTAAGAGAGGACGTAGCGCCACCCAACACGGAGGTGGGCATGGCGCCAACGCCAAAGAGAGTGGCACTCTAGCGTTATAGGCCATGGCCCCAGCTATGATGCATGGGAGGCCCGTGGGTTCTAATGATACATTGGCACAAACCAATCCTTGAATCATCGACACTCAAAATCCGTCTCATGAGAATCTTCTAGGTTATGGTTATCGTTGGGGGACACCTTAACGTCAAAATCTATTCCTGAGAATATAGAGCTCTATGAAAATTACACTAGTGTACATGAGACGTGGGATAGAAACTCCATCATGATTGATGATGTAGTTGCGCATGAGTTTGTTGAGTAAGATGATATCGAACCATGCTCCGTTGATGAATGAATGCCAACGTAGAGAAATTTGGCCTAAATGGAAAGATGCGATCCAGGTTAAGATGGATTCTCTAATGAAGAGGAAGGTTTTTGAGCTAGAGATGCCAACACCTCCTAACATAAAACGTGTTGACTAATAGGTCTTCGTTAGAAAGCGTAGTGAGAAAAAGAGATGGTAATCTTGCCTTATGGCTCAAGGCTTCTCACAAAACGCCCTGAAATCGACTACAATGAGACATATTCTCTCGTAATGGATGTCATTGCACTCCACTACCCTGTTAGTTTGGTAGTTTCTGAATAACTGAACATGCAGCTTACAAATATGGTCACTACATATCTCTATAGGGATCTAGATACCGAATATACATGAAGGTTCATGGTGAACTTCATTTATCCAAGTCAAGTGGCTCTAGACCACGGAGCGCATTTACAAAGAGGTTGAAACGCTCGCTATAATGACTACTTGATTGGGAAGGGATATGCCAACGCGTTTCCATAACAAGTTTCAGATTCCATCGCGGTTCATGTTGGACATGATCTTTATTAGAAGCCCTTAAAGAGTTAAGGGAAACCACTGAACACTTGAAATCCCATTTTGAGATGAAGGATTATGGGAGAACACGATTATGTCTCAGTTTGGAACTTGAGCATCGTGTCGATAGATGCTTAGGCATTTTGACAAGGTCAAACCTTCAAGCACCCCCATGATCGTCTGTAGTCTTGATCCTGAAAAGGATCCTCTTCGTCTGAAGGATGATGACAAAGATGTGCTAGAAGCAGAAGTGTCTTACTTGAGTACAATAGGCGCCTTATTGTACTTAACTCAATGCACAGGACCGAACATCTCATTTGCAGTGAACTTGTTAACTAAGGTATAGCTTTGCGCCAATGTGATGTCATTTGATTGGTGTAAAAGATATCTTTCAATACTTGAGATGTACGATTGATATGGGCTCGTTCTATTCCTACAGAGAGATGATGGATTCGGACCCATCACACAGCAGGAACGACGCCAACACTGGCCTGCGTCCATTCTCCCCTTCCCAAAACAATATGTGTTTTGGAAGGTTTTGCTGATATTGGGTATCTCTCTGACCCATACAAAGGTCATTCCCAAAATGGTTAAGTGTTCACCATGGGAAAAGACCGTGATATCTTGGAGGTCTACAGAACAGACCCTAGTCGCTATATCTTCGAACAATGCAGAGATTATTGCTTTTCACAAAGTGGTTAGTGAATGTATATGGATTGGATCCATAATTACGCATGTTCGAAGCAATTGTGCTTTGAAGTCTACCACAGATGAGCCTACGAGCATTTAGGATAATGCTGCTTGTTTTGAATAAATGAGGCAAGGCTACATCAAAAGCGATAACACCAAGCATAATCAACAACAACAGACTCTCCTCAAATACCAAAGTGAACTAGGTTCGATCTGAGGATGATGTGGCAGACTTGTTTACTAAGTCATTGCCCAAATCTACGTTCGAGAAACATGTGGCAAGAATTAGTTTGCGGAAATTATCTGAACTCCTATGATCGTAGTCATCAGGGGGAGACGCACACATCAGGGGGAGATGTCTACATGTTCACCTGGAAACGTGAAGGGTGTGTTGTGCTCTTTTTCCCCTTCGACCGAGGTTATTTTTGTCCCACTGGGTTTTTGTTACTTGGCAAGGTTTTTAACGAGGCAACAAGAGAAGCACCGCGTTTAGACAACACAAGGGGGAGTGTTTAAGGATATCTCTATTTGTGTTTGGCCCAAACTCTAGGTTACTTGACCTAGTGGTAATAGGGTTGAATTAGAAGGATCTAGATTCCTATTCAATGTACGATTACTTTCCTTATATGATTGAGATTCTATACATTGTAATCCTCTATATAAAGAGGCCCCTATTATCAATGAGAACACACAGCAAATTCCTCTCAATTCTCGTTTCCCTACAACAATTGTCAATTATGGTATCTAACCAAAGTAACTTGGCTAAATTCATCGTCTCTCTGTAGGGATAGAACAAGAACCCATAAGGCCATAAGCTACTAAATATCATTTATCCAAACCCAATGTTCATTTCTTACTCAAAATGCTAACTTTGATCAAAAAGAAAGAAAGAAAGAAAAAGAAAAGAAAAACTCAAATTTTCAGATAGGGAGATTGATGCGTAAAAGGGTCATGATTTTCTGATGGATTGCAATGGGTTGCTTTGAATCTTATATTGGTTTGATTTCCATTTTCACTTTGTAATTCGGCTTTCGAAGCTTCAATAAATCTATCTATGAGAGAGAGAGAGAGAGGTGAGTTTGCAATCGGTGTTGGCCGTGTAGCCTTTTAAATGGAAGCTGAGAATCAACGTCCAATCTCAGTGGAAACAAATTGATGGCTATGATTATACATCCGCATGTTTTTGTTTGTCACGGACGTCGGCCTCTAAACTTCTGTTTGTGTGTGTGCGTAATAAAATCAAATTAGATTTTGATCGATCCGCCCTTTTTCGATTTTACGGACGTCCGCTTCTGAACCGCATATATATATATATATATATATATATTATGAATAAGACTTCAAGTTCAGTTGGGAAAGGAATTGCAATGGTCTTCCCTTGTCTCGGCTTTGACTTCCAACTGAACCCATTTATTTTTATTTTGTCGTTTTCATCTCTCTATTTGTCTTTTTTTTTTCTCCTTAATTTCTTGTTTTTGTTTTCACTACTAGAAATTTCCCTATTCCACGCTGATTTGAATTAGTCTCTATTGAGACAAAGCACACTGATAATAGTGGCTAATTCTATTACCCACTATGCAGCAACTAATAAGGAATCAGTCCCCTCTATAGCAGGTGCTATTGGCACATTACACACTAATAATTTAACAGTGACATAACTTGGACCAAGGCAAGGCTGCATTAAAATCAGTGCTGATATCAATGGCTTTGGAATGGCACTGATATCAGTGGCAAATTTGTGAGGCTAAATTTAAAAAAAAAAGGTGCCAGTCCGCACCTTTACATTCTTATTGTACTTTATACTATATTTTATACACAATTACATTGACTAAAAATTACATATGTACCTATCAAAATTTAAACATCCAAGACTCTTCCTCCCATAGCTGGACCTCTTCTTTGATATGGACAACCTGCAAATAACATCAAGTAGTTAGTTCTTATTCTAACAAAATATATAAATTAACATCTTAACATATACAGAAACATTATGGTAAAACTTTTGGATGCATAAAGTAAACTGCAAATACGATAAATGATCAACCTGATAAATGATAATCATACAAAATTTGTGAATCCTATTAACTTAACTAAAAGGAAAAATAACAAGTAATACATGCCCACAAGTAAACCAGTTCATGAACTTAGTTAATTGGAATATAATTTCCAGTAGATACCAAAATATTGAGGTCGTGACAAAGAAAAAAAGGTGTGTATTTGACTAAGCTAGCTATAATGGTAAGCAAACAAAATTGGTAGCTATAATATTTATGTTTCAGGAATGACTAAGCCATATATCAGAAGCCATTTCTTTAGTAATAAACAAACAACAAATAGAGAAAAGGAAATTAACCTAAGACAATGCGTTGTGAATTGCTTCCAAACCTCATAAATAAAAACCACCAAACATAGAAACTCTGAGTGTAGACATACATATTGGTTTAGCGAATGATGGAGCCATCCTGGTTGTATGGATTTCACTCTACCATTAGCTTCCAAACCCCTAAAAGCACCTAAGCAGTGACCTATCGTAGACTGAAACACTGCAAAATGGGCAAGCAAAATAAATTGTCATCATTAAAAATAACCGCAGATGATTCACAAGTATTGTCATCATCTATTAAAAATAAATTGAACGGCAATATGCCATACCTTGCTCCAGTTTTCACAAGCTATCGCTGCATCTATTCATGGATAGTTCAAATTTCATGCTTTCAACTTCTCGAATATATAGATCAATAGTTATCCACCTAGATAAAAGTGAGACATCTTTTGTGACCTGAAGAGATAGAAAGAGGCAAATTGATATAATTCTGTAGAAGAGCTAGACAGTCTAACAACATTATAAATTCTACATAAACAATAATCTAAAGTTTGAAATCTAATCATGAAATCTGGTAGCAACCCCAAAGAAAAGAACAGGGAAGGGAGAGAACATCGAAGTGAAGGGTAAACTGATGGTCTAAAACTTTACAAAACTAAGTCATGCTTATCCATCAGTGTCTCTGAACAGTTTAGTACGTAATTAGTTCTATGTTCAAAGGCTTGCTTTATTCCCTCCAAACATGATTTACTGCTCCCTGAATTGCTAACACCATCACCATTACAGTAAACTAAGTTATGTATAACAGAGATCTAATATATGACAAAGTTATGATTAGTTCATGCTTCAGGTCTTTTGTTGACATGAAAGGCATGTTCTAGATTTAACAGAGTAATAATACCATTAGGAGAACATATATGAAATTGAGAAAGAATTTGGCATTAGTGAACACTCCCAAATCCACCAGGCTGAGATTACATGCAATCTACATGTTCTACTTCCCATAGAGCTCGGTATTGCCTCACCACAATCTCAATCAAAAAAAGAAAATCCCTCAACGCACATTCACAAGCAGATAAACACAAAAATTCTACCAAACTTTCATAAGCAAAACAATGCCTTGACTCAACTCGAGACACCATACAAAAGGATATGACGTGCACAGCAAAAAAGGGAAATTCAAAATAAAATAAAATGTTGTAAATGATAATGACTATTCATGCAATAGGTACTACTTAATATATGCGATTGACAGACTTGTAATGTATGCGATTGACATACTTGTAATGTGCGATTGACAGACTCGTAATGTATGCAATTGACATACTTGTAATGTGCGATTGATTAGTATAGCTATTATGTATTGCCTTTTGTATACATGATGTAACCCTATATAAACCTCATGGTGAGATGAATACAATACAATTTTTCCAATTCTCTATAACACGTTATCAGCACGAGCCCTAACCACAAGAAAAAAACCAAACCAGAAAATTCTTCAAAACCTGCCACTGCCAGCTTCGAGCCTCACTGCCGCAGCTCCTAGCTCACACTAGCCTCACCTGCACACCTGCCCCTGCAGCACCTATGCGCCCCTGCGCAAGCATCCCTGTAGCACCAACGCACACCGATTGCATCCTTCTCCTTTCCTGTGCACGTCCGTCTACTTTCAGGCTCCGAAACATCTAGTTTGGAACCTCATATCAAAATCCTTTCTTCATCAGAGTTGTTCGTCTCTGTCTCTTCCATCTGACCTCTGAATTTCAGCCTTATCGGAGTTATTTTGGGACCGGTACAACAATCAAAGTGAAAGCTGTTCAGAAGAGAATCTGCTCCGAATTTCAACACGTAAGTTTTGTAATTAAGGTTGCTGCTTTCTTGTATTTTAAATTCCTTATATTTTTTTGCACAATTTTGGAATATATGAATAGGACTTTGAGTATTTAATAAAGCGGAATTATGGGGATTCACGCTTAACGAACTAAGAGTGTTCATAATGCTCGGACTAAGAGCGTCCGTAAGCATCAAATTGTGACCATATTAAAACATTATTGTTTGGTCTAATCCAAAAGAGATTCTTGGAAATTGTTTTCTTGGTAGCATAGCTCGGAAATCTTATTATTTTAGTTTTCGTGGAAGTTTAGCTCCGAAACTAATATATCTTCTCTTCTTATTTTCAGGATGCCGAATGAACCTAGACTCGACTTTCCCATACTTGACTCAACAGGCTCGGATTACCACAGTTGGATAACCAATGTTGAGAACCACCTCACTTCAAAGGGAATAGTACCCATAATCCAGCCACCTAACCCGGATCGTGTGTTCGTGCGAACACCTACAAAGCATGCTCAAGCAGTTATCTTGATGCGACGCCATACAAGGCACGCCGATTGGAGTATATGTCGATCAAGGATGTAAGAGAGCTATGGGTAGCGCTAGAAGAGCGTTTTGGCAATGTCCAAGATTCCCTCCTCCCTGACTTGAAGGTTCGATGGAACAATCTGCGCTTTGCTGATTTCAAGTTTGTTGCTAAATATAATTCAGAAGCTCTTCGCCTACAGTCCATGTTGAGGTTTTGTGGACAACATCCTAGGGAACGCCCACAACGCGCACAACGTGCACCTCAATTAAAGGGAGGCAACCACAATGATGTGTGTCATCGATGTGGATCAAGTGAGCATTGGTTCAAGCAATGCAAGGCAAGCTAGCAACTAGCTGCAAGATACAGGGCATACAGGGACCTGAGGGAGCAAGAAGTGTACCTTGCAGAAGCAGAAGAAAATGGTGGAGACGTCCATCTCACCATAGATGACTTCAAAGCTGAGGATGAAGTGCACAAGGATGCCGCAGACTTTGATTAGATTAGTCCTCTTATTTTCCAAGATTTTTTGTAATGGCAATATGCATTAGTCAATAAATGACAATTGTATTAAACTCTTTCTTATGTGGTGCACCCAATGAAATATGATGTCTAGGAAAGTCATTGAGATTAATGGTACTTAAGAGAGCCTCGCTCCACTAACATCTCTCTCTACTTTCCTGGTCATATTTGATTGGAGTAACCAAATGGATAGAGTGACTACAATGTGTCTTAGTTTGATTTTATTTTGGATTACACTTTTTGGGACCTTTGATGTAATCATTGGCTATCTTTATTAATAAAGTATCGTATTATTATTCGATGTCATGGACATGTTTTGATTCCAAACTTTATTATTTTTCAGTATGTTTCTTGGAGAGTTGGAATGCCTTGTTGATAGTGGCACCACACATACGATATTGCAACATAGGCAACTATTTCTATGGATGACGCCTAGTTGATCTTCTGTGACTACGATGGCTGGACCATCACAATAGATTCATGGTCGAGCACCAGCTCAATTTATGTTGCCAAATGGCACAAGTATTAATGTCACTAAAGCTCTATATGCTCCTAGGGCTGGAAGGACCCTATTGAGTTTTAAAGATATAAGAGCCAATGGTTTTCATGTGGAAACACATTGTGAGAATTGACAAGAGTTCCTTTGCATTACCTCTAATGACTACGGACATAAACGAGTATTAGAGACACTTATGTGTCTCTCTAGTGGGTTGTTTGCAACCACTATTCGAATTATTGAATCCAACCATATCATGAGAGATGACTTTTGGGATTCTTACACATATAGGCTTTGGCATGACCGTTTGGGACACCCAGGTCTTGATATGATGATCCGTATATTAAAGACTTCACACGGACATCCATTTTGCAAAACAAAAAGAAGTCAGAACCAAAATTCAGTCCAAGGAAGGGCTAGCGTCGCCTACCCTTTGCGGCCCAAAAGTGGTATTGTTGCAACCAATACCTCCTTGGTTCCTTTTTCTACTTCTAAAGTTAATTGTGACTTCGTGCCTCAACCGGGTACTTCCCTGGTTGCTTCTAAAGCCCCTCTTTCATTTTGCAAAGCCTGCTCTTTAGCAAAATTAAGATCGAGACCATCCTATGTAAAGGACACTAAGGAAAATATTCCATTCTTACAAAGAATCCAAGGTGATATTTGTGGGCCTATTCAACCAACTTGCGGACCATTTAGATATTTTATGGTGTTGGTTGATGCATTGACACGATGGTCACATGTCATGCTATTGTCTACAAGAAATGTTGCATTTGCTAAACTCCTATCACAAATCATTAAATTAAGGGCTCACCACCCTGATCATCCCATTAAGTCAATTCGTCTTAACAATGCTGGAGAGTTTACATCAAAAACATTTGATGACTATTGCTTGTCCATTGGAATTGAGGTTGACCACCATTTTCCTCATGTTCACACCCAAAATGGTCTCGCAGAAGCTGCCATTAAACGACTTCAAATGGTCGCTAGAGCATTGGTTATGTGCACCAATCTCCCTGTTTCTGCTTGGGGCTATGCAATATTGCATGCAGCTGTGCTCATTCGTCTGAGGCCTACGGCCACTCAACCCTTTTCTACATCCCAGATGGTTACTAGATATAAGCCTGATGTATCACACTTACCCATATTTGGGTGTGCAGTTTATGTGCCAATTGCGCCGCCACAACTCACCAAAATGGGTCCTTAAAGACGACATAAATAGCCTATCTCATGAAGATATTCCGGATTATGGTTATGTCCAAGAGACATCATTGAGGGATGCTCCAATGTTAGAACCAATTCCAGGGAATAGGGAGATCTCCATGAATTACACTAGTATACATGAGACGTTGAATCGAGATTCTATTATCCTTGATGATGTGTTCGCATATTCTATTGCTCAAGAAATTATAGAACACGATGATATCGAACCTCGCTCCATTGAAGAATGTCAACAAAGCGCAGACTGGCCTAAATGGAAAGATGCGATCCAGGTTGAATTAGATTCACTAACAAAGAGACAGGTATTTAGGCCTATAACGCTGACACCCCCAAGTATAAAGCCTATTGGCCATAAATGGGTCTTTGTTAGAAAGCGTAATGAGAAAAAGGAGGTTGTTAGATACAAAGCCCGCCTTGTGGTGCAAGGTTTCTCACAACGCCCTGGAATCGACTATGAGGAGACATATTCTCCCGTAATGGACGTTATAACGTTCCTCTACCTTGTCAGTTTGGTAGTTTCTGAAAACTTGACATGCAGCTTATGGATGTGGTTACAGCATATCTCTATGGGGATCTAGATTCAAAGATATATATGAAGGTTCCAGATGGACTTCAATTATCCAAGTCAAGTGGCTCTAAACCACGGAGCGCGTTTTCAATAAGATTGAGACACTCACTATATGGATTAAAACAATCTGGACGGATGTGGTATAACCGTCTAAGTGACTACTTGATTGGGAAGGGATATGAGAACAATGAAATATGCCCATGCGTGTTTATAAAAAGGACAAGTTCTGGATTTGCAATTGTAGCAGTTTATGTCGATGACATGAACCTAATTAGAACTCTAGATGAGTTAAAGGAAACTGCTAAGTACTTGAAATCCGAATTTGAGATGAAAGATCTTGGAAAAACATGGTTTTGTCTCGGACTAGAACTCGAGCACCATAGCGATGGGATTATGATCCATCAGTCAGCATATACTCAAAAATTACTAAGGCGCTTTAATGAAGATAAAGCAAAGCCTGTGAGTACTCCCATGATCGGTCATAGTCTTGAGCTTGAAAAAGATTCGTTTCATCCAAGGGATGAGGACGAAGACTTATTAGAGGCTGAAGTGCCTTATCTAAGTGCAATAGGCACATTATTGTACTTAGCTCAATACACAAGACCAAACATCTCATTTACAGTAAACTTGTTAGCTTGACACAATTCTGCACCAACACGCCGCCATTGGATTGGCATAAAGACAATCTTTCGATACTTGAGTGGTACGATTGATATGGGCTTATTCTATCCCTATATAGAGAAAAGAAATAACAGAAGTGTGGGATCGGACTCCACAAGGCAAAACTCCACCTTCCGTGCTCCTCCTCCCTTCCATCAAAATAACAACGATGTTTTGATGGGTTTTGCTGATGCAGGGTATCTCTCTGACCCTCACAAAGGTCACTCCCAAACGGGTTATGTGGTTACCATGGAAAGCACTGTGATATCTTGGAGGTCTACAAAGCAGACCGTTATTGCTACTTCCTCAAATCATGCAGAGATTATCTCTCTACATGAAACCGTGCGAGAATGCATATGGCTAAGGTCTGTAGTTAGACACATTCGAGGAACTTGTGGTTTGAAGTCTATCACAGATGAACCTATATGCATTTATGAAGATAATGCAGCTTATATTAAGAAAATGAAGTTAGGTTTCATCAAGGGCGACAACACCAAGCATATATCACCTAAGTTCTTTTACAATCAGCAACAACAAACACTTCTAAATATTGAAGTAAATCAAAACCGTTCGGAGATAATGTAGCGGACTTGTTTACCAAGTCGTTATCTAAATCCACCTTCGAGAAACATGTGAAGAGCATCAGATTAAGAAAGTTATCCGAACTCCTATAATTGTAGAAATCAGGGGGAGACCTTAACATCAGGGGGAGGTATGATGTCTAGAAGTTCGATCTCGAAGAGTGAAGGTTCTCTTTTTGTCCTTCGACCAGGGTTATTTTTGTCCCACAGGGTTTTTGTTACTTGGCAAGGTTTTTAGTGAGGCAACGATCAAAGCGTCTGTACATACAAGGGAGTCTCAACTAGGTTTAGCACTAGCCCCTGAGCCCCATCGGTACTCCCAGGTACTACGCCATGGGCCCGGTTCACACCCCACCATGGCAGGCTTCATATAAGATGCCACCCCGGGCACCCAGGACCCGGGGCAAGGCCAGCAAAGCCCATCTACCTTTACAAATACAAGACTGATATGGCATCAGAAGAACCTGTGTCCCACATCGAGGATAGGGGAGACTCCCTTCCCACCCTTGAATATAAAGATTATAGCACAACCATCTTGGACGGGTAAGAACTCCTTGATCCATGATTTATTCTACACAGCTATTAGTTACTCACTCAGGCATCGGAGAGGTATAGACCGTACGGTACGGTTTATTCCTCTAACGTTGTGTACTTGCCACAGGATTTAGGAGTCGATCGGTGCCCCAGGCGGTATAGCATTCTGTGTGAGGTACCCAGAGAAAGCCACCAGAAACATTGGCGAGCCAGATAGGGGCTACGGATATGAGTGAGCCAGAAGTGACAGGTGAGGGGAGAAGTGTCGCCCGGGCACTTGTATTCTCCCCGGGAACTTCATCAGCAGAGGCGCCGACTGTTCGGGAGGAAGTCCATGGTCTCGGATCCTTGGACCCAATAGTCCCGGATCAGGTGACTCCGGTATCGGAGTTAGAGTCTATGCGAGCAGAGATCGCAGCCTTCAAGGAGCAGTCCAGGATCGATCAGGAACAACGAAGTACCGATAGGTAAACAAACCGCCTCACGCAACAGAGAATGCAGGATTTGGAAGATGAAAACACGGCGCTGGCCCGAGCACTAGACAGGAGGCACCAGCACAACGAGGCACTTACTCAGGCCCTGGCAAGAGCATCCCAACTAGCAGACCTGAACGCTGCCCCGATAACGGGAACTACCAACACCGCACCAGCACCTCCCACGGAGGGCAGCCAGAGGTTAATCCAGGTACCGGTAGACTTATTCCCGGAAAGCTTGAGGCATCTACCACCACCACTGTTACCACAGCCAGTTCACAGTATCACGCCGGTACCCGACGCAAACACAACATTACTCGTACAAATGAGCAACTCCTTGCATGCTCTGCAGGCAAGAGTACAGGCCACGGAAAATAGAGACACCTGGAGAGCTATGAACAGTTACGAGGACTGCCCGGGGCCTTTCACCAACAGGTTAGGCGAGCCATTCGAGCGAATACATCGAAACCACTGAAAATTGACTATACGGGAGTTGGAGATCCCTACCAACATCTACAGGCTTTCCGATCGCAAACAAATGCCAAGGGATATACGGACGAAGTGTGTTGTAACATGTTCCAGGAAACTCTGTCAGGGGAGGCTTTAAGTTGGTTCTACGAACTGCCGGTTGGTTCTGTAGGGAATTTTAAGGAATTGGCTGACAAATTTGTCGCTCGATTCATCTTACGCACTGATGGGATACACACACCGAAGGGCCTACTGAAGGTCCAGCAGGGAGAAGATGAAAGCCTGAAGTCTTTTGTAAATCGATGGCAAGTAGCTACCGCTAAGTGTCGGGACCTCAATAAGGAACTAGCTGAGCTGGCTTTCAGGAGGGGCCTAAGGCGAGGAGAATTTCTCTACGGGATCAACCATAATCCTCCAGCTAGCTACGACGAACTGATGGCCACCGCCATCAGACATGCTCAGGCCGAATTCAAAACATACGGAGACACGCCCAGACCAGAGCTAAGATTTTCCACACCGACTTCGACGATTCGGGATGAGCCACGAAAAAGGGAGTGGGTCCACAATCAAGATAGGTCACCCCATACCTCGAGCAAAAGAAGCAAAGAATCTTCATCCAGGTCGAATAGTTACGGGAACACCCACCCTACCAGGGTGCAAAGGGCACAGCAGGGTCCAAGGACACCACCACCACCCCGGTATGAGGTGTTCACAATCCTGAACGCTTCATACAAGACTATATGGAACGAAAACAGGGATGAGATACCGGGACCACCCCCAAGGAAATTCCCGAGGAGCAAACTTACCCAGCAGGATACCGGAAAATTCTGCACTTACCACGAGGATGCAGGACACAATACCAACCTGTGTGTTGCTTTAAAAAATACCATCGAGTCCCTCATTCAGAGGGGCAAGCTTCAACGATACCTATCTGCTAAGGAGATAGGAGCGATCGACGTATACTTCCAGATATTCACGATCCACGGTGGGGGTCCGAAGGAGTCGCCCGCCAAGGGGAAGAAACGAAATTCTAGTTTCGGCCGTCCGGAAGTTTTCAACTTCCACCAAGCCCCGCAGCAAAACAGTGGCACCAAGTGGGCATCGGTGACATTCCTGCAGGAGGAGGAAGTCGATCTGAGGATGCCCCATGATGATCCCTTCCTAATCACACTCCAAATGGACCACTACATAATGTCCAGGGTGCTCATAGACATTGGGGCCTCGGTTAGCGTATTATTTCGCGATGCATACAAAGCTTTGAACAGAGGAAGAGCCAAACTGTCACAGGATAATGAGCCCCTCATTAGTTTTTCAGGAGACATCGTCCAACCACTCGGATCAGATTACCTATCGATCACGATAGGTGAAAGTCCAAATTGTTCAACCATCAAGACAGAGTTCATCGTGGTGGACTGCGTCTCGTCCTATAATGCTATCCTGGGCCGACCGGCACTTTGGCGTCTGAAAACCTTCATAGCAGGTCACATGTTGATGATGAAAGTACCAACCCCGGCCGGCACGGCAACGATCCGGGGTGATCAGTCCGCTGCAAGGAAATGTTATTCTCTAACGGTATCCCGCGGTAAGGGAAAGTCTAAAATGTTGCACGTAGCTACTAACCCTCTATTGGACAGGTACGAGGATCCCAGGGCCGATACCGACCTGGACGAAGAACGGCCCGGTGCCGTAGAAGACATTGAAGAGGTGGTGCTGTCAGAGCAGTTCCTAGACAGAACTGTTAGGATTGGTACAAAGTTGTCTCCGGTTGTCAGGGAAGGATTAATCTCGTTCCTCCGCTCTAACACATCCGCGTTCGCTTGGTCCTATGAGGACATGCCTGGGATACCGCCAGAGGTAGTCACGCACAATCTTAGTATCGTTCCTTATTCAACACCGGTAAGACAAAAGCGAAGGGCCTTCACACACGATAAGTACCGGGCTATCCAGGTTGAGGTAAAGAAGTTGATCTCCATCAACTTTGTCAGGGAAGTAACATACCCCCGGTGGTTAGCCAACGTGGTAATGGTACCAAAGAAGTCCCCGGGAACATGGCGCATGTGTGTCGACTACACAAACCTCAATCAGGCATGCCCTAAAGATAGCTTCCCGCTCCCGCGAATTGATCAATTGATCGACTCCACCGCTGGGTACCGGTTACTCAGCTTCATGGATGCTTTTAGCGGGTACAACCAGATTCGAATGAACCTGGCAGACGAGGAGCACACTGCCTTCACTACAGACAAAGGTCTCTATTGCTACCAGGTCATGCCTTTCGGGTTAAAGAATGCAGGTGCCACCTATCAGCGCCTCGTCAACTCCATGTTTGAGGAAGTTATCGGTACTATCATGGAGGTATACGTGGACGACATGCTGGTAAAAAGTTTAACTCCGGAGGATCATGTAACCAACTTGTCAATCGTCTTCACCATCATATTGCGCAACGGGATGTGGCTTAGCCCACAGAAGTGCATCTTCGGGGTCGAGGCTGGAAAGTTTCTCGGGTACATCATCAGCCACAGGGGAATTAAGGCCAATCCAGAGAAAGTGCAGGCTATAATAGACATGGTATCCCCAACCTACCGGAACAAGGTCCAATCTCTTGTAGGCAAGGTGGCCGCCCTGTCAAGATTCATCTCCAGGCTGACGGACAAGTGTACCCCTTTCTTCAAACTGCTAAAAACCCAACACGTCGAGGTGATAGCCTGGACAGCGGAGCATGAGGCTGCTTTCCTTGGCTTGAAGTCGTACCTGTCACAGGTACCTCTACTCTACAAACCTGTTCCCGGAGAAATGCTCTACGTATACTTGGCAGCATCGGCAACTGCTGTGAGCTCAGTCCTGATTAGGAAGGACTCCGATTGCGAGTACCCAGTGTACTACGCTGGGAAAGGTTACACTGGTGCAGAGTCCAAGAACCCGGACATTGAAAGAGTAGCACTGGCCCTCCTGGTATCAGCCCGGAAGCTCAGACATTACTTCCAAGCACATTTTATCACCGTTTTCACTAATCACCCATTGAGGCAGGTTTTGCAGAAACCAGAGACTTCGGGCAGGCTAATTAAGTGGGCCATCGAGCTTAGGGAATTCTATATCAAGTACCTACCCCGGACAGCCATCAAAGGCCAGGCAGCGGCCGATTTTATTTCCGAATCAATCCCTTCCCATAACCCAAACAAGGAACCACCTGAACCGCTAGCCTGGGATCCACCTCCGCCAAGCACTTGGCGATTATACGTGGACGGATCATCCAACAAGAAAACTAGCAGAGCCGGCATCCTACTCATTAGCCCGGACGAGCAAGTCTACGAGTACGCCCTCAAATTTGCCTTCAAAGCATCTAATAATACCGCAGAATACGAGGCACTCATAGCCGGTCTGCAGATCGCCCGGGAACTAGGGGTCCAACACCTCCATATCTTCAGTGATTCCCAGTTGGTCGTAAACCAGGTCAGCGGTAACTTCGAGGCAAAGGAGCCACACATGTCCTCCTACCAGGCCTTGGCCCGGGCTTTAGTTCAGAGGTTCACCTCCTACATTTTTACCCAAATACCGAGGGCAGAAAACGAAAAGGCAGACGCTCTTGCTAAGCTCGCATCAACTTCTCCAATCCCTACCTATGGGACCACTAAAGTCAAAATACTCGCGGGACCTAGCACTTCCAAAACGGTGTCAGAAATATTTTCGGTGGATCACAAACCTTCATGGATGGACCCAATTTTGAAATACATGGTTGATGGCCTAACACCGGATGATAAGGTCGAGGCCAGAAGACTGCAGCTAAGGTCAGCTCGATACACGATCATGAATGGCAAACTCTACAGAAGAGGACATTGCTTTCCCAACCTAAAGTGTGTGACACCGGAGGAAGGTCACAGAATAATGACGGACATTCACGCTGGTGTATGTGGTAACCATGCCGGAGCTCGATCTCTCGCACACAAGACCCTAAGGGCAGGATATTTCTGGCCAACCATGTCGGCCCTGGCTCAAACTATATCCAGTTCTTGCCACAAATGCCAAATGTACGCAAATATCCCACGAGCACCGCCCATCGCCCTTTCCATCCTCCTTGCACCATGGCCGTTCTGTCAGTGGGGTTTGGACTTGATTGGTAAACTTCCCACGGCAGTGGGACAGTTCAAATACGCCATCGTTGCCGTGGACTACCAAACGAAGTGGGTAGAGGCAGAACCTCTCGTCGCCATCACCACGGAAAAAGTCAAGAACTTCCTATGGAAGAACATCTACTGCAGGTTTGGAGTCCCGGATACCATAGTCACGGACAATGGTACCCAGTTTGACAATGATGAGTGGAGGGCTTACACACAGAACCTCGGCACTAAGATCCTCTATGCTTCCCCAGCTCACCCCCAGACAAACGGTCAGGTCGAAGCTGTCAACAAGATAATCAAGAAAATACTGAAAAGGAAACTTGACGAAGCCAAGGGTCTTTGGGCCGCAAAGCTCTCGGAAGTGTTGTGGGCTATCAGAACCACGGAAACGGAAGCCACGGGCGAGACCCCTTTCTGCATGGCTTTTGGATCAGAAGCAGTACTCCCTATTGAAACACAAATCCAGAGTCCCGGGATCGAATACTTCGATGCGGGTACCAACTCAGATGGCCTACAACTCGATGCTGATTTACTCGAGGAACGAAGAGAGGTGGCACATATGCATAACTTGGCAAACAAGCGGAGGATAGCTCGTTACTACGATGCCAAGGTACAGTCCCGGACATTAAAATTGGGGGACTGGGTCATGAAGCAAGTCTACCCAGAACCCCGGGGACTGGATCCATCCTGGACAAGGCCTTACGAGATCATTGAAGAAGTAGGTCCCGCAACCTTTTTCATCCGGGATATGAACGGGGTCGTTTCCAGGCATCCATGGAATACCCAGCGCCTGCGGTACTATTACAAGTAGCTCCGGGAGCATCTTGTCCTAGCTTTTGCTTTTTGGACATACAGCTATGACAAGCTACCCATCGGGTACTCATTCTGTATTTAACCACCGTGTGGTATTTCAATGGAAAAATGAATTATTCAGACCATTTCTAGCATTTTTTTTACCTACCCCGGACATTCCCGGACATAGCTATTGTCAGTTACTTTATTCCGGTAATAAGTGATGCAAACAAATGCTCAAAGGTACGAAAATCCTAGAAATTTTAATTCCTTTCTAATTCCCATTCAAATCAAGGATGTTCCCATTCACAAAAAGCCTGGACTACCAGACAAAGTTAGACAATAGTTCAAAAAGAAAATATACAAATAAAAATTTTACAACCGATCTCCATCGGTACTCTGAGACCCACCGGTACCGGACTTGGCCGCCGCCCCCCGCTCCTTCTTCCTTTTCTCCAGGAGACCCCGCCTAAATTTGGCTTCATCTAAGTACCCGACCGCCACCCACTCCTTAAACTTCATGATGACAGCCTTATCTTGGGCAGCAGCCAGCATAGAGATAAGCTCATCCGAGGACTTGTACTCCTCCACGGCCTCGTGCCTCTCTGCGGGAAGGCGATCCTCCAGAGAGTCTGCTTTCTCCTTCCATGAGACGGCAGACTCCGCAGCCTTTTTCTCGGAGTCCAGGGCGTTCTTTACCTCCTCCCGCGCCTCAGCAACCTCACCCTAAAGCTCCGCAATCCGCTGCTTAGAGGCGGCCATCTCAGCCCTCAACGAGTCCCGCTCCTTCTCCAGCTTGGCCTTCTCGCCAGGAAGATACTTCACCTGCCCGGAGAGGTTGCTAACCTCCTCCTTCAGACGAGTATCTTCCTCGCTGGCGTCGATGGCGTACACATTGAAGAGTGCCTGCAGACACACCGATTAAAACATATAACAAGAAAGGTATAGAGAAAGTAAAACAAGACATACCCGCATCATTGATTCCTGGGCGAGACGGCGATTCTCCTGGGGAGTATTATCTTTGGCTCGAACCCGGTCGAGGTCAATGTCCTTCAGATCCCCAAGCATGGACCGCACGAACTTTTCATCAGCAACCCCGTATTCATTCAGCAGCTGCTTGATGGGCTTCTTGGGGATTACCGGAACGGCGGGAGATAGCAGGCCAAGGGAAGGCGACAGCCCTGATCCCGGGTGATCTTTCTTCTGCCTCTTCGCACCAGTACCCTGGACATCCCGGCCAGTGTACGTCACCTCCTTATCTGTTCGATGCCGGTGCTTGTGGGATCTCTTCTTCTCACCGGGGAGTAACACTTCATCGCTCCCAGTGGAAAGAGACGAAATAGGCACTGGGGCCGGTACTTTTCCCACCCCGGGGTCAGCTATCGTAATGACATCGGCCATGGAGGGCTGCGCGGCGTGGGTCACAGGAGCGTAGGGATCAGGTTCACCGTATCCCTCATCGGTTATCTCCAAAAGGGTCTCTTCGATAGACCGACTCGTGCCTTTCGACCCTAGGTCGACGTTGATGTGCAAGGCATCTTCTCCCTAGCTCATCAGCATGTCCATCAGTTGAGCATCATCCATCCTGTCCTCCTCCTTGCCTTTCCGGGGTTTCCTCTTCGGGGCTTTCACTGCAGTCAGTTCAAAGATTAGTCGGAAAAAAAAAAAAAAAAAAAAAAAAAAACTACATATACGTATAGTATAGTAAGTCCCTTACCGGGGAGCCACCCTAACCCTAGCCTAAAAAGTATAGAGTGCCGGATGAACCTATAAGAGCTCCTCTCTTTCTCTGACCACACGGAATATACCCGGGCTATCCTCTTCTTTTCTACTTCGGATAGCGTATAGGACTGGTCCCCGATAGCTTGGAAGGTACCGGTCAGCTACCACTTCTTATTTTTTATCTGCCACCGCCCACCAGCTAGGAACACTTTGTTCCTCCACCTTTTGCTCATCGAGGTAGGCATATCGGTAACTAGCGGCTCGTAATCCCTAGCGGCAAAGGTCACCGTACCCGCACAAGACTGCTTCCTAGAGTACAGTACCCGGTGTACCGCGAGGAACTCATTTATGGATGGCCACCCTTGCTGGCACAGGTCCCACATGGCCATCATACTATATATTTGGCGAACGGCATTCGGGGTTAGCTGCCCCGGTGACAGGTTTAGCATCTGCAGCAGATACTGTAGGCACCGGGGCAGGGGTAGCGATAACCCTTGGTGGAGCTGATTCTCTTGCAGCGCCACCCACCCCGGGGCAGGATTTGCGGCCATCTCCCCATCCCTAAGAGGCCTAAGCTCTATTGCGTCCGGTATCCCCCACTTCAGCCGCATGTCTACGATCTCCTTCATCGTCATGCTTCTCCCAGGTTCGTCGCATACAGTCCCGTCCGCAAGTGTGTACCTCGGCTTCGGAATACCCTCGGGAATGACCACTATAACTACCGGGGCCTCCGCAGATCCACCCTCACTCTCACCCTCGTCTGACTCCCCACTACTCTCCGAGAACACCCCAGTTGAGGACCCCGTGTTCTCCGCTAATTGGTCTACCCGGCCTAGGTACCGATCGATGTCCATTTCAGCTCGCCTGGCAGAGGACTGGTACGACGATCCCGTATCCCCACCCCTGGCTTCTGATTCCATCCTAACTACGGTACCGGGGACCTCAAATCTTGCTATATCTGGAACCAGAAGCACAAGGGTTAGCCTATCCAAAACCCAGAAATTCAAAGGAAAACCCAGAAATTCATCCCAAAACCCAGAAATTCAAAGGAAAGCCCAGAAATTCAACCCAAAACCCACAAAGTGAAGCAAACCCAAATAATCTACAACAACACAACAATGACATTGGAATTGTCCGTTTCTATATCTATGCAAACAAGAGCAACACAAACACAAACAGCAAACTGCCTTGGCAGTAACAGAAGCAGACCTAGCAAGAGAATAGGTAAAATCCACAGGCAGAGAGAGATCTAACCTTTTCCTCGGCAGACGATCGACCTCACTCCACAGGCGCTCACAATTCTCCCTTGGTTCTCCCTTTCTCTTTGCTGCAAACCTTCCAAATCTCTCGAGCTTCTTTTTCGTGAAAAGTGAGGGAAAACAGTCAGTTTCCCTCTTAAATTCAATCTCCAACGCATCAGGACCGTCGAAACCGAAACGACCTCTGCCGTAGGATCGCTACACGTGTCCCACGCGTTCTTCCATTTCTCGAAGCCTCGGCAGAAGAAGGGACAGGCATTTATTGCACGACCTAGTCTGCCCACGTGGCCGACATGCAACGCCTACCCCATCGGGTACCAGGGAGTCTCAAATTTTCTACCCCATCGGGTACCGGAGGCTCAAATCTTCTACCCCATCGGGTATCGGAGCCAAGCTCTCTCTACCCCATCGGATATCGAAGCCAAGCTCTCTCCACCCCATTGGGTACTGGAGGCTCAAATTTTCTACCCCATCGGGTATCGAAGCCAAGCTCAAATCTCCACCCCATTGGGTACCGGAGGCTCAAATTTTCTACCCCATCGGGTATCGAAGCCAAGCTCTCTCTACCCTATTGGGTACCGGAGGCTCAAATCTTCTACCCCATCGGGTATCGAAGCCAAGCTCTCTCTCTACCCCATTGGGTACCGGAGGCTCAAATTTTCTACCCCATCGGGTATCGAAGCCAAGCTCAAATCTCCACCCAATTGGGTACCGGAGGCTCAAATTTTCTACCCCATCGGGTATCGAAGCCAAGCTCTCTCTACCCCATTGGGTACCGGAGGCTCAAATCTTCTACCCCATCGGGTATCGTAGCCAAGCTCTCTCTCTACCCCATTGGGTACCGGAGGCTCAAATCTTCTACCCCATCGGGTATCGAAGCCAAGCTCTCTCTCTACCCCATCGAGTACCGGAGGCTCAAATCTTCTACCCCATCGGGTATCGGAGCCAAGCTCTCTCTACCCCATCGGGTATCAAAGCCAAGCTCTCTCCACCCCATTGGGTACCGGAGGCTCAAATTTTCTACCCCATCGGGTATCGAAGCCAAGCTCTCTCTACCCTACTGGGTACCGGAGGCTCAAATTCTCCATCCCATCCAGTCCCAGGGACAACCTCATTGTCCCATGAAAGCGGTTTACCTACAGCGTAGCCCGCTCAAGATTTCTCTTCTGAGGGAACTTGGGGGACTACCTATAGGCACACTAGTGCCAAACCTTGAGACTAAAATAATAAGTCCCCACCCAAGAAACATCTTGAACGGGAACTTGGGGGACTTGTACATACAAGGGAGTCTCAACTAGGTTTAGCACTAGCCCCTGAGCCCCATCGGTACTCCCAGGTACTACGCCATGGGCCCGGTTCACACCCCACCATGGCAGGCTTCACATAAGCTGCCACCCCGGGCACCCAGGGCCCGGGGCAAGGCCAGCACAGCCCATCTACCTTTACAAATACAAGACTGATATGGCATCAGAAGAACCTGTGTCCCACATTGAGGATAGGGGAGACTCCCTTCCCACGCTTGAATATAAAGATTATAGCACAACCATCTTGGACGGGTAAGAACTCCTTGATCCATGATTTATTCTACACAGCTATTAGTTACTCACTCAGGCATCGGAGAGGTATAGACCTTCCGGTACGGTTTATTCCTCTAACGTTGTGTACTTGCTACAGGATTTAGGAGCCGATCGGTGCCCCAGGCGGTATAGCATTCTGTGTGAGGTACCCAGAGAAAGCCACCAGAAACAGTGTCATCACCGAATTTGAGCGGCACAAGGGGGAGTGTTGAAGGATGTCGACTACTCCACATTCACGTGCGTTGTGCTCTTTTTCTCCTTCGACCAAGGTTGTTTTTTTCCCACAGGGTTTTTATTACTCGGCAAGGTTTTTGAAGGGGCAACTTAGAAGTGCGTAGCAGAGGTAACACTGTTGATATGGAATATCCAAGGGGGAGTGTTGTAAATGATAATGACTATTCATGCAATAGGTATTGCTTAATGTATGCGATTGACAGACTCGTAATGTATGCAATTGACATACTTGTAATGTGCGATTGATTAGTATAGCTATTATGTATTGCCTTTTGTATACATGATGTAACCCTATATAAACCTCATGGTGAGATGAATACAATACAATTTTTCCAATTCTCTACAACATAAAAATATTTATAAAAAAAAAAACCGAAAAACAGAAAAAGTTTGCAACTTTATACTTATTTCTACGTTCTAATAAGTGTAAGAGAGTAAGAACGGTACTAGGAACAACATGGCACAGATTAACCAAGGCATACAATAGATTAGTACTGTAAAACACTTTCCTGGTGCCGATTTTGTACGGTTCATTACATGTATAGGATTCCAAAGCCATTTGTGTCCATTTTGCACCACAAAACCCAAATCAAAATATATTAAATTCAGAAACACCAACAATGAGAACAAGGAAGAGTTGGAATAGGAACTACATTGGTGGAGGTTTGGAGAAGAAAAGGCATAGACTCGATAGGAACTAGATTGGGAAAGAAATTGGGATCTGGGAATGGAATTTTAGTGTTTGACTAAGAGAGAGCTCGAAGGGCTCAAACTTGGGTTTTTAATTTGATCAAAATCCCATCTACTAACCTCAACTAATGATTGGTTGAGGCCTGGGACGGTTACCGCTGAATATGAAAAAGTGAGAAACCACGTGCTATACAAATTGATGGTCCAAGTATCATAAAATATCATAAAAATTGAGCCTAATTCAAATATCTTCATCCGTCAGTTCGGCAACAGTGGTTATCGAAAAAAAAAAATAGCTTAACAGTACAAAGAAGAGCCTACTTGCATGCATATCTGGACACTATCAACAATGGGCTTCCTAACAAAATATATTCATCCTACTCAATGCCCACTGATAACAGTGTAAGAAAAAAAGGACGCACTGATTTGAAAATTCAGTGTGATACTGTTCTCTTTTCACACTGAAGATTTTTAGTGGCTAAAAGAGAGGTGCTATTAGGGAAATTTCTAGTAGTGTTTCCTCTGTTTAAGAATGAGAGATTCGAGAGAGATTGATGAAAGAATTGTGTGTTTCATTATTGAGAATAGGAGCCCTATATATAGGGATTACAAAGTACATGTTCTAATATTACAAGGAAAACTATTCCGAGTAGGACTAGGAATTCTAGAACATTCTCTCCTATTACAATTATGGAACTAATCCTAGTTTGAATAGACACACATAAGTCGATTTCCTTCAACACTCCCCCTTGTGCCACTCAAACTTGGTGGTGACATTTCATCCGTTGATTCGTTAAAAACCTTACTTGAGTGAAAAACCCTATGGGACAAAAACAAGCTCGAGGAGGAGAAATAGAGTACATGTCCTTCACTCTTCGAGATCGAACATGTAGACATCATAACTCCCCCAGATTGCTACAATCGTGGGAGTTCGGATAACTTTCTCAATCCGATGCTCTTCACATGTTTCTCGAAGGTGGATTTTGGTAACGACTTAGTGAATAAGTCCGCTACATTATCCTCTGATCAAATTTGATTCACTTAAATTTTTAGAAGTGATTGTAGTTGCTGATTATAAAAGACCTTGGGTGATATATGCTTGGTGTTGTCGCCCTTGATGAAACCTAACTTTATTTTCTCAATACAAGCTGCATTATCCTCATAGATGGATGTAGCTTCATCTGTGGTAGACTTCAAATCACAACTTTCTTAAATATGTCTAATTATCTACCTTAGCCATATACATTCACGCACGGCTTCATGTAGAGCAATAATCTCTGCATGATTTAAGGAAGTAGCAACAAGGGTCTACTTTGTAGACCTCTAAGATATAACAGTGCTTTCCATGGTAAAGACATAACCCGTTTGGGAGCGACATTTGTGAGGGTCAGAGAGGTACCCTGCATCAGCAAAACCCATCAAAATATCATTGACATTTTGATGGAGGGGAAGAGGATAACGCTGGCCACCTTAGAAGGCGACGGTGGCATGGCCGGTGGTCATGCAATGGACGGCGGCACCTTGCCTCTTGGGGACAGACCACGACAATTCCTGTCGTTTCTGTTGAACATTCATGTTCTTATCTCCCCCTAACGACGGGAAGACTATCTCATCAAAGTGACAATCCGCAAATCTAGCGATAAAGAGATCGCCTGTCAAGGGTTCTAAGTAGCGGACAATCGTTGGAGAATCATATCCAACATAAATGCCTAATCGTCTTTGAGGACCCATTTTGGTGCGCTATGGCGGCGCAATCGGCAAATAAACTGCACACCCAAATATGCGTAAGTGTGAGGTATCAAGCTTATACCTAGTCACCATCTGGGACGCAAAAAAAGGTTGAGTGGCAGTAGGCCTCAAACGAATAAGCATAGCTGCATGCAATATTACATAGCCCCAAGCAGAAATAGGGAGATTGGTGCACATTACCAATGCTCTAGCGACCATATGTAGTTGTTTAATGGAAGCTTCTGCGAGACCATTTTGGGTGTGAATATGAGGAACTGGATGTTCAACTTCAATCCGAATGGACATGCAATATTCATCAAAAGTCTTTGATGTAAACTCCCCAGCATTGTCTAGTCTTATAGACTTAATAAGATGATCTGGGTGGTGAGCCCTTAACTTAATAATTTGCGCTAGGAGTTTAGTAAATGCAGCATTCCTTGTGAACAATAGCATGACATGTGACTAGCATGTCGATGCATCAACCAACACCATAAAATATCGAAATGGTCCGCAAAGTGGTTGAATAGGTTCACAAATATCACCTTGGATTCTTTGCAAGAATGGTATATTTTCTTTAGTGTCCTTTGCATAGGATGGTCTCGATCCTAATTTTGCTAAAGAGCAAGCTTTGCAGAATGAATGATGGGCTTTAGAAACAACCAATGGGGATTTTACTTGAGCCATGAAGTCACAATTGACTTTAGAAGTAGAATTTGGATTCATGGGAGCATAGGTGGCGTTAAAGCCACTCTTGGGCCACAGGGGGATGGCGGCGTCGGCCTGTGAAGGCCGGTCATGTAGGGGGATGGCGCCTTGAGGTGTAGAGGCTCCATGTTGGTCCAAAATCCAATTTGTACTTCTTTTTCGTTCTGAAAAATGGATGTCCATGTGAAGTCTTTAATATACGAATTATCATATCATGACCTGGGTGTCCCAAACGGTCATGCCAAAGCCTATATGTGTCTGAATCCCATAAATCATCTCTCATAAAATGATTGGATTGAATTATTCAAATAGTGGTTGCATAAAACCCACTAGATCGACACATAAGTTTCTCTAAGACTTTTTTATGTCCGTAGTCATTAGAGGTGATGCAAAGGAACTCTTGTCCATTGTCACAATGTATTTCCACATGAAAACCATTGGCTCTTATATCTTTGAAGTAATAAATTTCGAGAAATATGTTCACGACATGAGATAAAATAAATCAATACTTTATTAATAATAGCCAATGATTACATCAAAGTTTCTTGACCAAAATCTAATCCAAAATAAAAATCAAACTTTAGACAAATTGTAGTCACTCAATCCATTTGGTAACTCCAATTAAATATGACTAGGAAAGTAGGAAGAGATGTCAGTGGAGCGAAGCTCACTAAATGTCACGCCGCTGATTTTTAACACAAATAAAAATTGATATATAATCCCATAATTATACATGCGTGAACGTTCAGTCATCAATATCAAATACCTTAAACTTTTTCCCTTCAGACTACACACATATTGATGCCCTAAACCTACTATGACAATATTGACCCGCTCCACAGAGTCATATATTACATGTGCTTACTAATTAAATTGTCAACAACAAGATAAAACGTAAATACTCCTCAGAGTCAACTCCATAGCGGATGTCACACAATGGAAAAGCCAACAAAATTTGCTTCCTACCCGTTTTGCTGCCAACTTGCTACCTCAGCTTCAGCTACAATTTCCCTGACCTGCAGGATTAACCCCTACACCGTTTGAATGGTGCACCGGGTTGTCACACAACAAACCCGGTAAGCTTTTGCAAACCCGTATGAGTAACTCAAAACCACACAATTCAACTCACACCAAATCATTGACTAAACCCACACAAATCACGAGATAAACTCACACGTTTCAATCAAGAAACAAAGCACGCAAACCACGGGATAAACCCACACGAATCATGAGATAAACTCACACGTTTCAATCAAGAACAACTCACACTCATCAGCTTAAGGGAACCATGCAACCATGATTCCTTCTAACCTTCCATATCCTTTCCACTGAAAAGATAATATAAGTCACCGCTGTGACAATGTTCCATTTGCTAACTTAACAATCAAAAAGCAATTCAAGTCTCATCTAGACAATAAAAGAATAATACTCTCGGAACTCTCCATTAACTACATACTTATGAGTCTCCAGCAACCTCGACCGTTACCCCCATAAGCTATAATGGCAGACAGACTAGAACTCTGACTGAAATCGTAACCACTCGTCCGGCCAAGGACGTGATTACCTATTTCCTGCCTTGGTCATCATCTACGACCTGTCACCATCTGTGACATTTGAACAGACCCATCTGGTCTTCAGACCCCGATCTTCACAATAAAAACATCTCAAAGAAGTCGCGCTGGACTTAAAACTATTACACCGATTACAATCACCATCTGTGACTCGATCTCGATCCTCATCTGTGATCTAATCCCAGTCATCATCTATGACTCTATCTCGATCCCCATCTGTGATCTAATCCCAGTCACCATCTGCGACTCTATCTCGATCCCCATCTGTGATCTAATCCCAGTCACCATCTGCGACTCTATCTCGATCCCCATCTGTGATCTAATCCCAGTCACCATCTATGACTCTATCTCGATACTTTTCAAAACAATGGAAATCATCATTTCTAAAATATATTGTTTCTCGAAAAGTTGCCTTCAACAATAATATGGGCACAATCATGCATATTATTCCATCACACATCACTCACAAGAATATATATATATATATATATATATATATCAATATATATATATATATATTTCATGTAAATATATATATATATATATATACACGTAGTCACTCGCTCAAGAATGCCTACTAATACCAACTATAGTTTGCAGTTAAACAGATAACGCCAAAACAATATTGGTAACTCCGTTCATAAATGAACCTTGTAAGATTACTCACCTGGAAACTCCCACTGCGTCTTCAATACAGAACAAAGCAGTCGAACCACAAAACAACCGTCCAAGAATACTTCGTCAAGTACCTAATCACATACAGTTCAAATTAGTAACAATTCACAATCGATTTAAGTTTGAAACCCCCGTTTGAACAAAAATCCCCAAAGTGGCGCCAATCGAGGCAAAACCACATCTGAGACCTCCCAAAGTCTCTGGAATACTTCCACGATAGATATGCCAAACCACAAATCGATCGAACGCTCAAATCCTCACGGATCGAATAAATCGATCGGTATGAAACCGTAAAAATCATTACAATTTCATACGAACTCCAAAAACTGCGTATTATATATCGAAATGCTCGTATCGACGAGTAGAAGATATATAATACTAGAAACAGTCCCTCAGATGGCTGGAACGCCGCCACAGGCAGTGGCCCACTGCCTCCAGCCAAAACTCAATATTTCACAAAACTCCCAACATCAAAGCTGATCATCAAAGCATGCTTGTGAATTTTCATAACTAGCTCGAAGTTAGAAAACAAGCATAAAGGGTCGAAAACTACCTCACAACCCGTGGATTACTGTTCAATTCGAGTTGAACCAAGTTTCACGTGAATCGATCCAAACAACTACCACAAATCGATCAAAGAGCTTCCTCTGAACTCACTGAAGGAAACTTGAAGCCCCGCCATCGTCGAAGATCTGAAAACCGATCGGGTCCGACTGCACCAAACTGGAGGATGCCACAGAGACGATCGGATGGAGGAGACGAACCAGCTGACCCAGTTTCACCGCCAGAGATCACCGGAAACCGCCCTAAAAGTCGGGTCGGTTCGGTCGGGTTCGGGTCGGGTCAGGCGGAAAACTCAGATACTGAAGGTATCGACCGAGAGAGAAAAGAGAGAGAAAATGGTTTCCAAAAATGGAAATGAGGAATTATGAAAATAATTTCGGAAATCTTCTATTTATACTAAAATGGAAACTTTTTCCGAAAGCCATAACTTCCTCATACAAACTCCGTTTGACGCATTCCACATGTCCACGAATTCGTATCGACGTGCTCTACAACTTTCGTGAAGGAAGTTTTCGGAGAATCTCAACAAATAAAAAGTCAACCCTTGCGCCCCCCCCCCCCCCCCCCCCTAAATGACGCTTCCTGAATAGAAATTCGTCCGAAACACTTCCGCTCCATCCACGAGCCACGAAACCATTAAATAACCATTAAAATCCTCACACTTAAATACCACTAGTCTCAACTAGTTTCCTAGACATCATACTTAATTAGGTGAGCCTAGTGAGAAAGTGATAGGAGCATTTTAATGCGACGTTTTAACTGCATTTCCCTACATTTCTTGCGTTATTTCCTTATTAAAACCCTGTTTAGGAAAGTTTCCATTCTTTGATTGGGAAAGTTCCTATTTTTAGTAAGTTTCCATTTTCGGTAGTTTCTATTTTTCTTTCTTAGAAAGTTTCCCATTTTCAGTTTAGGAAAGTTGCCATTTTTCATTTTAGGAAAGTTTCTATTTTTCTTACTAGTTTCTATTTTCAGGACCTCCGAGCTAGAAAGTGGAAATGAACTCACAAATGGAAAGAGGAGCTTGCGAACACCAAGGGGAGCAAAAGATGAAGAACAATGAGCCACAGAAATGAGCAGAAATGAAGAAAAGAAGTTTTCCTGGTCCAACCAGGAAACCCTGCGGAAAGGAGGAAAGCCCACCAATGAAGTTTCCAACGTTACTATGAAAAAGAAATGGAAAAATAAAGTGTTGTGACGTTGGAAGATGACATGGCATAGAAGTGACGCATGGAGGCCCAAAAACTCTCAAGACTTGTTGGATTTTCGGCTAATTGGATAAAAGCCCACCAAAGCCCATGGAACTAGGGTTTGTGACGCAAACCCTAGCCCTAAAGATGTGTTTGCCGTGAATTTGCAAGAGAGAAACAAGGAGATAGCGTCCAAGAAAATCAGAAATTAAAAGGAGATTTTCTAGGGCTATTTTTATGGAAATAAATCAAGAGAAAAACCCTAGAGTCTTCTTGCCGTCCAATACCAAGAGAAAAGCAAGGAATTGCCGTGCAAAATAAAGAAGAAACCCTAGAGAATTCGGCAAAGATATTATCTAGAGAGTTTTAAGGAAAGAAGATATGTGTGGTGACCAAGAAAAGCTCAAAAGGAGTCTAGATTCATCCCTAGAATTCCTAAAGGAAGATTGGCCGAAATTAAACAAGAAAAATCAGAAATTATCTCTTTATTTTCGGCAAGGATTATTTAGGGAATTAATTCTGGAATTTGTGATTATGTGGCACAAAACCATTGGAGGAAATTATGTGGAGGAAGCAAGCTATTGCCGTGAGTTTCTCTAGGGTTTTGGACGGATTGGACACCTAGAGGCCGTGCTCCTATATATTCTTCCCCTCTCTCAACGTCAAGGAGTTCCTAGTTCCCACTTTTGCGTTTACACTTTGAGGAAAAAATCAGAAAATCCTTCTAGCTTAGCCGTGTTCTTCTCCATCCTCTAGGGCAACCACGAAGTTCAAGCAAGGCCAAGGAAGAAGAGGACAAGCCGTGCACATCATCCATCACCATCCTTGAAGATTGCTTTCGAAATTCAAGAGACCATTCATCTCATCTTCATCACGGTGTAATCCGATTCTCCTTGTAACCTTTGCTTTGTAATTTTCGTTGGTTTTGCCCTAGTTGACACACATGTTTGAACAAGTGTTGTTTTCTGAAATTTTATGATTAATTGTTAATTTTCAGATTCATATATTGCGATTTATGGTTGCTTTTGTGTGAGTGTTTGATTAAATTTGCATGATAGATAACTTTTGTATTTTAATCTTATGTGGTTGCAAACACTTAGGGTTTTGATATAATTGGTGCTACGAATTTAAGAACATGAATCAACTTTTTGGTTTTGTGTTCTTGAATCAATAAGTAGTAAAGGTTTTGTACAAAGATCGAATTTAATCAAAGAAGATTGCAATTAGGTGGACTTTTTCATACTAAGTTGCACATTTGAGTTGATAGCCTTTCTAGGTGCTTAATGCGTTAAACATGACATGATTGACTAGCTTTCTAGGGTTTGATTGCATGTTTGATAGGATTAATCTAGGTGCTTTCGCTTAGGTTAATTAGCATTGAAAGTAAAATATGGGAAATTGTTTGCTTTTGAACGTTTCACATGATCAACTCCTCTTGCATGACTATGATGAACAATGATGAACTTGAATCAATTTTAATCATGAGTTTCGACTTTGATCCTTGTTCCCACATTCCATTTGTACTTTTATGTTTTTGCATTTTAATTATTTAGTTAACTTAGTATTTAATTTCGGGAAAAGAAAACCAAAAACAAAATCCCCCCTTATTTTCGTAAATATGTATATATTTTGTTATATCTTTGTAAATATTATACTTTGTTTTAATTTTAATTGTTTAATTGTTTGACAATGACAGGTGTACCCTCAATCCCCGGAATAGAACGATCCCTTCTTACTTATACTACTAATGACATTTCAGGGTTAAATTATGCGCTTGCTTTCAGGCGCATCAGAAAGAGTTAATCCAATTAGTCATTTTATTGATTAAGGCATAATTGCCATTACATAATTCTTGAAAAAATAGAAAACTATTCTAAATAAAAATCTGCGGCATTTTGTCTTCATCGCTAGATTTAAAGTCTTTTTGAACTCGATGTCTTGATCACCATGATGTGACTGCCTTCTTAGGTCCATTGATAAGACATTCCATATCAGAAATAGACACCATAAAGACGATTCTCCCTTGATTGAGGTGCATTGGCGCAATGTGCATGGTCCCCAGGACCTGTGGCGTTGGAAAGTGATGACCATGGCCAACGTTGGCTCCATGGTTTCAAACCCTTCATCCATCAAACTCACGGCTCCTACGGTAGCGTGATTGTTTCTTTGGGCGATTACCTTCTCCAGTATTTCGATCGTATGGATCATGACGTCGATGGCGACTTTCTCTAGCCATAGGACGATGCTCTTAATGGCTATCTTGAAGCCTATCAATTTCTCTTTTCACAAGTTCATTGTCATGTCTTTCAGCAGTGGTCATAGCTTCAATAAGCTGTTGAAAACTTGTGATCCGTCTTGCATTTACATGAGTCCGGAATAAATTAGAAGACCTCATAGCATAGACAGGGAAGGTATTAAGGGCTTTCTCAATCAATTGGTCTTCTGTGATCGTCTTTCCACAGAGACGCATCATTGCTCTGATGCGGAGGGCTTCCGAATAAAATTGCATGACTGTGTCAAATTCAGAGAAGCGAACATCTTTCCATTCTACTTCTGTATTCGGAAGGATGGAGTCACAAACATTGTCATACCGTTCGCGAAGCGCTTGCCAAAGCTTTATAGCGTTATCCTCATTTATGAACTCAAACTGGAGCTCACTATCCATGTGATGTTTCATGAAGGCAAGTGCCCTGGAATTATCTTTCTTACTTTGAGGGTCTAAAGCTGTTTCCATAGGACAAAGCTCTTGGATTGTATGCAATAAATCATGGGCAGTAAGGTGGATCTCGATGTCAATAGCCCATTCTAAATACCTTTTGCCTGCATAATCCAATGGAACAAAATCGAGTTTGTTCATGTTTGACATCCTGAAAGATGAAACAAGAACAAGTTAGTTTCGGAGTCAATGCTTCCATGAAAACTAATAAGATTTGCGAGCTATGCTACCAAGATATCAATTTCCAAGAATAATTGGATTAGACCGAAACAATGATGTTTATATGGTCATAAATTGATGCTTACGGACGCTCTTAGTCCAAAGTCTTACGAACGCTCTTAGTTTGTTTATAGCCTGAATCCCCACGATTCCGCTTTTTAAAGAATCGAACCCACGTTGTAAGAAAGGTGTGATGTAGAAGAAGAGAGGTTGCAAGTCCCTGAGAAAAAGAAGAAGAAATTTAAAATACAAGAAAGCAGGAACTTTAATCTTAAAAACTTGTTGAAATTCGGAACAGATTCGCTTCTGAACAGCTCCCACTTCGATTAGTGTACAGGTCTCAAAACGACACCAATAGGGCTGAAATTTGGAGGTCAGATAGAAGAGACAAAGGCGAACAACTTTGATGAAGAAATAATTTTGATTAGAGGTTCCAAACTAGACGTTTTGGGGCTTGAAAAAAGACTGATATACATAGCAACAAGAGGAGAAAGTGGGAGGAGAAGGATGCAGCGGGCATGCAGCGGTGCTGTAGGGGCAACGGGTGTGCGGTGGTGAGTTTCGAAGATGGTGGAGCGGCTAGCGTGGGCTAGGTGCATGTAATTTTTCTTGTGGTTTTTGGTTTTTGATTTCAGGATTAGAGCTCGTGATGATAACGTGTTTAAAAATGAGAGATTCGAGAGAGATTGATGAGAGAATTGTGCGTTTCATTATTCATAATAGGAGCCCAATATATAGGGATTACAAAGTACATGTTCTAATATTACAAGGGAAACTATTCCAAGTAGGACTAGGAATTCTAGAACATTCTCTCCTATTACAATCATGGAACTAATCCTAATTTGAATAGGCACACATAAGTTGATTTCCTTCAACATCCTTCACTGTTTTTCTTACGTACTTCTAAATTTTTATTTGTTTTGTACCCCATAATTTTTTCTTTAGTTCTTCTAATTAATAAGAACTCATTCAAATTCCCGCACTTCCGAATCTCAAAAACGGACCTGATGAAATACTAACAAATAAAAGCAGAGGAAAGATTTTACCAACTAGACATTATTTAATCCACTACGGTGCAATCATTCATAGCTTGTTAATCTTAAGAATTAACATTTATTTATGCTTAATTAAGTTACATCAGTCCAAAGAACTACAGAGGGTAGGCTGCGAACCATCTACTGATCATAGCAAAACATTCTTTAGGATTGAACTCTGGAGCTGTGTGACCGGCTCCCTGCACGAAAGAGAAAAACTTAATCAACTGCTGCTCAAGCAAGTTGTAGTATTTTGAATACTGTAATTAATTCATGATGGTTCTTGCCTTTACGGTTGCGTATGTCAACTCATATTTTCCCAATGTATACTTCACTTTGTATCTGAGTGGGAAAAGAAATAATAACTATGAGCTATGGGTATTCATTATAACTTAATTCTGCAACAACTGAGAAAGAAACCAACCCTGCAATTTGTGCATTAACGAACCAAGGATTCCATTGACTGTCTAGAGTCAAGTTCAGAGATTCTATCCAGGAAGTAGTGCCCACATATGGAATACTCATGTCATGATCACCACTGTTAACGTACAGATAAATATCGTGTTTAGAATAAAATGTAATCCAAAGAAGTCCCAAGACATATTATTCTATAGATTTTAAAATATTTTCCACAATAGTTGATAAAAAAATCTAAGAGTTGGATAGGATTAGTTATAATTTGTGAATACGTGTGTACATGTAATGAAATTAAAAGTGCAATTAATAATGATTTATAGTGTAAAGGTAAGAATTGTAAGAAGATATTTACTATTTTAACATATATATAGTAATTAATCTAATAGAAGAAGTACGTAGTTACCTATAAATCAGAACTCTATAGCCTTTTGTTGTGAGGTTTTGGTGATAACCAACAGTAGAAGAAACATCTTGTACATATGAACTAGTTAAGCTGTCATTACATCTCACCCATTCCTTGATGCTTCCCTGCTTGTTAGAAATCAGTACAATTAAGCACAGCGATACATAATATTAACGTATTCTGTAATATGTAAATCTTTATTAAGGTGTAATTACTTACCATACATTATTATTATTATTATTTAACCCCACGTATCCGACACTTTGATGGGACTCGAACAAATTATCTCCCAAATTAGAATACATTACCTTACCACCCAATCAAACACATGCACCCCAGTTACCATAGTTGACTGGTTGTATAAAAAACCTCTTAAGCAGGGTGAAGATCGATCATCTTGAATTCTCCAAATATTTGAGTTCATTTTGACTTGCTGCAATAATTAACTAAATAAGTACCTTTTTTTTTGGCGGTTAACTAAATAAGTACCTGTACAACGTGAAGAGCAGATTGAACAGTTTTATCGTTCGCCCAAATTTGAGATAATATATAATTGGTAGCCTGTACAGGGAAGTCAGATATTCTCAGTTATAGTTCTCACAGTTAATGTACTAACGATTACTGGTGCTTTATGGATTTAGAGGCAGGAACAATGCTTCATTAGTAGTAAATGAGCACTTCCAGACCTCTTTCAATTTGAAGCTAGTAGTTAAAATTTTAATAAAAAAAATTTTGCGCTCCTGGCCCAAGTGCAACTAACAAAAGCATTTTTAGAGATGCAATCCCAAATAATTCCGTCTTCAGAGAGAGAGAGGCGTACCCGACACCATGGCATAGAAACTAATTGAGATGATGGAAGGAGGAGATCAATAGGATCCTTTTTACTGAAGTCTTGCGGATGCCACTTTCTGTCTATTGGTTTTGGGGATTGGGGATTACATTTAGGTTCCAATATTTGTTGAAGGTTTATGTCTTCGATGCACTGCTTGTTCCAATTTTAAGTTAGTATAACTTCATCCAACACTAGTTAAAATTTAAGGAATACATTCAATTCTTTAGACTCACCTCGTTGACACGTTCAAGATCGTACACACATAATGCATTGTTCGGATCCACGTTCACATACTCGCCTTTGCAATTTCTTTTAGTTGACTTGAAAAGTGAAGAAAATTACAACAGTACCATGTATCAGAAAGACTTTGGCATCAAAATATTGATTGAGAATATTGCAACAAACTTTTGGCAAAATATTTTAGGTTGGGACTAAATTCTGCTTACTACCCTATCAAAATATTGATTGAGAATATTGCAAGAAACTTTTGGCAAAATATTTTATGTTGGGACTAAATTCTGCTTACTACCCTGTACTTTCAAGGGTTCATCAGTTCAGTCCTGGCAGTTCTAATTTAATCAGAAAAGTCCTTGCACTCTCCAATTTCATCAAATCGATCCAATCTGTCACCACTCCGTCAATTTTCGAGGAAAATTTCCAAACTATATCCATCTGCATTCACAACACTGACGCGTTGGCGGGTTACCTAGCGATGGGTAGTTTGAGAATTTTTCTTGTGAGAAGGTCCCACATCAGCAATTTTAACAGCAAAAATTGATGGAATAGTGATGGATTGGATCGATTTGATGAAATTGGAGAGTGCAAGGACTTTTTTGATTAAATTAGAAGTGGAGGGACTGAACTGATAAACCCTTGAAAGTATAAGGTAGTAAGCAGAATTTAATCCTTTATATTGTGTCACAATTGACGACTGAAGAGATTGTCCTATGTGAACATAAAACCAATTAAGCTGGCAAGAAGAATTTGTATGAGAGGGTATTTGGATGACCTGGTATAGTCCATGATCAATGAGAGCTTTTAGGTAAGCAAAAAGTACTCTGGAATTCTCGTCCCTTTCTTGATCTGTTACAGGGTTTCCAAGCACATATCCCTGTGCCGAATATATATATATATGGTAATGACCGAGGAGAGTGGTATTAGGCTTCAATTAGCTAAAACGTAATACGGAATAGAATTGAGGATTTGAAATAGAAATGGAAGAACATGTACTTTGAGATTCATTTGTGGCTCAAGTCCATCTTCATTACCTGATTGAAGAACAATTAACAAATAAAATGAAGAAATTAGGTTTACCCTATATGTCCAATTTGTACTGAAACTGAATTATAGTTGTATTTTTTTAATAAACGAAAATAAATTTGAGCCATTTAGGTTTCTGTTTATTCATCAGGTTTGAACTATTTTTTTTCAATAAATTTGATAAAAGTATAGAGAATATCATTCGAGATGCTCTTACCATTAGATATTTCTTGAACTATTATCGGAACAACCTTGCCTCCATAGGAATCTCCACCAACGTAGAGTGGATTATAGAGGAACCTGGGGTGATCTACAAGCCACTGCAACACAATAGTAAATCAAAACGTAAATTACATGAACATTAAACCATATATGATCTAGAAACCAATCTTAATCATTTAATGTAAATTTTACGTTGAATTTGATGATTGATTTGAATAATAATAATAATTAAATCCAACAAAATCATCAGATTAACTTTAAAAAGTATATTAGCAATCTATATTGAATTGAAACTAAGTAAACCAAACCCCAATAATAACATAGAGAGGGACTCCGAAACTTGCGGAGAGACCCGGTAAAGCGAAACCGAGGTTTCGTGACAGCGGCAGGGAGTCTTGTGCTCTCCAAACTGGACAGAGGTGAATGGACGGCGGCGTGGACTTGGAGAGACCATGGCTTCTCCTGCAACGGCGTTGGGCACTCGACCAAGATTTTCAAAGGCTCCGGTTGAGTTGTTTCTCGGCCGAGGGTGGTTTGGCGGATCGGGTCGGAGCTGCCGAGTTGGTGTCGACGTCGACAGTTTTCGAGGTGATTGGGATCTGTGTCACCGCGGCGGCGTCCATTGACCAAGTTTGGGGTCAGATCTGGGCGGCTGGAGGAGTTGGTTCCTTCGCTGGCATCAAGATGGGACAACTACCTCAATTCGAGCTATGGCAACGCCGGTGTGCGGCGCTTTGTGGAGGAGGCAGGAGGGCCGTCTGTAGCGCCAGTAATACCTGGGCCTGTGGTTGAGTCTGGCCTGATGGAGTTCAGTGCGGCGGAAGGCTACGGACAAGAAGAAGATCCGGAAAAGGCAGGAAACTCTAGTTTTGAACTAGGGTTGACCGTTGGGACTGGGCTGCTTGATGGGCTGCTGTTGGCTGGGTTTAGGGCTGCGTTTTGTAGTCCGAAGGTGATTGGGCCAGCTTGACTCAAATCTGAACAGAGGGACTATATACTGCAGACCCCTAGGAAGAGCCTAAGGAGCAACCTGATGACTAGGTTGTTGGCTAATGAAGAGGCTGCAGATGGTGTTGGTTCCAACCCTACGGGGAAGGGACTTGCGCTTTCTTAAGTCCTCCAAGCTTTTAGACATTCTGGACTTAAGCCTTTTGAAGTAGGGGTGATTTCTATAAGCTATTCTAAGACGTTTCTAATTGATATTTGTACCACAATTGCGTGCTTAACAAATTAGACTAGATGAATATTTTTCTTTAGAGAGCGAGATTATTCTTGCATAGATTAGGCTTGCTGTTCAACGAGCGTCTCTTGAGACTTTAATGAGTCTAGTTGTGACTTGGGTAGGTTATCCGGTTTGTTCCGAAATTCCATCTGTAAGTTCTGTTAGACTTTGACATGTTTTCATGGCTTGATTACTAATGTAATCAATTCATTTTTGTAAAGATTTGATGATTGGGTTACTCCAAAGATTTGATGATTGGGTTACTCCAAAGCCGAGGTTTATACCAATTCATTTTGTCATTTGATGAAAAAAACTATGGCACGTTTACTTACTTGGAATGGAAAACAATCATGAATCGGAGACAAATGGAATGGGAGAAGAAAGTAATTGGTATTGATTCCGGAGGATTGATTCCTAAACCCATCTCTCCCCTTCGTAATCAAATTCCTGAATATACAGGAATCGATTCCTGATAAATAGGTGGGACCTACACCCATTCCGATTCCTTCATGTGTTAGTAAACACATGAATTCTTTTACCCGGAATCATTCCGATTCCTTTATGTATTAGTAAACACATTGGTGTTTTTACTCCGTAATCATTTCATTTCATTCCAAGTAAGTAAACGTGCCCTAAAATTCAACTCGAAGGTTTTGGGTTGGTAACTTAGTTTGGCTGCAAATATGACCACTCAAGTTCAATACACACCGACTCTAACAGGATTAGCCCTCCAAATGATGATGTGTTTGGTTAATAGAACGATCATGCGAGTTTAAAGATAGGGAATCGTCATCCATGCTCCCACCCCAAAAACGAAAAACAAAAAACTAAAATTCATACAGTTGTACACTAAAAAAATTTGGAAATTATTAATCACTATGCAATACCCACCTCATTAGCAAAACGTACAAGTATGTTAAACCTCTCACCTTTCTAAGAAACTCATATGTTTGTGCCGATGATATCGTGTCATTCAGAGTGGGGTATTCTTCCCAACTGTTTGTATATGAGAACCCTGTGCCCACAGGGGCATCTATAAATATTATGTTGGCAACCTGCAAGCAATTTAGGTTGTTTAGTTCTCAAGGTCACAGTGAGAACTAACTAAAAAATTTAAAGCTATAGCCATGGGCAGAGCATGCGTTGGGAAAGCTAGAGGTCTCCTACCTTTGTCCACGAGTATGGGTTCAACTTCAGTTGCGGCTTATTGTCAAACGAGTGTGCATAGTCAAATGACAAAGGACCTACAACAAAATGTCTAGTAAATTTGAGAAATTCTTGAGTACTACTATCAAATTATATGATAATTATATTGCTGATGAAATATTTCACATTATAAAAGTTAAAAAATAAGGGTCTTGACTCAATACACAAAAGGGTCTTTCTAAATGTACCCAACAAATATCTAAATACACCCAGCATATTTTTTACACCCATCATATGTATGAGATTTCTAACTGCACCCAAAATATTTTCCTATAATACCCTTTTCTTTTATTAAACCCAGCAATCCTGATCTGATTAATGCAATTGGAAAATTCATTACATTACCTATCACATATATACATGCTACCAGAAATTCATGAACGACAGCAGAATGATAGTTGAAGACTAAGTTTCAAAACTTGCGCTAGGATCTCAATTGTCTGATAATCTCTCTGGGCATAAACTCCATGAGACATCAGTACAAGAGCCTAGCTAGCATTAAAAAAGGCCGATGAAAGAGGAACGGGAGAGGATATTAATTGCACCCATGTTTATATACACACTAGCGTCTATGAGGCATCAGTGCAAGAGTCTAGCTAGCATTTTATGAAACAATAACCAAATCTGTAGATAATTCAAGGGCTTAGTGGGGCGAAAAGAGGCTCGGAAAGAGGAAGACGAGAGCAGCTTCCAAGAAATTTACAAACAATTGAGAAAGCAAAAACAACCTTCCAGAAATTCAAACCCTAAACAAAGAAATTAAACTCCTAAACGAACTTTGGAAGGAAATTTAAACCAATAAAACTATAAGAGAGATACGTTCAAAGTCTGCGGGTTCAAGAGAGCGAAGGAGATTGAGAAATTCTTGAGTTTGAGACCGGGTATTCATCCATCATACCAAATCAAGAAGGTGAATATCAACGAACGAGGGAGTTTGCTGGGTTTTTGGTATTCTTTGTCAGGGTGTATGAGTTTTGCTCGGTTTAATTAAAGAAAAGAGTATTATAGAAAAACTTACTGGGGTGTACTTAGAGATTTTATAAATTTGTTTGGTGTAAAAAATTGCTGGGTACATTTAGAAATACCCTACACAGAATCATGTCAAGGGGAGAGGATCCTCTCCTGACCTATTTTTTCACCTGAGCTTCCTGACCTTTTCATCATAAATCGACACGTGTCCAATAACACATCTAACGGTCTAAGATTTCACCTGCCTTTGTCTTTTGTCCATTCAACTGCAAATTCAACTCCAGCTTGAGGACCTTACAGGATCTGTGTGAATTGGTCCGATCGACAAGAAAAGTGATGATGAATTACACTACTAATAGATCTCTTATTGTTTCTCACAATCCTATGATTTCCTTTGGTTACTCATTTCCCTCATCTTCTAAGTTCTAACACTGCCTTTTCCAGATCTGATTAACTGGCAAAATCTCTTGGTCTCTCTTTCCAATTCTCCCTTAACTCTATATCATTTCAAGTCTGTACATATCATTTTTAGTATCAAATATTCCACATTTAACAATTAACATTATGATGAATTCACGACCGGTTTAGCAAAAAACAGTATCTGTGAATTCAAGTAGCTACTTACTGTGCTCAGCTTGCCTTTTTAATTCTTCTGTGCAGTAACAAATTTGCAAAATATAAAAGGTTGACAATCATAAATAATGGGTTATTTGAGATTGCAATCAAATACAAGTTTCAATCTTTATTCATTAATCAAAACCAATAGAGTTTTTCAATCTAGATAAACCATTCAAGCTAACAAGCAGAAGATAATTATTTCTCAACATAATGGTCTTGGCGGTGTGGAAACCCAGGAACCAGATCCGGGAAAATAAGAAGATTGAGATGGCCGGTAGAGAGAGAGAGAGAGAGAGAGCACGCAGAAGAAGATAGGAACGAGAATGTTTTGATCTTGTTTCAGCCATAGGATGAAGTTGCAAAAGATGAATAATTACAATAACTTATAGCAGCCGTTAGATATGTTATTGGACACGTGGCGATTTATGATGGAAAGGTCAGGAAGCTCAGATGAAAAAATAGAGGTCAGGAAGCTCAGGTGAAAAAATAGGTCAGGAGAGGATCCTCTCCCCATGTCAAAACTTTCCCACTTACACCACTAAGTCATCTAATTCAAGTGTTAAATGACAATTTTAACCTCCAATTAATTAAGAAATTACAGGTTACGTCTCATTTAGACTCTTTCTCACTCCTTCTCTATCTCCCCTTTACGCTCTCGGCCTGATCCTCGCCGACATCGAGGACAGAGAGTACGAGGACGCCGGAGCCGAGGTCACTCTCCTCCCCCAAAACCTGCTTCGTCGCCGGCGACGAGTGCGACATCCATTGCTGACTCGGAGTTAGGCTCATCGAGATTGGATACATCGATGATGCTTTCGGATTTCACTGATGCTGACTCGGAGTTAGGCTCATCGAGATTGGATACATCGATGATGCTTTAGGATTTCACTGATGCTGACTCCGTGTCTTTTGGTCTTCAGCGGCTCAAGGCAGGTACAAGTCTGGTGGTCCGCCTCATCCTCGTCTTCGAAAAGTCGACGCCGACGAAAATCGGATGACCCGACTCTGATTCGTATACCAATTTCAACATCTGCGACTCATCTCTAGTGAGGAGATCCAGCTAGCGCAAGTCTCTCTCTCTCTCTTCACTTCGTCACAAGCCTCTCTACTCACAACCAACACCACCGCCGGAAATCTATTTCCGGCAAACCTAATTTCACAAGGCTCCGATTCAGATGTTAAAGACAAGCTTTGCCTGGAATGACTTTGAAGACGAGCTCAAGTTTTGCTCAACTAAACTCTCATCTATATATAGTACGCTGTCCTTGCTTCCTTATTTACTTAGTTTCAGTTCTATAGAGAAAATAATGAATTCGTGTGATTATGTGTAATTGAGATGGTGCTAAAATTGATGTATCATTGTACAAAATTTGAAATGGGTCTAGCAAAATTGTTTGATTATCATTGTGATTTAAAGTATTTGGTATTGTGTCTGACTTCAGCAATTGTTCAGAATATGAAATGGGTTTGAGGCAAGAGGGTGGGTTACTGGGCACGAAAGGAATGCAAGGGTGCAGAAAATAAAAGAGGCAAAGTGGAGGAAGTTTGGCTGTTATGTTTTAGTGGAGAGTTTCTACCTGAGAAGAATGGATGGAAGCTTGGTATTGAGACGTGATTTTGGGCACATTAATAACATCATATGTAAATGGGAATAATGTATTGTAATATAAATTGTTATTCTGTGAATAAGGATTGGATCATTGGAAGTCGTTTTTCATAAGGATGGGCGCGGTGCGGTTCGGTTCGGTCCGGTTTTGAGGCCGAAACCGCAACCAAACTGCTTTTTTCGGTTGGCCTATATATCAAACCGCAACTGCATACAAAAGGGTTGAACTGATTATTTCGGTTACACCATTTTTCGGTGCGGTGAGGGTCGGTTTTGGTTTGGAGCGATTTATTAATTTCAACAAGAAAAACTTTTTCATATGCTTCTTGACTTGTACTATACCTCGCTAGTAGATGGACTTCTTTAATATGGTTTCATTGGAGGGCAATATGGTTTTTGGTAATATAAAATGTAAATTATTGGAGTAACAAGCTACAAAATGGTGTTATGCCAAGGGCAATACATGTCTATTGGGGGCAATAGCCGTTTTGAATTGATGTAAGCTCCTCATTTTTTTTCTTTAATCAAAGTTTTATTTGTCTAAATTTAGGAAGATTAGTTCCCATTCTTGGGACCGAAAGTTCTATTGAGGGGAAATAGAAGTCTATTGGAGGGGGGGGGGGGGGGGGGGGTGGGCAATAGACGTTTTGAATTGATGTAATCTCCTCATTTTTTTTCTTTAATCAAAATTTTATTTGTCTAAATTTAGGGAGATTAGTTCTCATTCCTACGACCGAAAGTTCTATTGGGGGCAAATAGAAGTTTATTGCCCCTCAATTGGGGCAATAGAGTTTTATTGGGGGGAAATAAACCTTTCCAGTGACCTATGAGATCTCTGACAACCTTCGACAAGGTTTTTAGAGAGTCCGGTGGGTGGAGATTGGGGGGGGGGGGGGGGGGGGTGGGCAATAGACGTTTTGAATTGATGTAATCTCCTCATTTTTTTTCTTTAATCAAAATTTTATTTGTCTAAATTTAGGGAGATTAGTTCTCATTCCTACGACCGAAAATTCTATTGGGGGCAAATAGAAGTTTATTGCCCCTCAATTGGGGCAATAGAGTTTTATTGGGGGGAAATAAACCTTTCCAGTGACCTATGAGATCTCTGACGACCTTCGACAAGGTTTTTAGAGAGTCCGGTGGGTGGAGATTGGTGACGGGAATCCGGCGGACGATGACTGGACTCCGGCGAAATCTCTTATGGTCTCTCTCTCTATAAATATATATATATATATATATATATATGTAAGAAAGGGTGAGGGTAAAATAGTCTAAAAAAAATGTAATTGGGTATTAGGGAAGAGCTTATTAGAGTCTTCATGGTAAGTGGGAATTAAAAAAACTTAATGGGGTAAGTGGGAAAAAAATCCCTAGAATTAGGGTATATGGTCAAAATCTCTAAAAAATATAATATAACTTATAAGTGGGTAGATCACATCCAATTGTACCGAGACCTTTTTATTTAAAACTCAACACCTAACGGGTGGTTAAGTTATGACAATATTGATATAATGGTAGATCACAGGCCACGCTTGTCACTGTTTAACATGGTATCAAAGTGGGTTCCTCTCTATCACGTCTCCAATTAGACCCGATTTGGGTTCATTGAATTGGTCATCGGAAATATTCCGATTTGGACTATTACCAAGTATCCAATGTAGGCCTTGGATTGTTATGTGATTGGTCAAGTCTCCAATGATGGACGTGTGCCCCAATTTCCAATATGGGATCGGAATTGGATTTGTTAATTTATTTCACATGCAGACATAGAGTTAGGTTGCATGTGAGGGGACGAATTGGAGAGGAAAGAACCCACATGAGAAAAGTGACAAATATAATATAAATTATAAGTGAGTAGATCACACCCAAATATACCGAGGCCTTTTGATTTAAAACCCAACACCTAACGAGTGGTTAAGTTGGAACAAGTATTAGTATAATTGTGGACCACAGGCCACGTTTGTCCCTGTTTAACAAATTATGACGTGATTTGACATTTCAATAAGTCTTAGACGTGTAGATGTTTAATATACATCATTAATTAAATAGTTTACCCTGTTTATTTTAACTTAAGATCGGAGAAATTTAAATACAAACAATCTTGTAGACTCTTAGATGAATACACCTTTTGAGTACTTCTAAAACTCACTCAAGACTACCATGAAACTCTAAGCTGCCACATTGTGCAAAAACCCTAAGCTTTATAGCGCCGCTCAAATCGTCAACGGCCAACGCCGACCCTCATCTCCTCTATCTCCTGAAATGGCATCAATTGAGGATGTCACAATGAGTTTTACAACTTCCCTAGCAGCAAAGTGGTGGATGTCAATGGTATTGCTGGTGGCGCTATCATGCGCGCATCTCAGTCCTTAATTGGAAGGATTCTAACTCACATAAAGGTTGCTGTTAGGGATCTGCATCCTCATTTTCGTGGCATTTGGGTTCTTAAAAAAAATATAAAAAATAAAATAAAATTCTGGTTCAAGAAAAGCTAAACAATCTACTGATGTTCTCTTATATATGATGTGTGTGGTGACAGAAACAAAGTCCTTCGTGGAAGATCGACCATGGAATCTCGCTAGGGCTCCTATGCTTTTGCAAAAATATGATGACATGTCGCCGGTGGACAAGATTCCCCCTTTCTGATTTCTTTTACTAGGTCTGCATCACCAAGATTCCTCCAGCTTTTGAGGTTGAGCAGTCAATTTTCAATATCGCTACTGTTGCTGGTAAGACTTTGGAACTATATGAGAAATTATTTGATAGTAAGAAGGAGATTAGGGTTAGGGTTTTCCATGCTGCTACTAAACCAATATTTCTAAAGAAGGTTCTTATTGTTCATTCTACTTTAGCTCTAGCTAGAATAAAGCCAATTTTGGCTTTTCAATGTCCCACTTTGATCTTGGATACCCTTTTGAATGATTTCTATGGCTAATATTTCATTGAATTATTTACTTCAAAAAGGAAAAAAAAGTTATTAAGTTATCATATTTACGGAAGTCTAGTTTTCTATTTTTTATTTTGAGCATAAATCTTAAAAAATATGTGTTTTAAGGGTGTATTTGTTAGTGTACTTTGTATAGGGGTGTGCTTGGTAGTGTACTCTAAGTAATGACTCTTTTAAAAGTCTCCTCAAAAGCGGGTTATTATTGTACTAGTGCTTACTGAATTGCATGATTAAAAGATTTAAAATTGGCTGATTCTTCTGCAAGTAATAATATTTGACTTACTGATAAAGGGTGAAAAGGGTCATTGACACATAAGGACTAGCTAACATAGCAAAAAAAATTCCCGTAAGCCCAACAATAACAACAGGTGCCTTCAATCCACTAATCCCCAAAACTGAACAAAATTATAATTCTATACTATATGTACTTACATGAGCATTTGCCTAAACATAATTAGCTACAATGAGTCACGCACATACTGCTTCCAGCAGCACCAGCAACTATCAAAGGTGTGACCTACAGAAACACTACCAAACAGGCTATCACCTGAGCTCCGGCTCAGCCCGAGATCACAACTAACGTGCCGCCACTCTCCGTGCCAAGATCACCTTGTTGAAGCATCAGAAGCTGGGAACTGAAGCACATCAGTACCACATCGAAAACAAGAAAGAGATCAGTCTCTCCCTCACCTGTAAAAGGTTCACTCCTCTCTCCTCATTAACTACGCAATTATTGCTTACCTAACGTTATTCTGTCAACATAAATACATTAACTGACTTAGGCATTGGAGTAGAGAAGACCGCCAACCGCGGTCTCCCTTTGACGCCCTTTGTATTTTACTTAACAGGTAGCGGAAGCGCTGCGACCTCCTCAGTAGTGATCTAAGCCTAGACCAGCGTTAAACAAGATTCCGCTATCGCTGAATCTCAGACATTCACACTATACATAATTAATAAATTACAGTCATCTCTCCCTCCCCCTCCCTCTCTCTCCCTCCCTTTTTGTTCTGATAATGGCTCAAGGCTCATCTCAGTCCGAAGCGCCGCTATCTTCCACAACTTCATGACCCCGCGTCGTCTCGGCGGAGGCCACAATGCGACTTCTTGTCTTGCTCTAGAAAGATCTCTAGTGACCTCTCTCTCTCTTTGACCCCGTATAAAGATAAAGGGGAGGAGGGCAAAACAGTAATTTAAAAAAACACATTGAAAAAGAAAAAGAGGAAAAATTACTTTTGGGGCAAAAAGGGAACAAATAGACTTAAAAGAGAAAATTCTATGCAGGAGGAACAGATGTGGTGAAATTAAACTTTGGAGACATTTTTCTTTGATTAATTGCATTGATCTGAGCAACAACTTACCTGATTAGCCCAACATTCGTGAACTAGAACCATCACAGAACCACTGAACTACATGTAACTCTAAACCTGCTATGTCTGGTACTGATCCACGATGACCGTTACAAAAGATGCAGAAGTAAAGAAGATTACGCACCAATTTCATATGCGAGGGCAGAAAAACCAGAACAGCCAGGACCTCCGCTGAGCCAAAGCATAAGCGGGCCATTCTCCGGAGTTCCTTCAGACTCAATGAAGTAGTAGAATAGTTGCACGTTGTCAGAGTCTCCAACTCCGATGTACCTTAAGAAGTAAAATTAAAAGACATGATTCATTAATTTTCATCAGTTCATCAATGTGTGCGTATATATATGTAAATTAGTAGCATGTTCAGAGTACAAACCCAGTTTCCAGTCTGAATGGAAGGTCACCGGGAAAGCCGGGTAAGCTGGTGATGTTGAACCTGGAAGCAGCAATGCGAAGGAGGAGGACTAGAACAAGTGCTTGTAGCAACGCAGTCATGATGCACCTGCTGGCTGAGCTAAAATTAAGGTGTTTTGATTGTTTGGTAGTCGTCCTTTGGTTTATTTCCTTGGGGACCTAAATATCAACAGACCACAATAACCTTATTTTTCTTATGATTTTTTTATGCGTGTGATACTGTGATTGATATCGAGCTGAAGGATATATCAACAGGTCGTAACTAATGGTCAGCCCAATGACTTACAAGAAGAGATATTAACCTCCATTTGATGGCTGTGGACGATCGGCGTATTAGATATTGCCCGGTTAGAAGAATACACGACACAAGCAGTTCTTAGAATCTTTTTGCATTTTGGGGTTGTCCTTTCGGATTTTTCTTAAGCACTACAATCGGAGGGAATATAATGGGGCTTACCTCGAATTTGGACGTAATTCGTATTGTATAACTTGATAATTAGCACGATCTTGAGTTATATTTTCAGTGGGTGTTGGGAATTGTCACTGCTTAATCTGAACGAATTATTATTTGTGGCGATCGAACAAACAAAAACAGAGGAAAGAGTTTACCAACCCAACATTGTTTAATGCACCGTAGGGTAAATCATTAATATACTTGTTAATTTTAAGAATTAACATTTATTTGTGCTTTTTGAAGATAAATTACTCCAAAGAACTATAGAGGGTAGCATGCGAACAATCTACTGATCATAGCAAAACATTCTTTGGGTTTGTACTCTGGAGCTGTGTGACCGGCACCCTGCACGAAGAGAAATTTTAAATTCCTAATCAACTTCTGCTAAAGAAATTATAGCATGTTCAGTAATGAAGTTAAGTCATGATGGTTCTTGCCTTTACGGTTGTATATGTCAACTCATATTTTCCCAATGTATACTTTGTTTTGTAGCTGAATGGTAAAAACAAAAATAGTAACTACGAGATAGTTATAACTCAATTCTGCAAAGAAAATGAGGTAGAAATGACACCAACCCCGCAACTTGTGCATTGACGAACCAAGGTTTCCATTGACTGTCGAGAGTCAAGTTCAGAGATTCTATCCAAGCCATAGTACCCACATATGGAATAGCCATATCATGATCACCACTGTTAATGTACAGATGAATATTGTGCTTAGAATAAAATGTGATCCGTAGAAGTCCCAGGACATCTATTGTATTGATCTTATGAGATTTTACTAAAATATATATAAATCAAAATATGTGTTTAATTACCTGTATATCAGAACTCTATAGCCTTTTCTTGCGAGGTTCTGATGATAACCAACACTAGAAGAAACATCTTTCACATATGAATCACTTAAGCTCCAATTGCATCTAACCCATTCCTTGATGCTTCCCTGCTTGTTATTTTAAATTACAATTATTACGCGGAAATATTAAGTACTGTAAATCAAGATCTTAATGCAATTAAAATTAACGAATGAAGTACCTTTTCTACATGAAGAGCAGATTGAACAGTTTTATCATTTGCCCAAGTAAATGAAGAAAAATAATTATAAGCCTGTACAGCGAAGAAAGATATGTTCAGTTACGATTAGTAAAATAAAGATTACTCCCGACTTTTTTGGTACGCTTGTACGTAGCTAGAAAGGCCAAAACGTTTGGCAAAATTAGTTCAGAGTGCTTTCTAGGTTTAGAATAATGCTTCATCAGTAGTACTGAGTTCGCTCTGAAAACACATGAAATTCTAAATTTCTTTTTGAAAGGATGAAATTCTAAATTTCTAATAAAGGCATTTTCTGTTTTGAGATGAGCTACAGTACCCCGGGGGAAAAATTTAACAAATTAATATGATGGTAACCTGACGAATTGGTTAACAGGTTACTCACTTAAATTTTGACACATGACAATTTTGAAAAAAAAAAGAAAAAGATATACATGTTTAAGTAAAACCTTATTTTGTGTTTGGCCCAAACTCTAGGTTACTTAATCTAGTGGTAATAAGGTTATATTAGATTATTAGAAAGATCTAGATTTCTATTCAATGTACGATTACTTTCCTTGTATGATTAAGATTCTATGCATTGTAATCCTCTATAGAAAGAGGCCCCTATTATCAATGAGAATACACAGCGATTTTCTCTCAATATCTGATTCTCTAAAACACGTTATCAGCACGAAGCTCTAATCCTGAAACCCTAAATTCGTAGCCTTCAAATTCCAGTTACCACCGCCGCCCGCCTTAAAGATCCAAATTTCAGGAAGCCTGAACCGGCGGTGCCACCTTCAGAACCGGTCGGAAAATATCTGAACCGGCCCCCAGAAATACCGAAAGCCTCTCTGCCCGGTTCGCAGACTTCCTCTCCGCCTCCTGCAGCCATACTCAACCACCTACAGCGCCTCTATCCCAGACACCCGGAACCGGAAATTTCACCACCGGAACCGGCCTAAAAGTTAATGAACCGCTCACCAGAAGTCCACCTGCCCTGAACTTCCGCCTCACCTTCAGCCCTGCAGATTCTCTCTGCCCTGTCCCTGTAAGCCCAGCCCAAAAGGATTGAAGGACCCTAGAAGCATAGTGCAACCCAAAAGCAAAGCAGGAACTCGACCCAAAAGTCAGAAGCCAAGAAGCCCAACAGCCTGAAGCCATCTGACGTCAGCCCTGCATCAACACCCACTTTAGCATCCAGTCAGCCCTGCCGCGTCAGCAACCGATCCGCCACATTAGCAACTCGGTCAACCACCGCCGGCCACTTTTCCGGTCAACTTCCGGCCACTTTTCTGGCCAATTTTTCCAGTCAAGATTTCCGGCAATTTTTCAAGGTAAACTTTTCTAAAAGTTCCCGTTTTTGAAGTTTTTTTTAATTCTTTTCTTCTTTTTCTCGGGGACTTCCAACCTCCCTTCTTCTACCCCCCCCCCCCCCTTTCTTCTTCATAGGGGAGACCAATAGCTGAACTGTAGGGGTTCGTGGTCACTCCAAGCTTGGAGCTTGTAGAGTCCTCCAAACTTAGAGTTTGTTGAAAAGAAAAACGATCGACCACATACGTACATCATTGTTTCGATCTAATCCAAAACCCCTCTTGGAATCGGATTTTCTTGGAAGCGACAACGCTCAGAAAATCCCTAATTTCTTGAAGTGACTACGCTCGATCAAAAATTTAATAGTTTTTCGTGGTAGCCTTTTTCACTCCGAAACTAACCTTATTTTCTTATTGTTTTTCAGGATGAGTAACCTGAACAAGTTAAGCTTCGCTGCACTAGAGACAACAGGCGCAGGATACCACAAGTGGGTCCGTGATGTGCGCCAATATTTTAAGGCTAATGGGATCCTGAGTACGATCCAAGAGCCAAGTCAGGACGTGCTTACTCCTCAACAAGCTGCTGCTTTTGAAGCAAATAGAGTTACCAGAGAGGCTAATGAAGCAAAAACCATCATTCTCATGACAAGGCACATGAATGACGTGCTCCAAAATGAGTACCTCAATGAGGAAGACCCAAGAAAACTATGGGTAGAACTCGAGCAGCGTTTTGGCAATGTTCGTGATTCCCTGCTTCCAGACTTAAAAGTGAGATGGCATAGCCTCCGCTTCTGTGATTTCAAGTCTGTACTTGACTAATCTTTAGAAGCACTTCATATAAAGTCTTTGATGGAATTCTGTGGACAGAAAATCACTGATACGATGTTGATCGAGAAGACTCTCTCCACCTTCCCTGTCTCTGTATTGATGGTAGCAAAAAACTATCGGATTGATGTCAATGCTAGACGCGTCACAATTTCATGAGCTAATTGGTGCCAGGAACGTAGCTGAAAAGCACGACAACATACTTGTGAAGAACTATAACTCTAGACCCGTGGGAACCAAGTCAATTCTAAAGACTAATTATAGTCGCGCCTCCAAGGGAGGACGGAAGGAGCGAAACCCTAAGAATAGGGATAATTCTGGACATTCTGGTCCATATTCTCACCCTAAAGAGGAAGGAAACCGCCAAGATAGGCGTGCACGGAACCGTGGATTAAAACGTGTGAAGTGAGAGAGGCCAAGCCTCCAGTTATGGTGGTGACGCTACCAAAGGCAATAACCGTCCTCAAAGCTCTCCCAAAGCCACTCGATCAAGGGAACCTGAGCATAATGATGCTTGTCTCAGATGTGGACTACCTGGACATTGGGCAAGGGCGTGTGAAGCATCCCAAAATGTTGCAAACGCATACAAGATGTATCGTGAAGAAAGGGAGGCAAATTACATGGAACAAGAAGATCAAGATGGCGATCTTGATCTAAGGGTGGAAGACTACAAGGATCAAGACCTAGAAACTGGTGATTTTGATTAAGTCTTTTTATTTTCCAAGAGATGTAGGCAATTGCCATATTTTTTGTAATAGATACCAATGGTATTAGTCTTTCTTCAAAGTAGGCGTACTCAATGTAAGTGTGATGTCTAGGAAGGTTTTGAGATAAGTGGTACTTAAGCGAGCCTTGCTCCACCGACATCTCTCTACTCACCTGGACACATTTGCATTGGAATTACCGAAAGGGGTTAGACGACTACCATTGTTTTGCATTAGCTAGTTTATTGGATTAGATTTTCTTTCGTCAAAGAAACGATGATGTAATTTCGTTTGGCTTATTAATAAAAGTTGAGTTCTTTTCTTTATGACTCATTTTTAATTATGAGCTTTTCTTTTAGGAATGGATGAACTACAATGTCTTGCGGATAGTGTGACTACGCACACCATTCTATGACATAGGCAATTATTCTTAGAGATGTTGCTTACATATTCCTCTGTGACTACGATGGCTGGGCCATTAGGTTTAGTTCAAGGACATGAAATGACCCAATTCCTATTGCCAAATGGCACCTTGATTAAAGTCACTGAAGCTCTCTACGCTTCTAAGGCAAATCGAACCTTATTGAGCTTTAAAGATATAAGAGCCAACGGATTCCATGCAGAAACGCATACTGAGAATGGAAAACAATTCCTTTGCATTACCTCTAATGATTGCGGACGAAAGCGCATCTTAGAGAAGCTTATGTGTCAATCTAGTGGACTTTACGTCACTACAATTTGACCAATTGAATCTAATAATGTCATAAGAGAAGATCTCTTGGATTCGGACACATACTGGCTTTGGCATGACTGACTAGGGCACCCTGGTTCTGATATGATACTCCGTATACTAAAGACTTCACACGAACATCTATTCTTCAGAGTGAGAAGAAGCAAGAATCGGAAATTGATTCCTGGACTTAGCAAGATGGCAACAATTGCAGCATCTGGCGCTACAGCCGTATTGGGGAGCCATAGGGCCTCTCAAGTCCCATATGATGACGCCATCAATGGCACCAACCATGAGCATGACGCCATGGTTGTTCCTCCTAATGGCCATGACTCTATAAAAAACAATTCTCATGGCTCCACCGCCATGATGGGAGATGTAGTCACACATTTTGTTTCTAATAGTGCTACAGACGCGCAGGCCCAACCAAAATCCTCATTGGTTGCTTCTAAGGCCCCTCGCTCATTTTGCAAAGCCTGTTCCTTCGGGAAATTAGGACCGAGACCGTCCTATGCAAAGGATCCAAAAATACTCATTCCGTTCTTACAGAGAATCCAAGGGGATATCTATGGACCAATTCAACCATCATGCAGACCTTTTAAATAATTTACGGTATTGGTTGATAAGTCGACACGTTGGTCACATGTCGTGCTGTTGTCCACTCGGAATGCTGCTTATACTAAACCCCTCACCCAGATTATCCGTCTACGGGCTCACTACCCTGACCATCCTATTCAGTCAATTCGACTTGATAATGCTGGGAGTTTACATCGAAAACGTTCGATGACTATTGCATGTCACTGGGGATTGATGTAGAGCATCCAGTTCCCCATGTTCATACCCAAAATGGTCTCACAGAAGACGCTATCAAACGACTACAGATGATAGCACGAACATTGGTTATGCGCACCAATCTCCCTGTTTCTGCTTGGGGATATCCAATAATGCATGCAGCGACGCTAATTCATCTACGACCCACTGCAACCCAATCTTACTTTGCGTTACAGCTAGTGACTGGGTACGAGCCTGATATCTCGTACTTACGCATTTTTGGGTGTGCAATTTATGTTCCTATTATGCCGCCATAGCATACTAAGATGGGTCCACAACGACGAATGGGCATTTATGTTGGATATGAATCTCTAACTATCGTCCGCTATCTTGAACCCTTGACAGGCGATCTCTTTACCGCTAGATTTGCGGATTGTCACTTTGATGAGACAATGTTCCCATTGTTAGGGGAAGATAAGAACACATATGTTCAACAGGAATGACAGGAATTGTCGCGGTCTATCCCCACTATGTCTCATCTCGATCCCCTTACCGCACAGTTCAAACTTGAAGTGGGATGAATAATCGTGCTCCATAACGTAGCAGACACTCTGCCTGATGCTTTTTCTAATTTTACCAAAGTGACGGGATCACACATACCTGCTGCAAACGTGCCTGCAAGGATCGAAGCCCCGAATACTGGACATCACGCCACTCCTGTGACACCAGGAGATGGCGCCATTGCCCAGCATGGCAATTATGTGGCATCTATGGCCACAAGTCCCTCAAGAAAGAGCGATACTCGCCCTAGAAAGAGAGCGAATGAGGCACAAACAAATCCGTCCCTTGAGAATGTTCCGGATTATGGTTATGTCCAAGAGACATCATTGGGGGATGACTCAATGTCAGAACCTATCCCTGAGAACGTAGAGATCTCTGTAAATTACACCAACGTACATGAGACATGGGAAAGAAGCTCCATCATCATTGATGATGAATTTGCATATTCAGTGGCGCGTGAGATTATTAAGACAGATGACATCGAACCACGCTCCGTTGATGAATGTCAACGTAGAGCTGATTGACCAAAATGGAAAGATACGATCCAGGCAGAACTTGATTCTCTAGCGAAAAGAAAGGTATTTGGCAAAGTTGTACCAATACCACCCAACACCAAACCAGTTGGTCACAAATGGGTATTCATTAGAAAGCATAATGAGAGAAACGAGATTGTAAGATACAAAGCTCGCCTTGTGGCGCAACGCTTCTCACAACGCCCTGGAATCGACTATGAGGAGACCTATTCTCCTGTAATGGACGTCATTACGTTCCGTTACCTTATCAATTTTGTAGTTTCCGAAAAACTGAACATGCAGCTTATGGATGTGGTTACTGCGTATCTAGATGGGGATCTAGATATAGAGATATACATGAAGATTCCAGATGGAATTTAGCTACCCAAATCAAGTGTCTCTAAACCATGGAAAGCGTTTGCAATTAGATTGAAACACTCACTATATGGATTAAAACAATCCGGGCGGATGTGGTATAACCGTCTAAGTGACTACTTGATTGGGAAAGGATATGTTAACAATGAACTATGCCCATGTGTGTTCATAAAAAGGACAAGTTCCGGATTTGCAATAGTAGCGGTTTATGTCGATGACATGAACATAATTGGCGCCCTTAAAGAGTTAAGGGAAACCGCTGAACACTTGAAATCCGAGTTTGAGATGAAAGATCTTGGGAAAACACGGTTTTGCCTCGGTTTGGAACTTGAGCACTGTAGAGATAGTATCCTGATTCATCAATCAGCTTATACCCAAAAGATGCTTAGGCGTTTCAACACTAACAAGATTAAGTCTACAAGCACCCCAATGATCGTTCGTAGTCTTGATCCAAAGAATGATCCATTTCATCCAAAAGATGACGATGAAGAAGTGCTAGAGGCAGAAGTGCCCTACCTAAGTACAATAGGGGCATTATTGTACTTAGCACAATGCACAAAACCGGACATCTCATTGATTGTGAACTTGCTAGCTAGATATAGCTCTGCGCCAACACGACGCCATTGGACTGGTGTTAAAGATATTTTTCGACACCTAAGTGGTACGATTGATATGGGCTTGTTTTATCCCTATAGAAAGACGATGGATTCGGACCCATCAAGTGCTAGGGACGCCACACATGGTGGACTGCACTCCCTCTCCCCATCCCAAAACGATATAAATGTTTTGGAAGGTTTTGCTGATGCTGGGCACCTCTTTGACCCACATAAATATTTCTCCCAAACCGATTATGTTTTCACCATGGGAAAGACCGCGATATCTTGGAGGTCTACAAAGCAGACCATAGTCGCTACCTCTTAGAATCATGTAGAGATTATTGCTCTTCACAAAGCAGTTCGTGAATGTATATGGCTTCAATCCATAGTAACACATGTTCGAAGCAATTGTGCTGAAGTCTATCACAGATGAGACAACAAGCATTTATGAGGATAATGCTGCTTGCATTGAACAAATGAAGCAAGGCTACATCAAAGGTGACAACACTAAACACATATCTCCTAAATTCTTCTACAATCAACAACAACATAAGCTCCTCAAGATCAAAATGAACCAGGTTCGATCTGAGGACAATATGGCAGAGTTGTTTACTAAGTCATTGCCTAAATCCACGTTCGAGAAACATGTGGCAAGAACTGGCTTGCGGAAATTATCAGAACTCCCATGATCGTAGTCATCAGGGGGAGCGCAGACATCAGGGGGAGATGTCTACATGTTCGTCTCGAAGCTTGAATGGTATGTTGTGCTCTTTTTCCCCTTTAACCGAAGTTATTTTTGTCCCACTGGGTTTTTGTTACTCGGCAACATTTTTAGCGAGGCAATGAGAGAAGCACCGCGTTTGGGCAATACAATGGGGAGTGTTCAAGTAAAACCCTATGCTATGTTTGGCCCAAACTCTAGGTTACTTAATCTTGTGGTAATAGGGTTACATTAGAAGGATCTAGATTCCTATTCAATGTACGATTACTTTCCTTGTATGATTAAGATTCTATGCATTGTAATCCTATATATAAAGAGGCCCCTATTATCAATGAGAATATACAACGATTTTCTCTCAATTTCTGATTCCCTAAAACAATACCGCTTTAACTACACATTTGTTGCTTTGTTTGTTTTTTTTTTTTTATGAATATTATATCATGAGAGGTTCTAGTTGGACCTCCAAATTTGATATTTGGACCTCTCATACTTATTAAACCTCCAATTCACTTTTGTGAATACTTAAATAACTAAGTAGACCTCCTTAATTTTACCAAAACACCATTGAACAATTAAATATGTATCTTCAACAATTTGTTGTTGTTTTTTTTCTTATCTCTATCAATTCAATCATGAAGAATTGTGTGAGTAAGCTGCCTATATTTTTGGTTTACTTTCAGTGACGGAACAAAAAAGTGATTCTTGGGGGATCCCAACAAGTAGACAATTATAAAGATTTTTCTATTAATCCAGATCATAGTTTTTTTTGTTTTTTTTGCAATTTGGATGGTTCTAGAAAAGACTTTGGTTCTCAAAAACATAATTATATACATCGATTAAATCTAATTAAAAGCTTGGATCTTAATTAGTAATAATAACTACACCAAGATATTTAATAAATTTAGTTTAAGGAAATTTCAAATTCAGATTATTTTTAATTTACTTTGGTATTAAATGATGAGGCTATGTATAGAAATTAATTATCTTTACTGAATTGTTTTAGGTAAATTATAAAGTTATATAGGTAATATAAAAAGGGTTAAATACTGTTTAATTCCTGAACTTTTACTGAAAAAATACTTTAGTCCCTCGCCTTTTAATTTGACACGTTTACTTCTTATCCTTTCAGTTTTACACCTAATAGGTCCATTCCGTAAATTTGTGCTTTTAAATGGCTGACGTGGCTAATCCTTTTATGCCAACTCAGTTTGATAAGACTCAGTTTAAGATAATAGGTAAAAAAACAAGGACTAATTTCACTTTACCCCCCTGAGGTTAGGGGTCGTCATCATGTTAGTCCCTCGAGTTTCAATTTAATTAGTAACACCTTGTACTCTCCAAATTCATAAACCTTGTCTAATTTTTGGACCTCCGTCCAAATTGGCTATTAAATCTGTTATGTGGGCCCCACTTAGGGGTAAAATGATAATTTTGAGCTCCGAATGATATAAAATAAAATAAAAAAATCTGTTTTTTCCTTCTTCTTTTTTTATTGTTTCTTCGTTTTTTTTTTTTTTTTTTCTGTTTCTTCGCTTATTATTATTATTATTTTTATATAATTTTGTCTTTAACCTATACATCACAAGTTATAATAGTTTTATAAAAACAAAACAAAAATACTCTAGGTGTTTCTTTGTTTTTTTTTATTTTTATAAATTTTGTCTTCAACCTATACACCACAAGTTATAATAGGTTTATAAAAACAAAACAAAAATACTCTAGGTGGTTAAAAAGTCGGTCGCTGGTCTACGATATTTGTGATATATCTATGATAAAGCCAAAATTTTTAGGATATATCTATAAAATATAATAGGTTTATAAAGTGAAGAATAATAGGATATATCCCCAATAAAGTGAAGAAATATTTGTAAAATATGATTAAAAAAATAAATACAGATATTTCTTCACTTTATTAGGGATATATCCTAAAATTCTTCGCTCGCTGGTCTACGATATTTGTGGTTTATCTCCGATAAAGAGAAGAATTTTAGGATATATCCCCAATAAAGTGAAGAAATATCTGTATTTATTTTTTTAATCATATTTTATAGATATTTCTTCACTTTATTGGGGATATATCCTAAAATTCTTCACTTTATAAACCTATTATATTCTACAGATATATCCTAAAATTGTTTGCTTTATCGGAGATATATCACAAATATTGTAGATCAGCGATCGGCTTTTTAACCACCTAGAGTATTTTTTTGTTTTTATAAACCTATTATAACTTGTGGTGTATAGGTTGAAGACAAAATTATAAAATAATAATAATAATAATAATAAGAGAAGAAACAGAAAGAAAAAAAAAATAATGAAGAAACAAGAAAAAGAAGAAGAAGGAATAAACATAAGTTTTTTTATTTTTTTTATTTTTATATAATTTGGAGCTCAAAATTACCATTTTACCCCCTAAGTGGGCCCACATAACAGATTTAACAGCCAATTTGGACGGAGGTCCAAAAATTGGACAAGGTTGATGAATTTGGAGAGTTCAAGGGTGTTACTGATTAAATTGAAACTTGAGGGATTAACATGATGATGACCCCTAACCTCAAGGGGGTAAACTGAAATTAGTCAAAAAAAAAAATGAAAACCAGTTCCCTCAGTCCACTAGAGCACTTCAACTTCTCCACCACCACCTCATCCATCTCCTTCCTCCCTCAATTCTCCTCCTCTAACAAACTCAGAAGCATCCAAACAACCACCCCAAGCATCTGAAAACCCTAAAAATAAAAAAATCCCAACTCAACCTATTCGTCACCGAGAACAAGATCAGAGCTGGAGAGGCGTGGAGGTGCTAGCGGTGGAACACGAGGCCATAATCGACCTGATTCGCCATAATCTCTAAAAACCCCCAATTCAAAACTTTCAGAGCGAGAGTGAGAGAGAGGGATCTGGTCTAGGGCGGTACGAATCTCTTGGCACCGGAACCGATCTGGAAGGATGAATGATGGCTAGGAGAAGACGATGAACGATGGCGGTGGATCACTTTATAAAATCACTTGAGTTGTTAATGAACCCATCAGCTGGGGTTAGCAAGTAACTTCTCATTTCACGGTGCTTGGGGTTCCAGATGTTCCCGTATATGTTTGAGTAGCATGTAAATCTCGCTGGATAGTGAATATATTCACAAAAATGTTACTGTTAATCGTGATGCCATTGTATTCCTTGCATCTTGAATTTCTTTATTAGAAATGTGAGATATGAACTTGTATGTGGATATTAATGGAGCTTGGTTTTCATTGATTTTGTATGATTCAAGCTGGACCTTTATCCATTTGAGCCACTTGGGAATACAGTTTTAGTTTTCAGTTCCTCCTCGCAAATATATGGCCTATGGGTTTTAGTAATATTTGAGTGATTCACATTATGTTTGTTGTGTGTCATGTATTGAAGTTTATTAGATCATAACAAGGCCAAATCATCTTGTTTTTTTGAGTGAATACAAAATCATTTCGCAGTTTTTAATTTTTTTATGGGTCAATGTCAATTGCCAAGTCCCTCCCTTGTTTCTGCAGGGTGTAATCCTGCAGAAGAGATTAAATGTTGTATTAAAAGTTATGACTAATTTTATTGGGTGTTTGGGTGTTTGGCCGAGCTGGAGAAGAGATTAATTTGTTGCTTAAGGCCTGGTTGAGGATCGATGCGGGTCTGAGGTTTGATTTGGTGGAGGAAGGATTGGTGCGAATCAGAAGAAGAAGCAAAAAAACAATTAAAAAAATTTAAAGAAAGAGAAAGTCAGGGCTATAATAGCAATTTTATTTTAAAATTGGGAGTTAACAGCACATTTTAACGGAATGTAACGAAATGGACCTATTGGGTCTAAAATTGAAAGAACAAGGAGTAAACGTGTCGAATTAAAAGGCGAGAGGATGAAGTGTTTTTTTCGGTAAAAGCTCAGGGACTAAATAATATTTAGCCTATATAAGAAATTTCAAAAAAAATTCAATGTTATATTAATAGGGGAGGTAAGAAGAGTATTTTTTTTTTTTGTTTGTCCTTATTTGTCTTTTCATATGAGTTGACAAAATCTATTAATAATTTAAAAAGATGGAGGTCAAAATATCAAACTTAGAGGTCCAACTAGAATCACCATTTATATCATTACTTATTTATGACTAGAAGACATGTATATTAGATGTTGTTTTATAACCAAATCATAAATTGCACAAGCCGTCAGGCAAAAGATAGGTAACCCTCATTGTTAACAAATGTGCTGCATTATTGAGCCTAAAAACAAGAAAACAAATCATCACTACCTACCTCCCTTTATAGTAACCTAGTCGCTGATAGACCTCAATTGGTATACAATTAGAGGAATTAAGATGCAAGTAGTAAAAGACAATACTTCTAGTGATAGGCAAGAAGAATAAGGAAACTTAAAGCTTCCCTTTGCCCTTGTCTTTAGGGCTAGGCCAGTACCAGTAACTGCAGGATAAGTGAGTCTCAAAGTAGCAACATTCGGCTTCTTGCTTAATTGGGCGAGGATTCTTATTCCTACTCCCAAGTGGCTTGCCCGACTTCTTCTTCAACGTCAGTAGAGTGACATCAGTATCATCTTCCACAAACCTAGAGCTTCAGCCTTCAAAGTAGGAAGCTTATCTCCCAATATAGTCTTGAATTTCTTAGGGGTAGGGCTACAACCATTATTGCGCACTCTTCTTGGAAAGCAAAGCCTCCAACTGCATGGACTGCACCGTATCTGCTTGACCCTGCAGACCAAGTTCGCACCCTCTTCATTCTGTACCTGCTCCTCAACAAATTCCAAAGCACCCCTCTTTTCTGCAACTGTTGCAAAATCAGTGCTAGATCTCACCAACCTCCTAACAGTTGGCCTCTTCTTCTTAGGAATAGAGGAGGAAGCTGTGCAAGAATCAAGGCGATTCTATGCCATGAAGGAGAAGAAGCCTCTCGAAGTCAAGGGGCCTGAAAAGTTTAGAACCTTAGATGTCGAAACAGAAGATTTAGGCTCCTCACACTTCGCTCCAGCATGTGTGGTCATGCCACATTGAGGGCACCTCCCTTTCAAGTGCTCAAAGTAGAACTGCAATATTGGTTCACACAAACATCCAAGAAGACTTTACGCTCAAGCAACACTGGTATGGTAACGTTATGGGAAAAACATAATCAGATCAAACCCTTCTAGAATTCCTTCTAGTTGTAGTCCAGAAAACCGCCCAGCAGATTGCCAATAAGGGTGAAGTTTTCCGGTTCTTCATATAGGGGAAGGATCCCAAAAACCCTAACCCATAAACGGATATGTTTGTGTGGGATTTCATGGAGCGGTTTGATGCCATCATACTCCTCAAGACAGATAGGAGCACGATCAAAGCACCAAACCTCGCTCTGCAAAACCTTGTTGCAATCACGAACAGATTTGAACGAGAACAAGAAAGGATTTCCAGCCTACACTTGAACCCTGAAACCCTTGTCCACCATCTAGGTACGAAGGAAGTAAGCCTTGAAGGCCGTAGGGTCAACCAGTGGGGGTGTCAGAGGCTTCCCAATTAGAAAAGATTAGGAAGACTGGAGAACAAGGCTGCCACCAGTTCTCCCTAGATTAGGAGCACTCCCTCTGCAAATGCAAGTGAGGCAGCAAAGCTAGCAGTGACAACATCAATAGAGGCCATGTGACTGAGTGAGGGTTGAGGGTGAGAGACGAAAAGAAGAAAGCTAGGAAAAGAGGAGGCGAAGCCGCCATAGAGAGCTAGGTCGAGAGAGAGAAAATCTTTCCTAGTTTTTTTGTTTGTTTGTTGTTTCTTTTTTAGCTCAAAAAATGTTGGTTTACAACACATTTGTTGTTATATAAGTAACATCACGCAAAACACATAATGGAGGTCGTAAATATATTAATTACACCAAATAGAATTAAATGTTCACTCATGATCACAATTGTTGTAGTTATTGTAATTTTGTGGTCAAATATGTAAACATCATAGTTGAACCTTTTTTATTGATTGAATAACATTATTTATCAAATAAAGAACCACATTATGACATTGAAGACTTGGGCCTTTTTTGGTTTATTATGAGGGTTTACCTTTTTAAGCACGCATATGTTGTCAAATTTATAAAATGGTATATATACGTGTAAATGTGGTCCTAAACGGAGCAACTAAAACAAATATGAAATTTATTACAGTGCATGTTGTCATTTGTCCTTATTTATCGTAATATGTGTTGTCAGATATGTAATTGTCTTATCAATGTAGGACATTATACTAGATAATACCCCAGTTACTAAGCAAGAACTCTATTACGTGAATGAGGACACATGCACTATTTGGTCTAAAGTACGAAGACTTACCACTTGGACGATAACACAACACATTTGTTGTCAATTTTGTAAAATGATTTATAAACCTGTATGTGGTCCTAGATGGAGTAATTACTATAGATAGGACATTTATTACAATGTTTTTCATCATTTGTCTTTATATATATCGTTTTATGCGTTGTGAGAGATGTAATTATTTTATCAATGATTACAAAGATAATAATCAATTACCCAATTGAGCACTGTATTACATGAAAAATGACACATGCTCTATTCAATTGGTCTAAAATTTGAAGATTTACCACTTGGACAACACATTTGTTGTCAGCTTTGTAAAATGATTTATAAACCTGTAAATGTGGTCCTAACGGAATAACTACCACAAATTGGACATTTATTACAACATTTTTCATCATTTGTACTTATATTTCATAACATGCGTTGTCAGAGATGTAATTATCTTATCAATGAAAGACGTTACACAAGATAATATCTCAATTATACAATCGAGAATCTCATTACATCAGTGATGACACATGCTCTATTTGCTCTACAAATGAAGGTTTACCGCTAGAACAACACATTGATTGTAACAATTGTAAATTGGTTCATAAACCTGCAAATATGGTCGTAGGTAGATTAAGTACTTGAATAGAATTAAATTTCCACATCTACAAGGTAACATATTGTCATGCCAAATAAGTAATTATTTTATTTCATGATAAATTGCTCAAAATAGACCTCAATTATAATTGGTTAAGGAAAGTATTAGTAATGTAGTTAACTAGTAAAAAAAGACTCTTTAATTTTTTTCCTTTTTAGGGAAAAAGATTCTATAATTAATTACTAATGATTTGGCTAGGGGTAAACCATTATCCACTTTTTAAATAGGGTCCTTGACCCAAAGTACCAAAATTAGACAAAATTATCTCACTTACTCCACCAACAGATTTTTATTCCCACTTACCCAGTTTATAATTAAATGACAATTTTACCCTTCGTATAATAAGCAATTACATCTATGCTACTCTTTCCTCTCTCTCCACGTAGCCGGTTTCTAGGGGTGGGCAGTTTGTACCGAAAATGCTGTTACAGACCCAAATCGCACAAAAAAAAAGCTGTTCGGTAACCGCACCAAACAAAAACAGTGTTGTTTTACGGTCATACCGCACCCAACCGCATAAAAGCGGTTCGGTTGCGGTTTCAAGTCATAAACCGCCCGATTTAAACTGACCGCACCAAATTTATATTAATTACATTTTATTTATTTATTTATTTATTATTTGTCCATTGATGGAACTGTCGGTTTGTAATATATAAGAAATCCATTTTTGTTTATATTTTCAGTTTGAAATAAGTTGATATGTTTGCTTGATAATTGATAAATATATATATGTGTGTGTGTGTGGGTTTGTGAAGTGTTCAAATATGGTATTTCTGTTAGTTGCTTGATATTTGGGTGACATTTGCCGATTTGTGTGGACTCTAAATGCATTGAAAATTTGTTTATGCCTTATTGAAATTGTTAGGTAAAAATAAGCCTGACTTTGGGCCTCCTTTCTAGTTGAAATAAATAAATGGGTTCTTGACCCAATGGCCAAATTTGGGCCAATATACTCCCACCTACTCCACTAAGAGTTTTTTAATCTCATTTACCCAATTTAACATTTAATGACAGTTTTTCCCTATTAATTGAACTGAAACTACACTCCTCATCGATCTCTCTCCTCCCAGACTCTCTCTCTCTCTCTCTCTCTCTCTCTCTCTCTCGTTAGAGCGCCGGAGCACTGGAGTCCGAGTCACGGCAGTGAAGACTTTGCTGCAGAAGTCATGTGGCCCGGCGAGTTGATGACGGTGATAGAACCTTTCCCGCAGCTTTTGGGCCATCTTGGCTCTATTTCTCGATGGGTTTTGGGTTTCTGATGCATGGCTCTGTTTCGGATTCAGAGAGCATGCACGGTCCCCCGCGACCACAGCGGTGGCAACGCCGGTTTTTCTTTGTCTACTCTCTGGGAGAAGCTTCCCTCTGTGCTGTTGTCAGAGGTCAGGTGCGTAGTTTTTTCCTCTTTCTCTCTCTCTACACACACTCACATTCCCAGTTTTTTTTTTTTTTTTTCCGGCGAAGTGAGTGTTAGAGCTGTGCTTGGTTTTGAACTTGCAGAGTTCCGACAAGTCGTCGGTGTTGGAAAGCATTGTCAGCTGCGATTTTATTTCAAGAGGATCAATGCGATTTTGTGTTGTTGAGAAAGAAAGTGGAATAGTATAGGGAATGGTCAATTGTATATCAAACTAAAAGTCAACTGAGTCAAACTCAGGCGCTGAGCAATTTTAAATTTGTTGTTAGATGGCTAGGCTTTACTTTGTGATTAGAATAAGGAAGGTGTATAAAGGCACAGAGTAAGGGTTGGATTAGTTTTAATTTATATCAGTGGCTTTATTTTTTGTTACAAGTAGGTAATGATGAAGCTTTTTGATGTTGCTCCCCAATAGAACCTTTCCCGCGGCTTTTGGGCCATCTTGGCTCTATTTCTCGATGGGTTTTGGGTTTCTGATGCATGGCTCTGTTTCGGATTCAGAGAGCATGCACGGTCCCCCGCGACCACAGCGGTGGCAACGCCGGTTTTTCTTTGTCTACTCTTTGGGAGAAGCTTCCCTCTGTGCTGTTGTCAGTGGTCAGGTGCGTAGTTTTTCCTCTTTCTTTCTCTCTACACACACTCACATTCTCAGTTTTTTTTTTTTTTTTTCCGGCGAAGCGAGTGTTAGAGCTGTGCTTGGTTTTGAACTTGCAGAGTTCCGACAAGTCGTCGGTGTTGGAAAGCATTGTCAGCTGCGATTTTATTTCGAGAGGATCAATGCGATTTTGTGTTGTTGAGAAAGAAAGTGGAATAGTATAGGGAATGGTCAATTGTATATCAAACTAAAAGTCAACTGAGTCAAACTCAGGCGCTGAGCAATTTTAAATTTGTTGTTAGATGGCTAGGCTTTACTTTGTGATTAGAATAATGAAGGTGTATAAAGGCACAGAGTAAGGGTTGGATTAGTTTTAATTTATATCAGTGGCTTTATTTTTTGTTACAAGTAGGTAATGATGAAGCTTTTTGATGTTGCTCCCCAATAAAACATATTGTCCCCCCCCCCCCCCCCCCCCCAATAAACCTATTATTGCCTCTTAATAAATATTTTATTGCCCTCCAATAACTGTTTATTAGGGGGCAATAACAAGTTTATTGGAGGACAATAATAGGTTTATTGGGTATTATATATTGAGGAGCAATAATAAGTTTATTGTGGGATAATAAAATCAAACCCCGGTGGCCGGATTTCGGCCGCCGATCACCGGAATCCGGCGGCCGGCTACTGGAGTCCGGCTAAGTCTCTCTCTCTAAGTGACAAAGGGAGAGAGGGCAAAATCAAAATAAATAAAAAATAACTTAATTGAGTATTAGGGCAAAAATATATAATTTGTTGGGTAAGTGGGCAATCTTATAAGATGTTTAGATAAATGGGGTTAGTGCAGCTCAAATTTGAGTAAATGGATATTTTCCTTTTAGAATTTTCCTTGTGCTTCTAGCAACACAAAACAAAAATATATTTACAGAAGCAATCCCAAACAAACCGGGCCTGAGCTCCAAAATGAAGAGAGAGATATGTACCCGACACCATGGCCTAGAAACTTGAGGAAACTGAAGAAGGGAATGTACGAGCTCCTTATTACTGAAATCGCGAGGATCCCACTCTCTCCCTATCGGTTTTGGGGATTTGATAGTACATTCAGGTTCCAATATATGTGCAAGGTTTATGCCTTGGATGCACTGCTTATTCAACTTGAAAATCAGTATATATAACATAATGATACACTACTTTAAATCTTACAAATTACATGCAGTTCTTTACAGTCACCTCGTTGACAAGTTCAAGATCGTAAACACATAATGCGTTGTTTGGATCCACATTTACATACTCCCCTCTGCAATTACTTTTGATTGACTGGATAGTTTAGAAAATTACAACCATATTTCAGAGACATTGGCAAGCAAGAAAATGACATGCAAATACTCATAACTTAGAGTAAACTCTTTGTCAAATTTGATATTATGTCACAATAGACGATCTGAATATCAAGACTATCCTATGACAACATGAAACCTAATTAGTGAGAATAAACAAAATCTGAGGGTATTTTGATCACCTGGTATAGTTCATGTGATATAAGAGCTTTTAGGTAAGCAAACATTACTTGGGAATTCTGGTCTCTTTCTTCATCTGTGACTGGGTTGCCAAGCACATATCCCTGTGCCGAATACATACAAAAAACAAATATAGGATACCATTCTGTTAATGACCCAAGAGAGAGATGATATACTCAAAAACTAAGGGCCGTCAAGAACATGTACTTGGAGATTCATTACTGGTTCAACTCCATCTCTATTACCTGCATATGATGGAAGAAGAACAATTAATAATGAACCTAAACATGCAACTAGTTTACCCTATAAAATTAGATTACCCTACAAATCCCCTTGGTACTGAGATTGAATTAAAGTTGCATGATTGTAATGATCCTTTCTCTCAATTTATATTGGTGGCTGAAGCTGACGACAAAAGTTTGATTGTAAGAGGATTACCATCAGATACTTCTTGAACGATTATCGGAAGAACTATGCCTGCATAAGAATCTCCAGCAATATAGAGTGGGTTAGAGAGGAACCTGGGATGATCCACTAGCCACTGCACCACAATATAGTAAATCATTACAACGCAGCTAGTTTTGCATCAACCTCCAACTATGTGCGATAGACGGGCTTTTAGATTACAGGTCTTTGACTTTTCTATTGTTTTGTAAGTGATTTGATGATTAGGTTGCACAAAACTACCAAGCAGAATTAGTTAGAACTATCCTCATTCGATCAAAAACCAAAATCCTCATTGTTATAATTAACCTAAAACATTTGAAAACTAGGGATTAATATCTACATTATTGTATGCAAGAGTTCATTAGCAAAAGAAGTGTGTTGAGTACGTCCCTCACCTTTCTAAGAAACTGATATGTTTGTGCAGCTGATAATGTGTCATTCAGAATGGGGTATCTTTCCCAACTTTTTGCATATGAGAACCCTGTCCCCACAGGGGCATCTATAAATATTATGTTGGCAACCTGCAAGCGATTCGGGGTTATTTAGTTCTCGATCGACCCGAGGTCTCTACAACTCAATAACATCTTTCTGGAGGCGTTTTTGTCTCGCCTCTTGCCACTATACGATTGCTTCCTAGGTAGTGCCAGCCGCACAGACAAAAACACAAACACGCACACGCACACGCACAAGCACACTTGGAACTAAATATATTTTGAGAAGTCTCCTACCTTTGTCCATGAGTATGGATTCAACTTGAGTTGTGGCTTGTTGTCAAAGGGATCTGCATAGTCAAATGATAGTGGACCTACAACAAATTGTCGGGTACTGTAAATATCAAACCCTTTGTTCTTCCCCCAACCCCCAACCCCCCACCACCACCCCTCCTTTTAGTATCCCCACCGAGCCACTCCAGCCAAAACCCCCCATTCACCCACTTCACTTTCAACTAACAAATAATTCTTGTAAGGATCAAGTCCAATCAATTAATTGACGTACACAAATCTAGTGAAGTACATTAATTTAAACTCTAAACTTGCTATGTACTTATCCACGATGACCGAATTGAAAGAAAGAAATGTTGAAGGGCAGAAAAGTATGTGTACCAATATTTTCGTATACAAGGGCAGAAAAACCAGAACAGCCAGGACCACCGGTGAGCCAAAGCACAAGAGGATCAACCTCTGGAGTTCCTTCGGACTCAATGAAGTAATAGAATAGTTGCACATCGTCCAAGTTTCCAACTCCGATGTACCTTAATAAAGGCCATGAATGATATTAATTTTCATCGGTTCTTCCATGTATATAAGCAACTACGTACAAGAAATGAATAGTATGTTGAAAGTACAAACCCAGTTTCAAGTTTGAATGGAAGGTCACCCGGAAAGCCGGGTAAGGTGGTGATGTTGGACCTGGAAGAAACAATATGAAAAAGGAGGACTAGAACAAGGGTTTGTACCAACATGGTCATGAAGACACCTGTAGCTGGAAAATTGTTTTGATTAAGGCTAGAAAAGCTGTTCTAATTACAATTAGTTGTAGTACTTAATAGTTAATCATAAATTATATGCAGCACATTGTCCGTTTTTGCTTGATCTAATTTTCAACTCAACGGCCGTCGCCCGTCGGCCCGTCGTAAACGGCTCACACGTGCTTGATCTAATTTTCAACTCACGTCCACGTGCTCAGATTAAGGTAGCGAACACGGTTCGGCGGACACCCGTTGGTCCCCAACGGACACCTTTCTGCAAAACAAAAAATAGTTGAGCGACCCATACAGTTGCTTTGGGCACCCATGTCTTCTTCTTCCGCCGGTCCAGTCTTCAGCGCGGTACTCGCTGCTGGTCATCTCCATCTCAATTCGCTTGGACCTTCTTCTTCACCACCGTGCACCCATGATCAACGATCATCTCTCCTCATGCCCACAGCCCTAGTCCTCTTCGCTGAAACCTGCGGTCACCTCCCACCACCTGCAATTCTCAATGACCATCTCTCCCATATATCTTCGCTAACTTCTAGCGAAACAGCGCCGCTGGCCTCCACCAAGAAATTTACAGTGGTCATCTTGCAGCGATTATCACCTCCCACCGCCGGTCACACCATCACCATGCATCACCTGCACCTGCAATTTCGTCACCATTCCAGCCCAGTCCTTTCATCTGAGTGCCCGCTGATCATCTTCAGGCTCCAGATGAAAACCCGCTATCTGCTGATCCAGTCTGCTCGCTAAATCTGTTCGTCTATCCGCTCTCCACACCCAGGATGCCGGAGTTATCACCGAGCATGCCGTACATTCATCCTTAATGTACCAATTTAAGTGTTGATCTTGTTATATTGTTGCACCGCTCGTGACAAATTTCATGCAAATCCACTCTACATTTCTGGAGATTCTTACACAGGCAAGAATGTTTTCATCATTGTTCAGCGAATGACTAATGGTTAATACTTTTCCACCTCATGGTAGATCATCATTCTAAAAATTCATGAGAGATGAATGAATTAGATTCATTTAATAGTGTGTAAGGAAGGAAAAATTCGTATGAAATCAGCATGTGAAAATACATAGTACGTAGTTTGACGTCGCCTCTAGTAATTTTGTGCAAATATTCCTTGATTTCCTTTTGAAAAAAATTCGTAAGCTCGTATTGCATACATGATGTCAATGGAGTCATACCCCTCTCAAGTCCTGGAGTATGAGAACCCAGTACCAGCAGGCGCATCTAAAAGTACCATGTTTGCCCACCTGTAAGTTAAAAACAACTACCATTTTCGATCAATGTACTATTAGAAGCATAATTAAATAACTGAACCATATGTATAATGAGACAAGCTATGGTACTTGTGAGTATCTCATACACTCATTTACAATGAAAATACTAGATGGAACAAGTATTGATGAAAGTGTTTTACTTCAATGAATTTATCCAAGGAAAATATAATTCACAACACGGAAAGTTGCTGACGCAGTGTAAACCTCTCAACTGAGGAAACTTCACTGCGTGGCTTTTAACGTAGCCAACACGAATGAACAATCCAATATGAAACACCAGAGTTTACAGAATACAAGTAGTGTTGTTCATAACAAACACTTTCTTTTAGCAATAAATGCTAACTTGTTTTACAACTGTTCTAACTCCTAATACAACATTCTAGACAATCTATCTTCAACCTTCCTTGCTCTCAAATGAATCACTGATCTTGAGAATGAATGTGAGAGATTATGCAATAGAAAACATGAAACAAGTAGAGAGAGTTTTTCACGTAGGAATAATTTTATGCATAAAAACACTTGCCTCTAACTTCAGTTTCGAAACCTTTTATAAGGGAGGAAAACTCCCCCTCAATCAAATCTTTTCTTAATTAACAAATAAGATAAATATGGAAAGATATAAAAACTGAAATCAACACTTCCTATTTATCCACCATGCATGTCAAAAATCTTTAATGCAAATGTATACCAAATCAATTTAATCGACATGCATATCAATTTAAATCATCTAGCATGATATGAAATGAATACCACTTATACTCAAGATCAGTGAGAGTGATTCCTCCTTGATTTCCTCTTGAAGATCCGATCTTGCAGATTTCTTTAATTTCCTTTAAGCCACAAACAAGTAGGAGAGATACTCTCCTAGTGCTTTGTAATTTCTGATTTCCTTTTGGCTTTGGGAAAGTCATGTGTCGAATAGGGATAGTCCAATATACTTACAATCTCCCCCTTTGGGCATTCCCATTCAACACATGACTTTTTCATGTTTGAACCCCTGCATGTTAGATCTTACAGAAAACAAAGATTTGCTTCTTGGATCAGGAATCATTTTCCATCCTTTTCAGGATCCAAGTTACCAAAAAAAATCTTACATAATATAGTAAAAATAAGCATCCCAAGTAGTTTGTGCTTATGCACTTACAACCCAAAAAAAAAATATTGTTCAACAGAAATTAAAATGCAGAAACATAAATAACAAGAATTAAACATTTTTTTACTTCTCCCCCTTTGAATGGGAAGGCCCAATGAACTCCTCCATAAGCATGGTTACAGTGTCGCCAAACTCCTCGCTGTCCATTGAATCCGAGCTCTCTTGTGGTGCAACCTCCTTCGGGACTGCGATGGATGGGCCGGGAGCGTCAAACCTAGGAGGGTGGCGCTGCATGTTCCGGATCTCCTTAGTGAGGTTGGTCAGGGCATGATGAGTACGAACCAGAAGAGAGTGCATGTTGTCCATGTCGGTAGTGAGACATGCAATCCGCCAGTCAGCCACCAGGATGGTGTCGCGAAGGCTATCCAGAGAAACAGGAGAAGGAGGAACAGCAGAAGGTGCACCAGAAGGAGAGGGGCGAAGAGGAGGACTCTGGCTGCGTTCAAGGTGCATGCCGGGATGAAGGATGTCGGCTCTGGCAGCTGCCTGACAGCCCTCCTCTGGAGGAGGAAGACGCCGATGTCCACCAAATCGAGTAGTGATCTTTGTGCGAACCATGGTGAGAGAACCTGCACACTGAGACAAACAAGAGTAAAATCCGAGAGAGACATGAGAGACTATATATATGGAACCAGTAGGGTTAGAGAAAACCAAAGGACACACCGGTTGGGATAGCATTTCAAAGAGGAGAGGAATTATGACAATTTAGTTCTCCAAGATACACGCATGCAAATTACTTCTCCCCCTCAACTTAGGCGTAATCAATAAGGAAATTAAGTGCAACCAGATGGCAATCAAGTGAGAACTCGAAGAGACAACCAGAAGCACAAAATTAGCAATTTTATCACACAATCTTTTCTTGTGCTAAGTATCAAAGCAATGAATGCAGTTGTCATATTGAACAGAGAAAATATAGCATAGTTGAAACACAAAGAGCACTAATCAAGTAATGAAAGGAACATATTTCCATGTATCAACCACGATGTATTCCATCAACAAATAGAGTTTGTACTCATTATTAGACATGACCTAGTAAACCGGTGAAGAATGTGAGCATGAGCAGTACATGGGGCTTAGAGACATGTTCAGTGAAAGAGAGAAGAAGTGAAGAGGAAAACTTCACACATAGACTGTGCTCAGGAGATCTCCTAGAAGGAGTAGGAAACATTGTTCCCAGAAACTTATTTGATTTGAGTCATAGACGTCTTTATTTTGTAAACAAGAACTCATGTAACAAGACCCGTCTTAGTAACTCCCAGACCAGATGATCTTAGGGTACTAAGCATAACAAGGATGCTCCAAGAAGAGAGTCTTGAGTTGTAGTTTGAATTTTCACACTTTACGTACACATTTCACCTACCAACTCGTTTCTTGCAAACCTTGGAAAGTTCACCACAACCAAGCCTGATTACTTTGAGTGATGGGATACATATATCCATTCTCGTTTCTTACAAATCCTTGAAAGTTCACCACAACAAGGACTTAATTACTTTGAGAAGAGGGAATTAGTCATCTGAGCATATTAAGTATTTTGCCTACTTCACCTATTCTCTCATGACAAGGAACACGAAACATGCCACCACATAAAGCTATAAGTGAAGTACATAGTAAAGTGACGTGATTCAATGACTAATCATGAGTACATAATCATTTGTCCAAAATAAGGCATGGCCATAAAATATACATAGCCGAAAATATATGCATTTCACTAGTGACAGTGGTCAGAGTATACTACGATCACAATTTTCTCAATCAATAGTGGACAAATGTCTTTGTGCCTTACTGCTTAGAACATATCCCTAGAGCATTTCTCAACATCTCAAACCTAGCAGTGTCAAGTGGTTTAGTGAACAAGTCAGCAAGTTGACTATCTGTGGGCACAAAACTTAGTTCAAGTATATTCTGTTCAACCAGTTCTCAAATAAAGTGATATCTAAGATCAATGTGCTTTGTTCTAGAGTGTTGTACAGGATTTTTTGTGATGTTGATAGCACTTGTGTTATCACAGAAGATGGACAACTTACCTTGAGAGATGTCATAGTCATGAAGCATTTCTTCATCTAGAGCATTTGCGTGTAGCAATTCCCAGCTGCAACATACTCAGCTTCGGCAGTAGATAGAGAGGTGCAGTTTTGTCTCTTGCTATGCCATGCAACCAGATTGTTGCCAATGAAAAAGCATCCCCCAGATGTGCTTTTTCTGTCCTTCAAATTTCCTCCCCAATCAGCATCAGAGTATCCTGCAATCTCTACATTAGTGTCGAAGGTATAGTAAAGACCACAGTGAATTGTACTAACAACATATCGGATGATCCTTTTTACAGCTTCTAAGTGAGACTCTTTGGGTTGAGCTTGAAATCGAGCACACACTCCCACACTGTAGGAGATATCAGGACGACTGGCAGTGAGGTATAACAAACTACCAATCATGCTTCTATAGATAGAGGAATCAACTGATTTGCCTTCCTTATCTTCACTTAACTTTGTGGTGGTGCTCATGGGATTGTTGACTATTTTCTTGATTGAAGACCAAACTTCTTGACCAGGTTTTCCGCATATTTGGTTTGAGAAATAAACAAACCTGTGTTAAGCTGTTTAACTTGTAATCCAAGGAAAAATGTTAGCTCACCACACATACTCATTTCAAATTCACTTTCCATGATTAATTGAAATTCTCTGACAAGATTTCTAGATGTGGAACCAAAAACAATGTCATCAACATACACTTGAGCAATAATAACATCATTGTTTTCATGTTTCACAAATAAAGTCTTATCAATGGAACCCCTGGAATACCCCTTTTTCACAAGATAATTTGAAAGCCTTTCATACCAAGCACGAGGAGCCTGTTTCAGTCCATACAAAGCCTTCTTCAGTCTGTACACATGGTCCAAGTGATGTGGATCTTGAAAACCTTAAGGTTGTTCCACATAAACTTCCTCGTGTAATACGCCATTGAGAAATGCAGTTTTGACATCCATTTGATATAGTTTGAATCTGAGATGACATGACACAGACAAAAGTAATCTCACAGACTCTAATCGTGCAACAGGACCAAAAGTTTCATCAAAATCAAGTCCCTCGACTTGTGAGTATCTCTGAGCCACTAACCTAGCTTTATTTCTAATCACATTTCCTTTTTCATCACTTTTGTTTCGGAAGATCCATTTGGTTCCTATAATGTTGCAGTTACTAGGTCGAGGTACCAAGTACCACACATCATTCCTAGTAAATTGATTCAGCTCTTCCTGTATAGCATTAATCCAGTGATCATCTTACAAGGCTTCCTTAACATTTTTTGGTTCAATTAAGGACACGAAACCGAAATGGGATATCACATTCATACTTATCAGATTTTCAGAGATAAAGCATAATAGAGCATTTCCTTTACTTACCTCGTCCTGACTTACCTAAGCTGCAGCTTGCCTTCTTGTTATCAGTCCATCTGATAGATTACCAATGATGTCCTGACTAGAGTGATCTTTTTGTACCTGCTTGTAGCCTCTTCTCAAGGTGGGGGCAGGTTCAAAGATGCCATCAGTTGTATCCTCTTCCTCAGCATGAATATCCTTGCTTGTTGTTGTTGTGATTGAAGAGAATGATGTATCTGCACACGCTTCTTCCTGTTTCATACATTCATCATTAATAGAGACATTAATAGACTCCATAACAACACGAGTTCGTTTGTTATAGACTCTGTAGGCCCTACTATTCAAGGAATACCCCAGAAATACACCATCATCACTTCTAGCATCAAACTTCCCGAGATGCTCTCTGTCTCGTAGAATGTAGCAGGGACTTCCGAAAACATGAAAATGTCCTACATTTGGCTTCTTTCCTTTCCATATCTCATATGCTGTCTGATCAGTACCTGCTCTCAAGAACACTCGATTAATTGTATAGCATGCAGTACTTATAGCTTCAGCCCAAAAATTTGTACTTAATCCTGCTGCATGTAGCATAACACGAGCCATGTCCAACAGAACCCTATTTTTCCTTTCCACAATGCTGTTTTGTTGTGGCGTAATTGGAGCTGAGAACTCATGAGACACACCAAGCTCACAAAAATAGTTAGCAAAGGAAGTGTTTTTAAATTCTGTGCCATTATCTGATCTTACCCTGACTATGCTAGTACCAAATGATTTCTTTTCAATTATCAATTTTTGACTCAGATTCTTAAATGATTCAAACATTTCAGCCTTGTCTTTTAAGAAATTTACCCAAGTATATCGTGAGAAATCATCCACAACAACTAGTATATAGCTCTTACCTCCAATGCTCTCAGATTGAGCAGGTCCCATCAGGTCCAAATGTAATAGTTCTAGTACCTTTGTGGTCATAGCTGAGTTTACCACCTTCTGAGGTGCCTTGGTTTGCTGTCCAATTTTACAATCACCACAAATCTTGCCTGTTTTACCATTTAGATTAGGTAGACCCCTAACATATTGCTTGGAGGATAGCTTCAGCAAATCTTGATAGTTCACGTGTCCCATTCTTCTGTGCCAAAGCTCAAATGTTTCCTCTGTGGATCTTACAGATAAACAAGACTACAGGTTGAAATTTTCATTAGCTTGAATATGGTAGCAGTTATCAAAAGATCTCTTACCTCCCGTGATACTTTCTCCTTTCTGATTCATCACCAAACACCTGTGTTTGTTGAACCAAACATCTTCATAGTCATCAGCCAAATAGCTGACACTGATTAGATTTGCAGTTAAGCCTTCAACATACAACACATTTTTAAGATTCGGTATACCTGGAGTGTTTACTGTACCTCGAGCTAGGATACTTGCTGTTCGTCCATCTCCAAAGGTGACTGAACCGGTCGTGCTTTCATCCTCAAATGAGGTAAAACAGGCTTTGTCTCTAGTCATGTGTCTGGAACAACCACTGTCTACATACCAGAAATCTCGTTGCTTGTTAGCCAAGGCGGTTAAAGCTACCAGGCAAGTGGCCTCTATATGAGTAGTTTGCTGATCTGAACTAGCACTTGCCAAAGAAGATGGATCATTAGTTTCTTTAGTAAGGGCTAGAAGACACTTACTTGTGATTTTCTTGGTCCAGACAGGCTTTCCTCTTCTGGTTTGAAAGTCTTTCTGAGAGAACAAATCAGTTAGTTTATTGAGGTGTTCCTTTTGTTCTCTAAGTTCACATTGTAAAGATTTAACAGTAAATTTTTCTTGAGAAACTTGAGAGATTAACATCTCTCATTACACCTAGATCTGATATGGCCTATCTTACTACAGTGATGACAAGTTGGAATGAAAGTTCTAGAGTTAGGATACCTGTTTTTGACCAGTGGAAGATTCTTGGTTAACTTTTACCTGAGAAGTGTGTGCTGGCTGACCTTCCTTCATGCTTCTCAGTATTGAGACTTGATCATCATATGCGACTTCCTCCTTTTTGACAGGTGATCCAGATGCCTTTACAAACTTTGTGCTTTTGGAATTCTCTCCTATGTATCCTATCCCAAAGGTGTCATGAGGTGCTCTTCCTGCCCCAAGTAATTTGGTCATAGTGTTAGAGCTGACCTCAAATCTAGTGAATTTATCTTGAGTCAATTTTAGCTCATCTTGTAGGGACTCATTTTTAGCCAATAACTCCAGATTTAGAACTTGTTGTCCCCTCACATCCGGTTCCAGCATTTTGATTTTGTTGAGATATTCAGCCTTTTTAGCCTTCCAACTTGATGAGCCCTGATCACTTGACGAGATAGCCATCTCAGTAACAAAGTTGCTTCTTTCCTGTTCCCATGTGGATTGTGAAGTCTCCAACATGTGCTCCACTTTTTCTTTTTCTGTTCTTAGAAATTCAACTTCCTTTTCCAAGCTTAAGTTTCTTAGTAATGTGGCCTTTGAAGCTTTGTAGAGTTGTTTGCAGCGGATATTTATTTCATCATCAGAAAATGCTTCGTCACTGTCAGAATCAGGTAGAAGTGACGATACAAGAGCCAAATTTTCCACTTCTTGAGACTCATCATCACTCCAAGTTGAAAGAAGAGACTTGTTGTTGTTGTTTCCATGCTTCCTATTTCCACAGTCAGTAGAGATATGGCCATAGCCACCACACTCATAGCATTTAGGTTTTCCAGAGTGAGTTCCCTTGAGGCTTCCTTTTCCACTCTTGCCATTGTAGTCACTGCTGCTACTGTTTCCGCCATAAGTGTTTTTCCTAGAAGCATTGAGATTTCTAGAGGAGTTCTTGCTTTTGAGAAATCTTTTGAATTCCTTTGTCAGTAGCGCAAGATCTAGTGTTTCTTCTTCCTCTTCAACTCCTTTTACTGCCTTGAAGGCTATACCCTTATTCTTCTTCTCAGGTTTTAACCTCATCTAAGTTTTGAGATTGCCAATGAGCTCATCAAGTGGGTACTCATCAATATCAAATGAGTCTTCTATACTAGTGACTTTTGAATGGAATTTTTCTGGCAAGGCCCTGAGAATCTTTTTGACAATCTTATCTTCATCAAAAGGTGTTCCCAGACTACGACACTGACAGGAAATTTTAAGAATTCTACCATGGAAATCATCAATAGTTTCATCATCTCCCATAGTCATAGTCTCGAACTCAAAGATCAGTGCTTGTAATTTCTGGGCACGTACCTTTTTATTTCCTTCATATGTAGTCTGTAGAAGATCCCATGCCTGCTTAGCAGTATCACAGTGACTGATCCTCAGTTTTTCTCGTTCAGATAGGGCTGTGTAAATGCTGTTCTTAGCCTTGAAATCTGCTTGCAGATCACGAACTTCTTCCTCAGTCCAGTCCTTCCTTGGTTTGGGACTGGCAGTGGAAGAGCTTTCTCCTTTTGCTTTTACCATAGGTATAGTCCAGCCATTTTCTACAATATTCCACACATGTTCATCTTGAGCATAGAGATATGATTTCATGTATATTTTCCACTGAGTATATTTTTCACATCCACCTTCGAACCATGGAGGACTATTTATAGATCCACCAGCAGCCCTATCACGTGAATGTTCCATCTTTCCTGGGATCACTAGAAAGGTCTAGCACCCGCTCTGATGCCAATTGAAAATACTAGATGGAGCAAGTATTGATGAAAATTGTTTTACTTCAATGAATTTATCCAAGGAAAATATAATTCACAACACGGAAAGTTGCTGACGCAGTGTAAACCTCTCCACTGAGGAAACTTCACTGCGTGGCTTTTAACGTAGCCAACACGAAGGAACAATCCAATATGAAACACCAGAGTTTACAGAGTACAAGTAGTGTTGTTCATAACAAACACTTTCTTTTAGCAACAAATGCTAACTTGTTTTACAACTGTTCTAACTCCTAATACAACATTCTAGACAATCTATCTTCAACCTTCCTTGCTCTCAAATGAATCACTGATCTTGAGAATGAATGTGAGAGATTATGCAATAGAAAACATGAAACAAGTAGAGAGAGTTTTTCACGTAGGAATAATTTTATGCATAAAAACACTTGCCTCTAACTTCAGTTTCGAAACCTTTTATAAGGGAGGAAAACTCCCCCTCAATCAAATCTTTTCTTAATTAACAAATAAGATAAATATGGAAAGATGTAAAAATTGAAATCAACACTTCCTATTTATCCACCATGCATGTCAAAAATCTTTAATGCAAATGTATACCAAATCAATTTAATCGACATGCATATCAATTTAAATCATCTAGCATGATATGAAATGAATACCACTTATACTCAAGATCAGTGAGAGTGATTCCTCCTTAATTTCCTCTTGAAGATCCGATCTTGCAGACTTCTTTAATTCCTTTAAGCCACGAACAAGTAGGAGAGATACTCTCCTAGTGCTTTGTAATTTCTGATTTCCTTTTGGCTCTGGGAAAGTCTTGTGTCGAATAGGGATAGTCCAATATACTTACATACAATTATTTGATCAAAGAATTACAATTATTTGAACCAAAATTACAACATTGAGAACAAAAGTTATCATATTCATTTACACTATTTACATATAGTTAAACAAAAATTACAACATTAACAACGAATTTGTTCAAAAACTTGTAACAATGTCGTAAGAGGTGTAATTACCATTATTAGAACTAAGATTACACAAAATATGACTCAACATTACATCTCTGACAACAAATTTGTTGTCACTTTTGTAAATGTGGGTATGAGATACCCACAAGTACACTAGAGTTTTCCATGTAGAATCTGACCATCTGTTGCATCCTAGTTTACATGATTATAAATCAAAAATCGAATCCCCAAAAAGAAATCCCATAAACATTTGTCCACAAGTAACGATTCAGAACAAGTTTTATTGGATCCTCGTAAAATTGAAAGATATTGGACCTACAATTAAAGGGTAAAAAAATAGAATGGCAATCAATTACTCACTTGATTTGTAAATTTCTTTTTACAGAACAAAAGTGAAAAGTCTATGAATGAGCTTGGCCGAAGTGCACAATTGCATGAGCTTTGGCGTATTGCTTTTGTTGGGGTGCTTTGGAGTCTCTGGAGGTTTAGGAACAAAGTGAAATATGATGGTGCTTGTGTTAATGTGGCTAGTGCTTTTCAATTGGTTAGTGGGCAGATCATTTCTTCTGGCATGCTTGCCTCAGGTACCATGTTTAACAATGACCAATAGCTTTGCATTTTAAAGAAGCTTCAGGTCCCTTTTAGGCCTAGACGTGCTCCCCGTATTATTAAAATTAATTGGTGTCCTCCTATAATAGGATGGGTTAAACTTAATATGGATGGTGCTCGGAGGAATGCCTCAGCCCAAGCAGGGTATCGTGGAATTTTTCTTGATTTTTGTGGTCATGTAATTGGAGCGTTTCACTGTAATCTGGATATTCCTAGCTCCATTGCTACTGAAGTCATGGCAGTAATCAAAGTCATTGAGTTGGCTTGGGTTTGTGAATGGAAACATATATTGGTGGTTAGAGGTTGGTTATGCTCTAGTTCTTACCTACCTCAAGTCTCCCCATTTAGTGCCTTGGCGACTTCGTGTTTCTTGGTTAAATTGTTTACACTGCATCTCTCAAATGCAATTCCGCTCTTCTCACATTTATCACAAGGAGAACCAAGTAGCTAATGTTCTTGCTAATCATAGCCTCTCTTCAGATGGTTTGATTTAGTGGGATGTATCTCCTCATTTCATTCTTTTGTTTGTGCAATAGAGATAATTAGGGTTTGCCCAATTTGCGTTTTTGTTAGTTTGTTGATCATGTATTGTTTGTTTATTTTACTTTTGTGGGGTTCGACTTCTATTACCCTAAACTTGGTGTATCCCTTTAATTTTTCTAATAAATAGGTAATCGGGTCTTCTGACCTACGTACATTTCAACGTTAAAAAAAAAAAAAATCAAGTTTGAATCTCTCCGAGCCTACCCTTTGATAAAAAGAAAAGGGGAGCATGCAGTCAATTACATATATGAGGCCATAAAATGAAGACCATCGAGGCCCTCTTGTGATTTAAAGCAGTAGAGGATCATTTTCCGGACTCCTTTCTGATTCAATGGAGTAGTAGAACAGTTACTGTTCTTCTGAATTCCCCAATCCGACATACCTTAGAGCAAATTAATGTAGTTGCAGGTACAAAATTAATTGTTTGTTCGAGACAAGACATCTAGCAAAATTAACCAGCGCCAAAACAGTAATACAATTACCCACATTACTTGCATTAATGAGTTAACTAACATGAGAGATGACTACTAACCCAGTTTCGAGCTTGAAAGGGAGGTTACTGGCAAAACCCGACAAGTTCTTGATGATTTTCTGCGGTGCACCATAGTTGAAAAGCATCAGCCGTAGAAAAAATGCATGCCATAAACACAGTAACTAACTAACTAAACATAGATGCAGCTATAGTCAGGGGCGTGATTTTTTATTATATTTTATTTTTAACGAGGATAAATTATTGATTAAAAAATAAATACATAGAGGGGAAACTATACCAAACCTCTCGACAACATCAACAGAAACGGAAATTAGGAAGACCCATTTAGTCCCGATTACAAAAACTATGAATGATAGGCGGAGCCAAATCCCACCAAACTAAACCTGAGGAAGTAGTTCCAAAATTTGCTAGTGCGTCTGCGGATTGATTCCCTTCACGAAATATATGAGTAAAACAAAATTGCATTTGAGCAATACGATGCAAACAATTAGCCCATTCCACATGAAGTTGCCAAGGTACAAGATGAGGAGATTGAAGAAAATTGAGAACAAGTGTAGAGTCCACTTCCAACCATATGAATTTCCAATCTTAGACCCATATATGCTAATTGTATTGCTTTAACAACCGCCATGACCTCCGCTGCAACAGAACTAGGCATATCCAAATTGGAGCAAAAAGCACCCAAAACAACACCTTTATAGTCCCGAAACAAGCCACCATAACCTGCTTTCCCCAAGTCACTTTTCCATGCTCCATATGTATTTATCTTGATCCAACCAAATAATGGAGAATGCCAATTAACTTCAATGATGTGAGGAGTCTTCCGCTGCCGACAAGGGGCATTAAACCTTTTCAAAATACATAGGTCATGAGTGGTATTATGCATATGACCAGTGGCAATGTGACTAGAAGAACATATATGACCTGAAATTAGCCTACATACTTTCCCCACGTCAATAGTTTCACCGTCAAACTTGACCTTGTTCCTTGACTGCCATATAAACCATAAAGTGTAAGTGAAGCATGAAAGCCACATTTCTCTCAATTGTGGACTACGACCAGCAACTAACCCACTTTGCATGATATTTAATAGTGAACCATGAAGCATGTGCAATTCAAATTTGTGCAACATTAATTGCCAAATAGCATCGGCAAATGAGCATTGAAAAAACAAATGCTCCAATGACTCACTGCTAGTGCGACAAAGCAACAGCTAGATGCAAGAGAAATCCCACGCCTTTGCAAAAAATCATCAGAGAGTATGCCACCCCACAACACCTTCCAGGACAACAATGATATACGCGAAGGAATGTATTTAGACCAAATTAGCTTACCCCAATCCAATGAAGGAGGTCGGGGGCGTAAAAACTTGAAAGCTTCCTTAGCAATAAGAGTTCCTGATGCAGAAGGAAACCATATTAATTGATCAGTTGCTTAAGCTTTAATAGATATGGGTACCGTGTTCACTATCCCACACAAAGCGGGAAAATGCATAGTGAGAAGAGGTGGAAGATCCCAGGCACCATCTTTGACATAATCTGCAACCATCCCCTTCATATAATTAGTTGAACCATCTAGAAGACTAAAGAAATTTGATAATGGAAGACTTGCAAAATTGTCATGCTAGAAAGACACACGACTCCCATCACCAATAAGTCATCTTCCACTCTCTAAAACTTGTGGCCAAAATCTTTTTAATCCTGGCCAAATAGATGAGCTTGCATATGACCGTCTCAAGTTACCATTCCTCCATAACTGAGCTCTCAAGAAACCACACCCTTCAGATAAGAAGGAGAAAACCTCCCAGCTTTTCTTTAAAAGAAAAGATCTGTTAAATATCAAAAGTTGCTTCAATCCTAGTCCACCTTCTTCCAATGGAGAACAACAAGTACGCCATGCTACCAATGGAATACCTCGTTTTTCAACTGAACCTGACCATAAGAAATTCCGACACCAAGTCTCCACCTGCCTTAATAAAGATATCGGCCATTCATAAACTTGAAAGCTATATACCAACATGCTAGAAATAACAGATTTAATTAACTATAACTTTCCAGCCATGGATAGCATAGAGCCCTTCCAACTAGAAAATTTGAGGCAAATCTTATCAATGATGGACTGAAAATAAGATGTCTGGGGTTTACCGCGAAAAATAGGAACTCCCAAATAGGTAAAGGGTGTTGTGCCCAAAGACATACCCAATGAAGAAATTATTGAGTTCTTTCACCGATGCAACTACTTACTAATAAACACTTGAGACTTTGCTTTATTAATAACTTGGCCAGAATTAAGACCATACTCCTCCAAAAAATTCATAATCACTGCAAGAGTACGCTTATCACCTCGACAAAAGATGATGACATTGTCAGCAAACAATACAAGCATGAGATGGAGCTCGAGTGCCTCTTGGAGAAGAAATAAGATGAAGTTGAATAGTGCTCACCAGATGCGTGATACCTCTACTCAAAACTTCTTCTGCCAAACAAAAAGGTAAAGGAGAAAGAGGATCCCCCTACCTCACCTGTAATACCCCGAAAAATCCAAATTAAATTCCGGGGATTTTTAGAAATGATTACGCGGACTTGGGAGCGAGTACAAAGCTTGGAGAAGTTGTGGAATTAGTTCGAACGATTTTATTTTCGAAATCAAACGTTATTTAGGGGGTCTCAAAAAGTGACTTTTTATACGTACCGAATTTGGGAAAAGTCCTTCATGAAAGTTGTAGAGCTCGTCGATACGATCTCGTGCATATGTGGAACGCAAAAATCGGAGTTCGTATGAGAAAGTTATGATCAATTGAAATTTGGGGAAATTTCTATAAATAGCAAAAAGAATCCCGAAAATTTCCAATTTCTGCAGATTTTCTCTCCCACTGTAGCCACTTCGCCACCTTCGTTCTTCCTCCTCCGGCCACCTTTTGCTTCGATTCCAAAGGGAATCCTGCTCTCCTCAGTCCCCTCTACACGTATTTGGTGATTCGTTGTGGGAAGCACCGTAGATGACGCTACAAGGCCGGAAAGTTGGTGGCCGCGATGCAAAAAAAACCCAGATTTGAGATCATGTTTCCGGCCACCATAGCCGGTTATTCTTGGGGTCTTTTGAAGACCAGAGGCCGTAGATGCTTCCCTCCAAGCGGCTTGCAACGATTTCACCTGTGGACATCGAATTTTGAAGATTGGGATTCTAGGGTTCTTCGGGTTTCAAACCTTGCGAGGTAAAATTCTACTTTTTCGCTCATAATATTACTTTGGTGTAGTTATGAAAGTTTCAATTCGAGTTAAGATGAAAAACTTTCGTGTTGGGAGTTTTGTCTAATTTTGACTTTGGAAGGGCGGCGGTGCCGCCACTGTAATGGTGGTTTCCGGCGACCTTCGGCCACCCCAAGGACAGTTTCTGTCCATTTTTATGTTCTACGTGTCGATACGATCGTTTGCATATATAATTCATAATTTTTGGATATCGTATGATTTAGTTATGAATTTTACGGTTTTGATTAATTTCGATCGTTCGATTTATGATATGTGAAGATCGGACCGTCCGATGGACTTGTAGTTTTGATATGTTGATCGTATGCTTGTCCCGATGACTTTGTGTCATCACGGGCGAAGATCCGACCGTTGGATCTTCGTATAATTGTGGATTAGTATTTTGGAAGGCAATTCGTGAGAATCCGACCGTCGGATTTTCATAAAATTTTGTGGAGATGTTTATAATGGCGATTCAGGAAGATCCGACCGTTGGATCTTCGTGATAAATTAGGAGGATGATCTTAAGGGCGATCTGTGAGGATCCGACCGTTGGATCATCATATAATTTCGATCTGACCATTGGATCGTCGTTTAATTTTTTTTATGAGTTGTTGGCTAAGTTAAGATCATATTTGATTAGGTGATTGACGGTCTTCCTTGGTGAGCGGTTTTGGTGTGTATTGTGAAATTGAAGACGCAGCGGGATTAGAGGTGAGTAAACCTCACGTGGTTCATATTACGAACCGAGTACATTTAATTACTTTATTTTGTCGTAATTGTGTGAAAATATTTATGGAATAAATTTTTACTTTTGATCACATGGACTTGATCAGCTACGGTCCATAGGTAAGTAAAATGATTTTAATTATAGAAAATGAATTTCATGATTTTTATGCTTGAATTATAGTTGGTATTAGTGATTATCCTTGAGCGGATGATTACGTATATATATAATTACGTGATTATATATGGAATGGTGTGACATTGAGGTGTGTGTGGAATTGCGATAACTTGGTTATGATATGATATTGTCTTTGAAATTGCCATGATTATTTATGATAATGCTAACCGGTAAATGTGTGTGATAATCATGTTGACCTTCTGAGTTGATTAGAGGGTAGAATTGTAATGCTCTGAGGACAGGGAGAGTCCGAAGAACGCCGGTTAAATAATAACCGAGATGTAATGCTCTGAGGATAGGGGAAAGTCTGAAGACCGCCGGTTAAATAATAACCGAGGTGACAGGCAACGATGTAGTTAGAACTCTAACGTGTTGTTGGTGTTGGGTCCAAACAGTTGGGATGGACCAAAGTGGTGATATTGTGGTTAGAGGATTGTGGAAATGTATTCGTTGTGGATTTTCCGTGTTTTGTTTGATGTTTCCTTGCAGATGTTGAGATTGTTGGTTGTTTACTTGAGTTAAAAGACATATGATTAAAATCAACAGTTCTTTCTTGTTTACTCATACGAGCTGTAAAGCTTACCGGGTTTGGTGTTGTTGCAATCCCGGTACACTATTCAAATTGTGTAGCGGGTAATCCTACAGGTCAGGTGAATCGAGAAGGTGATCAGGCTACTTAGAGTAGTGGGATTGGAGTTACAGCTTTATTGTGAGGTTGTTATGCTCATTGAGCTTACATTTAAATTTGGAGAGAGTGTGTTGTAATATTAAGTAACTTGAGGATTTGTTTTATTGTTTTATTGAGAGGTGTGAAGTTTGGTTGTTTGTGAGAAAAAAATTCAGAACGTTTATTTGTTTAAGTTGTTTATTCATGTTTCGGATTTGAATTGGTTATTCAAATTCGGGGAGTGACAGTTTGGTATCAGAGCGTAAGGTACATATTCGGTGATGTGTCAATACCTTCCGAGTGATGGCCCGTCTGCAACGGATCCCCATCGTGTGCTCTTCGGTATTGACTAAGTCATTGGGTATGTGTGAGTGTTGGGAGTCGTTTAGGCCGCTAAGTCATTTTAGGAACGTGAATACCTTCCCTGTAGTATTGACTTGGTTAATATGGACTTGTATTTGACTTATACTGTGTTTTAAGTGTTATACATGTATTAGCCAAGCATACTATACTTCTTAGGTGATGGATATTCGAAAGGGGTAGTACTTAGGACCGTAAAGTTGTCTTGGAGGTTCGTATTAGACTAAGTTCAGTTGCCGCGAGTTATAATCTTTAAGGAATGGGAACCTTCGGATTTAACTCTGTTGAGTCAGTGAGAATTGTTTTATGGAAGTGAGGTTCTTTTGGTTGTTGAAGTGTTTAGTTGAAGGCATGGTGTGGACCTATGCACGTACCTAGTGTGAATATGAGTATTAATCGATAGTAATTTTGTCTTCTTAAGTTGGACATACAGATGTTTTTTTTTTTTGAATAGATTCTTGACTCATGTGGAGTTGTGAGTAGTGTTGCGGTTAGGGAAGGAATTATTGTGGTTAATTTTTCCATGTGTTTGTAAGTTGTTGAGCAGGGTTTAAGGTGCGAGAACGGAGTTTGATCTCGTGTTTGAGTGATTGAGACGAACGACTATATATTTGAGGTTGTTTTGTGTTTTAAGTTTAAGTAGGCGGGACACTTAAAATTTTGCAATGGAATTGATCTTGGTCGGTAAATAATAGAGAGATTTAGAAGCAACTCTCTGTAAATGATATTAGACGAGAGTGTGTTTCTGTGGTTATGGATTTTAGGTGAAATAGTTAAATGCAATTTTTGGGTATTGATTGTAGTGACATTGTTGGGAATTCATAGTGGTTCAAGTGAATTACTATGCGATGTGGAGTTTGATTCGGATTCTGAATCGTGAAATCATAGGGTTTGAATTGTGGTAAGTTTGATGGAGCAATTAATTGATGAAATGGATGAGATTTTATAAGAGTAGTATGAGTAACTCTAAGGATGTAGGTTCTTCCCAGTTGACTCAGGAAGTGTTTAGCTTTATTAATCCCTAATTCTAGCGACAGAATTGTTTGTGTTTGGTTTGACTCAATGATGCTAGCTAGACCTCTGTGTGACTTAATTGATTGTTGGGTTTTGGAATAATTGTTTGTGATGCATTATTATGAATGAGGCGTGCAGCATAGTTGACGAAGGCCTTGAAGGAGCAATGGGTGACCAAGGTTCGATCCTTGGTGTCGTCGTAGGATTAACACAAAAAGGAGACAACATACATTCAATCTTATTGATTTAGTTAGTTAAAAAAAAAAAAAAAAAAAACTACACTATACTAAGCCAAGTCAGCAGCTCCGGATGGGTTGAGGCTGAGCTCAAGAGAAACGGGAGAGCCACTGTTATAACCGCCTGAGCCACCAGAATAGTAACCATATGCGCTACCTTCCTCGGATGTAGTCTTCGGGTTACCAAGGACGTTCTCACTGTGCATGGGGAACAGAGGAAGAGTCTCGACCTCCTGGTGATCTCCTCGTTGTTCCATGAAAGATTGTCCTCCTGTTGTGCCAAAATAGGTAGTACTGGTATTAGCGTTGAAGGGTGAGGAGGAATATGGATCAACGCCATAGCCGACATGTGACCCAAAATTTAGATCAATAGATCCGTCAGTACCAGTTGAACCAGTGAAACCAAAGTTTAGATCAATGGACCTACCATCATCAGTAGAACTTGTGGATCCGAAATTGAGATCGAGAGATCCACCAACCCGAACATTCCGAAATTCCCTCAACTTCTGCCTCTCTCGAGCCTTGAGGTTCTGGAACCAAAAGAAGACGTTCTTGTCCTCGATCTGCCCATATTGTTGCAGATGAAGGCAGATCTCTTGAATCTGCTCTGGAGTTGGGTATTTAAGCACCTTGTCATAGTAAAGCTCCTGGAGGATTGTTAGTTGAGCTGGTATGGGAATCCACCGGTTACTGGTCGGCCTGATAGGCGTGTTGGCACTACTCCCGGCTGCTTGGGTGTTTCCTCCCTCCTCGGTTAGTTGCTGGGCTTGTAATTCCATTTGTTGCTGGGTTTGTAACTCCATTAGTTGCAGAGTTCGTGGTTCCATGTTGATGAGTTGAGGAAGTTGTGGTGGTGATCTAATTTTTCGAATGAAAGAAGAGATTGAATCTTCCTAATGGAAGAGAAGATCGGGAGGAGAAGGAGTGAAATTGATGAAGAAAGGATTTGAGCTTCGAAAGAAAGGCTGAAGGGTTGAGAGAGAAAGGCTGGAACTCGGAACAATTTTCTTTCTTTTGGAGTGAACAGTTGCTCCCCCAGAATGCACCTATTTATAGAACGAGTGAGCAGATCTCCACCGTTGGATGGACGATCTCTGAGATTAAATCTACGCGTTGGATTAAAGTCACCCGAAAACACGGAAAAGTTGTTGGCGCGTGGAGAGCGCGTAAGGGGACCGAGCGAATTTCGAGGCGCTGTGGCAGACAGCTTTAGCCGAAAGTGATTCTGATTTTCGTAAATCACGGAAGGGATAAGCCGTGGCAGGTGGGCCGTACTTGGGCTTGCCCCGGATCAAGGTCCTCACTGTAGCTGTGGGTGGAGGCCCGATGGGCCGAATCTCTGAAATAGTTTTGGCGAAATTCATGGGCCGGATTTCTGCAACAGTTTTGGGTATGTTGGGCCGGATTACTGGAACGATTGCGTTTAAATAAAAGGAGTTGCATGGATAGCAACGAGAGCAGCTGGTGCTCTAGTGGATTGAGAGAGAAGTCCTTGTACTGGAGGGCCTAGGTTCGAACCTCGCCTCTCGTTTATTTTTATTATGTTCGTTTTGGACATAATAAGTATAACATTTGTACATACTATAATAAGCACAGCTTGTGCTCCAATGGTTGGGGGCAAAGTTTTCATACAGCAGGTTAAGAGTTCGAACCTTGCCTCCCCTTTTATTTTATTATGTCGCTTATGACATAATAAATATAACACGTGAGGATATATTAATGAAAGCAGCTCTTGCTTCAGTGGTTGGGAGCAAAGCCTTGGGGTATAGGGTCGGGAGTTCGAACCTTACCCCCTACAAATTTTTTTTTTGTAATCTCGTATGTGCTCGGTATACGGATGTATATACGGTCAATACAGTATACGTACAGTATGTAAAGCTTGATACTGTAGCCGAGCCGAAAGCAGCCAAACAGTACGGCTAAGCTGAGCCGAGCTGAGCCGAGTAGAAGGTTAGTGGGCCGAGTTTTTGGCCCAAATTGGTTTGGGCCGGTTCGAAATGTGGTTGGTTCGGTTTCTTTGGCCCAAATGGCCAGCCTTAATGCCTAACCTAAGGAATGAGCAAGCCCAAGTCATCATCACTGGGTGACATATTTTGTTGGCGTGCTGTTGAAGATGATTTGTTTTGAGTGATGCATCTCTATTGTTGTGTAGATTAGTGCATGCTTAAAATTTTACCATAGAGGTTTACCGTGATGCTAATTGAGTAGTGAAACGCCTAGGGAGAGCGTTTACTGTGCTTGTATGCCAGTACAGGACGACGATCTGTGTGAAAACAGTTATATGTGCAATGCCACGTGGTGATTTGAGTGTGGATTGCTTAAGGCAATTGTTGTGTTATAATTTTGAGAAATGAGTCGGTGAAGGAATGTCATGTTGATGACGTAAGTGGGAATGAGGATTTCATTTGAGAACTCTTGTTGTGTGAGTTTATGTTAGTGTTGAATTGATTTAGTAGCTATTGGGATGTATTTTTATACATAGAGCCGTAGCTTTGTAGATTACTACAGTTAGTAAAGACGGAGATTTGATGGTTGATTTGTTTTCTGTATGACTTACAGAAAACCGTAATCGGGAGAAATCGACCTGCGCATAAATTTCGGGGCGAAATTTCTTTAAGGAGGGTAGATTGTAATACCCCGAAAAATCCAAATTAAATTCCGGGGATTTTTAGAAATGATTACGCGGACTTGGGAGCGAGTACAAAGCTTGGAGAAGTTGTGGAATTAGTTCGAACGATTTTATTTTCGAAATCGAACGTTATTTAGGGGGTCTCAAAAAGTGACTTTTTATACGTACCGAATTTGGGAAAATTTCATTCATGATAGTTGTAGAGCTCGTCGATACGATCTCGTGCATATGTGGAACGTAAAAATCGGAGTTCGTATGAGAAAGTTATGATCAATTGAAATTTGGGGAAATTTCTATAAATAGCAAAAAAAATCCCGAAAATTTCCAATTTCTGCAGATTTTCTCTCCCACTGTAGCCACTTCGCCACCTTTGTTCTTCCTCCTCCGGCCACCTTTTGCTTCGATTCCAAAGGGAATCCTGCTCTCCTCAGTCCCCTCTACACGTCTGTGGTGGTGATTCGTTGTAGGAATGTCAGGGACCTATTCTAATTGATTTCTTATTGCTGCTAATGGTTGTGAGTTTCTGATTTTGCTAAGAATATTGTTTATGCATCAGTTGTCGTTTTCTTTTACAATATGTAGTAGTATGAGTGTTAGCTAGCTGTGATGCCAGCTGTAGGAATCTTGTGACCGTTTTGCATAGGATCACTGATGTTTGACGCGTGTCAATCTTCACATGTTTTGCACCTGGGCATTGCATTCCAGTTTATAAGCGTTGTAATGGTTGAAGACAGAGATTGATCAATTTTGAATAGAATTTCCTTTTCGTTTTCTCTTTCATTTTGAGTCTCTATTATCTGGTATCAGAGCCATAGCGCTCATGGGACCAAAGCCGAAGGGCGGTGGTGGTTCGTCGGTGACCCGCGAATTGACGGCGGCGGAATTGGATTACATTGCTCAGCTGTCGCTCGGTGACTCTCAGATGCAGGCTGTGCGTGACTCTGTTGAAGAGATTCGTGTTGCTCAAGAGTCACTGCGTGCTCAAACTGCTGCAATTCAAGCTCAAAACGCTGCGGTTCAAGCGCAAAACGCTGATGTACAGGCTCAATTACTAGAGGAACTTCGACAACTCCGGGCTACCGCTCTCCGACGAGAACCCGACCCCATTTCACCCAACAACCTCCGTTTTGGTTCACTTCCGGCATCAGAGTCCAGTACCCAAGCATTGAACATCTCAGCACCTCTTCCACTCGCCGGAGTAGGGTGTTTAAGTACCATGTCTGCGGCTGCCCCAACTGGGTATTCACCATCACTTGAGGTAGTTAACGCTTCTAGCTCGTCGTCGATACCGTCTTCAAGGCCTTCATCGTCATCAAGTGTGGCTACAACTGAGGGTAATACTCGAAATTCTCCGCACTCTAATTTCAATTTGACACATAAAGATGTGACTTTGGGCTTAGATTCTATTAAGACTTCATCTTTGGCCACGGAGAATACCATGGTTTACTCTACTACTATGGGTGTTTACTCTGGAGGTTTAAGCTTTTCTGATTCTCAGAATAGTGGAAGTATGGCTAGTATGATTTTGAGAAATGGAGAACCAGCTCATTACTTCCAGCATACTAGAATTGATAATGGTCATGTTGCTCGTTTTTCTGAGTCTATGGCTAGATCTTATCAATATTACAACCCAGGTTGGAACTTTAGTACTGTGCACCATATTCCAGGGCAAGACCCTTTTCACATGATTTATCCTAGCCAAACTTCTGGATATTACCCTAACCTTCATCAACAACCACCCATTTCACTTCCATTTGCAGTCCCAAACTATCTGCATAATAAATATGGGAGTACAAGTGGAACTGCACCCCCAAATTTTGCTACTACAGTCACACAAGTTCCTCAGTTTTCTATTACTCCAACCTCACAAATACCACCACCTTCTGGCCCGACTAATCATATCCCTGGAAATCAATTTGGAGGGGGAAACGACTTGAACCCTATGAACTTTTTGGGAGGTCAACAAATGGGGTACCATGACCCAAATCTGCCTACAATGAGGCAAATGCGTTTGGAATTCACAATTTTTGATGGTGGTGACCCTATAGAGTGGCTAAATAAAGCTGATCAGTACTTCGATTTGTACCAAATCCCAGAAGACAAAAAGGTTGTCATAGCTTCTATGCATCTAGCAGGGAGAGCAGCTGACACTTGGTACATGTTCAGACACGAATTTCCTTATTCATGGCAGGGGTTGGCAGATTTATTGATGAGAGAATTTGGCGGGTATAACAGAATGGGTTACCAAGCTGCATTGGCCAAAATGAACCAGGTCGGGAGTGTGGATGAGTATAAGAATCAGTTCACAAGGTTATCACGGAGAGCCTCAGGTTTTTCACAGGAGCTATTGCTGTCTTGTTTTATTGGTGGATTAAAGGAAAATATTAGGTTTGATGTCCAGGCTCATCGACCAAGAACTCTTTACGAAGCATGCGAAATGGCCAAAGTGTTTGAAGCGAAGTGTGAAAGCCTCAAAGTTGCCGCAACTGTACAATTTCAGTCTAGAAATGTGGGAGTTGGTACTTCTAACTTTCATAGAAATAGCCCTTCTGTTGCAGCAAATAGGAGCTCAAGCTTGTCATTGCAAACACCTGCAAGAATTGGCAATAACAGCAACATCAATTCTACCAATCGGAAGTTGTCTCAGGCTGAGTATCAAGAAAGGAGGGCAAGGAACCAATGTTTTTTTTGTGATGAAATCTACAGACCAGGTCACACTTGTAGGAGAGGTCAAGAACTACTTATTGAAGCTGCTCAAACGCAAGAGGAAATAGTGCTACCTGCAAATCTCCTAGCTGAGAATGTGAATGAAGTTCCACCTATTGAAGATACTGAAGAGCCTCTAATTGAGCTGAATGTGATTTCAGAGGGGAGCAGAACTGAGACCATGCAGATGAAGGGATGTTTTTATGGCAAAAGGGTTCATGTTCTTGTAGACTCCGGGGCAACACATAATTTCTTGCACCCTTCTTTACTGTCAAGTGCTAAAGTAGTGGTTATCGATAAGAACTCTCTCGTAGTAAGGGTGGCTAGTGGAGCTTTGTTAAAAACTCAAGGGTTGGTTAATGCAACCATTAAGCTACAGGAATATCAATTTTCTGGAGAGTTTCATGTTCTTCCTGTACCAGGATGTGAGATACTTTTGGGGGCAGCTTGGTTGAGGACTTTAGGGGATATCATATGGAATTTTGAGAGCATGAGAATGAGGTTTACTGTTAATAATCAAGAGTTTCAGCTTCAGGGAGAAACGACACCGGCAACAACTGTTGTCAGTTGCAAGGTTATGACTAGAATGTTGAAGAAGGAAAAGGAAGCTGTCCTAGTTCAAGTCCAGCCGGTGAAACAGAAGAGAAAAATTGAAGAAGTTGACCCAAGAATTCAAACTTTGCTACATCAATATTCTGACTTGTTTCAAGTACCTACTCAATTACCTCCTTCCAGAGCACACGATCACCGAATTGAGTTGTTTCCAAACACTCCACCGGTAAACGTCAGACCATATAGATATCCTTACTTTCAGAAGGAGGAAATAGAGAAAATCATACAAGAGTTGTTGGAAGCTGGTATAATCAGACCAAGTGTGAGCCCGTACTCATCCCCAGTTTTGCTTGTGAAAAAAAAGGATGGTTCTTGGAGATTATGCGTCGATTACAGGTCGCTAAATGCAGTAACGGTAAAGGACAAGTACCCTATCCCTGTAGTTGATGAGCTCCTTGATGAAGCACATGGGTCCGCAGTTTACACTAAACTCGATCTGAGGTCCGGATATCATCAGATCAGAATGCGTCCTGCTGATATTAATAAGACTGCATTTCGTACTCATAGTGGTCATTATGAGTTCATAGTCATGCCCTTCGGATTAACCAACGCACCCTCAACGTTCCAATCATTGATGAATGACAGATTGAGAGAATTTTTGAGGAGTTTCGTTATGGTTTTCTTTGATGACATTCTGATCTACAGTCCTGACTTAGAATCACACTTGATACATTTGGAGAAGGTACTCCTCAAGCTTCAGGAACATTCTTTGAAGGTTAAGGAGAATAAATGCATCTTTGGCACCAAACAAGTAGAGTATCTTGGTCACGTTATCAGCGCCGCTGGGGTTGCAGTAGACCCTGAAAAAATTGAGTGTATCAAACAATGGCCTTTACCTAAGACCTTGAAGGGACTTCGAGGATTTTTGGGGTTAGCAGGATATTACCGAAAGTACGTAAGGAATTTTGGACTGATTGCAAAAGTGTTGACCAACATGCTGAAAAAGGATAGTTTTCATTGGACCTCGGAGGCAATTAAGGGGTTTGAGGAGTTGAAGACAGCTATGACTACCACACCTGTCTTGGCTTTACCAGACTTTACCAAGGAGTTCACTCTAGAGTGCGATGCGTCCGGAATAGGCATTGGTGCTGTATTATCCCAAGAAGGGCATCCAATTGCTTTTATGAGCAAAGCTTTAGCCCAAAGGCATCTGGTTCTATCGGTATATGATAAAGAGATGCTAGCTGTGGTTTCAGCCGTCGAACATTGGAGGCCATACTTACTGGGACATAAATTCAAAATTTTCACTGATCATAAGACAATTGAACACTTCTTGCAGCTGCGAATCACCACACCTGCTCAACAAAAATGGTTGATGAAACTCATAGGCTATGACTACAGCATTCAGTACAGATCCGGGAAACACAACACAGTGCCTGATGTGTTGTCAAGATAGGCCGAACTTCATGTGATAACTGGAACTTCAAGACCTACTTTCCAGTTTGTATTGGACATTCAAAGTGCTTGCCAGCATGACGATGACGCTGTTAAGATCAAAGAGCAGCTACAGCAAGGTAAATGTTCTAACCATAAATTCTCTTTGATTAATTCTCAGTTGCATTATAGAAATAGAATATTTGTGCCTAAAGCTAATGAGTGGAGGAGAAAGATAATTCATGAATATCATGATGGATTGGAAGGAGGCCACTCTGGTTATCTTCGAACCTATAATAGAGTATCCAGAACTTTTTCTTGGCCTGGTTCTAAGAAGGATGTAAAGAAGTTTGTGTCAGAATGTGACATATGTCAACGAAACCATAGCGAGACCATTCTACCTCCTGGCCTCCTCCAACCAAACCAAATTCCTGAGAATGCTTGGATAGATATATCTATGGACTTTGTAGAGGGCTTACCTTTATCTGGTGGAAAATCAGTAATCCTTGTTGTGGTGGATCGGTTTACCAAATATGGCCATTTTGTACCATTGTCTCATCCATATTCTGCTAAGTCAGTAGCTGAGGAATTTATTCGAGGGATTTTCAGGTTACATGGTCTACCCAAAACCATCATTACTGATAGGGATTCATTATTCCTCAGTAATTTTTGGAAGGCCTTCTTCGAGACTCAAGGTACTCAATTATGCAAGAGTACGGCTTACCATCCCCAGACTGATGGCCAAACAGAGAGCTTGAACCGAGTTCTTGAGCATTACTTGCGTTGTGTTACAAGAGATAAACCCTCAAAGTGGTTAGCAGCTATTCCCTGGGCAGAGTGGTGGTACAACACCACTTACCACTCTGCAATTAGGATGACGCCTTTCCAAGCATTATATGGTTATCCACCTCCCAAAGTGCAGCTCTATCTCCCTGGTTCTACTGCAGTTCATGAGGTAGATCAACAACTCAAGGATAGGGATTCCTTGCTAGCCATGCTCAAGCAGAACTTAAAGAAGGCTCAGGAAAGAATGAAGCACTTCTACGACAAAAAGCACACTGAGAGGAGCTTCATTGTTGGAGATTGGGTTTACCTCAAGCTTCAAGCTTACAGACAGCATTCAGTTCAGAGAAGATTAGTTCACAAACTTTCTGCCAAATATTATGGGCCATTTGAAATTGTGCAGAAGATAGGATCAGTGGCCTACAAACTGAATTTGCCTGCGACTTCAAAGATACATCCTGTGTTCCACGTCTCCTTGCTTAAAAAGAAATTGGGGCAGCATGTTGTTGCGAAGCCACACTTACCACCTGAGATTGATCCTGATAATCCTCGTTGGTACCCAGCTGCAATTGTGCAGACTGGAATGTTCAAGGAAAAAGGTGCAGCTGTAACTAAATGGTTGATACAATGGTTGGGAGCTCCTGTGGAGGATGCTACTTGGGAATACCCTGCTGATTTCAAGGCTCGATATCCAGATTTCAATACTGATCAACAAGCTTGAGGACAAGCTTATTCTGAGGAAGGCAGGACTTGTCAGGGACCTATTCTAATTGATTTCTTATTGCTGCTAATGGTTGTGAGTTTCTGATTTTGCTAAGAATATTGTTTATGCATCAGTTGTCGTTTTCTTTTACAATATGTAGTAGTATGAGTGTTAGCTAGCTGTGATGCCAGCTGTAGGAATCTTGTGACCGTTTTGCATAGGATCACTGATGTTTGACGCGTGTCAATCTTCACATGTTTTGCACCTGGGCATTGCATTCCAGTTTATAAGCGTTGTAATGGTTGAAGACAGAGATTGATCAATTTTGAATAGAATTTCCTTTTCGTTTTTTCTTTCATTTTCAGTCTCTATTAAGGAAGCACCGTAGACAACGCTACAAGGCTGGAAAGTTGGTGGCGGCGATGCAAAACAAACCCAGATTTGAGATCATGTTTCCGGCCACCATAGCAGGTGATACTTGGGGGCTTTTGAAGCCCAGAGGACGTAGATCCTTCCCTCCAAGCGGCTTGCAACGATTTCACCTGTGGAGCTTGAATTTTGAAGATTGGGATTCTAGGGTTCTTCGGGTTTCAAACCTTGCGAAGTAAAATTCTACTTTTTGGCTCATAATCTGACTTTCCTGTAGTTATGAAAGTTTCAATTCGAGTTAAGATGAAGAACTTTCGTGTTGGGAGTTTTGTCTAATTTTGACTTTGGATGGGCGGCGGTGCCGCCACTGTGATGGTGGTTTCCGGCGACCTCCGGCCACCCCAAGGACAGTTTCTGTCCATTTTTGTGTTCTACGTGTCGATACGATCGTTTGCATATATAATTCATAATTTTTGGATATCGTATGATTTAGTTATGAATTTTACGGTTTTGATCAATTTCGATCGTTCGATTTGTGAACTGTGAAGATCGGACCGTCCGATGGACTTGTAGTTTTGATATGTTGATCATATGACTGTCCCGATGACTTTGTGTGGTCACGGACGAAGATCCGACCGTTGGATCTTCGTATAATTGTGGATTAGTATTTTGGAAGGCAATTCGTGAGAATCCGACCGTCGGATTTTCATAAAATTTTGTGAAGATGTTTATAATGGCAATTCAGGAAGATCCGACCGTTGGATCTTCGTGATAAATTAGGAGGATGATCTTAAGGGCGATCTGTGAGGATCCGACCGTTGGATCATCATATAATTTCGATCTGACCATTGGATCGTCGTTTAATTTTGTTTATGAGTTGTTGGCTAAGTTAAGATCATGTTTGATTAGGTGATTGACGGTCTTCCTTGGTGAGCGGTTTTGGTGTGTATTGTGAAATTGAAGACGCAGCGGGATTAGAGGTGAGTAAACCTCACGTGGTTCATATTACGAACCGAGTACATTTAATTACTTTATTTTGTCGTAATTGTGTGAAAATATTTATGGAATAAATATTTGCTTTTAATCACATGGACTTGATCAGCTACGGTCCATAGGTAAGTAAAATGATTTTAATTATACAAAATGAATTTCATGATTTTTATGCTTGAATTATAGTTGGTATTAGTGATTATCCCTGAGCGGATGATTACATATATATATAATTACGTGATTATATATGGAATGGTGTGACATTGAGGTGTGTGTGGAATTGCGATAACTTGGTTATGATATGATATTGTCTTTGAAATTGCCATGATTATTTATGATAATGCTAACCGATAAATGTGTGTGATAATCATGTTGACCTTCTGAGTTGATTAGAGGGTAGAATTGTAGTGCTCTGAGGACAGGGAGAGTCCGAAGAACGCCGGTTAAATAATAACCGAGATGTAGTGCTCTGAGGACAGGGAGAGTCCGAAGAACGCCGGTTAAATAATAACCGAGATGTAGTGCTCTGAGGACAGGGAGAGTCTGAAGAACGCCGGTTAAATAATAACCGAGATGTAATGCTCTGAGGATAGGGGAAAGTCCGAAGACCGCTGGTTAAATAATAACCGAGGTGACAGGCAACGATGTAGTTAGAACTCTAACGTGTTGTTGGTGTTGGGTCCAAACAGTTGGGATGGACCAAAGTGGTGATATTGTGGTTAGAGGATTGTGGAAATGTATTCGTTGTGGATTTTCCGTGTTTTGTTTGATGTTTCCTTGCAGATGTTGAGATTGTTGGTTGTTTACTTGAGTTAAAAGACATATGATTAAAATCAACAGTTCTTTCTTGTTTACTCATACGAGCTGTAAAGCTTACCGGGTTTGGTGTTGTTGCAATCCCGGTACACTATTCAAATTGTGTAGCGGGTAATCCTACAGGTCAGGTGAATCGAGAAGGTGATCAGGCTGCTTAGAGTAGTAGGATTGGAGTTACAGCTTTATTGTGAGGTTGTTATGCTCATTGAGCTTACATTTAAATTTGGAGAGAGTGTGTTGTAATATTAAGTAACTTGAGGATTTGTTTTATTGTTTTATTGAGAGGTGTGAAGTTTGATTGTTTGTGAGAAAAAAATTCAGAACGTTTATTTGTTTAAGTTGTTTATTCATGTTTCGGATTTGAATTGGTTATTCAAATTCGGGGCGTGACATCACCCCTCTTCTACAAGAGAAATAACCCACAAATTTTCCATTAAGAAGAATAGACAATTTAGCTTATCTCAGGATTGATCGCACCCAATTCACAAAAACTTTATTAAAACCAAAAGCCTCAAGCACATTAAACAGAAAATCCCATGACAAAGTATCAAAAGCTTTGGTGATATCGGCTTTTATTGCAACATTACCACCAAAATATTTATTGTCAAGTAGATTGAAACACTCTGAGGTTGTCAAGATGTAATCTGAAATGTTGCTTAGGAGATATTATTCTTGTGGCAATGAAGGCTAGCCTTAGTGCAAGAATTTTTGGAATGATCTTAAAGACAAAATTTGATAGTGCAATGGGACAAAATTGATTGATAGAATTTGCATGCTCCACTTTAGGAAAAAGAATAATCAGGCTAGAATTAAATGATGCTGGAAGAGTACCGAACCTGAAAAAATATTGGACACCACAAGTAACATCTCTTCCAACTATGTCCCAACAAGAAACAAAAAAAATAATAAAATGGCCTCCAAGCCCATCCGGACCTGGCACATTATCAAGATCCATAATTTTACCGCAGAGAAAATTTCTTCTGAAGAAGGAATACTAGTAAAACCGTCATTTTCTTCCCTAGTAACCACCGAGGGAATGACCCGGGAAATAAGACCAGTGTCAATGTTACCAACCTAATTAGCAAACAGGGTTGTATAGTAACTGACTACATGATTCTGAATAGAAATAGGCTCCTCGAATACGTGGTTACCATCCCTGAGAAGATGAATTGAAGAATGGGCTTTCCGGACTTTGCACATAGCATGAAAAAAAGTTGTGTTACGATCGCCTTCAGATAGCCATCGTTGCTTAGACTTCTCCCGCCAAAACATCTCTTGAAGGCGCATAGATTCTGTCAAATGGGCTTGTATCTCACTTTCCTTTAAAAATGGTGCACTAGAACCACCAGATGTAGCAATGTCTTGCTGAAGGGCCTCAAGATCTGCAAGGTTTTTATCAACTTGGCGATGAACATCACCAAAAACCTCCCAATTCTAAGACCTCAGCGCCATACGCAAAACCCTTGATTTGTGTTGCAAAATTGATAAAGGGCAACCATGGGTTGAAACTGAGCTCCAGCACTGCTTTACAAAGCCATGAAAATCCTTATGCTCAACCACATTTTCCGGAAGCTGAAGAGACTATGACGAACCCCATTAATCTTAGAAAAAGACATAAGCAAGGCGTTGTGATCAGAAGTGTAACAAGGTAGGGTCCAGCAATCAAATTGATCCCAAGTATCCAACCAATCAACATTCGCAAGACTTCTATCTAACCGCAACTCTACATTACCTCTAATGCCTCTTCTCCTTGCCCAAGTGAACTGTCACGCCCCGAATTTTGAATAATAAATTCAAATCCGAAAACATGAATAAACAACTACAACACACGCCACTCAAATTTCAAATCTCAAATTAATTAATACAACTCACTTGTACAAAGTAAATTTGTAAAGCTCCGATTGAGCATCACACACCTCACAATTTACAAGGCTGTAAAACTGGAACAAATACTCTAATCCGCATGATCTCCGCCATAATCCTCCTGACCTGCAGGACTACCCGCTACACAATTTGAATAGTGTACTGGGATTGCAACAACACCAAACCCGGTAAGCCATGACAGCCCGTATGAGTAAACAAGAAGGAAATGTTGATTTTAAATCATATTTATTTTAACTCAAGTAAACAACCAACAATCTCAACATCTGTAAGGAAACATCAAACCAAAACACGGAAAATCCACAACGAATACATTTCCACAATCCTCTAACCTCAATATCACCACTTTGGTCCATCCTAACTGTTTGGACCCAACACCCACAGCACTTTAGAGTTCTAACAACATCGTTATCTGTCACCTCGGTTATCATTTAACCGGCGTTCTTCAGACTCTCCCTGTCCTCAGAGCACTACACCTCGGTTATTATTTAACCGGCGTTCTTCGGACTCTCCCTGTCCTCAGAGCACTACATCTCGGTTATTATTTAACCGGCGTTCTTCGGACTCTCCCGTCCTCAGAGCATTACATCTCGGTTATTATTTAACCGGCGTTCTTCGGACTCTCCCGTCCTCAGAGCACTACATCTCGGTTATTATTTAACCGGCGTTCTTCGGACTCTCCCGTCCTCAGAGCACTACATCTCGGTTATTATTTAACCGGCGTTCTTCGGACTCTCCCTGTCCTCAAAGCACTACAATTCTACCGTCTAATCAACTCAGAAGGTCAACATGATTATCACACCCATTTATCGGTTAACAACATCATAAATAATCATGGCAATTTCCAAGACAATATCATATCATAACCAAGTTATCGTAATTCCACACACACCTCAATGTCACACCATTCCATATATATATCCACGTAAATATATATATACGTAATCATCCGCTCAGGGATAATCACTAATACCAATTATAAATCAAGCATAAAAATCGTGAAATTCATTTTGTATAATTAAAATCATTTTACTTACCTATGGACCGTAGCTAATCAAGTCCATGTGATTAAAAACAAATATTTATTCCATAAATATTTTCACACAATTACCACAGAAAATAAAGTAATTAAAGGTACTCGGTTCGTAATATGAACCACGTGAGGTTTACTCACCTCTAATCCCGCTGCGTCTTCAATTTCACAAAACACACCAAAACCGCTCACCAAGGAAGACCATCAATCACCTAATCAAACATGATCATAACTTAGCCCACAACTCATAAACAAAATTAAACGACGATCCAACGGTCAGATCGAAATTATATGATGATCCAACAGTCGGATCCTCACGGATCGCCCTTAGTATCATCCTCCAAAATTATCACGAAGATCCAACGGTCGGATCTTCCTGAATCTTCCTTATAAACATCTCCACAAAGTTTCATGAAAATCCGACGGTCAGATTCTCACGAATCGCACTCCGAATCACTATTTAGCAATTGTACGAAGATCCAACGGTCGGATCTTCGCCCGTGACCACACAAAGTCATCGGGACAGTCATGCAATCAACATATCAAAACTACAAGTCCATCGGACGGTCCGATCTTCACAGATCATTAATCGAACAATCGAAATTGATCAAAACTGTAAAAATTCATAACTAAATCATACGATATCCAAAAAATGCGTATAATATATCGAAATGATCGTATTGAAATGTAGAATCTAAAAATGTAAAGAAATCACATTTTTGACCCCCGGAGGTGGCCGAAAAAGGCCGCCGGAGTTTGAGGCAGAGCCGCCGCCGACCACCGCCAATGGTGTCGGGGCCAGGCTGCTCATCTTCGTCTCATCAAGCCCAACCACTTTCCTAACTAGCACAAAGTCTGAAAATGCACGGAAGTGGTCGAAAAGTTACCTAGAACATACGGGTACGCCGGATTTTTTTCCAGAAACCGGCAACAGCTCCGATCAACGTGAAAACGTCCACCACTCGCTTCGATTCCTTCATGAAACTGTTTCAGAACTTTAATCTGAGTTCAACTGTCCAAGAACCTCGAAGATTGATCGTCTAGAACTCGAGAGATCGGCGTTGACTCAAAATCGAGCTAAAATCGGTTTCGAGCTCCACCGCCGCGTAGCCGCCGTGAGGGGAAGAAAGGAGGCCACCAGGCTGCTCGTGGGGAAGTGGCGACCTAGTCTGGACTTTGTTTCACCTCAAAAGCTTGCCGGATGAGGGAGAAATCCATAGAAGAAAATTTTAAGCGAATTCCGGCTCGGGAGGACGAACTGCAGCTGCAGTTCCTATTTTTGGAAAATCTGTTTTTATTTTCGGAAATTTCCGAAAATCACATATTTATACTAATTTGGAAACGTTTTCAGAAAATCATAACTAATTCATAGGAGCTCCGATTTTTGCGTTCCGCATATGCACGCGATCGTATCGACGAGCTCTACAACTTTCATGAAAGAAGTTTTCCCAAATTCAGTACGTATAAAAAGTCGATTTTCGCGTGCCCCTAAATAACATACGTTTTCGGAATAAAATCGTTCGAACTAATTTCACAACTCCTCAAAGCTTCGTACTTCCGCCCATGGCCACGAAATCATTTCCAAAATGTCCTCGGAAAATAATTTGAATTTACGGGGTATTACATGAACTGGGCACCTTTAGTATTAATATGGACTGTCAAACATCACATGGAATTCTTCACATGATCGGCGACAAAGAGGAGCACCTCCTTTCTTCTCATGAGCCCCTAAAACGGCATTAAAATCACCAAAGACTAGCCAAGGGCGTAACTAAGTCAAGGGCTGGTTGGGCTATAGCCCAACCGAAGTTTTTGTCAAAAATCTCTCAAGTATACCTATAGCACAGTCTCATACCCAGACAAATCAGGTTACTTCAAGAAAGGAAAAAATTTATGCGTGAATTAGGCTTCGTTTTCCTTCTTCGTCTTCAATTTTCTTGGTTCTTTATCTGGGTTATTTATATGGAGCAAAAATGAGTAATTTATTATGAAGTTTTAACGTATTGGTGGAAATGAATTATGGTTGAGAAGACAAATCAACCCTACTCTTCTATCTTTTTTTATTTATTTTTTTTTTTAAAATTAAATAGAGGATTAGGCGATATTAGTTCCTTTGTGACAGCCGATTTGGGGTGACTGGCACCCACCCGCAATCTCAAAAGAAATGGGGCCATCGCAACCGGGAACCCACCGCCCGTCCCTCTGTTTTATTTTATTAATAAAAGAAAAAAAAAAGCCACAAGACGAGAGATGGGGACAAGAACCAAAACCTCTCTGAGAACAAAATGAAATAAAGTACTCAAAGGGAGCACTGAGCTAAACTAGTTACAGATAGGGCTGGGCATTTAAGCTCGAAAACCCGCAAACCCGGACCGGCCCGTCAAAGCCCGACCCGTACGGGTCGGGCCCAATTATTTTTTTTGTCAAAACGGTTTCGGGCCGGGCCTTGTGTTTGAAAATAGAAAAAGCCCGTCAGGCCCGTATTAGACATCAAAAGACAGATGGCCATGTATTATTGGTACTAATATAGAGAGTAAAATCCTTATCATAGGATTGAACACATAAGATTCTACTCTTCTCTCAAAAACCTAAACGTAATCTTCATCTTCCATTTCTAATTTTCTACCCGATCTGAACACACAAGAGGTGCCTCCATCTACAAAGTCGAAACTGAGCTCATTCTCCTCCGCCATAGCTGTGAGGCCGAGACACCAAACGGGCTCCGATCGAGACGCCGCCCAGGGTCAAGACACCGATCCTTCTCTTTCTCTCTTCACTGCACCTGCACGACGCTGCCGACGCCTCCTTCTTTCTCCCTCATAGATCGACGCACCGAGTGAGACAGCTCCCGAGACGGCGCCCAGCTCTGTCCCTCTCTCTCTCTCTCTCTCTCTCTCTCTCTCTCTCTCACTTCACCTGCACGAAGCCTCCTCTCTCCCTCTCGGATCGAGACGCCGCCCAGGACTGCTCTATCCTTCTCTCTTTCTCTCTTCACTTCATCTGCCAACTCGAAGCCAGAGAATAGGAGATCGTTGTTCTTCAGGTCTGCCACTCGTTTTAGCTTCATGGGTTCCTTAGTTTATTGATAAATTTGATCTCTTTTTGTGCTTATTTGGTTTGTAGCTAAACTGGGATTTGAGTTTTTGTTGAGTTCATTGCTTTTTGTATTTTGCAAAAAAGGCTGCTTGTCGAGCTAAAAAATCAAAGATGGCTGCTGGTATTTGATTTATTGCCTACTGCATTAATTTTTGCTTGCTTGCTGCATATTGCTATTTTATTTGCTACCTGCAGTTTCTGAAATGAATGAGTAAAGTTGATTATGTTGAGTTGCAGTTATTGGTATTTGTTTATATATTAAGAGATCTGCAGTTTCTGGTATTTTTGTATATTGACTTGTTGATAATCTTGAATATTGGTATTGAAGTAGCACTTAGGAGTTAGGACAGTGAGAGTCTCAGGAGTTTGAATCTCATCAACCCAAACTTTTGCCTCCAACAATCATTACGTGCAGTCCCCATCGCTCGCTACCTCACGCCCACCATCTACCACCCCCGCCATCAGTCTTAGCATCCTCAGCAGCTCAATCAGGCATTGCCTCTTCTCGTAAAGTATCCTGTACTAGTGACATCTAAATTCATGAGGTAACTGAGGCTATTTTACAAACATACAAGATGCATCGCCAATTAAAATTGCAACCAAAAAGTTATTGTGGTTTACTATCCATCAAACTAACTAATCAACTAAAGTTTACTCTTATTTTCATGCATGACTTCTGTGATAGTAGTATTGTTATCTTTATATCACACATACACAGAACCATTCAGGGCAGATTCTGATGGAATGGTATTACTATTTTCATGAGTCTGACTTGCAGACATCAGCTTTCGATCAGCCTATATGTATATATACATGTATACATATTTCCTCCCAAGGAGAGACATAATACTTATTCTGAAAATTTTTCACTATTGTTTCACAGGTATGGTTTTAGCAAAGAAGTTGTTGAGTGCCCAGGTATACATGTTTGTATTTCTAAAAAAAATTGGAAAATAAAAATAAAAATATCACGTTACATTTATGGAATGGACATAGAGGTTGATTTTCTACTATTAAATTTGATTTTAAATGTTGATATTGCATGATTGTACAATTGCGAAGGTGATGGTTCTACACATGATGCCAGTAGGCATTAATCATGCTCTTGAAAATATCTTCTCAAATTATGTTATGTGTACTGCTTGAGTTTGCCTTCTTACAGCTTTTTACACCCTTAAAATTCTCATAAGCTTGCTGCTGCAGCAGAATAGGACTGGTCTAACCAAATAGATGTCAAAAGTCCTAAACCATTTAAATGACTCTTGGAACTATAAGGATTCTGTAAAGTCTGTACTTCATAAGCTAGGAAGTTGATCTACCCAGCAGAGTTTTATTGTTACTATTGAAATGATCTCACTGTTGTTTTTCATTTGACAGATTACTGGCCATCGAGCATTCGGGTTTGTGGCTTTTGGTTTCTGCCTAATGATGGATGGCTATTGTAGGGAAAACTGTGGAAGCCAATTGATGATGGCTGCATTGCTGCTGGATAGAAGACTGAAAAAAATGGCTTGCTAAATTGCTGCATCTGAATTAGGACTTTAGGACTTTATATTTCATTGGATATTTGTATTTGAATTTGGACACTTTGAATTCGAATTTGCAGCTTGAACTTTGTATCTTGATATTGTGTTTTGATTCAAATCTTCAACAGCTTGAAATTTGCAACTATATATGAATGAAATCTGGATATATATATATATATATATATATATATATATATAGCCATATAAGCATAAGCAAATGGTCAAATACAGGTTTTTGGGCCCGAAAGCCAGCAAGCCCGGCCCGAAATGAAACGGGCCGGTTCCGGGCCGGTCCCTGTTTTTGTTAAAACGGGCCGGGTCCGGGCCCAATGAAAAACGGGCCGGGTCCGGGCTCAGTGAAATTATAGTTGGGCCCGGCCCGTGCCCAGCCCTAGTTACAGACTGATGAATACAGCAACCATGCAGCAAAAACCACGGTTGCATGAAATCTGTCAAGCACATCAGAATTCAACTAATACGGAAATTCGTTAAAACTTGCAGATTGTGAACAAAGGCAGCTGAAGCACATGGAGGGCAAGAGTCCCACCAAATAACCATACTCTTGCTGCACTAGTTGTTGGGATTGTGATTGCTACGCCCATTTCAATGATACATACTCAACTCCTACACTTGTGTATAGTTGTATTAAAAAAAAATTTGGGCTTCGCCCAAAGAAAGTTAAATGTAACCCGAGATATAGTAGGTGTTTGACATCACTCACATTCACTTGTTTAACATATGCTATTTGATAACATTTCTCAGATATCTACAAGGCAAGGACCACAAACTTTTTCCTTCTTTTGTAAAAGATCAAGGGCAACAAACTTTGTTTTGTGAAGGAGAGGTTTGCTTTTTCTTGTTACGTAGGGCAAAAATTAAAGTCAAAACAAAAAGTAACTTATTTACCAAGTATTTATTAGCTTACACAGTAAAATTTCTATCGACCTATTTGAAATTCAGAGAACTATCATATTGCTCCAGAAAGTGATGCTTTCGAAATAGTTCGTGATTGTTCTTCTGTAAAGGAAAGCTTTTCAGCTAATGACGCATTGATTGTGGATGAAGTGAAGCTCCTTATTATTAATCAATTTACTACAAACTGTGATTTGCATGGCCGAGATTTGCAACTTGAGGCGGCTGCCTCAGGCCACGGATAAACAATGGAGCTGAATGAGCTGTTAATAACCATATACATGCTCACAATATATGCACACAATCATAAAAGGGATCAAGGCTTACCTTCAGCAATCACTGGCATGGATTCCATCTTATGCAGCTGCAAACACGAACACTGAATATGGCCTTCTGTTACTTACCAACTTGCTTCTCAATGGATAGAACAATATGCAAAACGTCGGTAGTAATCAGGGACCAATTCATCTGTATATATAGGTGACTTAAACCTCAAGAAGCTTCCCATTAAAGCTATCTATATCGGTTTAGGTTTCCTAGTTAGATTCTTAATGTAACACTTCATTGTAGTCTTTCTTGCAGACTAAGAATAGGATTACTTACCTTAATGAATAGATACACTGCTTCATTAAGTTACAAGTATTGATTTACTGTTTGTATCCATGTTAAACTAGGATTGATATTAAGCTAATCATCAATTAATTTTTGATGATATGTGTTATGTCCATATTTGATCTTACAATCTCCCCCTTGGACTCACACATATCATGCTCGATGATTTTCACCAAAGAACATCAAAACCTACTTAACTTACTGAAGTGCGCGCTAGATAACAAACTCAAATCGAAAATCCATTCCAACATGGTTAGATCACAATTACTTATGCAGAGCAAGAAACAGTATACATTTTAACAAAAATGCAGAGTTTCAAAACCACAAACATAAGCTCCTGCAATCCACATATGTCAAACCAGAAGTGATACAATATATGTTAATGTGTATCAACAAGTAAACATATATTAGGTCCTACTTCATGTTTCTAAAACCAGAAACTCAAGCAAATTTACTGAACACTGATGGCTTAAAATTATTGCTTGAACCTCAACATCATGCTATACATGATTTAAGCCATCAAATAGCAAGTATGATATTCAAAACAAGATGATAATTTCCAAAATAAAACAATAAAGCTGCAGCAAAACCATATTTGGAAATACCTCGAAATTTTATTGACAATAATAAACTGCCATTACAAGTAAGTTATGATAAACAAAAGTCAAAAATGTCACAACTGAAAATACAAGAACTCAGGAACCTTAAAATTTTAAATTGCTCCAACTGGACTAACTCTCTACTGAACCTAAGCATCTAGATTAGCTAAAACTCCAATGCTTGTTGTATACTTCTGGAATGCTGCTACTGACAAGGCCTTGGTGAAAGGATCTGCTAGCTGTGAATTTGTGTCAATACTCAAAACAGCTATTTCACCATGCTTTACTCTTTCTCTAACACTGTAATACTTTAGATCAATATGCTTGGAATTATTTGACCTTTTACTGTTCTTGCTAAAGAAAACTGCAGCCTCATTGTCACAATAAATCACAAGTGTGCCAACCACAATGTGACTCAATACTTTGGTCTGCATGAGAAAATTCCTAATCCAAAGTCCTTCACACACAGTTTCATATACTACAATAAATTCAGCTTGCATAGTAGAAGTTGAAACAAGTGTTTGTTTCATGGTTTTCCAAGCAATAGCACCTCCTGCAAGCATGAACACATATCCACAAGTCGACTTCTTGGAGTCTAGATAATTCCCTGCAAAATTCGAGTCTGAGAATCCAATGAGTTTCAGATCATCCACTTGCCTATAAACTAGCATGTGACTTTTAGTTCTTTGCAGGTATCTCAACACTTTCTTCCCAGCTACCCAATGTTCATGGCCTGGATTAGATTGGAATCTTGACAAAATCCCTACTGCAAAAGACAAGTCTGGCCTAGTGCAGACTTGTGCATACATGAGACTTCCTACAAGTCTGGCATAAGGCTTTGATTCCATATTTTCCTTTTCAACATCACTGTTGGGACTTTGCTTCTTGGTTAACTTATCTCCTTTGGACATGGGAACTTCTCCAGCTGCACACTTCTCCATACCAAACCTCTTTAAAACTTTGGTAATATAATTTTGTTGAGACAAACCAAGTAGTCTCTGTGCCCTATCTCTTTTAATCTCAATACCTAGTACATAGGATGCTTCTCCTAAGTCTTTCATGTCAAAACTCCTTGACAGAAAACTCTTGGTATCTTTAAGCAATTTAATGTTACTGCTAGCCAAAAGTATATCATCCACATAGAGTACTAGAAAAATAAAATTGTTCCCAACTGTCTTCAAATAAACACACTCATCAACAAGATTTTCTGTAAATCCAAAAGTAGAAATCACAGAATCAAATTTCTTGTACCACTGTCTAGAAGCTTGTTTTAGGCCATAAATTGATTTTCTTAATTTGCACACTAAGTTTTCACTTCCAGCTCGCACAAAACCTTCTGGTTGCCTCATATAAATCACTTCATCTAGTTCACCATTCAAGAAAGCTGTTTTAACATCCATCTGGTGCAGCTCCATATCAAAATGAGCCACTAAAGCCATGATTATCCTAAACGAGTCTTTTGTAGAAACTGGAAAAAAGTCTCAGTAAAATCAATGCCCTCCTTCTGTGTAAAACCTTGGCAACTAATCTTGCTTTATGTCTCTCTACATTGCCATTTGCATCTCTTTTGGTTTTGAAAACCCATTTACAACCTATAGGCTTCTGGTTGGGGTCAGGTTCAACTAATTCCAAAACTACATTTTGGCTCATGGAATCAATTTCTGCTTCCATTGCTAGCTGCCACTGATGTGATTCACTACTCCCAATGGCCTGATTAAATGTAGTTGGATCATTGTTCTCTGCACAATCCATTTCAATTTCTGCTTCTTGCAGATAAACAATGTAGTCACTCTCTTCCCCCCCATAAGTTGGTTTTCTTGCTCTCTGTGATCTTCTAAGCTGAGCTACTGGAGGATTTTGAGGTTCAGTTACATGGCCAGTTACTTGACCAGGTACAGTTACATGGTCAGTTACATGGTCAGTGACATGGGCAGTGACTTGACCAGGCACAGTTACTTGGTCAGTGACATGGGCAGTGACTTGACTAGGCACAGTTGCTTGGTCAGTTACATGGTCAGTGACTTGGTCAGTGACATGGTCAGTTACTTGGCCAGTTACAGTTACTTGGTCAGTGACATGGTCAGTTACGTGACCAGTGACATGATCAGTTACATCTTGTTCTAAAGGCAATGCTACACTTATATTCTCATCTGACACAATTTCCTCAAAATCTGAGGTTAAATCCTCAAGGTTTGTATTGTGAACTTTTTCACTTAGAAACTTTACTTGATATGTTTCAAAAATTCTAGGTGAATGATGAGCAGAATATAATTTATAGCCTTTAGATTTATCTGGATAACCTATAAAATAGCAACTAACAGTTTTGGAGTCAAGTTTATTCAAGTTTGGATTATAAATCCTAGCTTTTGCATGACATCCCCAAACATGACAGTGATGAAGACTAGGTTTCCTGCCACACCAAAGCTCAAAAGCAGTATTTTCTATGGCTTTGCTAGGTGTCCTGTTGCAAATATAATTTGCAGTTTTTAAAGCCTCACCCCACAGAAATTTAGGCAAACCAGTTGTACACATCATGCATCTAACCATGTTCAAAAGAGTCCTATTCTTTCTCTCTGCAACACCATTCTGTTATGGATTATAGGGTGTTGTGTATTGAGCTTTAATTCCATTGTCTTGCAAAAACAAGGCAAATGGACCCTTTTGTTGGCCAGATTCAGTGTACTTTCCATAGAACTTTCCCCCTCTATCTGACCTCACTGTTTTGATTTTATTTTCTAGTTGATTTTCTACCTCAAACTTAAAGATTTGAAAGGCTTTCAATGCTTATGGCTTTTCTGAAAGTAGATAAATATAACTGTATCTAGAAAAGTCATCAATGAATGTGATAAAATACACATTCCCACAGATAGTTTGATGCCTAAATGGTCCACATATATCAGTGTGTATGAGTTCTAATAAATTTTGGCTTCTATATGCAGTTTTCTTTCTAGTATTAGTTATTTTTCCCTTAAAGCATTCAACATAGTCTGTTAGATCAGAAAAATCAAGTTCATTTAGGATGTTGTTTTTCACCAAAATTTTCAGTCTCTCTTTTGAAACATGGCCGAGTCTTCTATGCCATAAAAATGCAGACTTTTCATTTAGTTTGGTTCTTTTAACACCTGTTAAAGTGCTAGTACTGTTTGTGTTATTTTCAACAAGTAAAATTTCTTGTTGAGCCATTGAACAATTTAACTGTAATTTGAACAGAATTTTTAGAAATAAGAATTCCATTACTATCTCTACAACCAGATTTTACTAAAAGAGAAACTGAAACCAAATTCCTTCTCATGGAAGGTACATAAAAAACATTGCCCAAAACTAACAATTTTCCTAATCCTAAATCGAGCTTTAAGGTTCCAATAGCCTTGACTGCCACTCTCATGCCATTGCCTACACACAGGTTCACTTCATCACTTTTTGGGATTCTCCTCCTTATGAATCCCTGCAAAGAATTAGTAATATGAATAGGTGAGCCTGAATCTATCCACCAAGACTGTGGTTCAACATTTATAAGATTGATTTCTAAAGAAAAAACTGTATTAGAAAAAATCTTACCCTTTTTGGCTAACCAATTTTTATAGCTAGTGCAGTCCTTTTTCATATGTCCTACTCTTTTGCAAAAGTAGCACTTGAACCTAAATGGCCTGTTTTCCTTGGCCACTGCAGCTGTTGAACTCTTAATTATGGCTTTGATAGGCTTGAGCTTATTCTAGGGCTTTTTCCTTTTAGGCTTCTCAATGAGGTTAATGGTTGTAGCAGGTTCCTTTTCTTCCTTGATCCTAGATTCTTCATCCACACAGATGGATATAAGTTCATCTAGAGTCCAGTTTCCCTTTTGAGAGTTGTAACTGGTCCTAAGATGACTAAAACTATTAGGCAAGGAATGTAGCGCATAATGCACTACCTGCTCATCCCTAACCCCCATCGAGAGCTCCCTGAGTCTGCCATTTATATTGATCATCTTCATAATATGCTCTCTAACTCCCCCTGAACCCATGTACTTCAAATCATGAAACTCCTTGGTTAGCCTAGCAGCTTCTGCCTTTTCACTTTCTTTAAACTTAGCACCTATGAGTTCCAAAAAATCTGATGCTAGCTCAGGTTCTTCTATACTTCCTCTGACAGTCTTGGACATAGAGGTACGAATGAGGTTCTTAGCCATTCTATTGGATCTATGCCACTTCTTGTAAAGATCAGTTTCCTTCTTAGTGCTCTTTTCAGTTAACTCTTCAGGTTTGTCCTCAGTGAAGCAATAGTCTATGTTCTCATGCATTCCCATATAGTTCTCTACAGAATCTAGCCAAGCTCTATAGTTGGTTCCAGTTACATCAAGACACTGTTCAAGTTCATGTAAGAGTTACCTAAGGAGCAAAACAAAAATTCGTGTGAGTTCTCAATTTGTAAAGAAAATAACTTTAAGTTTTCTGTGTTTTATTTAGCTTTAAGCAACCAAAACAAGAACATACAGAAAACCTAAACAATCCATACTTGCGTTCATATCAGTTCATAACCAAAAATAATGTTAAGCAACACTTTTGAGCAGAAGCATAACATCCTGGAGTTCTTTATCAATATACCATGTTCAATGAAAACAAGTTATCCAAAGAAATTTATCCACATCTTTAGACAGAAGAAAAATTTCTAAGTATCCGTATTTATTTTCATCAAGCATGCATATTGCTGTTTTGTATTCTAAAACCATACTTGACCACTTCTTTGGAAGATAAAACTGAAGCATAGTTTTAAAACACAAAACACAATTTCAGTTTTGTTACTCGATTAGTTACATGGTCAGTGACCTGACTAGTTACATGATCAGTGACCTGACCAGTTACATGGTCAGTGACATGACCAGTTACATGGTCAGTGACCTGATCATTGTTTTCTGCCAACATCAATGAAGGATGCTTTGTGCATCATAATCACTTATGCCAACAGAAAACCACAAAACTCATGAGCTTTTAACTTTATATTCTACCCAGATTCATCCTTGTAAGAAAATAAAGCTCTCGTATCTATCAATTTTAATTGTGTAAACAAATTCTGGGAGATTTTTGTTCTTCATGCAATTTTACACAATCACAGATACAATACCATATCATCAATCAATTCATCATGCATATTCAAGCACAATCAAAACTGTTTCGATTCCAAGAAACCACAGAACAATCAAGAAATTGTAAATTTCATCCGGTCACCATCTACTCTAACCTAACGCACGCCGGGAATGCAACTAGTGTTCTTGAGCACAATCAAAAACTCAATTATCATGCTATGAATCGAAATCAATTTCACAGAAAAAACCTGTTTTTGCTTTTTCCCCAATTTGCTGCTAAAAAAAAAAAATCACAGCGGAAGCGTGAATTTGATAATTAACCAGATGCAGCAATCGACTTAAGTAACTTTCTTTGATTAGTTACATGACCAGTTACATGGTCAGTGACCTGGTCAGTTACTTGACCCGTAAAGCAAAAACCTTTTTTTTTTTTTTTTTGTATTTGTTTTGCAAAACCCTAAAACGATTTTTGATATATGTGAGCCTATGCTCTGATACCAATTGTTAATAACCATATACATGCTCACAATATATGCACACAATCATAAAAGGGATCAAGGCTTACCTTCAGCAATCACTGGCATGGATTCCATCTTATGCAGCTGCAAACACGAACACTGAATATGGCCTTCTGTTACTTACCAACTTGCTTCTCAATGGACATAACAATATGCAAAACGTCGGTAGTAATCAGGGACCAATTCATCTGTATATATAGGTGACTTAAACCTCAAGAAGCTTCCCATTAAAGCTATCCATATCGGTTTAGGTTTCCTAGTTAGATTCTTAATGTAACACTTCATTGTAGTCTTTCTTGCAGACTAAGAATAGGATTACTTACCTTAATGAATAGATACACTGCTTCATTAAGTTACAAGTATTGATTTACTGTTTGTATCCATGTTAAACTAGGATTGATATTAAGCTAATCATCAATTACTTTATGATGATATGTGTTATGTCCATATTTGAACTTACATGAGCATTATCTTGGAGAGGATACATCGATTGCTTGTTGTCTTTTGAGCTTTTTTATAGTAGAAGGGACTTCAATTTGATCAACAAAAGAGAAAGGAATCGCAAATGTGTATAATCCTGATTTACATTATATTTCACTGAAAATATGTAAGGTCTTTTTACGAAGTACACTCGTGGCAAAGCAGGACATTGAGATTTATTACAATACAAAAGGAAAAAATCAATGCTCTGACTACACAAAATGAAACTACTAGAAAATTATTCAGAGTAGATACCAAGTGATCACAGCATTAATGATCAACTAGATCGGGTAACGTGCTAAAAATCTGTCAAACATGGCAAGTGTTTCCTTGTGTTTGTACTCTGGAGCAGTGTGACCAGCACCCTGCATAAAAGCATAAAAAGAAAAAATATTAATCTGGGTACTAATTTGAGTACATTTTGAAATTAAAGACACAGAAGAGAGATTCTTTGTGTTCTTGCCTTTACAGTCACGTAAGTCAACCTGAAGTGATCATTCATGAACTTCACTTGGTATCTGCAGAAAAAGTAGGAAAGTTTCAAGCAATTGACCATTCTTCATATGCACGATTCTTTCTTGCCAGAAAGACTACTATATAATGTTATGCTGTATCATTAGGGGCGGCCCTGAGGGTGTGCAAGCTGTGCCGCCGCACAAGGCCTCCGACTTCGAGTTTCAAATACGTATATGTAGGTATTAGTCAATATATTGAATTTAGTTTCCAAAATGACTACAAAAGCAAGTGTAGTGCAGCTGGTAGGATGGCGCGCCTTCATTCCCTTTGTTACAGTTTCGAGTCGTGGGCTCAGTTTCATTCTTTTTCCTACCCTTTTTTTTTTTTTACTTTTCATTTCCCTTTTCTTTCTTTTTTTTCTCCTTTTCTTTTTTAATCTTCCTTTCTTCTTTTTTCTACTTTTTTTTATCTTTCTTTTTTTACTTTCCTATTTTATTATACCCATTCATTTTCTTTACGTGTCTTAACTTATGGTCATTATTTGCCATACTATGTCAAAGATCTAGCAAGAAATATTTCTTGGTGAGTTTAGAACTTACCCTGCAATTTGACCGTTGACATACCACGGTCGCCATTCATCAAAAACAGCTATATCAAGAGCATTGATCCAATATTGTGTAGCAATCCATGGAACTGATATGTCATGATCACCACTGCAAGGCAAAATGTACCCTATAGTCAGTATCGAAGATAAGACCAAAAGTCTATGGGAATTTTTCAGTTGGTTTTGCTGTCCATTTTGTAGAATGCAACAAATGGTTCCCCAATATTCATTCCAACAGTAATAATTGGAATATTGTCTAGCTTACTGAGATGCAAAATAGCATTCATTCCTTGTGTTATTTTTAAACTAGGACCTAGTTTAATATTTGAATTTAAAAGTATATGATATTCAAACATCATATGCATGATGATATTAAGATCACATTTATATGACGACCATTAATATATGCTTAGACGTAAATAAGTAGTTGAGTTAGAGGAAATAGATGGCACAGGGAAGATCACCTGTATATCAAAGCTCGAAGACCTGTTTCTGATAGATTTTTCTGATACGCAAGAGAACTTGTGATGTCTTCTGTGTAGTATGCCAAGGCCTTGGGGCATCGTACCCAATTCTCTACTGTTCCCTGCAACATCAAGTATATGCCCAATATTATCTTGCTGCTGATGTTTGATGGTTAATGAGCCTTCGAAACTTAGGAATTACATACATTTCGAACACCTAGAGCTGCCCGAACTGTTTCATCGTTCATCCACCTATAGGCAAGCACATAGTATATCCCTGGAAACAAGGAAAGCCTATGTTAGACAATCCATAATTCCATATCATGTAGCAGAGTCATGTGAGAAACAAAGGAATGTTTATTACCCGGCAAGGCAATTCAGGTAGCTTAGACTCTGAAAGGAGGTAATCCATAGTACTTGCTTCTCGAGCTCTAAGATCCCACTCCAACTCAGTTGTTCTACCAGATGCAAAAGCACATTGGGGTTCCAAAATTTGTGCAAGATTTATTTGTAGAAGACACTGCAAGTTAAAAGGGAATGAACTTTCAGTTTCAGACTACGTGATTAGGACAGTGCTCATTATCAAAACAAAAAGTAGTAATGTTACTCACATCTTTAATTTTTTGAAGAGCAGTAACACAAAGTGTATTGTTAAGTTCCACATTGACATAGTCCCCACTGCAATTAGTTTTAGCAGCCTACAAAGAGCATGGTATAGTTAAAACTTTGTCAAAAGTAATGTGAGTATGTAACTTATGCTGACAATATTATACTTCAAATGAGCAGTAAAAAATTATTATGCACCTCATAGATTTCATTTGAAATGAGTGACACTCGGTGAACATATGGGATTCTCTCATTTACATCAATAAAAGAATCTGAAACTGGATTTCCAAGCAAGTATCCCTGTTTCAAGCTAAACCATATTACACATTGCCAAAGAAACGAATTAGGGGAAAACTAAAATGAGATTAGATAGTGGATTACTTGGAGTTGCATTCTTGGCCTTAACCCAGACTCTAAACCTGCAATGCAGTATCCAAGGCTTAGGAAGTTAAATTAAGAGAATTTTTTTGCTTCCTTCACAACACTACTATTGTTCATACATGTGGCCGACTGTGAGCTCTTAATTAAGTAGTGCATGGTTCAGTATAGGTTCCATATCAATGAACGGTTTTCAATTGGGCGTGTGTGCATTATTGATGCCGGCATTTCTGCCTTGAGTATGAAGAAACTTACCTTCTAGTATATTCTTAAGAAGAATGGGAACAATAAGTCCTGAATATGAGTCACCACCAATGTACAGTTGATTTCCCTGAAAACTTGGGTGTGCATATAACCACTGTTTCACAAATCATAGAAATGAGTAAGAGAAACTGCAAGATTTCAGAAACATGAAAATAAAAGCACAAATAGAAGTACTTGTGATTCTCTACTCCTTACCTTTCTTAAGAAAGTATAGGTCTGTGCAGCTGATTTTGTATCGGAAGTATAGTACCCTTCCGAGGTTGTAGAGTATGAAAACCCAGCACCAACTGGTGCATCTATAAAGATTATGTTGGCCACCTACATGATTATAAGGATTTGAATGAATTAGATTAGCCCAAATCCAAAACATAATTAAGCACCAAATGCATAACTTTTTTATAAGCACAAAGTGGATTGAAATCTAAAAATTTGCACCTTGGTCCATGAATATGGATTCAGAATTATATTGGGTATGCTTCCATTGTAATGCAGATCAAAACTAAATGGACCTGCAAAGAGAGGGATGTGTTACTAAAATTTGTGTGTACTTATTAAGTCCACTGACCATGAACTACACAAAAGAGATCAAGACTTGCAGACTGTTTTGATTTAGTTCAATGTGATCAGTAACTTGTGGAGAGTAATTGGGTGAGTTAAGAATATTTATGGGTTGAATAGAAGCAATCTTTGTCAATCTCTTATGTCATTTTCATGAAGAACAGAGTTCATGGCTTACCAATTTCATAAGCCATTGCAGAAAACCCGGAACATCCAGGGCCTCCAGTAAGCCAAAGCATAAGAGGATCGTCAATTGGGTTTCTCTCCGACTCGACAAAATAGTAGAATAGTTGCACCTCATCCAAATCATCCACCGCAATGTAACTGCATTCATCCAAAGCCCCAACAAGTTTCCACTATTAGTAAAATGCATATAATTGAGAAACCAATGCCGCATATATACTAGTGTAAGTAAATTAAACTCACCCTGTTTCAAGTTTGAAGGGAAGTGTCCCATTCCACCCAGGCAGAGTCTCAACGATTGTCTGAGAAATGGCAATGCCTGAGAATGCCAATAAGAGAAGCACACTCAAACACATAGTGAGTGGTGCCATACTTTGATTCCAAAGTTGCACCACAAACCCAGCAAAGAGCAAGATTAAAAAGTGCAATCTTAATGTTTGTTATATTGTCCCAGCTACATTTTTAAAACAATGCAGATAAAATTATTGGATTGGGTGATGGGACATGCAAATTAGGCACGTGGAGAGACCTACCGATCACTGAGAATTAGGTGAAAGGTTTGTTTTAACTCATCCTCAACTCTGGTCCGCCTCTTTAACTTGGTACTGAACTTTCAAAGCGCTAAATTGGTTCTTGATTTGGTGCCCCAACAAATATTCTCTCACAGGGAAGAAGGAGAGGGCCTTCTTATTTGGTTTTCATTAATTTATATATAGTCATAGGAGGGCTATCTTTTAAAATAGTTGACCGTATAGTTGTATAATCACTTATTATAGACCTAGGATTCAAAAACACTTATCATATTAGATCAACTGGTATAACCGTATAAGGACTATGCTGTATTAGCCAACTTTCAAACTATGGAGGATCTGAACTCGGGTTTTCTACCATTCTTTCTTTGAAGGTGTTCTGGTATATCTAGAGCTCATGGGGTTCCTAATAAGATTTGGAAATCGATTGTGTCCTCATGCCAAACTAGATTTTTGGCTGAGTGAGAACCTGACGGTTCTCTGCTTCTCAAATCTGAACTGCAGCAGAAAGTCTTACCTTCCTGCCATAGTGATTTGTTGCCTAGTCAAAAGTCATGTGTCTAATCAAGGGCTGCCGAGGACTAGCAAATAATAATAATAATAAATCGGGGATAAAACTTTGCTTGCTTTTAGCTTTTGGACTTTTGGTTTACGTGTTATGGTCTGAAACTATAAAATAATTTTCCTAATAAGCCAAGTATTAGTCCATATGTACTTATTCCTAGTTAGTTTCCTTAATTTTTCACTTCTTGCAATAATTCTCAGAGTGATATTATTTGCTTGAACCATCACATGACAATGTCACGTGATAATCTGATACCATAAAATAATTAATCTTATTATTAGTATCTACAATCTAGTCACATGCTTGCTGATTTATCTTTTTTTGTTTAACATTTAGAAAACAAATAATAAAAGTAGTTTTTTTTTTGGGGGACTTGAAAAAATTTATTAAAAGAATAAAAGAAAATCCAAAAAGGGGAAAGGGGGATATCAACCACAACCCCTCCCACAGAGAGGTGAAATAAAAGCTGCGAAAAAACTAACAAAAGAAGCAAAACAAAGCTATAGTAAAAGCAATTACTATCTCCTATACGTGCAATTTTGTATTTGTTTTCTTTTGTGATTTATTTAGTTAAAAAATTACCAACCTTTTACAATACTAATCATTTTAGATAATATTCATGTTAATTAGGTTTTTTCTTTGTCATAAGCACTTCCAAGAATGCGAGTTTTGGTGAACCTAACACCAAACTTCATGCTTCTACTTTATAATAGCGTAGATTGGTAAACCTACAGGAAGTGATAGTGGTAAATATTTCGTGCACAAAGTAACGCTCTAAGCAAAAATTAGATGCCTAATAGAAGCACATAAAACGGTGACACATATCTTGTGCCGGATGTTGTCCATCGACCCAACGAACCAAATGGCTAAAACGAAAACCCTCTTACTATGGACCACATAGCGACGGTTCATGAGGGGTCGGGGGAGAGTGGTCAAATACCATTGGTGAACAAAACCCAAAGACTCAAACTCCAAATTCAAACCCGAATCCGACTCGGTCCTAATCAAACATCTATAAATTCTTATTCTGAAAGCCACATGAATCTCCAATTTGGACTGGAAGCCACTCAAATTGTGGCCTCATTTAGTGCAACATCTATTGTATTAAGGGTTTTTGTCCATTTACCTCATTTTTAGAGATTTTTTTTCCACTTACCCCATTAAGTTTTTTTAATTCGCTCTTACTCAAAACACTCTAAGAATGTTTTCCCTATACCCCATTAAGATTTTTTTTTTTTTGTTTTTTAATTTTTTTTTTAATACCATTTTACCCTCACCCCTTTATTACTGAGAGAGAGAGAGAGAGAAACCATAGGAGACTTTGCCGGAGTCCAGCCAACTTTCACCGGATTCCTGTTATCGGCCGCCGGAATCCGGCCAACTTTCACCGGAGTCCGGCCAACTTTCACCGGATTCCTGTTATCGTTCGCCGGATTCCGGCCAACTTTCTCCTGATTCTGGTCACCTGTTACCGATTCAGGCCAACTTCGCCGGATTCCAGTCACCGGCCGTTGCCCACCGGAAATGTTTTTTTGCCCCCAATAGACATTTATGGCCCCCTAATAGAGGGGCAATAGACCTTTATTGCCCCCCAATAGACGTCTATTGCCCTAATAGCCGTCTATTGCTCCCCAATAGACGACTATCAGCCATGTATTTCCCTCCAATAAATGATTATCAGCCATGTATTTCCCCTCCCCCCCCAATAGACGTCTATTGCACCACAATAGACGATTATCAGCCATGTATTGCCTCACAATAGACGTCTATTGCCTCCCAATAGAACTTTTGGTCACCGGAATGAGAACTAATCTTCTTAAAATTAGACAAATAAAACTTTGATTAAAGAAAAAAAATGAAGAAATTATATCAATTCAAAACATCTATTATCCCCCAATAGATGCCTATTACCCCCCAATAGACCTTTAACAAACCTCCAATAAACTTTTGAAGTCTACGGAACAAATTCACAAAAGAGTAGAAAAAGCTAGTAGCAATTAAATCACTAATGCTCCAAAATAAGAAACCTTCAGAATATTATAGGAATAGAATTTTGCATTTTCCAACTTCTAGTTCACACGTGTCAATGTGATAGCCTTCTTCTGTGTTATATATCAACAAGAGCATGTGATGGCCTTCCTTTCTATTTTATATATTAACAAGTGCAGAAGGGTTTATCTCACCAAATAGTAAACTCACATTGGCTAGGCTGCTGGCTTGCTTCGTCTCTATTTCCATGGATGCTTTGTTCAGCTAATTAACCTCTTCAGAGTTATAGAGCATAGCTAATCTTTGATTTAATTTTGTATGAGGACTTCGTTATGGGGAGAAGAGAACCAAGTGAACCTCCAGTTCAAGACCCACAACCAAGGTAACGAAAACTCACAACCAATTGAACCTCCACGACAACGATGCAGAAGGAAACCAAGTGAACTAACCCGTGCCGGAATTGAACCCTTTGACCCTGACGTCCTCGATTATGATTCCTGGATACCGCTCCGACTCTCCAAATGGTCTTCTACCTCTAGTACGACGACATCTGACGGCGAACTTGTTCTCTAGCTACGGAACTAGCTCCAATGTGGCCGGGTTAAACTTTACCTGGTACATCAAATCCGGTGAAGCAGCAAACGACTCCAATTACCGAGATCCTTCACCGGGGGGGGATACACAGAGAGAGAGGATAAGCTTACCAGAGATTTTCGATGACCGGCGACGAGCTGAGTGAGTCAGTGTGGGATAAGAGAGATTGATGTTAAGTGGCAATGGTTGTCATTTTTTAATTGGGTCGAGGGTAAAATAGTCATTTGACATTAAATTGTGTATGTGGGAACAAAAATCTGTTGCTGGGGTAAATGGGATAATTTTTGCTTATTTTGGTGCTTTGGTCAAGGACCCTTGTATTAATGTGGCCGAAATTACAGTGATCCACTGAATATATATATATATATATATATATATATATAGAACAAACCCAAATAGGGCGACTATCATTCATCGAAAGCCAGAAATGGCCATTACATATCCTCCCTCTACCTTCAGGGGTAGATAAAGAGTTTGTGGTAGTAGCACAGTGATACATAGATTAGATCCAATCATTTGACAGTTCCATGCTCTAAAAGGAAGCCTATGGACTATTAACTACTACATAGTAAATAGGCCGAGTAAACAAGACTCAATGACACTCACTAAAAAACTAGAAGCATAGCTCCTAACAAAGTAGGGAATTATTTTAATCAAAATGACTAAATAAGAGGGCCAAAAACAAAAGATGGGCCTAGGGCAAACATCCTAGCCCAGATAAAGAGCAACCCCAAGAGAAAAGTCCAACTCAAGGCCCAGCAGCAAAGGGATGACACGGACCATCCCCACCTCCAGCCCCCTACCACACCGTCCGACCTTCAACCGCCACGACCTACCCATGGAACTTGCCAGAAAAACCACTCAGCTACGCCGCCATCATGATCCGAAGCAGATTCACCATAGCCACGTTGCTCCAACGATCATCCCAAACCACCAAAGCCCCGCCGCCATACCAATATGTCAAAAACCGCCATAGCCACGCCGCCACTGGTCCTGGAAATACCCTGCAGAAGATGCCCACCGCCATAGGTCATGGACTCCCGTCGACCACCACCATACCTGCACAATCCGATTGACCCAGGCATCACCCAATCCGCACAGCACCTTGAGCGACATCCCACTCATGAAACTACCAGCATAGCTTTCAAGTACCTGTCCGGCAGCCGCCCAATACCGGCGCGGCGAAACCAACGCCGATCTCGAGCGCCGCCGGACGAGAAGAAAATCGAAAAACCTAGGGGCAGCGGCCGAGGTTTTGGAGAGAGAGTTGAAAACCTATATTTGGAACAACCAAATTGATCCACTGAATATGGACGAGAAAAAAAGGGTCATTTTCTAAACAATTTCACCTATCAATTATTTACAACACAAATAACAGAAAGTATAAACTTTGAACCGGTTACAAAGGAGGAGACATATGAACTCCGAGCGTAATCCTTCATGTAACGTTCTACTCAAAACTACAATCTCAAGGGAGGTACGACATCTTTTGGGACTCGTAACAAAGGAAACGCTATTCAGACTAAAAAAGCCTGAACTGGCACAACTCTGGTAAGAGACTCGCTTAGTCCACCACTGTGGAAGCAAAACAATCGACCCAAGAAACAAACCACCAAAGGAGATGCCCAAAAGGCACATGGTTAGTCCTGATCAGACCTAAATTCCTTCCACGTAGCGACCAACATTTGTGGATTATTGATTTCAACATGTTCATGTGCAACAAGATTTAGAGAGCTTTTTTCACATCCCAGGACCACACGAACCAAAACAAAGAAAGAAGATGATGGAGCAGAAAAAGATGTTAACAGAGGCAGGTGGATGAAGTCAAATGTCACCGAACAATCTACCCATCTCCCAAATGGGAGAAGTCCACGAGCCCAACACAGCTTGCATAAAACCCACAGATGGTAAGGACTTGTTTTTTGTTTAAAGAGTAGATAGGGAAGTAACACGTGAAACAGTATCTAAAAAAACCCACATTTACAGGCAGGAAAGAAATCAATTGCAGCTATAGATGGACGCAGAAAGTCGTACCTTCCCCGCCGGAACTGTGGGAGACGGCTAACTCAGAGGACTTTGCTATTTGTAATAATAGTGGGCTAATTACATTATACACCCTCCAATTGAAATTTTTCACATTGCGAACCCCTTATTTTACAAATTTTCAATTTTATTCTATAACCCACGTACCAGCCAACATTTGCACCACGATATAGGTCAACTACATGGCAACCAAAATCCACAGAAAACTCAACCAAATCGGACCAAGAGACGAAGAAACATACCTAAAAGTTAAAGACAAACTAAAAATTGCATAGGGTTTTTTTTTTTACCGAACTATAAAACAGGACAGCAATAATACAATCAGTACATCTACTGCCAATTAGTCATTCATCAACTTAAATACATCAAACATGACTACATCCTCTGGCTCTGCAATTTTGATAGAGTTTCAAAAAGCAATTTCTAATAAAAAGAAGACAACACCAACTAATTTATTGGAAACTCAAGCTACAAATACACGACATATCCGCCCTTGATCATCTTGAAGCTCGCTGCATCTTTTTCAGAGAGGATAGTAATGGATGAACCTATCAAACATGAGATAACATTCCCTACGCTTGTATTCTGGAGCTGAGTGCCCAGCACCCTGTAGAAATTCAGAAAAAAAAGAAGAAAAAATATAAAAACATTCCCTACATACTGAACAATTTTTTTTTTTTTTTTTGTCATGACTCAGACAGCAAGGTACCTTTACAGTTGCATAAGTCAAACGGTATCCCTCACTACTTGAATACTTGACAGTGTATCTACCATGAACACAAACAGCATCAGTTTATAAGTTCCAGACATGATATGGCTGTAAAAATAATAACAATAATACGCACCCAGCAATTTGACCATCAACTAGCCACGGTCTCCAATATTGGACAACAGGCAAATCCAAACTTCTTATCCACTGTTCTGTACCGGTGTTTGGGACTGTAAGGTCATGATCACCACTGCAGCAGAGGGAGAAATTATCCAAGTTCATACAAGTTCTAATATATACGAAATAATGTATTATAGAAAAACTGCAAGTGATTACTTGAATATCAGAACTTGTAATCCCTTGGTACTGAGGTATTTATGATACTCGATGACACTTTCCACATCTTCTGTGTATAACAAACTTTTATTACATCTCTTCCAATCTAGTACTGTTCCCTGATCACCATTACAATATTTATCAGAAGAATAGCAAAGGCATGCAATATGTTCAGTGTACTCCCTTTACTTTATATACCTCTCTGACATTAAGTGCCTTTCTTACACCTTCATCGTTTGCCCATACATAAGCCAGCATATAATTGAAGTTCTGCAATGGCATGGAATTGACAGTGAAAAGTAAAATTTGGGAAAATTTAGTTTCAAATCTAGAAAGTGTTGGTAGAAGGGGATATTAAGTTTACTCGACAGTAGTATTCAGGATCTTCTGGAAGTGACCGGATGAATTCTTCGGGATTTTCATGTAAATATCTACGAGCTGTTTCTCCATCTTGGTCTGGGGAAGCCCACGTGCACTTTGGCTCTAGAATGCAGAGTTTGTTTATGTCTTTAAGTTGCTGCAAGTTCATGAAACTACTCTTTAGTTTTCTTTTCCAAAAGGCTTCAGGTATATTAGATGATATGGGTGATAGTAAGAGGAATTGGATATCTCACCTTTGCCATCAATTGAACGTCCTCATAGCATTCTGGCTCTGACGTGGTAGCATCATAGAAACTTGAATTGCAGCTTTCTTTAGCTGCCTGGAAAAAGCAGGCAACACCATCGATTGGTATTTATACTAGATAATCCATCCATTAAACCGCATAGTGTCACTTTGCAAAGTCAATGAACCTTTTTTTTTTTTTTTGAAGAATAGAAGTCAATGAACCTTTGTTATCGTATTAAGCCATTAAATTCTTAAAAATGAAGTAGAAATTGGAAGGAGGAAGTACCTCGTAGAGTTCATCTGATATAAGCCCCATCCGATGAGAATAAACATACTTTGAATTAGCATTGAGAGTTTGATCAGTAAGTGGACACCCTAGAACATACCCCTAAAACCATTCCAGATGACACTCTCAGTGTTCAACATTATAGAAGGAAATAAAAAGAACTAACGTGCATCAAATGAAAGAGTTTAGTCACTTTACCTTGAGGTTGAGTCGTGGCAGTACTCCAGCATCATTGTCTGAAACATTTCAGTCAATTTAGATCCAAGCTTAGGTGCCATTTTCCATAACAATACGCAATGCTCGATTAATTTGTTCTAAATGTTAATTATTCAGTCAATCAATACCATCTATTATGTATTTGACAACGATGGTGCCTGTCAGGCCTGAATATGAGTCAGCCCCAATAAATAGCTGAACTTTGAGAAATTGTGGGTGCTCTTCCAACCACTGCATTACAACCATAAGAAACCACATGATCAACGGTAAGACCAAGTTGAACTTCTAGGAGCCTAAAGACTTGGTTAATATTCGACTAATTCATACTCTTTTTGTATCCTAAATTGTTTACCTCCCTCAAAAATCCATAAACCTGTGCTGCTGTTTTTAAATCTGAAGAAGGGAATTCATCTGCACTAGTTGCATAGGAGAAACCAGTGCCAACAGGTGCATCCACAAACAATACACTTGCAGTCTGGAGAAATGTCACAATTATAAAATCACAACACGCAGAAAAATCAAATCGGATTGGAAACCATAAACAAATAGGACTGTAGGGAAGTACTAACCTTTGTCCATGAGTATGGGTAGTAATATGTAGATGGTAACCCTCCTTCATAAGCTGTATAATTGAAAACTATAGGACCTACAAAATATACACTAGGAGTCACTCACTACCAAATTTCAAATATGCTATATGTGATGTAGACGATACGGGAATCATAAAAGTAATTCAAAAAATATACAATATGATGAGTACCATTTTCGTATACGATGCCACTTAAAACAGAACAACCAGGGCCTCCACTATACCACAACAACAAAGGATCTTCTTTGGGGTTTCCTTCTGACTCAATGAAGTAGTAAAACATCTCTGCTTTACCCACACTGACATAACTGAATACGAAAAGTACAAAATCATAAAGCATAAAAACAGGAATCTTTAGCTGATTAAATTACTTACAACCAAGAAATTGAATCCAAAAGAAAATACACATACCCAGTGTAGAGCTTAAAAGGAAGATCACCAGCGAAACCCGGAATAGACTTGACCCGTGTGCCACAAAGAACTGCCTTTGCTGAGAAAACCAAAACAAGAAGCAAATGCAAACAAACCCAACTCATGGTGTTGTTGCCAGAACCAAATGCCATTCCTAGACAATGCAAAGGTAGCTCCCAGCAAGCAAGTTTTGATCTTTACAAAATTACATAGCTTTGGTGAAACACATCGGCTTTAAATGCTGTTCATAATGGGTCCATATCGAGGTTGACGGCAATTATTGGTCATGTTCGTGTGCAAGAAATTTCAGAAAGCTTCTTGCACATCCCAGGACCTCACGAACCAAAACAAAGAAAGAAGATGATGGAGCAGAAAACGAGGTAGGTGGATGAAGCCACATGACAATCTACCAGTCTACCCATCTCCCAAATGACTGAAATGAGAGAAGAACACGAGCCCAACTGAGCTTCCATAAAACCCAGAGAGGTTAAAACACTTGTTTTTGTTTAAAGAGTAACTAGGAGAGTAGCACGTGAAACAGTAACTAAACCCACATTTACAGGCAGCTGTAGATGGACGCAGAAAGTCATACCTGTTGTAGGAGAATAGAATTGTGTTTATTATTGATAATAGGAGCCCTTTATATAAGGAGTTTACAGAGTACACAAAAGGTAACAGAATCGGAATACAATTAGTATACCTAAGGTACTTTCCTATTACAACTCTAAACCCTAGTTTGTAGAGGCACACATTATGTCGATATCCTTCAACACTCCCCCTTGTGCCGCTCAAACTTGGTGATGACGCTTTAATTGTTGCCTCGTTAAAAACCTTGCCAGGTAACAAAAAACCCTGTGGGACAAAAATAACCCTGGTCGAAGGACAAAAAGAGCACAACACGTCCTTCACTCTTCGAGATCGAACATGTAGACATCATGCCTCCCCTTGATGTCAATATCTCCCCCTGATTGCTACAATCATGGGAGTTCGGATAACTTTCTCAATCCGATGCTCTTCACATGTTTCTCGAAAGTGGATTTTGGTAACGACTTAGTAAATAAGTCCGCTATATTATCCTCTGATCGGATTTGGTTCATTTCAATATTTAGAAATGCTTGTTGTCATTTCGATGGAGGGGAGGAGGAGCACGGAAGGTGGCATTTTGCCTTGTGGGGTCCTATCCCACACTTCCGTCATCTCTTTTCTCTGTAAAGATAGAACAAGCCCATATCAATCGTACCTCTCAAGTATCGAAAAATTGTCTTTATACCAATCTAAATGGTGTTGCGTTGGCACGGGGCTATATCTAGCCAACAAGTTCATAATAATTGAGGTGTCCGGTCTTGTATTGTGCTAAGTACAATAATGCGCCTATTGTACATAAGTAAGCACTTCTGCTATTAACACGTCTTCGTCATCATCCCTGGGACGAAACGGATCCCTTTTAGGGCCAAGACTACGGACCACCATGGTGCATCTTTGACTTTATCAAAAATGTCTCTTGACACGGTATACAAGTTCTGAATTTAGACAAAACCGTGTTCTCCCAAGGTCATTCCTCTCAAACTCGGATTTCAGGTGTTCAGCGGTTTCCCTAACTCTCAAGGGTTCCAATTATGTTTATCAACATAAACCGCGACATTGCAAATCCGGAACTTGTCATGGAAACGCGTGGGCATAGTTCATCATATCTTCCCAATCAAGTAGTCATTTTAGTGAGCATTTCAACCTCGTTGCAAATGCGCTCCGTGGTCTAGAGCCACTTGACTTGGGTAAATGAAGTCCACAAGAACCTTCATTATATTCCGTATCTAGATCCCCATAAAGATACGTAGTGACCACATTCGTAAGCTGCATGTTCAGTTATTTGGAAACTACCAAACTGACAAGGTAGTGGAGTGCAATGACATCCATTACGAGAGAATATGTCTTCTCGTAGTCGATTCCAGGGCGTTGTGAGAAACCTTGCGCCATAAGGTGAGATTGCCATCTCTTTTTCTCATCACGCTATCTAACGAAGACCTGTTAATGTCAATAGGTTTTATGTTAGGAGGTGTTGGCATCTCAGGCCCGAAATCCTTCCTCTTCGTTAGTGAATCCAATTCAACCTGGATCGCATCTTTCCATTTAGGCCAATTTTCTCTACGTTGGCATTCTTCAACGGAGTAAGGTTCGATGTCATTGGTCTCAATAATTCCACGTCCTCATGTACACTAGTGTAGTTCGTAGAGATCTCTATATTCTTAGGAATTGGTTCTAACATTGAGGCGTCCCCCAACGATGTCTCTTGGACATAACCACAATCCAAAATATTCTCATGAGAGAATGGATCAAGTTGTGCCAAATTCGCTCTCTTCTTAAGGCGAGAATCCATCGAACCTATGGGTCTCCTACTCTCTCTAGCGGAACCCATGGCCTATGACGCCATTATGCCATGACGCCATTATGCCACTTTCGTGGCGTCACCATACTACCATCCATGGTAGTGGTGCAGTACCCATCTTCTCTGGGTGGCACCATGTCCTCTTGTGGGGACATCAATCCTTGCAGGTATATTTGATCTCGTCACTTTTAGGGGATCAAGATGAGACATAGTGGGGACAGACCACGACAATTCCTGTCGTTCCTGTTGAACATTGACGTTCTAATCTCCCCCTAACGACGGGAAGACTGTCTCATCAAAGTGATTCGCAAATCCAGCGAAATAGAGATCGCCTGTCAAGGGTTCTACATAGCGGACTTATAGTTGGAGACTCATGTCCAACAAATATATATATGCATTCGTTGCAATGACTCATGTTGATGTGCTGTGGCGACGCAATTGGCACATGAACCGCACACTCAAATATGCATAAATACGAGATATTAAACTCGAACCCAGTCACTAGCTGTAACGCAAATAAAAGTTGAGTGGCGGCTATGAGTCGTAGACGAATTAGCATAGCTGCATGCGTTATTGCATAACCCAAGCGGAAATATAGGTGCGCATTACCAATGTCCGGGCTACCATTATAGTCGTTTAATGGTGGCTTTTCTGCGAGACCAATTGGGTGTGTACATGGGACTATGATACTTGATATCAATACCCAATGATATGCAATAGTCATCGAAAACTGTCGATGTAAACTCTCTAGCATTATCAAGTCAAATTGACTTAGTGAGATGATCTGGGTAGTGAGCCCGTAGCCATATGTTATGTGCTAGGAGTGTAGTATAAGCAGCATTACGAGTGGATAATGGCACAACACGTGACCAGCGTGTTTGCGTATCAACCAACACCATAAAACATCTATATGGTCCGCAAGTTGGTTGATCAAATCCATAGAATTCCCTTAGATTCTTTGTGAGAATGGAATTATTTCCTCAATCTCCTTTGCATAAGATGGTCTCAATCCTAAATAACAGGCTTTACAGAACGAAACATGGGCTTTATAATCAACCAATAAAGGTTTTGGTGAAGCTATAGTGTCACAATAGACTTGAGAAGTAGAGAGAGGAGTTTATGGCGTCAATGCCATGTATTTGCCGCAGGGGGTAGGCGGCACTGGCCCTGTATGGCCTGTCTTTGCACAATCATGGCGCCATGAGGCACATGTGCAGCTCCTCGAACCAATTCTTGGTTCTTACTTTTCTTCGTTCTGAAAGTGGATGTCCGTGTAAGTCTTTAATACACGGATCATCATGTCAAAGCCTATATGTGTCAAAATCCCATAAGTCGTCTCTCATGACATAGTTGGATTCAATAACTCAAATAGTGGTTGCATACAACCCACTAGACCGACACATAAGTTTCTCTAATACTCGTTCACGTCCGTAGTCATTAGAGTGATGCAAAGGAACTCTGTCCATTCTCATAATGTGTTTCCACATGAAAACCATTGGCTCTTATAATAAAGTTCGAATTAAGGTATGTCCAAGACATTAAGTAAAAGAATTGACACTTTATTAATAGCCAATGATTACATCAAAGTTTCCAAAGTCTAATCCAAAATAAAATCAAAGTAAGACACATTGTAGTCACTCTATCCGTTTGGTAACTCCAATCAAATATGACCAGGAAAGTAGAGAGAGATGTTGGTGGAGCGAGGCTCTCTTAAGTACCAAGAATCTCAATGACTTTCCTAGACATCACATTTTATTGGGTTTGCCACATAAGAAAGAGTTAATACAATTGTCATTTATTGACTAAGGCAAATTGCCATTACAAAAGTTCTTGGAAAAAGGACTAATCTAATCAAAGTCTGTTGCATCCATGTGCACTTCATCTTCAGCTTTGAAGTCCTCTATGGTGAGATTGACATCTCCACCATCTTCTTCTTCTTCTTCTACAAGGAACACTTCTTGCTCTCTCAGGTCCCTATATGCCCTGTAGCTTGCAGCTAGTTCCTCGCTTGCCTTGCATTGCTTGAACCAATGCTCAATTGATCCACATCGATGACACTCATCATTGCGGCTGCCTCCCTTTAATTGAGGTGCACGTTGTGCACGTTGCGGGCGTTCCCTAGGAGGGTTGGTGCCACCACCACGACCCATTGAGCCACCATTACGGCTAGGGATACCACGACCCCCTCTCCCACTTGTGGCATTACCACCACGCGTATCCGCACCAAACTTGCGGTTTCCTTCCTGGTTAGGGCGGTTATATGGGCCCATACGTCCCTCTTGTCCCCCATTCTTAGGGTACCGCTCCTTGCGCCCTCCTTTGGGTGCATTATAATTCGCCTCATGAACGCTCTTAGTTCCAATGGGCCTTGAATTATAATTCCTCACGAGTATGTTATCATGTTTCTCAGCTACAGATATAATATTGATAAGCTGATGAAACCTCGTGATCCGTCCAGCATTGACTTCAGTACGGTATTGCTTTGATACCACGATGGCTGAAACGGGGAAGGTGGAGAGAGTTTTCTCAATTAGCTCTTGCTCTGTGACAGGTTGTCCACAAAACCTCAACATGGACTGTATGCGAAGAGCTTCTGAATTATATTCAGCAACAGACTTGAAATCAGCAAAGCGCAGATTGTTCCATTGAACCTTCAAGTCAGGGAGGAGGGAATCTTGGACATTGCCAAAGCGCTCTTCTAGCGCTACCCATAGCTCTCTTGCATTCTTGATCGACATATACTCCAATCTGAGTGCCTTATCCATATGGCGTCGCATCAAGATAACTGCTTGAGCATGCTTTGTAGATGTTCGGTTGAACTCAATATCCGGGTTAGGTGCCTGGATTATGGGTAATATTCCCTTTGAAGTGAGATGGTTCTCAACATCGGTTACCCAACTGTGGTAATCCGAGCCTGTTGAGTCAAGCATGGGAAAGTCGAGTCTAGGTTCATTCGACATCCTGAAAATAAGAAGAGAAGATATATTAGTTTCGGAGCTAAACTTCCACGAAAACTAAAATAATAAGATTTCCGAGCTATGCTACCAAGAAATCAATTTCCAAGAATCTCTTTTGGATTAGACCAACAATGATGTTTTAATATGGTCACAATTTGATGCTTACGGACGCTCTTAGTCCAAGCATTGTGAACGCTCTTAGTTCACACGAACACTCTTAGTTCGTTTAATTATGAACACTCTTAGTTCATACGAACACTCTTAGTTCGTTAAGCGTGAATCCCCACAATTCCGCTTTGTTAAGTACTCAAAATCATTTGGCAACATATATTCCAATATTATACAGAAAATAAAAAGAATTTAAATACAAGAAAGCAGGAACCTTAATTATAAAAACTTACGTGATTGTTCTTGACTTGAAACACGCGCGTGTTGATGCAGGCGTGTAGTTGGAATCTGGTCGGAAATTGGCAGTTGGTGGCTGCCCTTCCCCCTTTTTTTCTTCTTCCCTTTTTTTTTTCGGGCCCAGCCCTTCTCTTCCCCTTTTTTTTCTTTTTTTTTTGTTTTCTTTCCGGGCCCAGCCCTTCTCTTCCTTTTTTTTTTTTTTTTTTTTTTTTCGGGGCCGGGTCCCTCTCCTTTTTTTTTTTTTTTTTTTTTTTTCGGTCTTCTTCGGTCTTCTTCTTCTTCTTTCCTCTGTTCTTCTTCTTCTTCTTTCGGTGCTGCGCGGGTGTGCAGGCAAGGGGGCTGCAGGAAGGCGCGCGGCAGGAAGGATGCAGCAGCTGTGGCTGGGCAGGGCCGAGTGGGCAGGGCCGAGTTGGTCGCTGCGGCCTGCGGGCTGGTGTGCAGCGCGGGCTGCGAGCTGGTGTGCAGCGCGGGCTGCAGTGGAGGCGGGGCAGGAGGCAGCAGGTGTTGCAGGTGAGCTGGGCAACGCTGGCTTGCAAGTAGGCCGGTGGGCTGGTGAGCAGCAAGGGCAGCAGAAGGCTGCAGTGGCTTGCGGCAGGAGGGCTGCAGCAGGGAGGTAGTTTTTGGCTCGGGTTAGGGGCTGCAGAAATTTTAGGTTTTTTTTCTTTTGTGCTAGGGTTAGAACTCGTGCTGATAACGTGTTGTAGGAGAATAGAATTGTGTTTATTATTGATAATAGGAGCCCTTTATATAGGGAGTTTACAGAGTACACAAAAGGTAACAGAATCGGAATACAATTAGTATACCTAAGGTACTTTCCTATTACAACTCTAAACCCTAGTTTGTAGAGGCACACATTATGTCGATATCCTTCAACAATACCTTCCCCGAAATCAATTACAGCTGTAAATGGACACAGAAAGTCATACCTTCCCCGCCGGCCGGGACTAAACTGTCTAACGGAGCTGCGGGAGACGGCTTACTCTGAGGACTTGCTATTTGTAATAATAGTGGGCTAATTACATTTTACACCCTCCAAGTGAATTTTTCACATTAAGAAATAAGAACCCTTTATTTTTATTCTATAACCAAAATTTTAGTCCGATTACAAGATTTGATACATAATTTGAGTGAGGGAAATTTAGTTACAATTTTTAAGTCATGAGGGAGGGAAATTTGCTCAAGAGCATTGATGCTCTATATATTTGGATCGTTCATTATTTTGATTTTCTCATCAACCATCCGATTGAGAAAGCATGATGTTTTCGAGTACGGACACCACACTTTCAAATGGTCTCATATTGGTTGCACGTGTATGCCAAGTTTTCCCACTTTTGCTCACTCATAACAGAATTTCAAAACCAAAATCTACACATCAAACATACAAAACCCTTCCGACTTTATTGAAAAATTAGTAACATAATCAATATTTTACCAAAATTACTCATATCATAGATGAGAGAAAAATGATGTAGCCTCCATTCTCAGACCGTATTTTTATTGCGTCTCAACTATATCAATTGTATTTGAACTGTAATCATAGCCGGGGATGTCATCACTGTTACCATCACTGCTACATACTCCAACACTAAATTTATCCGGCTTGAAAGGGAGAAACCATATCCTTGATCATCTTGATTATGTCTGCACCTTTACTCTTAGATAGGATAGTAATGGATGAATCTATCAAACATTTTATACCCTTCCCTACGTTTATATTCTTGAGGTGAGTGACCTGCTCCCTACAAAATTTATGGAAGAAAAAAATACGTACATATTTTAAAACAAGAACTTAAAAACACCAAAAGTGATTTCTTATTGCCATGACTTGGGTAGGAAGCTAGGTGGTACCTTTAGGGTTGCATATGTCAAGCGGTATCCATTTTCTGAATACTTGATGGTGTACCTGCATAAACACATATAGGATCGATTACATAAGTTTCAAACTAGCAACTGAAACAGAGACAAAAAATGCAGAAAAGAAACTCACCCAGCAATTTGACCATCAACTAGCCATGGTCTCCAATCATTAACAATAGTCAAACCCAACTTTTTTATCCATGCTTCTGTGCCGGTGTTCGGAATTATAAGGTCATGATCACCACTGCAGGAGAAGAAGTAATCTACTGGTTTAGCAACATAGTGCACAGAAACTGTATGTATGAAGAACAAATTAATTAGCTAGCTTACAAAAAGTACGAGTAGTTACTTGAATATCAGCACTTGTAATCCCTTGGTACTGAGATTTTGATGATATTCGAGGACACTTGCCACATCATATGTGTAATCTAAGCTCTTATTGCATCGCTTCCAATCAAATACTGTTCCCTGATCATGTTTACAAATACTTATCAGCAAGAGAGTGACTATGGCATGTTGAGTATATTAGACTATATCTCAGGTTTAGAAGTGGTACGTACATTTCTGATATTAAGTGCTGCTCGAACTTCATCACTGTTCGCCCAAACATAAGATAAAGAATAGCTGAAGGTCTGCAATGAAGGATGTTTTGGGGAGAAATAAAGATCAGGACAAATTATAGGTCCAAACATAGTACACATTGTAGATAGAGGAGATAAATTACATGACAGAACTCAGGATTCTGTAGAGGTGACCGGAGGTAGTCTTCAGGGTATTCATTTTCCTGCATAGATCTACGAGCTGGTTCTTCATCGTTTATTGGCGAAGCCCATGTGCACTTTGGCTCCAGAATATTGTTTTTGTTTATGTCTTTAATTTGCTGCAAGTTCATGGAATTAAACATCTTTGTGCTGAATATCCAAGTAACTTTTAGATAACTTAATGTGTGTGACGAAAAAAATTAAATGTCTCACCCTTGCAATCAATTGAAGGTCCTCATAACATTCTGGTTGATCTGTGGTTACTCCATAGAAACTTGCATTACAGCTTTCTAAAGCAGACTGCAAATATATAATGCGTCATGTGTTTACTAGAAGATATATCAGTCGAATTGCATAGAGATCCGTAATACAAATTTACCAAATGCACACAACAACAAAAATGGCTTAGATTTGTAGCAAATTGAAGTCACAGAACAGACAATGAATCACATGGAGAAACAGAGTGCCCTGTTTCACATTGACAAAAGCCAAACACTTTCCTAAGATGATAGAACATAGTAGAAAATGGAATGAGGTCTCACATGATAAAGGTCATCTGATATAAGTCCCATCCGGTGAGCATAAATATATTTTGAATTCTCATTGATGGTTGCATCTGTACGTGGACACCCTAAAAGATAGCCCTGAAAGCAATTCAAAGGACAATACTCTTAACTTGTACATAACCAAAAGGTTGAAAAGAAAATCATGATGCGTCAATGTATGAAATGAAATATAGTAGTCAGTTTACCTTGAGATTGAGGCGTGGTGATGCTCCAGCATCATTACCTGAAACAATTAGTCACTTTAAATCCAAGATCTCAATCAATGTTTTGATTAATCTGATCTGAATGTTAAATGTTTAGTAAGTTAGTACCATCTATTATATGTTTAACAACAATGGTTCCCGATACTCCTGCATATGAATCAGCTCCAACAAATAATTGAAGCTTGGAATATTGCGGGTGCTCATTCAACCACTGCATTACAACCAATAGAAACCACATGATGAATGACATTGTCTGCATTCTTCTTTAATTTTAGGATCATAAATGTATGGTTTACGTGCATATGAAGTATTACCGCTGTCAAAAAGCCGTAAACCTGCTCTGCTGTTTTTGTATCGGAGGTAGCATATTCTGATGCATCAGTGGCATAGGAGAAACCAGTGCCAACAGGTGCATCCACAAACAATATGCTTGCAGTCTGGAAAAGTGCCACAACACATCAATTCTCTAACAAAACTAAGATGAATACACAGAAGCTTAAAGAATGTGGAAAGATACTGACCCTTGTCCATGAATATGGGTAGTGATAAGTTTTCGGTATACCTCCTTCATAATCTGTAAGATTGAAATCCAAAGGACCTGTACAAAATATAAACCAGGAGTCATTTTTTTTTGTTTTCTTTTTTCTGCCTCAGTAATTACAGTTACCCATATTCTATTTTAATTTTAATCATTAGAGTGAAAAAGACAGTACCATTTTCGTAAATGAGGCCATTGAAAGCAGAACAACCAGGGCCACCACTGTACCAAAGCAACAAAGGGTCCACTTTGGGGTCTCCTTCCGACTCAACGAAGTAGTAAAACATCTCTGATCCTTTAACAGTCGTATACCTTCCAAAGGTAAATGTAATTGTAAGATGAGAGGATGAGTAATTATATAGCTAAATGCAAGCAATCCTAGAAACTAAATCTTATGAATCCAAAGAAACCCATATTACAAATTTACACATACGTACCCAGTGTAGAGGTTGAAAGGAAGTTCACCATCGAATCCCGGAAGAGACTTGACCAATGTGCCACAGTGAACTGCATTTGCTGAGAATATCAGTAGAAGAAGCAAATGCAGACAAACCCAGTTCATGGTTTTGTTGTTTGAACTAAATGCCATTGGTAGACAATGAAAGCTAGTTGCTAATTAAGTTTTGGTTGTTATATATCTAAAGAAACCACACTGATTTAGTGACTGAAAAATGGTAACGGTAGTAGACTGGAACTGCTGTTGTAACTGGAAATGGCTTTGAAATTCGGTTGGTTATCGATCTAGGGAGGCACCGAGTCAACTAAATTACACTATTCAAATAACTTAATGTTTACCGTGGACTATTATGCTCGTGATTCGTAAATCATGCAGAGCATGAGTTCTCTCTCCCTATTTACTTTTTGATCTCCTAAAGCAATTTTTTTTCCTTTTCTTCAATTGCTGGCACCTATCTTTTGTTGGAGAGAGAGATTCTAGATCGAGAATATATAATTTATAAGTGAGTGATCGCTCTCTCAATTGCCCACAAGTTTTTTGAGTTAAAACTCAATACTTAATAATAAGTAATTAGGTGAAGACAATATCAGTATAATAGTAGTACGTGAATCATGGACTAAGCTAGTTGTTGTTTAACATGTATCAAAACAGTATCTCTCTAATCACATCATTAGAGTGTATCAAAACAGATCTCTCTAATCACATCATTAAAGTTTTAGGCAACAAAAAAATAAAAATAAAAAATTAGTTTTAGCTCGAACCTGCAGCCCAATGTCCGCCATAACTATTAATTAACTAATGTATATGACTGTGGCTTCACGGCTATGTCAGCCAAACATAGGCGGTTAATTTTTTTCTTCTTTTTCTGTTGCACTTAGGAACCGAAAGTCCTTCGTCCTCTGCAAGTGGCTCTTCTTGCTGCAAATATAAAAGAGCCCGATATTTTCTCCTTCCTGAATAGGGAAAAGAACAGAACTGCTCTCTACTCCAATTTTTCCTTCAATTTTGGGTGAAAGGTAAATATGAATTTGGGTGTTGCGGAATTTGAATAGGATTCATGAGATTTTGCTGAATTTCGGTATTGCATGCAGTTGATGAAGAATCCAACACGTTCTCTTCGGGAATTTTGTCTCCATCCAAGTGAAGACAATATCAGTATAATAATGAATCATGGACTACGCTAGTTGCTGTTTAACATGTATCAAAATAGAGATCATTAGAGTTGTAGGCAACAAAAAAACATTCATTTGCATTCTTTACGGTTTGTGAACTATGCTCAATTCAAAATAGAGAATTGAGTTTTCGAGAAGGTGTCAAGGTCCGGGGTTATGGTCTACAATGTGATGTGGAGGTTTTCCTTTACCAGAACTTTAACCTGCTTGTTACCTTACCTCTTGCGCATATTACATTACTACCCTCAGGTTATCACAGTAAGGACACTCTTTTTACTGATAACGTTGGCTATCTCGACAATTACATTATTGACCTTGCAATTCAAATCCTGTGGATAGGAATCAGCCACGCGTGCCTAGCCCACAGGTGGGGCGCATTCCAGCCGCTCCCATTTTCTAGTACTATATATAAAGCGTCAGGTCAGTTCACTGTCACACTGTTCATATCAGATGAGAAAAGTCAATTTTGCCCTTGCTGTTCTGGTAGAATATCTTACGCACAATGTTTTCATAAGAGGAGGAAAAGTCGATTTTGCCCTTACCAGTCGGGTAGAATATCAAGCTGATGTAAAAGTGGTTTCGTCTTGCTGGATTGAAATCGAAAAGACAGAGCTTTCTGGGTTATTTATTTTCGCATATAACCCAGAAACTGGAAAGTGAGATTTGGGAGCAAGCTTATTCGTGCCAAAGATTGTGAAGTGAACGACGGAGATTGAGGGGGAAAGAAAAAGCTTGGTGGGTTATTTGTGGACGGCGGAAGAGGGAGGAGTTTTTGGATATTGAGTTGTGATTGGTTTTGTTTACAGTGAGAAAATCAGTGTTTTGGATTGTTTTGATAGTTGTTTTGGATATTTAGAATAAGGATTCGTCAATTGTAGTATTGGGATAGGTCTGATTTCTCATTGTTTTTGGGTAGCTCTGATTGTTCCTGTCTCTGATTTGTTGATACAATATAGAAATGACTAACACCCAATTTCAATATATAAATGGCAAGTTCTTCTTATGTTTCTGTTTTTTCTGCATGTTATGATATTATGGAGAAAGATAAGAGGAAATATAGGAACAGTTGATGCTTTTCTGATGCACTTCATAGTAGAAACAGAATGAATTTTACAGTTGATGAGCTGCTAAAGGTTGCAAGAAAGGCCATCAGACAAGTTAAACATGTAATTGGTGAAGATTAGAACGAATTGTGTAAGTAGGAATTAAACCGGGTAGATGTGTGAACTGTCAAAATTAGTAACTTTATTTTAGTAACAAGTAACAACCAAAAAATTGAAATGTTCTTTCTGTTTGGAAATGACAAGAACAGTATGTTGGGTTATTCAGTTGAGAGTGAGAGAATAGAGAAGATATTGATTAGTGTTTAGCACTTGTTTCTGGTGGCTTTCTCCGGATACCTCACACAGAATGCTGTACCGTCTGAGGTACCGATCCAACTCCTAAATCCTGTATCAAGAACACGACGTTAGAGGGGTAAACTGTACTGGACGGTTTACACCTCTCCGATGCCTGAGTGAGGAACTAATAGATGTATATCAAGTAAATAGTGGACAAAGGAGTTATTACCTCTCCAAGGTGGTTGTGCTTAATGTCTTTATATTCGAGCATAGGAAGGGAATCTCCCCTATCCTCGATGTGGGACACAGGTTCTTCTGGTGCCATATCAGCCCTCTTGTTGTGTATAGATGGGTTGTGCTGGCCTTGCCCCGGGCCCTGGGTGCCCGGGGTGGCATCTCATGTGAGGCCCACCATGGTGGGTCGTGAACCCGGCCCATGGCGTAGTACCTGGGAGTACCGATGGGGCTCAGCCGCTAGTGCTAAACTTAGTTGAGATTCCCCAGTATGTACAGTACTAATCCTGGAATACAAAGTTGTACAAAAAACAAATAGAACAGGTTTCATTTCTCCATTCACATACGCTCAGTAATTTTTATCGTCTTTTAATCCTACTACGACCAATTGTTTTTCATAATCGGTGTTTCTTTCTTTTCGCATTATGTCCAGTACTTTACTTGAAACATTTTGTCTCATTACATCTTCTACTTTGCTCTCTGTTCTCAAGCATTTACAGACCTACACAAATTGCCTTAAATGTTTGTTCGCACAAATACTATATTGTTAACACTTTATATTATATATTTCAACTGTATTATCAAATCAAATTTTATTGAACGGATTGCTAACACTTTATATTATGCAGAGCAGCCCCTACAATGGAACTCTATTCATCAATCCAGCCACGCATCTTTCTCCTGCCCTGCTTTCGCTCACTCTTAATATACGAAAATTTGAATAGCAATTGGAGTGAATTTGTGTGTGCATGTGATAAATCTAAACTTCTGCCAAAGGATATAAACTCTTTACGAATTCTCAGGCAGATTAGGAAGAGGAATAATGATTTATATGGATGCATGTTAAAGTTAACAACACGATTTAGTCATGTATTAGAGTTTCTGATTGAAATTGTTTATTGGTGACAATGTTTTCATCTTTTATGTTATCAGAGAAACTTTAGCTGGTATAATATACAAACATCTTCTCTACCTCAAGCAACACTTCTTCTTCATTTCATCCATAATATCGAACCCCGCGGCAATGCGCGGGCAGTATAATTTATAAGTGGCGACTCCCAATTGCATCGAGGTAACTTAAGTTAAATGCTTGCCTTCTCATAGGGTCCTTGATTGGGGGCCATGTTCACAAAATTTTTGACCATATGGCATCATGAGGATTTCATGTGACTGCTAAGGTAAAGTTGGTGCCGGCGATTTGGTCTTTTGGCCAAAATAGGCCACGAGACCGTAGATTTTTCCGTTTACGATTTGGCTAGATCCGACCTGGTCATTTCTGTCATTTGCTTGATTTTCACTGGGGTTCGGGACGCGTATCAGTCGGATGAACCGACATCGAAACAATGTTGTGGGTTGCCAATATTCTTGTTGATCGATATCGGAAAAATGCATCCTGTTACGGCCTACATTATTTCTCTTCATTGTTCAATCTTGAGTTTTCCGAGATTTTCAAAATCAATTTCTACAAACAAAATAGGACTTGCAGTTTTATTAGAAATTCAATAACATGTCTTTTTCAAATTTTACATTGATGCTAATATATAACGAATGAGAGAAAACTGATTATCCGCTCTCAAAGGAAGAAACCGTCCTCGATCATCTTGATGTTCTCTGCATCTTCTTCTAGCTAGATGGGATAGTAATGGATGAACCTGTCGAACATGTCATAACCTTCTCTACGCTTGTATTCTTGAGGTGAGTGACCTGCCCCCTAAGAAATCAATTGAAAACAACAAAAATTTTAAAATAAAATTTAAAAGAAGAAAAAGTTTATATTGCCATTAACTTGGGCAGCAAGGTTACCTTTAAGGTTGCATATGTCAAGCGGTATCCATTTTCTGAATACTTGATGGTGTATCTGCATAAATACATAACATCAACAACAGAATTTGCAAATTACTGAAATACAAAGAAAAAAAACAGAAGAAAGAACTCACCCTGCAATCTGACCATCAACTAGCCATGGTCTCCAGTCATTAACAACAGTCAAACCCAATTTTTTTATCCACTCTTCCGTGCCGGTGTTCGGAATTGTCAGGTCATGATCACCACTGCAGGAGAAGAAGTAAATCTACTGGTTAAGAAAATATAGTACGTACATTTAATAAAAACCTCAGCAGGAACAAGCTAGTGTAGGTAATTACTTGAATATCAGAACTTGTAAACCCTTGGTACTGAGATTTTTATGATATTCTAGGACACTGGACACATCATATGTGTAATCCAAGCTCTTGTTGCATCTCTTCCAATCAAATACTGTTCCCTGATCATATTTACAAAAACTTATCAGCAAGAAAGTAACCAAGGCATGTTAAGTATATTAAAACTATCTCAGGTTTAGAGGTGGTACATTTCTGATATTAAGTGCCGCTCGTACATCATCATCGTTTGCCCATACGTAGGATAGCGCATAGTTAAAGTTCTGCAAGGAGGGAATTTGTAGTGAAAACTAAGATCTGGACAAGTTTTCAGGTCCAAATGTAGCAGCTATTATAGATAGAGGGAATACTTACGTGACAGAATTCAGGATTTTTTAGAGGTGACCGGAGGAAGTCTTCGGGGTATTCGTATTCCTGCATAGATCTACGAGCTGAATCTCCATCGGGTACTGGTGAAGCCCATGTGCATTTTGGCTCCAGAATATGGTTTTTGTTTATGTCTTTAATTTGCTGCAAGTTCATGAAATTACTGATGTAGTGTTGAATTTCCAAAAAGTCTATAGGGAACTTAGATGACATATTATAAAAGGAACTGAGTTTCTCCCACCCTTGCAATCAATTGAACATCCTCGTAACATTCTGGTTCATCAACAGTTGCTCCATAGAAATCTGAATTACAGCTGTTTTTAGCCGACTGCAAAATATATAACACCATCAATTGGAGTTTAATTACATGAAAATCTACCGATTCAACTATGCGTGAATGACTGATAACCGTTGTTTGAAGTTGGCTCCACAAAATTGTCCACCAAACCCACAAATGAAAATTTTAAAATAATAATTAAAGTCAGGCACACTTGCAATTAGGGAACATATAATAGACAATGAATCACATTGCAAAACAGAGTGCCCTGTTTCATTTTTTCAATATATGAAATTAAGCCAAATATTCTAGATTGCAAATTTGCAAGAACATTATAGAAGAAAATGGAATGAGGTCTCTCACATGATAGAGTTCATCTGATATAAGTGCCATCCGGTGAGAATAGGAGTACTTAGAATTCTCATTGATAGTTGCATCTGTTTTTGGACACCCTAGAATATAGCCCTGAAAACATGTCAGAGAACAATTCTCAAAATTTAACCAAAAAGTTGGGAAGACTAGCATGATGCCTCAATGTAAGAATGAATTGTTTTAGTCAATTAACCTTGAGATTCAGGCGTGGCTTGAATCCAGCATCATTACCTGAAACATTTTAGCCAGTTCAGTTCCAAATTTTATGAGTCATTTTCAAAAGGGTTTTCATAACAATGGAGAGTGCTCCATGTAGTCCATTCATACCAGCCATTATATGTTCAACAACAATGGTTCCCGATATGCCTGAATACGAATCAGCCCCAACAAACAACTGAACCTTGAGGTATTGCGGGTGCTCATTCAACCACTGCATTACAACCCAAATTAAGAAACTAAATGACGAATGAGAATGTATGTCTGCATTATTCTTTGTAGGAACATAAATGTGTGGTTTTCTTGCATACGAAGCATTACCGTTCTCAAGAACTGGTAAACCTGTGCTGCTGTTTTTGTATCGGAGGTAGCGTATTCTGATGCATCAGTTGCATAAGAGAAACCAGTGCCAACAGGTGCATCCACAAACAATAGGCTTGCAGTCTGGAGAATTGTCATAAAATATCAATGTATGACAAAACTAAGACTTATATAATAGAACTTTATCGAGCATGGGGCTGAGCCTCCTAGCTAGGCTAGGTTCAAAACCGGTTCAAAATCAGAAAAATAAATAAATAAATAAATAAAAAACAACAACAACAACAACAACCTTAAGGAATGTGGGAAAATATATACTTACCCTTGACCATGAGTATGGATAGTAAAATGTTTTTGGTACACCGCCTTCATAATCTGTGTCGTTGAAAGCCAAGGGACCTATAGAAGATATAATCTAGGGGTCAATCTTATTCTTTTTTCTTGTTCTTCAGCAATTGCAGTTACCCATTTATGTGTGAAATTTGCCCATTAGAATGAAGAAAAGTACCGTACCGTTTTCGTAAATGAGACCATTGAAAGCTGAACAACCAGGGCCTCCACTGTACCACAGCAACAAAGGGTCTTCTTTGGGGGTTCCTTCTGACTCAATGAAGTAGTAAAACATCTCTGAGCCATTAACAGTCGTATACCTTCCAAAGGCAAATGCCGATGTAAGATGAGAACATAAGTTAATAGCTAGCTAAACGCAATTGAAATCCAAGAACATGGCACAAATTTACACATACCCAGTGTAGAGCTTGAAAGGAAGTTCACCATCGAACCCGGGAATAGACTTGACCAGTGTGCCACAGTAAACTGCATTGGCCGAGAAAATAAGTAGCAGAAGCAAATGCAAACAAACCCAGTTCATGGTTTTGTTGCAAGAACCAAATACCATTGTTAGACAATGTAAAGCTATTTGCATGCAAGTTTTGGTCGTTATATATCTCAAGAAACGGCGCTCGTTAAGTGGCAGAGAAAGTTGTAACAGTGGTTTAGAAATGCTGTTGAGACTGGAAATGGGGGATTTGATTGATTTTTATTGGTTGAAAGGCATTTATTCCTAATTCATTTTCAGCTAATAAAAAATCGTACCTGCCATTCAGAATTTGGTGGATTAGGCACAACCATATGTCCAACTCGATGACTTGATTGGGAAAGATGTACAAACATTCTCAAGCACTAGCCGTTTTCCTCGTGGAAGTAACGGCTTTCCAACATAGCAACAATTGTTAACAATGAATTACAACCTTCTCCATTACGAACTTCAATTAGGTTCGAATATATTATTTGCAATGTGATTCTAGATGCAATTATGCTCGTCTTACCGTTTTTGAAATTGTTTGTCACAGACATGTTAACAAACTATGGTACTACTTTTCGTGACTTGGCTTAGTGGGATTTGATTCCTCCCTTCATATTTTCTTCTTGTAAGAGTGACTTTCAGATTTTTCTCATCATTTCTGCCGCTTTATTTCATATAAGTTTTATATTTTTTAGAACTTTTGACTTGTTCATTCGCTTAATTAATTATTTTTTTAATTAACAACGTTTATATGAAAGAACCTCGTCATTCTCTATGCTTTCTTCTTTGAAACAATGTATTCTTGTATATGACAGTGTAATTTCGATATAAATATATCAGATCCATAGATCACACCAGTCCTCTAGTGGATAGTTCTTTGATCAATTTATTAATGCTATTGTTTCAGGAAAATTAATTGTATATAGTGAAATAATTAACAAGAAGATAATATTATTATTCACAAAATTGTAAATAAATAGAAATTATTGAATGCAATGACGGTTTAAATATTAATCAATATATTATCTTCGTGTCAAAGATGACAAGAGAATGTTTATGAAATTATAATACAACATTGGAACGATCGCCGGAGCAATATTTTTAAGAATCTTTCCTTTCTTTTATCATCTTCGATCGAGGTGCTACACCTAATCTTATTTCTATCATTAAGTGGCACCCCCCTACCAGCCATCATGTGAAGAGTAACTTTGACGGATTTGTCCATAACAATTAATGATGCTGTTTCTGATTTTGTCATAAGTGATTCCAATGGTACGGTTTTCCTCTTCTTGCTGGCTCAAGAAATCTTGGTTACAACTTACAACAATATTGTTCTATCTAAAGCTCTTGCATTGCGAGAGCCGAGAAGGTCTCCAGAAAGCCTTAGAAAATGGTTTCAAGAAAGTCCAGTTGAAGGTGTGGGGCTTGTGACATCCCTTGGCAGATAAAGAAAATAGTGAAAGACATCAAAGGCTTTGTGTCAACTTTGTTTCAAAGCTATTGCCTCATTTTTTAAACCTATCTCCTTCAGGCACATCTTGTGTGAAGTTAAATTTTCTTATTTATTTATTTATTTTTATTTAAAAAAAAAAAGGTTGCTCTAATCTGATAATGGCTGAGGCAGACTTTTATAATTAATTAAGATCTAGGACCAGTAGCTACTACTTACTAGTCGTGCATGCATGTCAAACATTATCCATATCCTTAAGAATACCTGCGCAGATGATCCAGCACGTTTGGAATGTGCAATTAAATACGTACTGAAGGCTGCTGGATCACTTAACCCATATCATCATTCTTGTCCCAGAAGTTTAGGCTCAACCAGAAATCCTAGCGGTAAGATCTAACTTGTTTTAATTCGATTCTTTCTGGCCCTTCATCTTCTTCAAGGGCCGCAATTAGAAATTTTGAGGGGAGGCTTGCCAGACATGACTTAATCAGAGGCGGAACGTCATTGGGGTCAGAGATGGCCCGGGCCTCCCCCAAGACATATTATAATCTGATGTGGCCATGTATATTTGGCTGGAGTTTATTGGAAAATTGAAAAATAATTATGTTGTGGCCCCTCCATGTTCCAAATTACTCTATTTTATATGCTTTGTGAAAGGAAAATACTAATAAATTCCTTGATGTATGAGATTTCAACCTATTAGTTAGTGCTTTCGAGAAGGAAAAATGCATGTTAAGGAATCAAATTTAAATTGAAAACATTAATACATGCTTTAATATCTACACTCTTAATGAAAAGAATAAATATATTTTATGTATTTTTTATAAATCATTATTTATTATTTTTTTGGCCACTCCAGAAATAATTTTCTAGTTCCGCCACTGGACTTAATGAGCATACATTCTTTTTTGAGAGAATAAATTTTAAGGGAAATGATGGAAATGTCATTTTAGAGAGTGAAATGATAATAAGGTCACATAGTTTTCCACTTGATAAAAATGTCCACTGTGAATTGTTATTAATATTAGTTTAGTCCTTATGAATAATGAGGTCATGTTACAAAAGGTCAGTTTTTAATTTTTATCATTCCGATTCTGCCCCTACAGTAATAAACCTTTATAACCTTCCATTTCAAAATCTGCGAGCTCAAATTTTCTCTCTCCTTTGATCAAAAACCTTCCGATTCGATCGATTTGTTCGGAGATCTCTTTCCGAGATTCTTTCTTCTCCGCCCTCTCCGTCGGAAGCTTCCGATTTAGTTTTGTGCCTCTGCGACGATCTGAAATCTCAGTTTTGAGTGGTTTTGGAGCTTCCGTGGCTCTTCTCTTTTTCTGGATCTTTGGCTTCGTCAGTGTTCGTCTTGATCACATTATTGTGTTCTTCTTCTTCGTCGACTCAGTGCTTAGTTAGAGTCTCTGTATTTCTTCCTCTCTCTGGTTTTCTCTGATTTGATCTGTAAGCCTTCTCTCTGTGAATTTGTTTGTTTTGGATTTTGCAGTGTTTTTTTGTTGTTTGTGTTAAATTGTTGAATTGTTCGTTTTGGATTACTTTGTTCTTCTCCTTCGTCGACTCAATTCTATGTTGAATTGTTGATGATGTTTTGTGCTATTGTGGTACTATATTTGTTCTATACTGTGTTTTTTTATCAGTGACATGGCCAGTTACATTTTTAATACTGCTGTTTTGTTTAGGCTTTAACAGTTACTTTGGCAGTGACTTGTTTGTGTTGATTCTGTTGATTTTCTTAGTAATGACATGAATAGTGATTTTGTTTTATTCTTGTGCAGTTGTTATGGATACTAGCTATGTTGTCAAGTTTATTTATTCTGGTGAAGCAGCGACAGTTCCATTGTTGCATAATTGGTCGTTTGTTGACCTATGCAATTCAATACGCTCTCGTTTTCCGGATTTGATTCAAGGAAATTTCATGTTGAGGTACATTATTCCTCCGGATTCTAGTTCATGTTTTCTAGAGAGTGAACTTGATATGAGAATGATTTTTAGGAATTTGGTTCGTTACAATTCTGATTTCATTGAAGTGTTTGTGACTGATTTGCCTTCTATTAGTGAAAGCGTGGTGAGTAATACAGTGTGTGAGGATTCTAGTACCATGCTTGAGGAGAATGATTATTTGGGGTGTTAGAGTGTTATAGGGCAGAGGCACCGAAGAGTTATATGACGAAAGGTTGGGAGAGTTATATTCATTCTGAAGGCCAAAAGTTTGAGGGTGGGGTTTTTGAGTTTAGAGATAAGCTGCGTAAGTATGCCATAGAAATTGGTTTTTCATATGAGTTTGTTAGAAATGACAAGGTTCGTGTTATTGCTCAGTGTTCTAAGAAACATTCTTAGGGCTGCAATTGGCTTGTGAAGGCTTATTTATGCAGGGTTAATGGTTTCTTTATGATTAAAAGGTTGGTTAATGTTCACACTTGTCATGGTGTGATTCGTTTGCAGAAGAGTAAGATGATGGGATCCAAGGTTGTCAAGTCTATTGTGCTTGATAAGATTCGTGCGAATCTAAACAAAAAGCCAATTGATATAGCTGATGAGATCAAGAGTGATTATGGTTTGGATGTTCCTTATCATACAGTTTGGTATGGTACGGAGTTGGCAAAAACAGCCCTGCATGGTGATGAAGCTGAGTCTTATTCTCAGCTACTTTAGTTCAGTGAGTCTGGTATGAAGTCAAACCCCTACTCTAGGATAGTGGTTGAGTTTCATCGAGAAACACACAGGTTTTAGCTTATGTTTGTGACCTATGGTGCATGGATGAAGGGTTTCCAATTTTGTAGACCTATTCTTTTCATTGATGCTACATTCATTACCAACAAGTACAAGGGGCAAATTATTGCTGCATCGGCAAAGGATGCCAATCAAGGTTGAATCTCCTTCATTATTTCTAGTTTTTTATTTTTCTTGCTACTGACATTGTCAGTTACATGTTCATTGACAGTTACATGTCCAATGACTTAAATGTTCTGCGATTTGAATGACATGTCTCTGGCCATGTCACTGTTAAGTAATATGCAGTTATGTCAGCGACATGGTCAGTGACATTAACAGTTACATGATAGTGACATCATTTTGTTTTTCTGTTCAGGCTTGTATCCAGTTGCTTATGCTATTGTCGATTCTGAAAATGAGAGTAATTGGAGATTTTTTCTTGAGGTTTTGGCTGAATAGTTTGCAAAACACCCTATGAGGAGGGTGACGTTCATTTCTAATCGTCATGTTGGCCTTGTTAGTGCTTTCCCTAGGGTGTTTCCCAATAATCCACATGGGTTTTGTTTTAGACATCTGATGGCTAACCTTTCTGACAAATTTCCAGCTGGTTCTTACCTTAAGGATCAGATTCCTTACTTGTTTATGTGTTGTGCTTATTCTCGCACACCGGAGATGTATGAGTTCAACATGGAAATCTTGTGGAGTGAAGGTGGCGACATAGTTGCTCAATTTCTGGAGGATCTTCCGAAGGAGAACTGGTGTATGGCGTACTTTAACGGCGAAAGATTTGGTGAAATGACAAATAACTTGGCTGAGTCTTTCAATAATTGGGTGTTGCCTTTGAAGAGTCTACCTATTCTTGATATTAATGATGGGATTAGAGTGAAGTCCATGGCTTCAATTGCTGCTCGGAAGCAGGATGCTCAAGAATGGTTCTCTGAGTTGTGCCCGGTGATTGAAAAGAAGCTGAAGGAGAATTTGGAAGTCGGAAGGCATTGGAGAGTGAGCAGGTCTGATACCTATGTGTATGAAGTTCACTGCCATAAGTACAATAGCATGGTAAATTTGGAAACTCACTTTTGTTCGTGTGGAGAATGGCAGCTGTATGGCTTCCCATGTTCCCATGCCCTTGTAGTGATCCAACAACATGGTTCTTCCCCGTATTTGTATGTCAATGAGCTGTACAAGGTGGAGAAATATCGAGAAACTTATTCTTTCCCAATTAATCCTCTTCCCTCTATTTCGAAGCAAGTGCATGATTTTGGTAGAGATGCGGTGATATTGCAGCCTCATTTGACTAGAAGACCACCGGGAAGGCCTAGAAAGAAGAGGTTCAGGAAAAGGAGCGAGCAAACCAGGGTGATCAAGTGTGGGAGGTGCGGAAAATGTGATGGTCACAACAGAAAGAGTTGTACAGCTCCGATATAGGTTCTATTCTGCTTACATGCCTTTAAAAGTGACATGGCAAGTGACATAGCAAGTGACTCCAATACAGTTTGAAGTTTTGTTTTGATTTTCAATAAATGATAAGAAGTGCTTACTCATTGGAATTTTTTTTTACTATGAGACAGTGTATCTGCTTTCTTCTTTTATAAATTCTTCAGTATTCTGTGTCCTACAGGTTTTTAATAGTTACATGTACAGTGACATAACCATTTTCTTTAGATTTACATTGACTTGTCCATTGACATTAGTTTTTAGTTATCTTGGCAGTTTCTTGTTCAATGACTTGTAGTTTGATCACTGCTTATAGATTTGGTTATTGGCAGCGAAACGCTGCCGTTGCGGTGCAGCGGCACGCTGCAAATGTTAATGAAAAATAAAAAAAATTAGCTGTAAAAAATTTGTTTGGTTTTTGCGGTGCAGCGGCACGCTGCAAATATTAATGACAATTAAAAAATGAAGTATCTACACCAACTTTGGTTTGTTAATTGGTAGCGGAACGCTGCCGTTGCGTTGCAGCGGCACACTGCAAACTGAAATAGAAACATGGACAGTGACTTGGCCAGCGACTTTACTTGGCCAGTTACTTTGTCAATTACATGGACAGTGACTTGGCCAATGACTTCACATGGCCAGTGAATTCGCCATATACATGGACAGTGACTTGACCAGTTACTTTGTCAGTTACATGGACAGTGAGTTCACATGGCCAGTGACTTCGCCATATACATGGACAGTGACTTGGGTCTGGACAGTGACTTGTCCTATGAATTCAGAAGATGCATTAATCTTGAATAAAAAGATCCATACAAGTCATAGTCTGAACTAAACAACAAATTTCTGAATTTCTGAAGTAAACAAACAAATATCTAAAATTCTTAATTTGCTGAGTTCCAGCTCTGCTTATGTTCAGCAAATTTTTTTAATATTTGAGTTTTGAATTTCATCATCTGAGCTTTGGTGACTTTGTTTGGCATCTTCTCCTCTTTTGCCATTTTGTCCATGTAATACATTACAAAAGCTCCGCAATCTAATCTGTTGTCAATTAAAAAGTTTCATGTTAATGATTTTGACCAACTTAGTAACAGTAAAGTTATCATTTTAAATTTTTGAATATAGACTTACGATCCTTCGTCTTGTTGGGGGCAGATTCTGGCATGGTTCAAAGGGATCCTTCCACCGTCATAATTTTCCTTTATCCACCTTATTGTTCTTATCTCATCATTGCTCAAAATACTTTCAACCATATTTAATTTTGTGTGAGTGTTTTGACTCTTGTCAAATTTCATTCGGCAGCCTTGCTGCAGCATATCATCTGCTTGATCTTTTACTGCTCTCATCCACAGCTCGACCATTTCAACCTGTATTTTTTAACAGATTAGTGAGTGATAGTTACATGGTCAGATACATGGTCAGTAAGAAGTTTCTTACCAATTTTTTTATGCTTTTAAAGCACTGCCCTGTTCCTGCTCTTCTTGGTTTCATTGAATCAAAATGCAGCCATTGCGGTATGTCCTTATCAAAGACCAATAGCGTGTGGTGAAATTCTTCATTATGGGTAATTGGGAAGAAAAGCATGCTGCATTTTCCCATGTTTTGGAACAGCGGCTCACACAAGTATTGATGGAGGTTTCTCACAGTTAAATGTATTGTCGAATACTATTTAAAAAAAGAAAGAAAGAAATACATAGAACGAGTTATAAATAAACAAAGAATGAGATATAAGGATTCAATTTTTATAGAAATTGCTCGTCATACTTACCCAACACATGGTATGCATAAAAGCAGATCTTCCCAAATTTTGTGAACTTTCGTTTTGTATTTCATCCTTCAATATTTCCCCATAGCAATCAATCCAGTTGTTTGCTATTGATTGATTGGTTATGAACATTTTGACATCTGCCCTTGTGATTTCGCTTCCAGCCTCTTTTCCCTCCCAGAATAATACGCTGCATAACATAGAACGGTGTTAGTCCAGTGACTTAGCTAGTTACTTTTCACTTGCCAATAATCTGGACAGTGACTTGGCCAGCAACATGGAAATTGAAAATGATCTGGACAGTGACTTGACCAGTGACTAGGCCAGCTACATGTCAATTGCCATGATCTGGACAGTGACTTGGCCAATGACTAGGCCATCTACATGTCAATTGAAAGTGATCTGGACAGTTACTTGACCAGTGACTTGGCCAGCTATATGGCAATTGAAAATTATCTGGACAGTGACTTGACCACTTACTATGCCAGCTACATGGCAATTGAAAATGATCTGGACAGTGACTTGGCCAGTGACTATGCCAGCTACATTGCAATTGAAGTCACTAGGTGGTGGGCTGTAAAATGAAATTTTACCTTTGTTCTGCCTTGTTCCAGTACTTCTCTAATTTGCTTTTATTTGGCATGTCAAGTAGGTTGTACAGTTGTAGCTTTTACCAATCTATGACTTCAATTTCGCTTTTTTCTGTTTCTTCGTCGTCATCCACTTGAATCGTCAAATCATGTATCACTTCCTTCTCTGGCTGCTGTTCAGCTGTCTGTCCTTTTTTCTTTTTCAGTGCTTTGATTCTGGTCATTTTCGCCCTCTGCCTTTGCTCTTTCACTTCGTCCCACCAAAAAATATTTTGCTTTTTTTGTATTGTCTCGTTTCTTTTTGTCCTAACCACATAACAATAGAGGCCAATAGATTCTGAGTCCTGCCCTGATATGTCATCTAATATTGGCTTGGTGAACTCAGCTCTTGTCATCTGTTCCGTATGAGGACAGCAATTGATTGGTTCAATGTCAAAAACAGGCTGAACTTCTGGTGATACAATGATCTGATACTTGTGTGGCTCTGCTTCCATATCTTCCAAATGGACTTTTCTTGGAGGTGGAGTTTGTAACGCGCCCGGAGGTGGAAACACAAACAATGCATTAACCCAAGCAGTATTCGGTGTGCAAGCATCTTCGGTCATTATCAATTTAACATCAGGAGAGGTTGGTGAATGAACTTGTGCAGCTACTTGGGCAAGGCATTCAAGTGGTGACTGATGTCCTCGGTCGGTAGAGTGAGGTTCCGCAGATCCGCTTGCTGTGGAGTCGGTAGGTTGTGATTGAGTTCCTGAATTCCACTTTGAGATTTTGTGTTTTTGGAGTGCTTGCTGTCAGTTAGCTTGTCCTGAGGGGCCTTTGATTTTGGTGGAGGGAAACTAGGTGGTGGGGGAGGTGGAGTTGAGTCGTTGTCATCACCTGGACGTGCTATTGGCGACTCATACTTCTCAGTTAGTGCCATTACTATGCCCTCCAATTGCTTCACTCTTTTAATAAGTGAGGCTTTCTCAATTTGCAACACCTCATTTTCAAATAACATATCCTCCTTCTCTTCGTTTATTCTGCCAATTTCCTTTTCTTTCTCCTCAACTTCTTTTTTCAAAGCACTTAGCTCTTCTTCCTTTCCCTCGAGCTTTGTCTGTAATTCATTCTTCTCTTCATTTGTCTTTCCTATCTCTGTCTCCATCTTCTCATTGTTAATGCTGTCACCTTTCTTTTCTCTTGTTTCCAGTTCTTTCTCCAATTTCCTTATTTTTTCTTCCAAGACTTTTTTCTGTATTTCCACCTCTCTTAGCTCTTCTTCCTTTTTCTGAAGATTTGTCTCTAATTCTTTCTTCTGTTTATCATTCGATGCAGTCTCCTTCACCATATTTCCACTGGTTCTAGTTTCAACATTTTCTTCTTGCCCATCATTCTTTTTTTCTTTACTTTATGTGTCTGTATTAGACTCAGAATCTTCTTCCTCTGCATCTTCTTTAACTTTATCAAAGATTTTCTGAAACAAAATTACAAAAGTTGTCAGTGACATAAGCAGTGACAGAAATAAAACAACACAATCATAGACATGTAAAGTTACATGCACTGTGACATGAAAATATAACAATAACATGAGCAGTGACATAGGCAATGACTTGCTCAGTGACCTGAGCAGTTAGAACCCTACAACATTAACAAGACCAGTGACCTAGTTTATCTACATCAAATTAACATACCTTCAACTTCCCCATGGTGTTGAAATCCTTTTTTTTTTTTTTTTCTATCAGGGTCTTTAATTGCCACTTTCTTATTCCGTGTTTTTCGGCTTCTCTTCCAGAGATTGGCGGCACTACTCCCGTCTTGTGGCAAAATCAGTACTGTTTGGAAAATAAAAAATAAAAATAGAAAACTAGTTAGTTATTTTTCAAACAGCTGCTTAGCAATATGAATATCACAAACATAAGCAATGACATATGCAAATACACAAACAGTGACATTGTCAGTGACATAAACTTGACAGTAACATTAACAGTGACCTGGCAAGTTACCTGTCCAGTGACCTGACCAATGACATGACACTGATCTAGTTTTTGTACTTACAACAGCATACGTAGTTAATTATGGGACAACAAAATGATGCATAAACAAATTTTTAATAAGGTACGGGAATTTACCATCACCAATATCACGCAACCTGCCATGTTTTGGGATTCTTTTCCTTTCGTTTAATTGATTTTTTAAGGAAGTCGCCAACTTCCTTTGCCCAGCTATATTTTCCCAGACTTTCCACCTCTTCACAGACTCTTATATAGTCCCAAGATATTGTTCCTCCAGAGTTTGGGAACAGGAGTTTGATGAAAAGGTTCAAGAGTATTAATACGGCAACATTTCTGTCCCGTTTCGTTTTTTCTTCCCTGTTTCTGGAGTTTCTGCCAATGCCTTCTTTAAAGCTTCCTCTGCAGCCGCCTTGTTGATCCTCTGCTTTTTGTCAAAGTATTTAGTCACGAACTCATATTTGTATGCCCCTTCTTTGGTCTTTGGTACTGATAACCCGGATCCCGGCACTCCTAAAATCATAGATATATCATTTGTTGACATTCTGAATTTCCTGTTTCCAAACACAAAAAGGTATGTGTCGCTGTCGTATGCTTGTAGTAGAAGTGTGATTAAATCATCTGATTTCTTTGCATCATTTTCTTTAATTGAACCTCCATGGAATGCATCTATCAGCGTTGCAAAAGGAGTTTTCTGCAGCAGCTCTAAAGTCCCTTCAGTCAGGTTATTTTTGTTTTCTGCAATTGTTTTCAGAAAAGCAATCATTGTGCAGCGATACTGCACATAACCCTCTTTTACATATCTTTTCCTTTTCCCTGAGACGTTTTCCTCTACTTCATCATTTGTATCTTCTTCCTCGTCAGTTTCTTCCTTCTTCTTTGTGCTCTCTTTTTTTGTCTTCCTTTTATCCATTTTCTTCTTCCTCTTGGCACGAACTTCTTTTCCATCAGATTTTTCTTCTTCAACTTCAGTTTCTTCCCTGTTTTTTCTTTTCTTCTTTTTATCCTTCTTCGTCTTCTTACCCCGGACTTGTTCTTCATTAGATTCTTCTTCAACTTTAGTTGTTTCTTCCTCATCTTCACTTGATTCTTCTTCATCTTCAGTTTTCTGCTTTCGCTTTTCTCTCTCATTTACTTTATTCTGTTTTATCAGTTTTAACTTTTCCGCAATTGTTTCTTCTGAACTTTGTTCTTCAGATTGTTCTTCTCCGGATTCCTCACTTTGTTTTCTTTTTAGTTGGCCCATTCCTCGAACTTTTTTAAAAAATCCTGTAAACAGTTAAGAAAATTAGAATTCAATAGTTATTTTGATAGTTACATAACCAGTGACATATTTATGCACATGTTTATGATAGTGACATGACCAGTTACATTATCATAGCCAGCGACCAGTGCAGCGACATGGGCAGTGACAAAGACATTGAACTATGACAAAATGTTGAAATTTTATGGCATCATCCCACATGTAATTCAAACAAAACTAACATGGAAATTCATTTTCTCATCAAATTCCATATGTAATTGAAACATAAATCATCATTTTCTCATCAGATTCCACATGTAAGTCAAACAAATCTCACCATTTTCTCATCAGATTCCACATGTAAGTCAAACAAATCTCGCATTCAAATTCATTTTCTGATGAGACTCCACATGTAATTGAAATATCTTTTCTAATTCAAACAAAACGCATGCTATTCAAATCGAAATTATACGAAAGAAGTAGGAGGAAGTTACCGGTGGCTGTCAGACGAACACAGATTTTCAAATATTTTCGGTAAATTTGTAGAACCGTAGAATTTGGGGCTTAGTCGGTGAATCACTCTTGCTTACCCACGGTTAACGGTGGAGGAAATCAGTCGTTGTCCGCTGTTTTAGCCAGAGAGAAAATCTTTGAGCAGTTTCTCTGAATTTTGAAATTGTGAAAAGATATTGTAAAATGAACCAAGAGGCAAGAGATATAGTCGCCCTCGGGTTAGATAACTGCCAGTGGCAGTTTTCTTGAAGTTGAAGGGTTGGATAGGTAATTTCAAACATAGACGGTGACATAAGCAGTTACTTCAATTTTTACAGTTACTTGTTCTATTTATTGGCTCATGACATTATTTTTTAAGTTACTTGGCCAGTGACTTGGGCAGTTACTTTATAATGCATGTAAGGATATGAATTTTTTTACAGTTTGTTTTGTGCAGCGGAAGTCGCGGTGCAGCGGCACGCTGCAATTAAAAATAAAAAGATCAGTTTGGTAATGTCTTGTCTTTTGCTAGTGAGTGACTTTGTTAGTTACTTTGCCAGTGACTTGGCCAGTTACTTTATAGGGTACATAAGGACATGAATTTTTTTATAGTTACTTGCTTTATGTATTTGCTCATGACATTACCTTTTACAATTATTTTGCCAAATCATGGCTGGTGACTTGTTCAGTGTCTTGGCTAGTTACTTTGGCAGTTACGTTGTCAATGACTTTGCCAGTTACTTGAGACGGACAGTGACTTGGCCAGTGACATTCAGGTCGCCATTTCCAGTGACATTTAGTTTCTCTGTAACTTAGCCATTTACTTACTTTAAAAGGTATCATATCAAACAAAATTTTATATACTGGCAAGAAAATATTAAAAAAAGGAAATTTTTTAATATTTGGAAATGACTATAAAACCTATATAGTCATTTCCTATATAACCTATATAAAACCTATCCTATTCCCTAAACAAATTTCTACACTTCATTATGTTGTGAGTTCCAGCTGTGCCTACTTTCTGCAAATGACTTTACCACATGAGCTCTAAATTTCAAAATATCATCATTTGTGAGCTTCTTTGGAACTGTCCATTTTTTCAAAATTTTCTCCATTGTGTACATTACAAAAAGTCCGCAATCCAATCTGTTCATCATATAAAAATTGAAGTAAATGATTTTGAACTTTATAATGATTATATTGACATTTTTAAAGAGCTGTGTACTTACGAATCTTCTCCTTGCTGAGGGTTGTCTTTGAGTTCTGTCACTGTCATTTTTCGTTTGTAGTTATCCTTGATCCACTTTATGATTTCTCTCTCTGTTTCAGTCAATGGAACTTCTATCATTTTCAGTTGTTCTTCTGAACTGTTCTTTTCATCAAATTTCATCCTGCAACCTTGTTCTACCATGTCATCTGCTTGTTCTTTTACTGCAGTCATCCAAAGCTCTACCATTTCAACCTGCATTTCGAACATCGCGACATAATCAATAATATGCTTTCTGCTTAAATTAAATATATGAAATTAGTATGACGAAAGTGTTTCATACCATTTTTTGAACATTTTGAAAGCATTTTCCAGTTGATGATTTTTTTGGTCTTTTTGAATCAGAGTGGAACCATTTCTTTAATTCCTTATCAAAAATGAGCAGTGTATGATGAAATCCTGATTCATGTGAGATTGGGAAGAATATATAGTTGGATCTTGCCAGATTTTCGAACAGTGGTTCGCAGAGGTACAGATGTACATAATACACCGTCAAGTTTTCTGCAGAATGCTGTTTGTAAGAAAAAAAGAAGACTAGTTATTATCAATTAAGAATTATTTGCTTTGATTTTAGATTGATAATCGTTCCACTACTTACCCAGCATAAGGGATTCATAAAAGTTGGGACATCCAAGCCTTGTGATTCTTTCTCCAACAACTGATCAGTTAAGAGAATTCCATAACATTCGATGCAATTGCTTGCTATCTTTTCATCCATGATTATGTCTTTTAAATCCTGTCTTGAAACCTGTGCTACATACCGTCTTCCATCCCAGAAGTATACTCTGCAAAGAATGAAGTGTAAGTAACATAATTTGTGATGTTGGTTATTTAACAATCACATGGCTAATGACTTGGCCAGTGACTTCACTTGTCCAACTCATTGGCCAGTGACTTCTTCATTTACATGGACAGTGACTTGGCTAGTTACTTTGTCAGTTACATGGATAGTGACTTGACCAGTGTCTTCACATGGCCAGTGACTTCCGCATTTACATGGACAGTGACTTCGCCATATACATGGACAGTGACTTGGCCAGTTACTTTGTCAGTTACATGGACAGTGACTTCGCCAGTTACTTTGTCAGTTACATGGACAGTGACTTCGCCATATACATGGACAATGACTTGGCCAGTGACTTCGCCATATACATGGACAGTGACTTCCGCATTTACATGGATAGTGACTTGGCCATGGACAGTGACTTGACCAGTTACATAGACAGTGACTTGGCCAGTGACTTCACATGGCCAGTGACTTCGCCATATACATGGACAGTGACTTGGCCATGGACAGTGACTTGGCCAGTTACTTTGTCAGTTACATGGACAGTGACTTGGCCAGTGACTTCGCCATATACATGGACAGTGACTTTGACAGTTACTTTGTCAGTTACATAGACAGTGACTTGGCCAGTGTCTTCACATGGACAGTGACTTGGCCAGTTACTTTGTCAGTTACATGGACAGTGACTTGGCAAGTGACAATAAGTTTAAAATAGAAATTTAACTTAATTAAATTATTACCCTGATGGTGCATTTTGCCAGTATTTCTGGACTCTCCTCTTGGTGTCCTGGTCCATAAAATTGTATACTTTGCTCTCCTCCCAGTCTACGACCTCAGCAGGTAGCTGTTTCTCTTCTGGCTCTCTATTGATCTGTGCATTTTCTGCAGCGTCCATCTCTCTTATTGCTTCCAGAACATCCTCCGGTAAATCATCCAATTTCTATTGTGCTACCATATGTTCTAGGTTTTTACGTTCAGCATCTGGCAGTGAGCCCTTCATCTCCTTTTCTTTTTCTCTCTTTTCAGCATCTTTCAATCTCTCTTCAATCTCCTTTGATTTCTTCTGTCTTTTTGCTTTCACATCTCCCCACCAGTAAATGTTGTCCTTTTTCTGTGTTCTTCTCCTATTCTTTAATCTCACAACGTAAGAGTAGAGACCCATTGATGATACCTTTTCACCGGAATGTTGCTCTATAAGGTGCATTGTTAACTTTCCCTTTTGGCTCTGCTCTGGTGTCTTCTTCTCTTTCTCTATGCTCAACGTACGAAGTTGAAATGCTTCTTCAACTATAGGACTTTCACTATCTGACACTTGTCAGCTTGTTGTTCCATTTCTGCCACTGTGAGCATGTGGACTGTGGGGCTCTGGAACTGTGACTCCTTATGTGATGGAGGTGTCGATTTAGTTTCTTGTGCCACTGTGCAGTGAGGTGGAGATTGAGATGCTGCTGCTTCTACAGATTCTTCGACTGTGCAGATCCCATGGGACTGACCTTCCTCAACAGTCGATTGATCTTTCTCTTTTGTGTTTTCAGCAGCCTTAGATGCAGCTCCATTTAATTCATTTTTTCCTTCTGTTGAGTTAGGAGGTAGGGAGCTGTGCTGCTGAGCTACTGTTGAGGTGCGAGTCTTTGGGCTCAACATTTGCTCCAATTCCTTCAATTTTATTTCTAACTCCTTCACCGATGATGCAAGGCAGAAATTCTCGATCACAAGTGTAGCATTTCTTTCCTCCAAATTCACCATGTCCTCTGTGATTTTCCTTATTTCTTGTTCCTTTTCGTTCAGCTTTTTCTTCAAATTATCTTTCTCTGCAGTCATATATCTTATCTCCTCCTCCTTTTTATGAAGCTCTTTCTCCCATTTGTTTTTTTCTGAAGCTGTTTCCTGTTCAGCCACCTTAACTTCTAGGTTATCTTCTTCGTTTTCACAATTCTGATCATCAGCTCCTTTTTCCTCTCCTTCCGGAACTGTCTTTGCTTCATCTGATCTATTCTCCTCTTCCTCTGATTCTGATTCCTCTCTATCCTCCTTCAGGTTTTCAAAGATTTTCTGAAAGAAACATATTCAATATGTCAGTGACATGCTATGTGACATGAGTAATGACATGAGTAATGACATGTTTACAACAGTTATGAAGTCCAGTGACATGAAGTGTGACTTGGCCATTAACATGCAGTGTGACAGTGACTTAATCAGTGACTTTTAACCAAGATAGTTACTTGGCCAGTCACTTGTCCAGTGACAACTACTTTGACAAAGAAGAAAATACCTCTATTTTTTTCAAGCTGTTAAAAGTTGGCCAATTCTTCATCAGTTTCTGGATGTCCCATTTTCTCATCCCATGATCTTCGTTCTCCCTTCCAGATATTGGCTTGATTTTTCCAGTCTTTTGGCAGAACCAATACTGCTTGCACAAAAAAAAAAAAAATTAGTCATAGTGACTTGCAGTTTGACTTGATCAATGACTTGACCAGTTACATTTCAGTCTGATAGTAACTTACTAGTATTATCAGAACACAGCCCCCTGTATTACTATATGGGCTGCTTGACATCTTTTTCTTTTTCAAAGGCTTTATAGACTTTTTTAAGAAGCTTCCAACTTCCCTTGCCCAGTCATAAGATCCGATCTTATCCAAATTTTAGTAGGCTTTTATGTAGTCCCATGAAATTGTTCCTCCTACATTTGGGAACAGAAACTTGATGAACAAGTCCAGCAAGATTAATCTTGCCACATTTTTGTCCTTCTTCTCAATCTCTTCCTCTGTTGTTGCATTCTCTTTGAGCGCATCTTGCAGAGCTTTCTCCACGGTTCTCTTGTTAATTCTCGCTGTGTTTGAAAAAAACTGCTGGATAAAGTCGGACTGATATGCCCCCTCAGAAGTCTCTGGGACCAACTCACCTTTTTCTGGCATTCCTAGGATCTTTGAAATATCTCTTGTCGAGATCCTGAATTTCTTCTTTCCAAAGAAGAAGATGTCATTTTCATGGTCGTAGGCCTGTAGGATGAGTGTAATGAAATCATCAGATTTCTTGGCTAACTTCTCCTCTATGTAGCCACCATGCAATGCATCGACAATATTTCCAAATGGTGACTGCCTGAGCAAATCTAATGTTCTTGTACTGAGATTCTGCTTGTTATCTTTAATTGTGTTCAAGAAACTTATTAAAGTGCACCTGTACTGCACATGTCCTGGTTTCACATTTTTTTTTTCCTCTTTGGTGCTGCTTCAGGTTTTTCTTCTATTTCTTCTTGCACTTCAGAATCTTTTACCTTCTTTACTTTCTGTTTTTTGCTAATAACTTTTGAAGAACCCTTCTTTGGTGATTGTTCTACTTTTCTTCTTGTCTTTTTTTTTTTTTCAATCTCTTCGGTGATGGTTCTTCTTTTTCTTTTTCTTCTTCTTCATCTTCTGTTTCTTCCTCTCTCCTTTTTTTTTATTTCTTCAAGCTCTTCTTCGAATTCTTCTTTGTGTGTATCGTTTGATTGTCTTCTTCATCTTCTAATTCCACCTCTTGGTAGTCTTGTTATCATCACTTGGTTCCCTTTCTTTTCTTTTTGTTCTCGTCATTTCTGATGTTTAAATTCTGTTGAAAAAATAAGAAGGTTAGCATTGAGTTTGCAGTTACATAATCAGTTACTTGGCGAGATACATATATTGTAAGTTACATGATCAGTTACATGGTCAGTTACAGCTCATGTCAATTTCAACGTCAGTTACATAAACAGTTACTTGGCCAGTTACATATGTTGTAAGTTACTTAATCAGTTACTTGCCCAGTTACATAATCAGTTACTGGGCCAGTTACATGGCTGGCCAGTTACATGATCAGTTACATGCATGTAAGTTACATGGACAGTTACATGGGCAGTTACATGGCCAGTTACATTACCAGTTTACATGATCAGTTATATACATGTAAGTTACATGGCCAGTTACTTGATCAGTTACATGGTCAGTTACATGTCCAGTTACAAGATCAGTTACATGATCACTGACCAGTTTCATTATCTGAGCCTATAAAATATGTATTTGCAGTAGCAGAATTTCCATTCAAGTAAAGCCTAAAGCCTAAACAGCATCACACACAGTCATTATCTCCACATAAATGGTAATGACTATGTATCAAATCACACCAAAATGGAAACAGAGCCACTCCAAAATGAAATGATACCCACTCAGTAGCCTATGTCACTGGCTATGTCACAGCATCAAACTAAATTTTTAAGACAGTCACTGATCATCTCCACTCAAAAAAGCTTTAAATCTTCACTCAAACCAAACCAAAACTTGGAATCGAATTGTTTTGTTTCAGAATCAAATGTAGAAATAATTATAAATCATATTCTACTTATAATTTCAAAACTAAACACTATCTCAATTATTCGAAATTAAGTAATAGAAGTTTCTAAGAACCGAGTCTGAAAGATTACCCGGTCAAGGTAGACGATTCGAGTTCTGCAATTCTTCAAATCCCTAAAATTTGGAGCTTTTTCTGTGAAGTACTTTTGCACAGTCGGCGCTGCTTCACCGTTGAGCAAAACAGTCGTCGGAGAATGTATGTGTCTCAGAATGTGGCAGCCGGAGATGAAGATGATTAAGAATTCTCTATTTTGGAGTAGGGTTGAGTGATTTTTTGACGTTTGAAATCCCGAAATGATATGGAGAAGATGAACAATAGTGGCGTTTTACTTTACCGACCAGAAACTGCCAAAGAAAACTTACGGTGGCAGTTTTGTAATTAATTTGAAATACAGTGGTAGATCGTGAACAGGTGACCTAAATTATCATCGGAACATTTGTGGTGTTTAAATTATAATATGACACTTCAAAATGACCTTTTTTTATCATTATCCCTAAATTTTATTAAATTTAGAAATTATTCTATGCACCGAAGGTGCAAATGACACAACACTTATAAGATGATATCAACTTTTGATATTTATAATTAATATTTTTATTAATAACCTAAGAGTGTATTTAATATAATCTAACAATCCATTTATGTCAGTGCAAGTGCATGTCGGTGCACTGAATCATCCCCCCGTAAATGCAGGTAAAAACATATTTCGAAGTCAATTCTCTTATTTTGATACTTATTTCAAATTAGTAAACATGTCATATTTCATATATTTAAGTTTGAAATCTCTTCTTAAAAAAAAAAAAAAAAACAACACCAAAAATACAACAGGTAGCTCCAACGATAGCTAGTAGGCTATGATGGGTGACAACGTGTCACTTTGCATGTAATTCAAAAATGGGTTATATCTAACCCATTGGAGATGAGTTTATATATAAATGCTAATATGCAAACTCCAGTTGAAGAAAATAAGGCCTCGATATGAATTTATGATCATTTTATTTCCTCAAGGACCGGTAGCTGCTACTTGCTAGTCTCACATCCGATTATCCATATCCGATTATCCGTCACGCTGTAGCCACGTTTGTCTGGCCGGATGAACGAATAGACTAGTTTACATGGCCACCTACCTAAATTTGGATTATGGTTCTTTCAACACCAAAGCAATTTCAATGTCACAATTTTGTCATTTATTAGGGCACTGTACATCATTATATCATTATCTTATCCATTCTTATTAATGTACTCTTTCTTTTTTCTTTTTCTTTTTCCCAATTTTTTTTTATCAGGAAAAGTTCATTGACAAGGACATTGTTGGGATGACTGGAAATTGTTAGTTCTTTGGGCTTTAATTGGTCGATTTTTTTTTTGTTGGTTTATACAGAAATGGAGATAAGTATACTTCCAATTTTCAGATGAGAACTTCGAGAGTATAAATTTAGGATGGTAGAAATAAGGTTTTGAATCACTTTATGTTGAATGTGGTGGATCTAGAACCGTTCTTGTTTGATTGGTTCTTGTGGTACCATTAGAGATAGTTATGATAACTAGAATATTATGAATTTCGAAAAATCTTGGTAAAGGTGAAGTATTTGCAACCTGAAGTTCGGAGTTGATCTTTTCACTACTTTAAAGTTTGTTTTTAATTTGTTCAGTTTTAGATTTTTTTTTTTGACGATATTTAATACCTTTTTATTTTCAGCCCTGCATTTAATTATATATGTAGTTATTGACAATGTCTGAAATAATAACAGCAATTTCCATTAAATCTATGTATTATGACATTAACCAATTAGTAAGAGTTGCATCATTCATAACTCCATTTGTTTTACAATAGCAGTGACACACAAGAAAGATAACGCTCATGAGGAGCAATAAGATAGTTACGTTACTGATAAGATTTACAACTGACAACACTTTGTTTCAATCTACCATTAAAAGGTTGCTTCCATTTGACAAAAATTGTCGCCTCACTAGACTAAACAAGGTACATTAAGTACATAAACTGGTATAAAGCCCACACATCCTTACACTAATAGGAATTTATTTTAATTTAAACAAAAAACAACTAAAAAGTAAATAAATAAATAAACCAAATTTCGAAAAAGACAACCAAAAGTCCACCAACTTAGGGTTATGGAGCGGCTAACGTAGGGGAGTTCCCTCAAATCTAATCCTCCATAACAATCTCTTTTGGATTGGATCTCTCCTTCAGAGTTCACATAAATTTCCAGTCGTCTTCCCCGCTTTTTTCTTCTTTATATTTCTTCTCTTGTTCCACCGTCACCAAATCTCTGGACCATCTGGCCACCTCCGATGACGTCATGTGCCGATCGGTGATCGGTGATGTCCTCTGACAACTGTAGCACCACTCCGTACCCTTTTGGTCGAAAGACACCTAACTATGGTATTATTTTCAGTGGTCACCCACCGAATCATTAGTTAACTTTTGGTCTAAGGCTCTCCAAAGAGAGATGCGACTGAGATTACAATCTCTCTCTCTCTCACACACTTTTTTTATTTCTATATCAAACTAGAGTTTTTTTTTGGTTGAAATACTTGTGTTGGTTTAGATATTTGTATCATGAAAATTCTACAATATGTTAACGTATGACATGCATACAATTGCCTTAAAAGTGGTAAAATGAGTCTTCAAAATAGTAATATTAGTCCTCAAAGTAGTAACATGAGGCCTTAAAGTAGTAAATTTTTTTAGTTATCACATGAGTCCTCAAAATAGTAATTTAGTCATCAAAGTGATAACATGAGTCCTTAAAGTGGTAAATTTTCTTAGTTTACCATATGAGTCCTGAAAATAGTAATATTAGTCCTCAAAGTGATAACATGAGTCCTTAGAGGGGTAAGAATAGTTGATGTGTAAGAAATGTTAACATACCATAGCTTTACTCTTTATATCAAGTTGAGCCTTCTAGATTGACTACACTTAATACCTTCCATTCACTATCGAATGAACTAATAGGTACATCACCAACATACTTCTCAATCCAATGCCTTATCAATAGTGGCCGGAGAACTTGAAGTTTGCACATTTTTATCAAAAATTGCAAATGAAACTATTATTTGAAATTACAAATTGACATGAAGAAAAATTTAGAGAGGATAATAATGGATCCACCTATCGAACATGTCAAAAACCTCCTTGCGTTTGTACTCGTGAGGTGAGTGACCAGCTCCCTGCATAGGATTAATCAATAAAATAAGAAATTTTGAAGAAACAGAGAAATCAGAAGAAGCTGAAGATAACTGTTGTCTTACCTTAATAGTTGCATATGTCAAGCGATATCCATCGTTTGTATACCTCCTTGTGTACCTAAAACAATATATATTGCAGCATTAGTACGTAGAATGCAATTACTTTAGGATAAGACGGTGTTATAAGCTCTTTCTCTCACAATTACATTGTACACTCGTCCGTCTTACTGAAGATTTTATTAGTATGATATACAAAGATTTTCGGTTGAAAATTTTGAATTTAATGGATGCGACATATGAACTCGATGATGTGATAATTAAACTCACCCCGCAACTTGACCACCAACAAACCAAGGACGCCAATCGGTGTCGAGAGTGAGGTCTAATGTGGTTATCCAGTACTCAATACCATTATGTGGAATAACCATGTCATGGTCACCACTGCCAGAACACAAAAGTTTGTATCAGAAAACTTAACAATGATCTGTACGTAACATTCAAGTTCTTAACTGAAAGTGATTTCTTACCTGAAAACCAGTAATTGCAGGCCTGTGTCGGTCAGATTCTTGTGATAAGCGACGGCATCATCGGTGTCTACAGTGTACGAGAGACTAACGTTGCACCTAAAAAATATTTTGACAGTTCCCTGTTGAAAAATTAAGAAATAACAACATGAAAAGCAATGTCTTAATTAAAGACTTGACCTATCAGATGATTTTTGTTTTGTTTTTGGGAATCTTGACGGTATGAAAATTTTTTATGATTGAGAATCAAATGAGTACGTACACTGGAAACGAATACAGTATACTAAACCAGAGTTCTGAGATAAGAAAGCAATTACCGGTCGAACATGAAGAGCCTCTTGGACGCCTTCATCATTTCCCCATGCATCAGAAAGCAAATAAGGGAAATTCTGCCAAATAAATTGAGGAAATAATAACCAGATAACCATTAGTGTTGTTTTCCTTTTTTGAATAAAACCTTGGAACTATTTCATTTCTCAAAGTGGGATTATTTTACATCCTAATTATAGAGAGCAGATCTTCTGTAATATAGATGCGATTTACACCTCAATTCGAATAATGTGTCTTCTTTCGGGTTAGGCCGTGACATAGAGGTAAATTAATACACAGCGTGAGAGACTTACATGGCAGTAAAAATCTTTAGGGTTTGTAATTGATGATGGTAGGCTTAATGAACTCCTGATGGGGTTTTGTCTGAGAGATCTTCTGGCGGCTTTTTCTTCCTTTTCTTCCTCTTCTGCCTTTTCTTTCGGGGACAAGAAAGTGCAATCGGGATCCAAAGTACTGGTTATACTTATTTCAGCAATGCACTGCACATTATGTAAAATGGTCACACTACTAGTAGTAAACGAACCCCATTAAACAAATCAAATGTAATAAGAGACAATGAGGATGACGATGATGAGGAGGACGAGGATTATGCAAACCTGGGTTATAGCACTGAGACTTTCTGTGCATGCTGCAGTGGTTGTATCCACATAATCCCCATTGCAACTGTTTTTGGCAGACTGAAAATACCAATGGTAATTATGTAAACATATAATGAACATGTTGTTCCTACCCTGCCTAGGAAACTTTTACAAGAAAGGAAATGTAATTAATTATTGATCACTTCCTACCTCGTACATTGAATCTGATATTAGAGCCATCCTATGGGCAAAAATTACTTTGGCATTTGTTTCAATATCAGTATTTGTATGCGGACAGCTAAGTACCATTCCCTGAGATCATATGAAAGATTGAACTATTAACTACTCGATATATTATCAAAATTCTGTAAATATCAAACAATCTGATATGTGATGTTATCCAATTGTCAATATAAAAAGCACTAACTAAGTGGATGGGCAATTGAAATGCGATCATTCACATACTTTGAGGTATATAGTTGGCTCGACTCCAGCTTCATTGCCTGCAAATCAATCAATAATAAAAAAACTAGTCCACAGGGTGCTACTTCCAGGCGTTATCATAATTGGAAAAAGGATTAACAAAGGAGTAGGTCGTGATTACTGTTGATTATATCTTGAGCAAGGATGGGAAGATTTATTCCAGCATATGAATCACTACCAATGTAGACTGGATTTGTACTAAAATCCGGGTGTTCATCTATCCACTGCATCACAGTTCAACCAAAATAAAACAACAGTTAATGTAAAAACGTTGTCAATCTGTAATCATTTTATCAAAGTTAGACATGTACACCTACACTTCTCAAAAAGTCATTGTACTGGCTTGCTGCTTGTGTATCTGTTGTGGTCCAAGCGGCGCTGTCGTTGGCGTATGAGAAACCTGCACCAACAGGTGCATCCAAAAATATTATACTGGCCGTCTGCATCAAGAGGTAAGTTGAAATACAGATGATGTTAAATCTAATTTGATGTGATCGACATTTTCGTGTAAGAATGATCTAGAGCTTAAATCAGGTGAAATCTTGTTTAAATCGACCATACGAGGAAAAACTACGGATATCAAATTGTTGCATACCTTTGTCCATGTTTCTGGTTCGTACATCAATGTCGGTAAGCCCCCGGTGTAATCTGTAATGTTGAACTTCAACGGGCCTAGAAATAAAAAGCATAAGATGCTAAGAATCATTGGCGTAAACTTAGACATAAGAACAATGACAAAACAAGAAACATTAGTAGAAGAAAAGAATACCCACCAATTTGGTAGAAGAATCCGTTTAAACCCGAACATCCAGGGCCTCCATTGAGGTAAAGCAAAACAGGGTCAGCTCCAGGGTTCCCTTGGGACTCGACAAAGTAGTAGAAGAAATTTCATCCACACTAATGTACCTGAATACAACATTGTTTGTCATCTACATGTCTCAGTAATGATAAAAATGTGAATTAATGTTACTTCGAAATACTAATGTAGCAATATGTACTTACCCGGTTTCAAGGTTGAAGGGCAAATCACCGGAGTAGCCAGGCAGAGATTTTACAGGCCAATGAACCGAGAGCACAGTGCCAGAGAGAACCAGTAGAAGCAAGAAATGCAAGCATAGTGAGCTTGCTTTGGAACCCATTTCTTAAAAATTGTGTAACTGCGGAAGCTTCAAATATATTTTAGGGGGAATGGCAACTGCGAAGAGTTGAAAGGGCGGTGGGTAGCTACTGAATTTTGGTTTCGGGAGTACATGCGGGAGTTGGTGCCGGTGAGAAAGTTAGGAGCCGTTAAGTGTAATAGTATAACCATTTTTAGCAATGGCGAAAGTTTGATGAACTAGGATAATAATGTGAGAGAGACGGAAGTTGGAAGAGATCTGCCTATCAGAACAAAGCCATCAAAAACTGAAGGTAAGAAAAACGTGATTGATTTGCCTAGTCGGGCTAAAATGTAATTATTTCCCTTTGTTGAAAAGTATTTTTATTTTATTTTAGTTTCTTTCTAATTGAATATTGGTGCACCAAAATTCAATATGATACTAGTTATACTTATTTCAGCAATGCACTGCACATTATGTAAAATGGTCACACTACTAGTAGTAAACGAACCCCATTAAACAAATCAAATGTAATAAGAGACAATGAGGATGACGATGATGAGGAGGACGAGGATTATGCAAACCTGGGTTATAGCACTGAGACTTTCTGTGCATGCTGCAGTGGTTGTATCCACATAATCCCCATTGCAACTGTTTTTGGCAGACTGAAAATACCAATGGTAATTATGTAAACATATAATGAACATGTTGTTCCTACCCTGCCTAGGAAACTTTTACAAGAAAGGAAATGTAATTAATTATTGATCACTTCCTACCTCGTACATTGAATCTGATATTAGAGCCATCCTATGGGCAAAAATTACTTTGGCATTTGTTTCAATATCAGTATTTGTATGCGGACAGCTAAGTACCATTCCCTGAGATCATATGAAAGATTGAACTATTAACTACTCGATATATTATCAAAATTCTGTAAATATCAAACAATCTGATATGTGATGTTATCCAATTGTCAATATAAAAAGCACTAACTAAGTGGATGGGCAATTGAAATGCGATCATTCACATACTTTGAGGTATATAGTTGGCTCGACTCCAGCTTCATTGCCTGCAAATCAATCAATAATAAAAAAACTAGTCCACAGGGTGCTACTTCCAGGCGTTATCATAATTGGAAAAAGGATTAACAAAGGAGTAGGTCGTGAGACTGTTGATTATATCTTGAGCAAGGATGGGAAGATTTATTCCAGCATATGAATCACTACCAATGTAGACTGGATTTGTACTAAAATCCGGGTGTTCATCTATCCACTGCATCACAGTTCAACCAAAATAAAACAACAGTTAATGTAAAAACGTTGTCAATCTGTAATCATTTTATCAAAGTTAGACATGTACACCTACACTTCTCAAAAAGTCATTGTACTGGCTTGCTGCTTGTGTATCTGTTGTGGTCCAAGCGGCGCTGTCGTTGGCGTATGAGAAACCTGCACCAACAGGTGCATCCAAAAATATTATACTGGCCGTCTGCATCAAGAGGTAAGTTGAAATACAGATGATGTTAAATCTAATTTGATGTGATCGACATTTTCGTGTAAGAATGATCTAGAGCTTAAATCAGGTGAAATCTTGTTTAAATCGACCATACGAGGAAAAACTACGGAAATCAAATTGTTGCATACCTTTGTCCATGTTTCTGGTTCGTACATCAATGTCGGTAAGCCCCCGGTGTAATCTGTAATGTTGAACTTCAACGGGCCTAGAAATAAAAAGCATAAGATGCTAAGAATCATTGGCGTAAACTTAGACATAAGAACAATGACAAAACAAGAAACATTAGTAGAAGAAAAGAATACCCACCAATTTGGTAGAAGAATCCGTTTAAACCCGAACATCCAGGGCCTCCATTGAGGTAAAGCAAAACAGGGTCAGCTCCAGGGTTCCCTTGGGACTCGACAAAGTAGTAGAAGAACTCGATTTCATCCACACTAATGTACCTGAATACAACATTGTTTGTCATCTACATGTCTCAGTAATGATAAAAATGTGAATTAATGTTACTTCGAAATACTAATGTAGCAATATGTACTTACCCGGTTTCAAGGTTGAAGGGCAAATCACCGGAGTAGCCAGGCAGAGATTTTACAGGCCAATGAACCGAGAGCACAGTGCCAGAGAGAACCAGTAGAAGCAAGAAATGCAAGCATAGTGAGCTTGCTTTGGAACCCATTTCTTAAAAATTGTGTAACTGCGGAAGCTTCAAATATTTTAGGGGGAATGGCAACTGCGAAGAGTTGAAAGGGCGGTGGGTAGCTACTGAATTTTGGTTTCGGGAGTACATGTGGGAGTTGGTGCCGGTGAGAAAGTTAGGAGCCGTTAAGTGTAATAGTATAACCATTTTTAGCAATGGCGAAAGTTTGATGAACTAGGATAATAATGTGAGAGAGACGGAAGTTGGAAGATATCTGCCTATCAGAACAAAGCCATCAAAAACTGAAGGTAAGAAAAACGTGATTGATTTGCCTAGTCGGGCTAAAATGTAATTATTTCCCTTTGTTGAAAAGTATTTTTATTTTATTTTAAGTTTCTTTCTAATTGAATATTGGTGCACCAAAATTCAATATGATACTAGTTATGATGATTGGGTTATGATGATTTGACCTACAGCTGGGTAGGCAGACCTTCAACTAGGTACTAATTTAGAGGGTTAGAATTGGGTTGGGCCTGCCTTGGACATAGGGTAACAGCCCATCAGACCATAAAAGCTTGAGATTCCCTGCCTAGTACAAAATATGATCTACATTGTGGACAACGTTCTTTACGTGGCCGTATATAACCGAAGTTCAATTTACCAGGGTTTTGATTCTGACTTGTTCACTTTTAGATATTTTTCTTTTTGGGGGTATGGTTTCATTTTCAGCATTCTAATGAATTATGCATCAATATTTGAGAGAGAATTTGCTGTGTTTTTATTGATAATATGAGTCTCTTTATATAGAGAATTACAAGTATAGAGAGAGAGTTTGTACACATAAACATAATCGTACAATGATTGAATATCTACGAATATCTCCGAGAATATCTCTAACATAAACCCTATTATAACTTGCACGAATAATCTAGAGTTTGGGTTAAACACATATTCTGAATTTTCTTAAACAGTATATAGTTATTTGGTCGGTGAGTCGTGGCCTGTTAGCTAGTCTAACTAACACCATTGAGGTCGTGGGTTCAATTCTCACTGACATCAGGGTGGGGTGGGGAGTTACATTGTCGTCTAGAATATAAAAAATGTATGCAATTATTGAAGGAAAAATAATAATAATAATAATAATTCGATCTAGAATATAAAAAAATGTATGCAATTATCGAATGAAAAATAAATTAATAATAATAATAAAAATAATAAAATAATAATATGTCTAGAAAAAAAAAAAGGTGTTTCTAAGGGGTCGTCTTGGGTACCTTGATGTATGCCATACCCTTATTTTTTTTTAATTTTTTTTACTTTTAGTAAATTAATATAGTAAAACCTACTGAACTGGTCAACATGTTACCCAATTAAATATCGACATGTGTCATTTTTAAAAATAAAATTTACCATATTAACAACACATTCTTTCTTGATATGTAATATTGTTAAAAATCATGTAACAAGTATTGTCAAAATAATAAATTACAGATAGTTGAACTACAATTACGACTTATGACAACAGTTGTTGTGGTTCTTGTAATTGAGTGGTCAAAAATATAAATATCATATTTGGACAACTTTTATCAAATTTAGAACCTTGATTATCAAGTGGAGAAGCTCCTTACAATACTGAGTTTTTACATATCTTTTGGTCTAATTTTAATTTTACCATGTTCACAACACAAATGTTGTCGGAATTGTAAAATGGTTGGTAATCTTGTAAATGGTATAGTTTTTGAAGTAATTACTACAATCAGAACAAAAGTTACCGTTTTTACACCAATAGTTGCGAGTTATTGTAAAATATGTAGTCATTGAGTAATTATTCCATTAATGATAAAAATATAACGATTTACCCTTTTGACAACAAATTTGTTGTTGCACTTGTTAAATTGTCCATAAATTAGTACATTAGTTTAGGTTGAGTAATTACTATAAATAGGACAAAAGTTACCGCTTTTACATCAATTGTTGTGATTGGGGTAAAATGTGTAGCCATTGTAGTAATCATTTCATTAATGATAAAAATATAAAGATTTACCACTCTGACAACAAATTTGTTGTCATACTTGTTAAATTGTCCATAAATTAGTACATTAGTTTAGGTGGAGTAATTACTATAATTAGAACAAAACTTTTCATTTTTTTGTCAATTGTTGGAATTTGTGGTAAATTACGTCGATTAAGAGTAATTACTAATTCGACGATGGACATTACACAATATATTACTTTCATTACGCAAGGGAGAACTTTATTACACAAATGAGGACGGGTAAAGCTATGGACATTAACATTTCTCATACATGTTCTATTTTATATAATATTTACCACTCTGAGGACTCATGTAACCACTTTGAGGACACATGTGGTAATTAGAAAAAAAAATCCTCATTAAAGTAAATAAGGTCTTCGTTAGAGTAAAGTAGGTTCTCATTTGAGTAATTAAGTCCTAAAAGTGGTAATTGTAATAGGTTTTCATTAGAGTAAAGTAGATTCTCATTTGAGTAAATAAGTCCTAAAGTAGGTTCTCATTTGACTACATTTAAAACAAATATTATTTATTTTTACACTAATTGTTGTGGTTGTCATAAAATGCATGTAAAAAGAATTATATTTGGTTAAGGAAACTACTAATGATATAATTAATTGGTAATAAAGACTACTTAACTAATACTAATTTTGCAAACTTAGGTTAGAAGGTTTTGTTTTTAATAAGGAAAAAACATAATTTTCAATTGTGTAATTATCCATTAATAACAAGCATTAATCAAACATTAATTCACTAATAATAAAATTAATTAGTAATATAGACTATTTAACTAATAGTAATTCGGTGAACTTAGGATAGAAGGTTATTTTAATTTTTTTTGAAAAAGGAAAAATCATAATTGTCAATTGTCAATTGATAATTAAATATTAATTGGCTTTATTGTTTTCAATTCAATTAGTAGTTTGTGTTAACATTTTTGCTTATTGGAAATGAGTAGCATAATTAGAAAGGCTAAGGGCTAAACAAGTTACCAATTTGTTAAATATTTTGAACCATTGGATATATTACTAATCCAATGGTCTAAAATATTTAACAAAATGAGGGTATGGCAAACACCAAGGTACCCAAGAATTCTCCATGTTTCTAAATGTATCCAGCAAACTTCTTAGTATACCCAGCAAATTTATTTGTTTTTAAATATATTTAATTAAACAAATTACTTTCCCAAACTGCCCTTATCTTGTACCCAACAAAAAAACACAACCCAACGATGAAACTTCAAAGCAGAGGTACTGTGGCTGTGTTTGGTACAAGTACAACAGAATGGATTTGTCATATACCTGACGATATCCATTTTTAAAATTGAGTTCCGTATATGACTAGATTTGGGAGTTAAGGTGGGTTGATGGTGTTGAAACTTGAAAGTAAGATAGTGAGAAGGGCAAAGAGATGGACAAAGAGAGTTCATGATTATAGTCTTGGCTACGATTGGAAGAAAGAAGGGGAAGAAAACCCTTTATTTCATCTTTCCAATACCATTTCATGCTTTGTGTAGTTGTTCTTTTTCAAGATCCAAGAAGTGTTCTTATTACCTCCGAATTGCCGACAAATGTCTTCCTTTTTGGTTATTTCCTTGATGATTATTCACACAACCACAATCCATAGGAGGAAGACCCCACTTAACACATCCAATTATCCAGATGATTTTCAGTTTCTCGTGCTTTAGCAAAGCTCATCGCTGCCAGTTCTTTGGAGACAACCAGCTTAAAACTAGGAACCTGAATGGGATTCCTCATTAAGTCGGGAGAGCAAAGCCCAAAGTTTTACAACTGAGATAACCTTGGGCTCGTTCTTTTTTCCTAAGGCATGCTACAGCCCCAAAGTCCCCACATCCTCCACCTGAAATATAAAATTTGAATCTTGAAAAGCTTCCATAGAACGCCTCCTCTTACTAGTGGAGTTAGGCGAAGCAATCATGACAATGGCAGGTTTAACTATAGCCTCCAATATTCCTTCTAAACCAGGTAACAGTTGAGAAACTTCAACCGGATTTGAAGAGCCCGAAGCCACAGTCTTACCTCTCTTCTGCGGGGATGACAGTGGATCTGTACTTGAGCTCACCATGCCAAAAAGGCCTTCAGACGACACGCATCAGATGACATAAGTTTTGTTTTATGTCGTCTGAGTTTTTCAGACGACATAATTTTTTTTTCTGTTGTCTGAATATACACTAAAACCATACTGGTTTAATTTGGAAAAATGGTGAGCGTTCAGACAACACATTTGTGTAGTTGTAGAAGGTGGTGATTTCCTATCTCAAATTTGGAGGGATATCCAAAAGTTGATTAATTCTTTTCCCTCTCAAATAGCCATGTGCCTTAGTTGACTGGAATATTTGTGACATTCAGACAACATTTAATTGTTGTCTAAATGTGGGGGCTGTTTTAAAATTTTCCAGTTATTTGACTTGTGCTATTTGACATGTATCCCTCGCAATTAAGTCACTTTCTGTCCGGCCTTCTCGCTCGATCAATCAGCTCTCTCATCTCGACCTAGAACCCGCGAAACCTAAAACACCAGCCTCGCTCTCTCCTTTTCACTTAGCTCTCTCATATCTCGGTTCTCTCTCAGCCAATTTCGATTCAGTTCTTTTCAATTTGGGGATGAGGTGCCTTTCATCCTCGTCAAAATAACAAACATCATTCAGTGTTCCGGTTACTTAAAACCCAGACCTCTCTCTCTCAGCCTCCTTGATAGACGACGGCGGCGAAACGGCGGCATTCAATGACTTTGCTTGGTGTCTCCTTGAATCCGAAGTCAATCACTTAGTGAGTCGTCGTCTTCTCTCTCTCAATCTCTCATCGACGGTCGGCGGTACTAGCCCTAGCTCTCCCTCTGTTCTTGAAGCTCGACTGCACCATTGAAGCTTTGTTGTGAGAAAGGTATTGGCTTCAGTCAATTTTTCTGGGATTTATATAATCTGGGGTTTCGTTCAATTTCATTTTTATTGGGTTTTTAATGCATGTGTTTTGTTTCTCAATAGATGAAATTGGTAAGTTTAATTGAAACACAGTTGTTTTGCAGATCTATACCTTAAGATTCTTCACCCCGAAGCAATCAAGATCCAACACAAGAGTTCCCTACAAGAAAGATTAGTTTGCTATATCAACCATTGGGGCTTGGTTGGTGTGATTGTAGCAAGGTTAGTCCTTTGTAGACTTTTGAACTGATTTTGTAGGTTAGCAGATTAAGAATGGGGAGGACACCGTCCCGATAAGCATGGTTGATTTTTTGAAGAACCAAAAACTGAATTGAGTTTGGTGATTGAAATAATTTTATGGTCTATTTTGTTGCCCAATGAATTGAATTAGTGCAGCAGTGGAATGGTATTTGTGTATGTCAGTAATCTAGTGATAGTTTCCTTCTGAGATGAAAGAAAATTGGGTTATGGTCCTATTTAGATCGTTGTTGCTTTCTTGATTGTACTGGTAAGAGCTCTTAGCCTATTATTTCTATATAAGTGCATATTCTATTCGCATGTGTGTGTGTGTATGTCTGTATGTATATGTTCTCCTTTCCTTTAATTGACATCGATTTTCCTATCCTTCGGTTTTGGATCATGTGTGTATCATATCTACTCAGTTTAGATTATGAGTTACTAACTATTTTTGTATGAATATCCTAGATCCTAGAGACAGCACTTGAAGAATGCAGTCATGATTTGGATTCGGCTATCAGAAGTTTGAATAAGCTACGCTTAAGTTCTGTTGCAAATAAATCTGGTACAGCCTCAGAAACAAGTGTTGATCCCCATGCACAAGGTATGAATAGTTTTTAATTTTTAATTTTTTTTAATTTTTTTTTTTTGGACATCCTGAACTTGGGCCTTACTGATGGAGGTCACCATATTGTTTTTAATTTTTTATGTGTCTTTGGTTTAGTACAATGTTGTTTTTCATTAAAGCCAATCTAACTATGTGTTTAATTTCCACAGAATTTTATCATTAAATACTTACCAAGGCTGTAGCGCATTTCTTTCGATTGAAGTTTCTGGTCATAACTTGGTCAGAGTAGGTAAGGTTCTCTGCTATTTTTTATTTGTTATGAGAATGTTGACCTTGATGATGAAAAACATGACATAGTTTTGGTGCACATGAATATGCCAGGCATTTAGGAAACATTCTTGATTTTTTTGAGTGGTGATCACTATGTATGCTAAATTGATTTCAATACTTGAAAATTACAACTACTTTAATGCCTACAAGTTTGAAACCCTTCTTCTCAAATCGACCTATGATTTCTGAAATCTGGAATAAAAAATTAGGGTATTGTGCAGACAGTGGCGTAGCTAGAAATTTCATCTAGGAGGGTCAAAATATAATCAAGCTATTACATTGAAGAAAAAGAAAAAATCGTTTACTAACACAATTGCTCATGTAATGAAATTTTTACATAATTACTTTATACCTTGATAAATTACATGACGAATGATACTGATTTGTTTGACAATTAGATTGATTTATTGGAGAATATTAATTGTGATTCCATTTGCATTAATAGAAATTGAAAGAGGAAAGCATCAAATATTAAAAAAGGAAAATAATTAATGTATTTAATTAGGTCAAAGATGAAACTGATTAGCCGAAGAAGCATACTTTTCATTTCTTAGGAGGGTCATTAAAGTATATAATATCTATCTATATGGAATGGTTGACCAATCAAGAGTTAGAATGAAAATTTGAGGAGGGTCAGCTGACCCTTCTCGCCCTATACTCCCTACCCCATGGTGCAGAGCCTACTTCCTTACTTTCTGATGCTGCACGTAAAATTGAAAGAGAAGCTGTTGGACTTAGTTGTGGTACTTGAATTAGTGAAGTAGTTTTGATCATTGATGTAGTATGATTCATGAGATAAAGGCAAACAGCAAGTAGTGTACTATGAAAGTCATCTAAAATTTTCAATTTACAAATAAAGTTTGTTTATGTGTTCTATGTGATATATGGAATATATAATACCAGAAATGATTTTGATAGTAGCTTTGTTCCAATTTTTTTGTAATGATGCCATATCTTGCCATACTCATATCAAGTGGTATTATGGATGGGATCGGTACATTGTATTCAAGCTTGCATTCTGATTTAGGTGAGCCATCCAAATCATTATATGAGATCATAAATACCCTACCAAAAGTTTAGCTTAAGTAACAAAGCAAAGAAGTGTAAATTTACACAATAATTACTGTTACAGTTCTGATATATATTTATTCTTCCTGTTTCAGAATTTCTATGTATACTTATTGTATCTCCTCTGATGTGAGTTTGAATGTTGGTCATGAAGTCTTTAGTTTGTTTGATTTATTGGTTGCTGTACATTTATCTATGGATAGAGATTTTGAATGCAATAGTTACTCAAGGAATACTTTGAGTTACTAGAATTGATGTGTATTTGTCATTCAGCTTATAATGCTAACTTAACTAATATATCAACTTGGTTCAACTTTTGAAGGTTCAAGTAGGAGAATCAGGCTTTTTTTTTTCTTTCAAAACTTCATTTGCTTTTGTAGTGATCGAATGATGTAATTGAGCTGAATAGGATCATAGTGCTACCACATTAAGGACTGTAGCTGATGCAAAGGTTTTCGATGTATCATAGCCTCATTTGCATTTTCATTCATAAAATCCTCTTTCTCTCTAAATATCTGTTCTTCATACAAATCTTTTACTCAGTGGCATAAGTTGTCCATTAGTTCTCTTTATTTCTCAGATAGAATCCCAAATATCACGGGTAATACAATCAACTAGGTAATCCCAAAATCATGTCTAACCATGATCGTTTGATTATATCTGCAAATAAATGAAAATGATAAACCTTATTATCATAGATTTTCTACTTTTAAGCTTTTTATCAATTTTATGCCCCATATAAAGATGGAAGTGTAAAATCAACCATTGTATCTGTGCATAAGTGCATTAGCTTACTGTGGTTTAATCATGACTTTATTAGTCAGAATATTGTTAATTGTAAGATCAACTATCATATCTGTGCATTTGCTTACTATGATTTGCAATCTTTTCAGCTTTTATGAAAAGATTGGATGCATTAGAGCTGCAATTTGATAATTTGTAATAGAGCTGCAATTTGTATAGAACTGCAATCTGTAGATTGTAATCTTTTCAGCTCTATTTCTTCATTTTGTAATAGAGCTGCAATTTGATTATTTTTTTGAAAACAATTTTTCAGTTTTCAATATTTATTAAAAAGATTCTATGTGGGGACGATTGAGGTGCAGATCCTTTATAATATTTTTGATATTTTGATTTTGCTTGTCTTTTTTTTTTTTCTTGTTTTGAGTTTGAATAATAGTTCTTCTTTTTCTAACATGTTCCTTTTGTTTTGTTGACCTTGATAGGGAAACTTGGTGGTACAAATTAAAAGGATTTATGAAGGAAGGCTCACTGCTAGTAGTGTAGTGGAGAAAAACAGAAGGCTTTTTGTAAAAATTTCTAGTGAGTCTTCAATGTTTGTGATATATATATATGAGTCAGCAAGTAGCTAATTATCCTTTTGCTGATGTCTTTGCCTACACATAATGATTATACGTTTACTGCTAGCTAGTTAAGTATAATCATAAGTTCATTTTTTATTCCATGATAGAGTATTGTATTATTTTGCATAATAGAAGTATCAGCATGGAATGCAATCTGAACATTAGAATTGTCATGGATCGATGTAATTGTTGCAGCTATATGTGGATGAATTTGTATGTGTTAAGACCACTCTTACCAGTACTAGTCTTAACGAATATATTGTATATTAAAAGTATGAGCATGTTACTTTTAGAATTAGCATCTATTTGAGCGTGTTTAATGTATTATATATGAAGGAACCTATATATTTAAGATGGATAAGTCATGGATGCATGCTGATAGAAGATCAAAGAAGTTTGAGCTAGGAGTAGCAGAGTTTCTCAAGTTTGCCGAGTCTAATGGCAATAACAAAAACAAGATTTCTTGTGCTTGGTTGAAATGTAGTAACAAGGAGGGATTTTCTGTTGGAGTTATTAAGGATCATATATTTTGGAATGGTATTAACGAAAGTTATAAGCATTGGAGGTGGCATGGGGAACCTACTACATCTGCTATGAATGACAATAGAGTTGAATATGAAACTGTAGATTGGGACCCTGGGATGGGGGAGAATGATTGGGGCTTTGGGGAAAGTGAGGATGAGCAGATTTCCGAAGACTCTAATGAGTTTTTGAAGTATGTAGAGGATGGGGATCAACCTTTGTACCCTGGTTGTACGAAGACACAACCAAGCTGAATGGTCTGATTCAGACCTTCAATTTGAAAGCAAAGCATGGAATGACCGATGCTTGCTATTGGAGAAGTATTTCCCGCCTTATTTTTTGACATTATGATCCATCTAACTGTGCATCTCTTAAGAGAAGTTCAGCTTTGTGGTCCAGTATTTTTTTGGTGGATGTACCCCTTCGAGAGGTACATGAAAGTCTTTAAAGGGTGGGTTAGATGTCGAAGGCATCCTGAGGGATGCATAGCAGAGTCTTATATTGTTGAAGAGGCTGTTGAGTTTTGCACTGAATGTATGCTTAGTGATGCTTCTACTGCTGGAATCCCTGAAAGTTCCAAACCACGAGCCTGTAATGCTCCAAACCGCTATCAGGCGCTACCATGATTTCTGTCTATGGCAAGGAGCTGCATCAAGCACCATCTGTGTTTTGTAGCACCAAGGATGCAAGTCCTTATTTCATGTTAAGTCATAAACTTTTATTATCATCAGTTTTCCTATAGTCCATGAATTGATCCAATATTTTGTTACTTTAATCATGAGTTTTGTGTGTTTGATATTCAGTGAACCATCTGGAATTGTTGTTGAAGCTTCCAATCCAAGGTTTTCCAAAAATGAAAAGTGGCTCAAGGATAAAGCAAAACCAGACCTTTGCTGTCTGGTTAAAACAAAAAGGGTATGCGATCATATACTTGATTCTTAGTGATTAACAAAAAATAAGATTTCAACATTACACTAATGTAATCTAATTGATTTGAAGGTATTTCAAATTTGAATGCGTTGAACTGCGTTTTCGGACATAATGTTTCGGAAACAATGAGGTGGATGTCAAGTGGACCGAATCATGTAGCCGACCTTTCGTGGATACCAGGTTAATGGTGTTGATTTCAACACTAAGGAGTAGGACAATGTGCGATCAGTGCAAAACAGTGGGGTTTTTTTAGTGGCTAATGCAATGCAAGTTTCTAGTGCAAAGGATAAAAATCCCAAAACTGATGATATGGACTTCTATGGTGTCATACAACAAATATGAGAGATGGACTACTACAAGTTTAGGGTACCGTTGTTTAAATGTGATTGGGTTGAGAATGTTAGGGGCATTAAAGTAGATGAACTAGGGTTCACATTGGTAAATCTGAATAGGAAAGGTCATCTTAATGATGCTTTTGTCTTAGCACGCAATGTTAAGCAAATATTTTACATTAAAGATCCCCTCGATGCTCCATGGTCAGTGATTGTAAGGGTCCCAGATAGAGACTATCAAGGGGCTGATTCGAATGAGGAGTTAGAAGGTATTGAAGTAGAACAACAGCCATTTGAAGCAACAATGCCATCGATCGAGACTTTTGATAATATAGATGGTGATCAGCATAACAATTATAGGCGTCCTGGAGATGAAGCAATATGGGTGGAAAATGACTGCAATCAACGTGGCTGAGGGGAAAAAAAAACATTTAGTTAAAGTTGTTTGTTCATGATTGACTTGTTTTAGAATGCCTAAATATATATGTACTGATGTGTTTGATGAAACATGTATATTAACACTTCCAATTATGTTAGTTATTTCATTGTCTTCTGTGTTGTTTAATTTTGAGTTGTGTTAGTAATTTCATTAATTGCTTTATGTGTTTGTTATTTCATTGTTTTATGTGTTTTTGTTTCATCTGTTTATTGACATTTATTGTTAACATATATTATGGGGCTAACTGTGTTTATTGTGTATTGCAGGTCATGGCTCCATCTGCAAGCACATCGAAAGTTGCTAGATCTATAGCCTTAAGGATAAAAGCTGTGCAGATGAAACGTAGTAGAAAAACCGTCTCTGAACCACCTATTACTTCTCCAAATCGTAAACCTGCTACCCCCAAGAAGGCTGAAGCAAGATTGACAGAAGCCAACAATGCTACCTCTCTTAGGAGAAGTCCGCGAAAACATAAAGCTACTCAGTCCAGCAAGGATGCGTCCTCTAGGAGAAGTATGCCACCGCCTAAAGCAGGAAATTCCAAGGTGGCTATGGCAGCAAAGAAGTCGTCGTCCGGTCGTAAGTGTGCAAAGAGCAAGTCATCTGAGGATTCTGATGATGATGACAACATCACTGGTGGATTGAGGTTGCTTAAGCGAGGGAGGATAACCATGAATAAAATTACTAGGCGACTGATTCGAGGAAAGAAGCTAAAGCTGAATTCTAACGCTGATGGGGAGCCAATTGGGAAGGCAGCTAAGGAGATGCAGTCATACATTGAGGTGTTGGCACGCACCAAGATCCTAATATCTATAAATGATTGGAGAAATGTGCCTTTGGATGAAAAAAACAAGATTTGGAATAGTATTCAGGTAAACAATCAGTCTATATAGAAGTTGTTGCTAGCTGTTCACTAATTTACATTTCATTATTCTTATTTTTTTTTTCAAAAAACAGTTACTAAAGCTATGATATTTTGTATTCGTTAATGTGTAGGATGCTTATGTGGTGCCAAAGAATGGAAGAAATTGGTGATTACATCAGCCGGCCACAAATGGAGAGAGTTCAAGAGCAAACTAACCAACTGGTACATTATTCCCTATCTGGATTCTCCTGAACTTTTAAAGTTCCCTCCAGATGATTATCGATCCATTGAGGTAGATGAATGGAATACGTTCGTGGCTGATAGAACTTTACAACAATTTCAGGTTTGTCTAATATCATTCTTGGACATGCAGTTGTGGAACAGTTTATGCATTATTAGTTATTGTTTATGCAAATACTAAAATATAATTCATAATTCTACATATGCTTTGTAGGTACTCCGTGAAAAGCAGAAAATAAAGAGGAAGGAGAATAAGTATCCTCATCGAATGTCACGAAAAGGATATGCCAACTTCCAAGAAGAACTAGTCAGTATTCGTCTTACAAATCTATTTACAATATATTTGTTATTCTTTTTGGTTTACACCAAACTGATCATGATGTCACACGTATCAATTCATATTTATAGGCTGAAAAAATACTGATTGAAGAATTGGATCGTGCTACAATGTGGATAAAGGCCAGGCAAGACAAGAGCGGCAACTTCAAAGGGCCAGCAGTGAAGAAGAAGGTCGAAAAAATTGTAAGTTCAGCTTTTTGTAATTGTTTATTACTTGTAGATTTTTTTTTTTTTTTTTTTTTTTCAGGTTTTGTATCCCATGGATAATTTTTGTGTGCTGTGATTGATGTCTATATCAGGAAAGTTTGAAGAGGAAAGTGTTTGAAGGAGAAATCAACCCTGAAGGAACAGATGATGTTCTGACTTTGGCATTGGGAAATCCTGAGTATCTTGGAAGGGTACACGGTGTTGGTGGCTTCGTCAAGCCTTTGGCATATTTTCATCTACCTAAACGCCAAATGCTAAATATAGAAGATAGTGTCAGGGTAAGTGTTAAGAAGATACTAGCAGAAGAGAAAGAAAATATCATTGCTCAGGAAAGAGCCAAATGGGAGTTGGAGATGGAGCAACAAATTGCTAGGGAAAGAGCCGCTTGGGAGGAAAGATTTCAGAAGTTAGAAGCGATGGTTAATAGGAAAGAGATGCCAGTTGACTCACCCAAACCTGTGACACCGCTGAATGATTTAGGCTCTGGCCAGGGCAGCTGTTTAAGGCAACTTGACAAGGCTAGTTTGAAAGCTATTGAAATTGAAGCCACCAAAACTGCCAAGAAGAAGTTAGATTTAGGGGAGGACCAGCAGAAAGTAGTTGAAGAGAATGAAGTCTTTGTGGGTGGGGAGCTGAACATCAAACTAACCTCGATTATTGAGGAGGAGGTTAGGAATGATTTAACTCCGAAAAAAAATGCAGTTGTGGAGCAAGTGCAAGTGCCGGTAATTAATCGCTTCCCTAGCTTTACTTTCTTTTTCCTAGCTTACATTTAGTTTTCTTTTCTTTTCTTTACAATTACATTTGATCAACCATATTTATGACATTGCTGCCTCAAATGTGACTAATGCTTACATATTTTTTGGCTTGAATTAGCAGGTTCAGTCCACCAATATTGTCCAGTCAGGGTGTAAACTTGCGATAGATTCATTGGACAACATAGTGGCTGAAGGAACTATCATTCAAGTGGATGTTGAGTCCAGCAAGCAAACTATCCATGGTGTTCCATTGGTTGAGGAAAATGTCCGAGTGTCGATCACCAAATCTATTGTTGCCAATGCTTTGCTACCAATTCCTATTAAGGATGAGATTCTGTTTGTCCGTGATGCAATTGGTACATGCGTTGTTTGGCCTAGAGACTGGGTTATACCCACTGCAGCTGATGCAAAGGTAATAGTTTGCTTAAATTATTTGTCATTTTTAACCTTTTTATTCTTACCAAAATGACCATGTGAGCTGCTATATTACATCATATAGAAATACTAATCATGCAATGTTATTTTTTATATCAATTGCAGCAACAAAAGCATGAAATTGTGAGGAGGAAAAAGAAGGGATACATATGATGAGGATTTTGATCATGATGATTTGGACAATCTGCCACCCAATTTGCCTCCACCACTTAAGACGTTGGCCACATGGGCTAATGATAACTTGAAGGATGGGATCACCATCCACACAACCTTAGGCGAGGAATTATTTGGATATCCAAAGAAGGTCACCATCTTCAAAAGGGATGTGTATGCCATGACCAACATGAAGGAGCTTTCTGCCGGCAGCTTTGTGATGTATATAAGGTCTGTAATGCATTTTAAATGAAGCTGTTAATTCAATGTTATTGAATGATATTTTGAGACTTGTGGTTTTATAGCTTCCTTTATCAAGTGTTGAAGAAATCGAAGATGTTGACATGATTGGCTTCGTAGATCCTGCTAATACTGGTGTCATTGGCTGTGGAAATCCGACTGAACGGGCTCGTTCTTTGTCAGTTTCTTATGAAAGAGGGAAGCCTGGTCAGATTTTTTTGGTCCCCTATAATTTAGGGTACGAAAGCTTCATTCATGCATTTTTGTTTTTGTAAATATTGACTTCTGATCTCATAAATATAGCAATGCAAGTACCTAGATCAGATTCATGTTGGTATTGATTATCAAAAATTTGAATGCCAACTGTCATTGGATGTTGACGGTGGCGAACCCCACTGAAGAAGTTGTGTATTTCATGGATCCGCTAAAGAGGCGACTCATCACCGGTGAATGGAGAACTATTGTGGACAAGTAAGTGCAGCTAGGTTGTTGGTTTTGTTGTTGGTATTGTGTACAAAACAATTTAGTCCTCTTTTTTTTGGAGATCTTTATCGATTCTCAATTTATAAGTTGTTAGTTTCATCATAATTTTGTGTATTGTGTTGTTGTTGAAGCTCCATCAAAATATTCAATGCACAAAAACATAGGAAAGGCCGAAAGACAGTTCAATGGAAAAACTGTGCAAAGTAGGAAATTTGCATCTACATTAGATTAGTTTTCGACACATAAGATTTGGGTGAAGGAACCTCCCTAGCACCCGACATTCTCATCATATTGTTCACACTTTTCTAGTTTAATTTCCTTGCATTCTTATTAATCGTTTTGCATTTTATTACTTTTTGTTAAGTTCAAATCAACTCTCAAATATTAAATCAATCAACTCATTTGTGTATACCCATCTTGAGGCTACAAGTTAGTGGCTTTGAATAGGCTTGGTGTGAGCTAAGCCGAGCATTTCCAAGGCTTGGTGCTTTGATTGTTTATAATTTTTATTTTACTTTTTAGTTTTCTTGTGTGCTTTTAGTATCCTACCGTCAATTATCTTAGTTAGGTCCAACACCTAATCCCCGAGGTACGATAAACTAAGGTCCAAATACTTCCCTTACATGACAACTATTCGTACGCTTGCGAAGAGTTTATGCATCAAGTCAATGGCGCCGTTGCCGGGGATTAGGGTCTTCGGATCTTAATCCCTTGGTAATTGGCATTTAGGGTCACTTTTAGCATACTTTTATTTTTATTTTTTATTTCTTGTTTCTTTGTTTGGTTGTTTAGTTTTTAATTTTATTTTTCACTACTTGTTAAGTCTCCTTCTTTTCTCACCCTCTAATTAATTATCAATTTTGTGGTTAGTAAACTTGGTGAATATTTTGTGTTTATTTGATTATTGAGGTGCTTATTGTTCTAGTGTTTCTTTATAGGTGTATGAACAACACGTTACTACCTATCAATTTGAGAAGTGGTCGCACTTTTCAAAGACTTCCTAGACAGAGGCCAAGGAATCGTTCACGAACACCTCCAAGGCCAAGAGTACCTCCAAGGGATCCCTCACCGAGTCCGATTAGATCACCGGTTAGAGAAATGGCGGAGAGACCTATTCGGGAGTTCTCTAGACCTTCCATGACCAATACGGCATCATGCTTAGTACTTCCGGATAGAGATGTGGACTTTGAGATCAAGCCACAACAATTGAGCATCTTACCTATTTTCCGTGGAATGCCATCCGAGAAGGCCATCAACCACATGCAAGATTTTGAGGCGATTGTAAGCACTATATCAAAGGGTGGACTTCCGGAAGGTGAGTTCAAGATGCGGTTGTTTCCTTTCTCACTTAGAGATGATGCAAAGGGATGGTTTTTGAAGCTACAACCAAGGAGTATACGATCATGGGATGAGTTGACAGACACTTTCTTGGATGCTTACTACCCACCACACAAGACCACTAGCATGAGACATGAGCTTTTACTCTTCGCTCAACGCGATTATGAGACATTTTGGGAGGCATGTGATAGGTACAAGGATATTTGCAATGCATGTCCCCATCATGGTTTGACTAAGTCAATGATGATTGACGGTTTTTATGGTGGTTTGTTGCCACATGAGAGGAGGAGGGTTGATGTTGCCGCACAAGGTTCACTTCATAGCCATGGTCAAACCGAAGCATAGGATATACTTGAGCACTTGGGTCGACAATCAAGGCAATGGGATGATCATGACTCTAGGAGAGAAAGATTGAGGAAAGATCCATATTATGACACCAAAAGCACTCATGAGACACGGGTTGCTCAAGAGAGCTCTAGTGCGGATTATAGAAAGCTTGAGAGGAAGCTTGATCTACTTCTTCAAGCTCAAGAGCATGGTGCACCTACACATCAGGTAAAGGCTGCCTCTATGCCTTCATCCTTATGTCTACTTTGTGAGTTGCCTACACATGTTACTAGTGAGTGTCATTTTGCCTCTAGCTATTTGGATTTTGTTGATGAGCATGCTAAAGCGGTTGGTAGTTTTCCAAACCGACCAAGGAATGATCCCTATTCAAGCACTTATAATCCGGGGTGGAGAAATCACCCAAACTTCTCATGGAGAGATAGTGGAGGATCTTCTAGTGCACAACAAGGTGGTGTTTATTCTTATAGAGGGCAACAAGGACCAAATTCTTCATTTCTTGGTTCTCATGGCCAAGGGTTTTCATTTGGTACTTCTCATGGAGGTTCTTATGGTTCTCATGCACAAAATGCAACTCCCGGATTTCAAAATAGGCAAGTTCTTCAAGGGGTGCCTAATACCACTCAAGAGCCAACAAAGAACCATATGGAAGAGTTACTAACCGCATTGACCAAATCTCAAGTGAAGACGGAGCAAAATATTTCGGTTCTTACACAAAGTCAAAGTTCTCTTGCTCAAAGTGTGGAAAAGTTAGAAGTTCAAATGGATCAATTAGCTAGAGAGCTTGGTTCACGCCCACAAGGTGCATTACCTACACAACCGGATCCAAATCCGAGACATGAGCAAGCTAAGGCTATTACTACACTTCGAAGTGGGAGGATTTATGACAATAAGGTACGCATGCCTACACCTTCCAACTCCCATTTTAATGTGCATGATGATATGTATGCTCCCACTTATCCCATATCACATTCTTATGATACATATGTTCCCACTCCTATATATGATCGCCACTCTTCATTTCCATATTCTAATGATGATGATCATGTGCTAGTAGAAAATTCCATTGATAGTGATGATGATAATTTGTTGCATTCATATGGAGCCAAGGGGGAAGAAAATGTACCTCTTGGTCATGTTGCTAATGATAATGTGCATATGCATCGTACTTTTATTTCAAATGAGGATGGGAACCGGGGGGAAGAAAATGTACCCCCGAAAATTGGAGTGGGTGATGTGACTTTGTATACAAAAGGAAGAAATAAGGGGGTGGATAAGGAAGCCGGGGAGGAAGAAAATGTACTTCCCGGAGGTGCACAAGGGAGGAAAACCTCTTTATCTCATTCTACATCTTCAAAGTCTCAAGCTTCTGATTCTTCATCCGCACCACCTAAGCATGTGCATTTTGGCCCCACTACTCCTTTATCATCACCTAGGGATCTTCATCAAAGGGGGAGGAATAAGGCGGAAGCTACTTCATCTACTTCTATTGATACACATGGTTCGTCTTCAAGATTGAGTTCTGGGGATGAGGAATGTTTCGGCCCTACTAAGCAAGGTGAGGCCGTGAAGGCTACGGATCCTAGCTTGGCCGAAAACACCTCTAGGGATCATTCTATTAGTCGGACTACATCTTCGGATTTGAGTTCTAATGGTTCACTGCCTATTTCATCATCTAGTGAGCATCGAGAACAACATCAAAGGGGAAGTAATAAGGAGGAAGACTATTCTCATTTACCTTTGGATTATAAGGATAGGAGTGGACCGATCCATTCTACACTAGGCGAGGCCTTGAGGGCTAAGAACCCTAGTGGGACGGTTACCACCCTTAAGGGTTCAAGGGGGAGTCTCACTTTTTCTCCACCTCTTGATTTGACTCCATCGGAGCCTAGACTTCCGTATCCACAAGTTAAGAGGGCTCAAGATCAAAAGAAGAGGAGGGAGATACAAAAGCAAGAGTTCATTGAGCTATTCAAGTCCGTTAACATCAATATCCCATTACTTAATGCCATCAAGCAAGTTCCAGCCTATGCAAAGTGCTTGAAAGACATGTGCACTAATAAGAAGAAGTTTGTGGAGAATGAGGATGTGTACTTGAGTGAGCATGTGTCGGCCGTACTTCAAAGGAGGTTGCCTCCTAAGCTTAGTGACCCCGGATCTTTTACTATTCCTTGTACCATTGGGTCACGAAGCTTTGATCGAGCATTATTGGACTTGAGGGCTAGCATTAACCTTATGCCCCTATGATGTGTACAAGACTTTGTCATTGGAGTCGATCAAGCCTCTAAAGATCAAGCTTAAGATGGCGGATAGGAGTATCAAGTACCCTCGTGGAGTGGTGGAGGACGTTCTTGTCAAGGTAGATGAGCTTTATGTGCCGACTGATTTTGTTGTACTTGACATGGACCCTCCTTATGAGGATGATGATGATGAGTTACCTATCATTTTTGGTAGAGCATTTATGGCGACTGCCGGGGTCAAGATTGATGTTAAGAAAGATTTACTCACCATGACAGTATTTGACACTACTATTGGGTTTCAGATTTTTGATGCTATGAGGAGTCCATTATATCATCTTGATGAGTGCTTTCGGATTGATGTTATGGATTATATTGTTGGGAAGAACTTTATTGAGCATTCATCAAAGGATTACATGGAGACTTGTATTGCTCAAGGTGGAAGCGAATTTGAGAGTAAGGAGCATATTGAGGCTATTGCACACTTAGAGGCATTGACACCATATTTGCCTAGATGTGTTCCACCAGTTTTACCTTTGCCACCCTCTAGTACACCACCTATTCCGTCATATGAGACCCCACTAGATTTGGAGCTAAAGATGTTACCTTCGACTTTGAGATATGCATTTCTAGGGGAGGAAAGTACATTACCTGTGATTATATCATCGAAGTTGAGTAAAGTTGAGGAAGATAAGCTTCTGAGGGTGTTACATGAGCATAAGAGAGCTATTGGTTGGACCATTGCCGATATCAAAGGCATTAGTCCATCCAAGTGTCAACATCACATTTACTTGGATGAGGGTTGTAAGCCCACTCGGGAAGCTCAGAGGAGGTTGAATCCTCCCATGATGGAGGTAGTGAAGAAGGAGATTATTAAGCTTCTAGATGTTGGAGTTATTTTCCCGATTTCTTATTCGCCGTGGGTTTCACCAGTTCAAGTTGTCCCTAAAAAGGGAGGAATTACCGTAGTGCAGAATGAAAAGGGTGTAGATGTGCCACAGCGAGTTCAGAATGGATGGAGGGTTTGTATTGATTATAGAAAGCTTAATGGAGCGACAAGGAATGATCATTTTCCACTACCTTTCATTGATCACATGTTGGAGAGATTAGCAGGTCATAGCCACTATTGTTTCTTAGATGGATATTCGGGGTGTAATCAGATTGCTATTGCTAAGGAATACCAGGAAAAGACTACTTTCAATGCCCGTTTGGTACTTTTGCATATAGGAGGATGCCTTTTGGACTTTGCAATGCATCCGTCACTTTTCAGAGATGTATGATGGCATTGTTTCATGACACGACTGAGCGCTTTATGGAGATCTTTATGGATGATTTCTCGATTCATGGAGATACTTTTGATGATTGTCTTCGACACTTGACCCTTGTTCTAAAACGGTGTGAGGAGACCAATTTGGTCCTCAATTGGGAGAAGTGTCACTTTATGGTGGAAGAGGGTATTGTGTTAGGGCATGTAGTATCATCATGTGGCATTGAGGTGGATAAGGCGAAGATTGAGATAATTTCTAGTTTACCACTACCGAAGAATGTGAAAGGAGTCAGGAGTTTCCTTGGGCATGCTGGCCTTTATAAACGCTTTATTCCAGATTTCTCTAAGATCACCAAGCCATTGTGTGACCTGCTAGGCAAGGATGTGCCATTTGAGTTCACTTCAGAGTGTTTACAGGCTTTTGAGCTACTTAAGGAGAAGTTGACTCACGCACCTATCATGATTGCACCTGATTGGAATAGACAATTTGAGTGATGTGCGATGCTTCAGATTTTGCTATGGGTGCTGTTTTGGGTCAAAGGATGGAACGAGCACTCCATGTGATATATTATGCTTCCCGGACTTTGAATGATGCTCAAGTCCACTACACTACTACCGAGAAGGAGCTTCTTGCTATTATTTTTGCATTGGAGAAGTTTCGGAGTTATCTTATTGGGAGTAAGGTGATTGTTCACACGGATCATGCGGCATTGAGATATTTGTTGAGCAAGAAGGATGCCAAGCCTCTTTTGATTCTTTGGGTGCTATTGCTTCAGGAGTTTGATATAGAGATCAGGGATAAGCAGCGTAGAGAGAACCTTGTTGCAGATCATTTGACTAGACTTGAGCATGGCGGAGACTCTTCTGACATACCATTGATTGAGCATTTTCCCGATGAGTACTTATTTCGTGTTGACACTGAGATGCCTTGGTTTACAAACTTTGTGAACTATTGGGCTAGCAATTGTACTTTCATTCAGGATAACTATGATGCACAGGCCAGAAAGAAGTTTCTTAGAGATGCTCGGTCATATATTTTGGATGACCCGTACATGTGGAAGGTGGGTAAGGACCAGGTGATTAGAAGATGTATTCCTCAATGGGAGGCCCCAGAGATTATTTTATTGTGTCACCCATCTTTATGTGGAGGTCATTTTGGTGGAAGGAGGACAGCTTTCAAGATCCTTCAGTCCGGTTTCTTTTGGCCTACTTTGTTTCGAGATTGTCATTCTTTCGTGCTTCAATGTGATAGATGTCAAAGGACTGGGAATATTTCCTCCAAGGACCAAATGCCTCTCACTAACATTATGGAGGTTGAGATTTTTGATTGTTAGGGCATAGAATTTATGGGACCGTTTCCAAAATCTCATGGGAATGAATATATCATAGTAGTGGTTGATTATGTTTCGAAGTGGGTTGAAGCCAAGGCCACAAGGAAGAATGATTCTAAGGTAGTCACCAAGTTCTTGAAAGAGCACATTTTCTCTCGATTTGGGACTCCTAGGATTATTATTAGTGATGGTGGTACACATTTTATCAACCGAACTTTTGATGCTTTGTTGAGAAAATATGGGGTCAAGCATAAGGTTGCCACACCTTACCACCCTCAAACTTCCGGTCAAGTAGAGGTGTCAAATAGGGAGATTAAGAGGATTTTAGAAAATACGGTCAACTCTTCTAGAAAGGATTGGGCTATTAAGCTTGATTATGCTTTATGGGCCTATCGGACCGCATATAAGACTCCTATTGGCATGTCTCCTTTCCGCTTGTGCTATGGAAAGAATTGTCACCTTCCGGTCGAGCTTGAACACAAAGCTATGTGGGCTATCAAATTTTTAAATTTTGACTTGGAAGCAAGTGGTGAGAAGCGGAAGCTTGATCTTTGTGAGTTGGAGGAGATTCGGGAAGAGGCATATGAGAGTGCCAAATTGTTTAAGGAGAAGACCAAGGTGATACATGATCGGAAATTGGTGAAGAAAACATTTCTTCCCAAGCAAAAGGTTCTCCTATACAATTCTAGGCTCAAGTTATTTTCCGGAAAGTTGAGATCTAGATGGAGTGGACCTTTTGAGGTAGTTGAAGTTTTCTCTCATGGTGCAATCACAATCAAGAATCTTCATGGGGGGGAGCCCTTCAAGTTAAATGAGCATCGATTGAAACCTTACTTGGACACCACATTCGACACTCAAGAGGAGGAGGTCACCCTCCAAGATGTCCCTTGACTCACTCTTGACATATGGACTGGCAATGAAGTCCTTAAAAAAAGCGCTCGCTAGGGAGGCAACCCTAGCATTACATGTGATGTTCTTTCTTGTTCATTTTGCATCAATAAGGCTATTTAGCCATCTTTTTGGAGGTTGGGAGGTGCTTGGAGTGTGGAGAATAAGGAGATATTTTGAGCTACAATTCCTATGTGGAGGTCATGGAGGATGATTTTGGGTTCTAAGTTGATGGGATTAAGACCACGAGCTTAATGGAGGACCCTTGTCCTTATTCCTTGATGGGCTATTTGTGATGCATTAGTCTTGGACACTACACATTTCTCAATGGAGTTGATCTTTTCATGAGCACCTAGAGCGATTATGGAGCATATGTTAAGGAAATCAAGGCCTTGTGCCTTGAAGTGGTGTCTCATATTGGTCTTCTCCGAAGGTCGTGAGCAATTGAGGGTCGACAAAGGGGGTTTTCCGTAACTTTTCTCCGCATTTAGATTTTCATTTTCATAGTTAATTTTTGTGTCTTCGCTCGAACTTCACTCTCATGCCTAAATCCGACACGGATTTTAGCTTTCGAGCTCACTTTACAACATTGAGGACAATGTTGGTTTTAAGTGTGGGGGTGAGAGATCGGGTGGCCCCATAAAAAAATTAAAATTAAAATTAATTAAAATTAAAATTAGATTAGCTTTATGTAATTATATTTTAGTGGTTAATGCCTTTTCCAACCCCAATGACGAGCCATGGACTTAACTTGTTGTGATTGTGAATAGACTAAGCATGATCTAGGACTTTGAATTTGTTTTGTGATTAATTGTATATGTGATCTATGCTTGATTATATGTGTGCACATAGCCTATGTTAGGTTCGTTCATCATAATTAGAGAAGCATATAGATTATTCGATTAACTTGCATGCCCTTATTTGTGAGTTTTTGTGCTTATATCCATAGTGTATGCATCGTTCATTCACTTATTCTTTCATGTGTGTACAATTTCATGACAATGCGTATCTAGAACTTGCTTGAGACCTCTCGAGGCTACTTTTAGCTTGCGACATGATAGAAAGGATGGAGGCATTAGGACTATATACCACCATGGCCAAAGAAGCATGTGCCCAAAGATATTTACCACTAGATTGCCACTTTGAGCCTATTTATATAATTTAGCCTTTTTGTTCATTACCACCACAAATTCCTACCTAGCCTATACACTTTTATCCTACCCTTCCATGGTAGTTGGTGAAGCGATTCAAGAGAATGACTTTATGTTTAAGTGCTTCAAAAGAAAGAAAAAGTCAAAGGTGTGAGGTTTCAAAAGAATAAGTGCGGGGGTGAGTGATTTTGTATAGAAAAGAAAGTTTCGAAAGAATTCCAAAAAAAAAAAAAAAAGAGATTAGAAAAAGAAAAGGGTGATTGAAAAAAAAAAATGTTGAAAAAAAAAACTAGTATTATTTTTGTTTATAATATAGTGTAGTGTGGGTTGTTCATCGGGATTAGAGTGAGTGAGTTAGCATTTGAAAGCAAAAGTCGTATATCTCTACAAGAGATAGTTGCTTCACCGGTTTTCATGGACTTTGTCTTTCCCTATCCTTCATTTCTTATAGCCAGTTGCCCTTAGCTCCATTACAACCAAATAAAAGACCTCTTAATCTTGAATGTTGTGAGCTACCTAGCGGAGACGAGATCGAAGAGCAAGCATATGGCAGCGCATGTTGTGAAATTGCTTTTGAGTGAAACACATATAACCCCTAAACACTTGAGCGGTAATATTTAGTGAACCTATGTGAGTTTAGTGGGTTGTGTCGGGTCTTCTATGTGCCTATTTGATTGTGGTGGATTGATTTGACACATGGTCAACACATGCATATACTTAAGCATTTTTCACATGTGCATCTTAATTGCCTTACAAATTTAAAAATCTTATGTTATGCTTTCGTCTACTTCATGGTCATATACATAATTAGTTCTCCGAGGGTTATGGTTAGAAAGGTTAATACTACACTATATTTATGTTAGAGTTGGTAGATTCTCGGATTATGTTTCATTTAGTTTGCTTGGGGACAAGCAAAGTTCAAGTGTGGGGGTGTGATTACACGCACTTTTATACGCGCAATTGCACTCTAAATACTAGAATTAAGCTAATCCTCAAGTTAATTAATATGTAATTAACCCATTTTTATTTATTTGTAGAAAATAAGCAGAGTCACGGATATCGGAAGAAATTGGTGCGAAATCGAAGCAAATAATGAAGAAACTGTTAAAGGAAAAGCACATTATGTGCCTCGTCAAAGAAACAGACGAAGAGGGAATCAAGCAATTACAAATCACAGCTCAATCAGCATTTACTATCATCAATGTAATTGATATTTATGTTGTAATCCTATCCCTATATAAAGGGGTTATGAATGAAATGAGTAGACCAATTCCAATTGTCATTTTTACTTTTACACGTTATCAGCACGAAGCAGATCGACCTCCATTGCAGTCAATCGACCTCTATCCCAGCAGTACTCGAGCCCAGCGCGCTCCAGTCCAGCTCTTCCAGACTGGCCAGACTCTCTCTCTTCCAGACAGGCCTCAATCTTCCTCTGCCGTGTGTCTCGCTCCCAGCCAAGCACAGGCCCATCCCCACCGCGCTTTCGACCTGTCTAGCCTAGCCCAGCCCTGCACCACCGAGCCATCTCCAGCGCTGCACACTACGCTAAGGCCCCTGCCCAATGCTCTCTCACCTGCAGCCCAGAGCACCAGAGACATCCTCTGCCTTTTCCAGATCGGCCTCCTCCTCTCCTGCGCAGCCCAGCCCGCCCACCATCCGCTGCAGAACCTCACCCAACACAGATCCGGCGATCCCTGCAGCCCCAGACCCAGTCGTTTCCTGGCGCTTGCAGCAAGCCTACCCAGACTCGTCGAAGAACGACGAACGACCCAGACCCGATTTTGCTTCACTCGACCCAATTTAGATCTGTTTCCAGTCAGTTGGACCATTAACCCCGTCCTCGCTGCTGCCAGCCGCGCGACACCCATCTGCAATCCCCATTGCACCCATCTGAAAACCAGGAAAAAGAAAAGAGAAAACCAGAAGAAAAAAAGGGCAGGCGGAGGAAGGAGGAGAGAAGAAGAACACACGAGAAGAAGAAGAAAAAAAAAAAAAACCTTTGACCCGGCCCAGTAAAGAAAAACTGCGGCCCAGACAAAAAAAAAAAGGCCTACAGCCCAGAAAAAAAAAAGAGAAAAGCAAAGAAAAAAAAAAACAAGGCCTCCTGGCCCACTGCTGAAAAGAGAAAAGGAGGAACCTCAAGCACAAAAATATCGCTACGCACGCCTGCATCAACATGCGCGTGCACTAAGATAGTTTTGTTTTCTCGAAATCAAGTATGTTTTCTTTATTTTGTCTTTATGATTTTAATCAAGCATGTGGAATCTATTTATGTTTTCCATTTTTAAGCATGTTTTATACTTTATTGTTTATGCTTTTATTTTGTTATTAAGCATGTTTAGTTAAGATAATTTTGATCATTTTAAGCATGCCTTGTTATCTATATAATTATGTTTAAGCATGCTTTATATTTTATTGATGATGTTTTTATTATGAAATTTTGAGCATGTTCTTATTTTATGATAGGACCAAAAAGTGTGACAATATTATTGAATATGTGCCCCATTTTAGCTTTGTTTCTCCCTTAAGTTTAGTGTCTTGAGTCAGTAAGTCATTTTGAGAGTCTTGTTGAGTGTTTGGAGTGAAATAGGCGAAAAAAGTAAAATTCATGAAAAATCCTAGCTGGATCAGGATTCCTAACTGTCAACTATTTTTGCGGTCTTTAACATTTTAATTCCCTTTATTTTCTGTAGAAAATTCTGATATTCTCCTGCTTGTTGTAGGAAACGTTGCCTGGTGGAACTCTTGGAAACAGCAATGATGAAGTCATAAAATAAAGTATTTAAGACATTTGACCAAGCAATGAAGAAGGGAAATAAAGGAGAAAAGACGTTTTCAGTTGAGGAATAAAAGAAAAAGACGTTTTAGCTGGAAAATAAATAAGAGAAAGATGTTTTCAGCTGGAGAATAAAGGAGAAAGACGTTTTTCAGTTGGGGAATAAAGGAGAAAGACGTTTTCAGTTGAGGAATAAAAGAAAAAGATGTTTCAACTGAAAAATAAATAAGAGAAAGACGTTTCAGCTTGGAAATTAAAGGAATTGCCCCATTATGAGAGGAGTTAAGGCCATAAAGGAGACGTTTCAGTTGGGAAAGCCAACCAATGCTCCCCTATAAATAGGCAATGTCCAGAACAGAATTAGCATCACTTCCCAGCCAAGATCACTTCCCAGCAAAGATAATTCATTGCCTATCATTTCCTAGCCAAAAACCATTCCAAGACTGCCCAATTCACTCCTCAAACCTTCATCTCCTACAAGACCGTGACCACCATCCATCCATCAATCTACAAAGCTCTTAGGCGCTGAGTCAAGGACGCTCCACCACCACAGCAGAGACAAGTTCATCACCTTGTTGCTAAGCCGCTGAGGAAAGCTTCAAAGTGTAACTATGACTCTACTTATAATTTTTGTTTCGGTTTTGTGTGTTTCAATTTGCGAGTTGTGTAATTGGAGACATGAAATTTTCAGAATATTTTTATTAATATTTTTGAGATTTTCAGTTTATTATTGAGTTAATTTCGAGAATTCTTTTATGATGCATGTTACAATCTTGTGCCCTTTTACGTGTTTAGGTAATTTTCAGAGTTAGGTTAATAAGTTTGCATGCTAGAATAACGGTGAGAGTTCTTGTGTGTTTGCTTAATTTGCCAAGAGTAATTGTTATTTGTTAAGACGCTGAGTTAAACAAGTAGTAATTAGTTCTAACGGGTGGTAAAAATCATGCTTTAATGATTAAATGATTCTGGAAATTACGTGTTAAATTCTATGTGTAATGGTTAATTTGCACGTGTGAGTTGATTCGAGGGTTGGATAATACTACTAGTTAAGAGAATTACGATGAGTGTTTTCGAAAATTAGTAGTATTAGGCTTGGTAAGGACTTTTCCGATCCATGCCTACATTAGAACGAATCAGATAAATGGATTGATCCGCTGAGGCTTTTCTTTGAGCTCTTATCTAGGCATTTAAGATGGGCACATTTTTGTAGCATGTTGAAATTGATTTTCTGTTTTTACACTTAGTAATTTCTTAGTGGTATTGGTCAAGGTTAGGGAAGTCGATCATTGTAGATAATTTTATTTGTTTTGTGTTTATTTTAAGTAGAATAGAAACCAAATTCAAAACCCCCCATTTTATTCTTTTATTTGTTAATTGACCTTTTTGTGTAGGTGTACCCTACAATCCCCGGACTGAACGATCCCTGCTTATCCTATACTGACAACTACATTTTGCAGGGTTAAATTGTGAGGCTATTTCAGCCGCATCATTTTACTTACGCTTATATAAAGTATGTCTACGCATGCGTTATATTATGCTATTGTTTATATTTTATTTTACGCATGATATATTATTGCTATTATTATAACATATATTTTGGTATATATTTGTGACATTTGAGCATGCCATGTAATTTATTATATGCTATGTTTTTATTATTTATTATTAAATGTGCTATTATTAATTTTAGAATGCAACATATACAATCCGCTTTGCCATGATAATGAAAATTCATGAGCATTATACATACTCACCGTGATAATGCATTTTCACGTAGCATCGAAAAAAAATGTGACCATTACGAATCTTGGTCTTGAAATCTAATTCATATTTTTGGAAAATAATTTACGTAGATGTCTTTATGACTGCGTAATTTATATCTTCTCTCTTGTTTTATGTAGATGGCTGATCCGATCCAACTCGACCTGAGTTTGACATCTTGGACTCAGAAGGACTTGAGTACCATCGTTGGGTTTCAGAAGAACATTCACGATACTTTGCTCCCAGGACTGGCTGTTCAGTGGAATGGAATCCGCTTGCTTGACTATAAAAAGGTCAATGACTTCAACAAGGACATGTTGCGCTTAAAGACACGTCTCAATTTCTATGGAAGGGAAATCACAGAAGATGATATGATCTACAAGACTCTTACCACCTTTCCTAATTCAGCTTTTATACTAGCGAACCAGTATCAGTTGGATTATGACAACAAAAGAATCACAACCTTCAACAAGTTGATAAGCCTACTGCAAGTGGCTGAGAGACAAAATAAGATTATCTTGAATAACAATGCCAGGCCCACTGGGACAAAGAAAATTCCCGAGGCTAATTATGGAAAAATGAAAGGTGGAAATAACTCCAATGCAAGGGGGTTTAGACGTGCTGATCCCTACCCACGTGGCAACAATGCACCACGTGGAAAGGGACATGGGGATCATGGAAACAAGATGCCAAAGGAAAGAGTTGACAATGAACCATGCTATAGGTGTGGATTCATTGGGCATTGGTACAAGAACTGCCAAGCAAACAACAGAGTAGCAGCCAATTACAAGAGATATAGAGAGTCTAAAGAACAAGTGGCTCACTATATGGAAGAAGGAGGTCATGACCTAGACGTCAACCTTACAGTTGCAGACTCCAATGGCAAAGAGAACTTGCTAAGTCAATGGATGCTCTCAATCTTGACTGATCTGCTTTATTCATTTTATTTTCCAAAGACAGTTGTGAAGGCATAATGCCTCATTTTTAATTAGACTATTGTTTGGTCTTAAAGTTTATTTTCAATCATGGATTGATGAATAAGATTTTGAACAAGACCTTGATTTGATTATCGTTGGCTTATTAATAAATTTTGAATTTTATTCTGAAGCATGAATTTATTCAAATTTATTTCTACACATATTTACATGGTTCGACATAGCACTATAAAGATGTAAAGCAATACATCTAGAGAAAAATTATTAGAATGAAAAGAATACCATTATACGCAAATAGAAATACTCTAAAGAATATGAGTTATATTTTCTAAATACCTCCATTTATTTGTAGGAATGAATGGAGGAGAACTTGAGTGCTTAGATGATAGGGGGACTACCCACACAATATTAAGAAATAGGCAATTATTCATTGAACTAATAGCCTATAATTCCTCTGTGACTACGATGATTGGATTATCAAAACTAATAAAATGACGAGGAACTGCCAAATTTTTGCTACCTAATGGCGCAACATTTCAAGTCACAGACGCTCTATATGCACCAAGAGCTAATCGAACCTTGTTAATGTTTCAAAGATATTTGTGCCAACGATTATCCAGTAAAAACACACCGTGCGAATGGAACTGAATACCTTGATATTACATCTAATGACTGTGGAAGCAAACACATCTTAGAGAAACTTATGAGTCAATCTAGTGGACTGTACCTAACTACGATTCGGGTCATTGAATCCTATATTGTCACCAACAATGAAATGTGGGACACTGACTCATACAGGCTTTTGCATGACCGCCTATGGCACCGAGGTCATGACATGATGATCCGTATTTTTAAAGAACTCACACGGACATCCCTTCTTTCGAGTGAAAAATGAGAGAAAAATCCGCCACACTGCAAGGTGTCGGTTCTAATATTGCTCAAATGCAGTCATTGCCCTCTGAAGTACCAGAAGCACTACCTCCCTCCCATTATGCCTCATTGACTATTTCAAAGGCACATCACTTGTTTTGCAGAGCCTGCTCTTTAGCAAAAACAGGATCGAGACCTTCCTATGCTAAAGATCAAAACAAAACATTCCATTCTTACAAAGGATACAAAGAAATGTCTGTGGACCTATCCATCCAGAATGCGGACCATTCAAGTACTTTATGGTTCTGGTGGATACTTCGACAATCTGGTCACATGTCGTTTTATTGTCCACAAGAAATGCTGCAATACTCTAGCGCAGATTATACGTTTAAGGGCTCACCACCCTGATCACCCTATCAAGTCTATAAGGCTTGATAATGCTGGAGAGTTTACATCAAAAGCATTTGATGATTATTGCATATCTATTTGGATCGATGTAGAGCATCCTGTACCATGTGCATACACAAAATGGTCTCAGAAGCCACCATCAAAAGGCTACAGATGGTGGCTAGGGCATTGGTTATGCGCACCAACCTGCCTATATCTGCATGGGGTTATGCAATATTGCACGCAGCTTTACTTATTCGTTTAAGACCCACAGCTAGCCAACCATTTTCTGCGTACCAGTTGGTAACTGGATATGAGCCTGACACTTCACACTTACGCATATTTGGTTGAGCAGTATATGTGCCTATTGCGCCCCCACAGCGCACCAAAATGGGTCCTCAGAGACGATTAAGTATTTATGTTGGATACGAATCCCCAACAATTATCCGCTATTTGGAACCCTTGACAGGATCTCTCTACCGCTAGATTTGCGGATTGTCACTTTGATGAGACAGTCTTCCCGTCGTTAGGGGGAGATAGGAAAAAGGATTTTCCAAGGGAACGACAGGAATTGTCGTGGTTTGTCCCCACTCTGTCTCATCTTATCCCCGCACTTCATAAAGTGAAAGTGAAGTGAAAAGAATAATCGATCTTCAGAACGTAGCAGATTCGATGCCTGATGCGTTTACTGATATCGTAAAAGTGACGAGATCACATATACCAGCTGCAAATGTGCCTGCAAGGTTAGAAGTCCCCAACAAGGGGCACGGTGTCACAGATAGAGGCACTGCAACCGCACTTAGTGGAGGTCTGGTTGAGGCCGTGGCTCCCCAAGGAAGAGGGGGAGGTCACTTGGTTCGATTGACACTCACCAAGGAAGAAGAGGGTGGGTAAGGCACAAACCAATCATCAATGTATAGAATTCCTCTCATGAGATTGTCTCTGATTATAGTTATGTCCATGAATCAATACTGGAGGACGCTCCGATGTTTGAAATGATTCCAGAGAACAAAGAAATCTCAAAGGATTACGAGAGTACGTATGAGTTGATAGAAAGATCTTTCATACACATTGATGATATATACTGTTGCTCAAGGAATCATAGAGCACGATGATATCGAACCACGCTCTATTGAAAAATGTCAACAAAGAGCAGATTGGCCTAAATGGAAAAGAATCAATCCAGGTAGAATTAGATTCTCTGACAAAAGACAGGTATTTGGTCAGGTAGTGCTAACCCCACCAAGTGTAAAGCCTGTAGGACATAAATGAGTCTTTGTCAGAAAGCGTAATGAGAAGAATGAAGTCCTGAGGTACAAGGCTTGCCTTGTGGCGCAAGGTTTCTCACAACGCCCTGGAATTGACTACGAGGAGACATACTCTCCCGTAATGGACGTTATAACGTTCCGCTACTTAGTCAGCGTAGTAATTTCAGAAGGACTGGAAATGCAGCTCATGGATGTGGTTACTGCATATCTCTATAGGGATCTAGATTCAGAGATATATATGAAAAGTGCCTAATGGCCTTACATTACCCGAGTCAAGTGACTCTAAACCACAGAGTGCGTTTGCAATTAAGTTGAAACACTCACTTTACGGATTGAAACAATCCAGACGGATGTGGTATACCCGTCTAAGTGACTACTTGATTGGGAAGGGATATAAGAACGATGAATTATGCCCCTGCGTATTCATAAAGAAAACAAGTTCCGGATTTGCAATTGTAGTGATATATGACATAACTGGTACTCTTGATGAAATAAGAGAAACCGCGAGCTACTTGAAATCCGAATTTGAGATGAAGGATCTTGGGAAAACTCGATTCTATCTAGGCCTTGAACTAGAACACTGAGTTTGTGGAATATTAATCCACCAGTATGCATATGTCCAAAAGTCAGGCGATATAACATGGACAAAGCACATCCTGCTAGCACTCCCATGATCGGTTGAAGTTTGGATGCAAGGAAAGATCCATTTCGTCCAAAGAAAGATGACGAAAAGGTGTTGGAGCTGAAATTCCCTATCTAAGTGCAATAGGCGCATTATTGTACTTAGCCCAATTTACTTGACCAGACATAGCATTCTCAGTGAACTTGTTAGCTAGATTTAGCTCAGCGCCAACGCAGCGTCACTGGAATGGTATCAAGAACATCTTTGATACCTAAAGAGAACCATTGACTTGAGACTGTTCTTTCCCTACAGAGAGACAAGAGGGACTGCAGATGGAACTGCAATCCCTGAAGAAAATATTGATGGCGAAAGTGCCACTCACTACACCGAAATGTCAAATGATGTTTTGGTTGGTTTTGCTGATGCTGGGTATCTCTCTGACCCACATAAAGGTCGTTCCCAAACTGGTTATGTATTTACCAATGGAAACACGGCGATATCTTGGAGATCAACCAAGCAAACCCTTGTGGCTATCTCCTCGAACCACTCAGAGATCATTGTTGTACATGAGGAGGTTCGTGAGTATGTATGGTTAAGAACTATCATTGCACATATTCGAGGGATTAGTGGTTTGAGTTCTACCACTGAAGAGCCTACTTGCATTTATGAACACAATGCAGCTTGCATCGAATAGATGAAGCTAGGTTGTATTAAGGGTGATAATACAAAACACATATCGCCAAAGTTTTCCTACAATCAGCAACAACAGACCCTCCTCAAGATTCAAGTGAATCAAGTAAGGTCTGAGGAGAATGTGGCAGATTTGTTCACCAAATCACTGCCTAAGGCCACAGTTGAGAAACATGTGAAAAACATAGGAATGCGAAGACTTTCCAAACTCACTTGATTAATGTAAGATCAGGGGGAGGTGTAGACGTCAGGGGGAGTCTAACACACACATGTCATTCTCAAATGTAGAAGGTGCGTTGTGCTCTTTTCCTTCGACCAAGTTTTATTTTTGTCCCACAGGGTTTTTATTGTTACTTGGCAAGGTTTTTAGTGAGGCAACAACTCATGCACCATTTCGTCTTTGACTTGGCACAAGGGGGAGTGTTAAAGGAAAAGCACATTATGTGCCTTCGTCAAAGAAACAGACGAAGAGGGAATCAAGCAATTACAAATCACAGCTCAATCAGCATTTAGTATCATCAATGTAATTGATATTTCCGTTGTAATCATATCCCTATATAAAGGGGTTATGAATGAAATGAGTAGACCAATTCCAATTGTCATTTTTACTTTTACAGAAATGAAGAAAAGAAAAATTTCTATTAATTAATTATTCTTTTCATTTATTAATCATTGAATAATGATTAATTAATAGAGGTTTAATCATCAGAGCATCATCACGTGGAGAAGCATGCAGCAATTAAACAGTTATTTGTTTAATTAAGTTCAGCCACTTAGAAAATGACACGTGGCAGTCCATAATCATCCTACTCTCTCATGCGCCAGTATGCCAGCCCTGTTGTCTTCTTTTCTTTGAAGCCAATCTGTTGCCGACACGGTAGCATGAACTTATCCCTTCTCCTTTTCGCGATGAAGCCGACCACACATTACCATATTCCTAGCCACATATATACGTCTCACCCTATTCTCTCACAAAAAAAAACGGAGAGACGAAGAGGAGCCGCACACCAAAAAAATATTCATTCAACCCTCTCTCTTCTCCAACAGCCGCAGACCCCAATTTTCCTTTACCCTTCCTCTAACACCGAACCACCCACCTCCAACCCATTCTCTATATTTTCTTCACTATTCCACCACAAGGCTTCATCAATTCCACAAGATTCAAAGAGGAGCCCAAGCATCAAGAGCTTCATAAACATCAAATTTGGGTAAAAGTGGGAGCCATAAATCAAGGCTAGCCATAATTGCTCTATAGCAATTTGTGGCTTGTTCTTGTTACTCTCTACTTCTCTTCACTTTTTTCTCTTTCAATTATGTATTTTGATGTTAGTTTGGTGATGGGTAGTGAGTAGTTTTGTTGTTGGGGGCTAGGGTTGTGTGCCCTACCCCAAATCTTGTGTAAAAGATGTTTAATTTAATGTAATGATGCAATTTTCATATGATGGATGCTTATTTCAATTATTGTTGGGTTAAAATGCATGTCTAGGAGCCTAGTCAACTCTAGGGTGTGTATTTTGAGCATGTCTAGGATGGAGTTAGAGGCTTGACCCCCTCTAATTCCTAAGCTAGAAACCTTCAATTTTGTATTCGAGGGGTTATAAGCATGGTGATTTACACCTGTTGAGTGAATGCGCGGGCGGGTCGCTTAGTAGTCTAATTCTTCAATCTTTAGGCCTCTTGATGTGAATTAGAGACCCTTGAACCGGCTCTAATTCATGCCAAGTGAGTTCCTACGACCCTTGAACTAGAGTAGGAATACCATGAAAGGGAATTTCGGTCCTTGAGCCTTGAACCGCCTTGGATTCGACTACCGCCAAAGTAGGAAATTTGCATCTACATTAGATTAGTTTTCGACACATAAGATTTGGGTGAAGGAACCTCCCTAGCACCCGACATTCTCATTATATTGTTCACACTTTTCTAGTTTAATTTCCTTGCATTCTTATTAATCGTTTTGCATTTTATTACTTTTTGTTAAGTTCAAATCAACTCTCAAATATTAAATCAATCGACTCATTTGTGTATACCCATCTTGAGGCTATAAGTTAGTGGCTTTGAATAGGCTTGGTGTGAGCTAAGCCGAGCATTGCCAAGGCTTGGTGCTTTGATTGTTTATAATTTTTATTTTACTTTTTAGTTTTCTTGTGTGCTTTTAGTATCCTACCGTCAATTATCTTGGTTAGGTCCAACACCTAATCCCCTAGGTACGATAAACTAAGGTCCAAATATTTCCCTTACTTGACAACGATTCGTACGCTTGCGAAGAGTTTATGCATCAAGACACCTAACATTCAAAACTGCATGTGATTTCTTACCTGAAAACTAATAATTGCAGGACTGTTTCGGTCAGATTCTTGTGATAAGCGACAGCATCATAGATGTCATAAGTGTATGAGAGACTAACGTTGCACCTAAAAAATATTTTAACAGTTCCCTGTCAAAATGAAGATATAACAACATTAAAAGTAAAATCTGAAAATACAAGGACAGAATGTGTTTTTCTGGAAAATGGGGATTGCAGTGCACGAATCAATCCTTACTGGGTAGCAGAAACCAAAATAACACACAGAACACCAGATTTTGGTTACGCAATGAAAACCTCAAATATGAGATTAAAAACACTGTGGGGCTCTTACCCTTGAGAACCCAAAATAAGAATCAACTTATTAAAAAGGATATGTTCTTTTACAAACTTGAATAGCACTAGCTTGGCTACAATGTTTAGACAAAAGCTAACACAAAGTTTGTCTATCTTCTTGAACTCCTTCACTTGAATGTTCACAAAATCTTACTCTTCTTTCTTCACAGTCTCTCTACTGATCTCAAGGGGGTTTTTATTAGGGCTGCCACTTGATTTTGGTAATTACCAAACTGACCGAATACCAACCAATGTTTTAAGTAGGCCTGGCAACAGTGCGGTCATGGGCGGGTTACGGGCGGACTTAACGGGTTGACGGTCTTAACGGGCTCAACCCGTTATAACCCGTTATCTTAACGGGTTATAACGGGTTGAGCCCGATGGGTTCGCGGGTTACCCGTTGGAACCCGTTAAGACCGCTAAGGATTTTTTTTTTTTTTTTTTTTTTAATCTTTTCTAATCAATTACCCACTAAAACCCGTTAATACATATTAACAATAAATTGGCCATTGAAACCCGTTAAGACCCGTTAACATAAAAATGAATTTATTTATTTATTTTTTTTACATTTTTTAAAATTCTTTTTCACACCCATTATCTATTAAACCTTCTCAAATTTTTTTTTTTTTTTTTTAAACCCTCTTCCAACCCATTACCCATTAAAACTCTTTTTCATTGTTGATTTTCATTAAATCGAACTATCAAAAGTTAATACATATTGGGCTCACAATTCTTAAAAAAAAAAAAAAAAAAACTTTTTTTTTTCTCTTCTAACCGGGTTCGATGGGTTCCGTCGGGCAACCCGTTTCCGCCCGTTAACTAACGGGTTGTTAACGGGTTGACAGCCCATTAACACGTTAAGTTATCGGACGGAAATAAATGGGTTTTTAGCGGGCGGTTAATGGGCGGTTAACGGGTCATGGGCTGAATTGCCAGGCCTAGTTTTAAGTTTGGTAAACCAACTTTTTGGTAACCGAGACCGATAAAACCGAAATCGAAAATTATCAAAAAAGTTGGTTTGGTTTTGGTAAATACCGAATCTACCGATTATCTAAATATTAGCTTTATATACTATGGTTTTCAATACACTTACATGTATATTAAGAAATAAACATAAAATTTTTCATAATAGTATGAACATTACTACATATACTACATTAATAGTACATGTATTTTAAGTAATTTAGTTAAAGATGGTTAAATAACCTAGTTTTATTGAAAATGACTCAAACTTGATGTCATTCATATATACAAAAAAAAAAGCTATAATTAGAAGATGAGTACAAAGTTTATGACTTTAAAATTGAAGAACCTAGTTTTGTTCATTCTAATTTTAATTACAAAGAATTAGTTGTTTTAAAGTTGGTAATACCGAAAACCGAAATACCGAATTTGGTAGTTATGATTAAAAACTGAAAATTTTGGTTGGTAATTGGTAGATCAATTTTAAAACCGAAAGCTTTGGTTTTGAAGTTGGTAATACCTATAACCGATTCGAACCGACCGAGTGACAGCCCTGGTTTTTATGCATATGAAAACATGATCAATAACACTTATACAAGGACCAAGCGTATTGACACTTTGTGAAGACTCAAACTCAAGCAAGCATGCAAGACACTATCAATATTCTTGCATCTCTAAAATCCACGCCTTCTGACAGTGTATCTTAACGTATATATAATTGACCAATGACAAAAACCTCTGACCTTAAGATTCTACCCTAATTCTCCTTTAATTAGGAAAGAGACTTTCCATTTAAGAAGTCCAATAAATCTTAAGGAAAATCAATTAAGACTAGACAAGTCCTAAAATGCCTAGAACATTAACACCACGATTTTAACAATCAGAAAAATCTTTAAAAACATAAATACATAAAACCCAAAATCTACTTTCCAAAATCGGACTCCACATGAAACTGATTATGCATATGTAGATGCACCTACCTGTGATTCTCTGAGATCAGTAAAAGGACTTTGTCATAGTTTTGTATGGGAATGCCAATATGACCTACACAAGAATTGTACTACAATCTCCCCCTTTGGCATTCCTATACAAAACTACTCTATCTTATGTAAATTCCCCCTCAACAAGTACTTGAGGGATCTCACTTGTGAAGCAGCCAACAAAACCTGAAACACTCATCACACACATTGTAAAAAAAACAACAAACATAAAATAGCAAGTTGGGTGCATCACTTTAACACTATTCCAAAGTCAACCACTAGCTTAAAACAAAAAGAAGTCTAGCCAAACTGAGCAAAAAATTAATCCTAACAGAGAACCACACAAGTCCATAAGTCAACAAAAGTAGTCTTCTTCTCCCTCTTTTTGGATAGGTATGCCAAAGCTCACGAGGGATCGACAAAAGCGGTGCGAAGAGAGTGAAGCTCCCCCTCAATGTGATCGACTCTCTGAAGAAGTGCACTCACATCCGTCTGAAGATGATCAAGTTTACGATTCACCACAGAGAGTTGGTCAAGAACGGTGCGAGATAGAAAGGTGGTGTCAACAGAGTCTCCTTTGGTCTTGCTTTGACTGGAGCTACGAAGAAGAGAACTCCGAGAGAATACTTTCAAAGGAGGAGCCATGACATCAGCATCTTCAAACTTCACACCTTTGGCTTAGCAAACAGCGGTGATGACGGAGGGAAAGACTAAGGCAGCCTTTTTGTGACGGCGACCTTCAACAGCAGCCTTCCTAATGGCTTGGTACATGTATTGTTAAGAAGGAAGATAAGGATGCGGGGCATTGAGTACATAGATAAGATGAGCTTCCTCCAGTGTGATCTTACTGCTCTGGGATGATGGATAAAGCAAAGTATGAACCAGGTGGCTTAACAGGCAACAAAACTCACTGAGATCACCACCAGATAGCTCCTCGGGGGTGGCATACAAACGATCGTCATAGTTGGCAGCCACACCATTGTCAATGGATAGGGCCTCAAGCACGGGAGCAATATCGGCTATCTCAGAGACAGGAGTGATAAGTCCCAATGTCTCTCAAATGGTGGTAGGAGTGAAGGGAACAGAGACACTGCAGATATCAACATTGCATCTAATCAAAGTGGCAACATTAAGCAAATCAGGCAACATATCCAACACAGGTTCCCAATGAAAAGCACGCACAGTTTCAGCAAATAAAGTACCCAACTCAGTTATATTGAATAGTTTTTCATTAACCACCGGTCGGAAACAGGTATAATTTTCATAATCAAGCCTTTGAGTACGAGTGCCAAATCGAGAATCCTTACGTGGTTTAGGAGGCTTGGTTGATCAAGAGGTTGAAGGGATGAAGCAGCCGGAAGGGCGAGGGTGCTTGGCTGGCACAGCAGTGGAGGAAGGACTGACAGAGTGGCGGGGTGAAGTCAGAGCAGGTGAAGAAGAGATAGGCTTGGGCTCCGAGACAAAGGAATCGGAGAGAGTAGCGGCAGCGGAGGAGCGCTCGGATTCAGACGGAGATGATAGTGCTTGGGCCGGAGACTGAGATGAAGAATCTGCCAAATCCTGAGGATTCTCAGCGGAGGTAGGCGGGCCAGAATCTCAAGGGCGGTGGAGGCGATTGGAACGCCGAGAAGGACGAGTGGCCGGAGGCCGGACTGAAGGCGAGGTGGTGGGCAGAGAGGAAGGGCGCTTGACGGTATGCTTGATTCAAACCATTGTGAGTGAGAGAGAGAGAGAGAGAGAGAGAGAGAGCGAGTGGCCTCGAGAAGGAATTGTTGGAAATTTGGGGAAAAATACCCTAGCTAATACACCTTAAACACACCGTGAGAGAGAAGAAAAAAAATAACAAGAATTTTTTTTTTTTTAAAGGTTCAAATTAATATGAGGAAGACCCAGAGACCATAGACCCACAAGAAGAACAGCAAAAGCACAAGGTGAAACAAAGAGAGTGCGGCAAAGTGACTAAGTCCTGAAACTCCATCTTAATTTAATATGATATGAGTTATGCAAACATGCTACGCAAACACACAATGATGTTAGGAAGTATCCACGAGTAAGAACATACGGAATTTGCATAGCTTTTCCAACAAGAGCAACACCACTTAACCACAAATAAGAGAGCAACAAAATGAGTTTACACGAGTGAAGTAGTCCGACAACCACAAGGTAAGATAGAGGATGATCGAGTATTCTATACCTCTTATCATGTAGAGTGAACATATCTCAAGATGGGGTGTGAAATATTTGTGGAAACCTGGAAAGCAAAGCTCACATACGAAACACATTTAAGCACATAAACTTTATTCCCCCTTATAACACCGTGTAGGCTAGGCATGATTTGAAATTTTTCTTTTTGCCTTTCACGTACACAACATTTTTTTTTTTGTTAAGAAAACTACGACCCATGTAACGAGTATTATGCCAGTAGCTCCCAAGTCAAATGACTTTAGGATACTAGATGTAACAAGGACACCCCACAGAGCACATCTACTCGAGTCAATAGTCTCACAATCCACCGGGGTGACCAAACCATTCCCGTTTCTTCCCAATCCTCATATCGTTCGTTACGACCGAGACCCGTTTACTTTGGGAATAGCCTGGCCATGCTACATAAATGATTTTTTTTCTTATATATCAAGGAGCAACAAACATGCAAAGTAATTTCGTACATGAGCATTGAGAACAAGCCAACCAACAAGTATGACTTACCACCACTTAGAGTATGTGTGCATGTGAGAATTCAAGGTGATAGAGAATATTTTGTTCAAGCTCACAATTATAGAGTGATGTAAGAGCAAATTCAAAACGTGCTAGGCATCTCATTGCACACAGATTTAAGGAAAAGAGTACGGCCCTTATCAATCTAAGTTCAAAAATCTTGTCAGACACTCAGGGATACAAACTAGCATTTCAATCTTGAGTTTCCAGAAACTAAATCTAACAATGCAGAAAGCTTAAAGAAAATGCACCTATACTACCATGAAGTCATACAATATGAATGCATGCAGTGATATATGTGAAATTAAGAAAGAGTCTCAGAACTTAGAACACCAATGGCACTTCTAAGTTATTCAAATCGTGCATTATCCAATGGTTTTGTGAATAAGTCTGCTAATTGATACTCAGTGGGGACAAATGCAAGTTCAAGTATATCTTTCTTAACCAAGTCTCGGATAAAGTGATATCTCATGTCAATATGCTTAGTGCGAGAATGTTGCACATGATTTTTGGAAATATTGATAGCACTTGAGTTATCACAAAATATGGTCAACTTACCTTGCGTGATTCCGTAGTCAAGAAGCATTTGCTTCATCCATAATATTTGAGTGCAGCAACTACCTGCGGCCACATACTCTGCTTCAGCTGTGGAAAATGATATGCAATTTTGCTTCTTGCTATGCCAAGCCACCATGTTGTTTCCCACGAAGAAGCAGCCACCAGATGTACTTTTTTTATCTTTCAAGTTTCCTCCCCAATCTGCATCTGAATAACTTGCAATTTCAACGTTAGTATCAAATGTAAAGTAGATGCCACAATTCATTGTACCAGATACATAACGTATAATTCTTTTTACTGCCTCCAAATGTGATTCTTTGGGATTTGCCTGAAAACGAGCACAAACCCCAACACTATAGGATATGTCAGGTCTGCTAGCAGTGAGATAAAGAAGACTACCAATCATACTTCCGTAGAGAGTTTGATCAACCGACTTACCTGTGAGATCCTCACTAAGTTTGGTACTTGTACTCATTGGATTAGTGACAATTTTTGCAGATTCAAGTCCAAACTTTTTCATAAGATTCTCAGCATATTTAGTTTGTGACAGAAACATACCTGCTTTCAGTTGACAAACTTGTAGACCCAAAAAGTAATTTAGCTCCCCACACATGCTCATTTCAAACTCACTTTCCATGATGTTAGTAAACTCTTTAACATAAGTATCAGAGGTAGAGCCAAATATAATATCATCAACATAAACCTGAGTAATCATGACATGGTTTTTATCCTTTTTTACAAATAGAGTTTTATCCACTGAACCTCTAAGGTAACCTTTACTCACTAGGTAGGTAGATAGACCTCATACCAGGCTCTTGGAGACTGTTTCAAACCATACAAAGCCTTTTTAGGTCTATACACATGAACAGGTTTACAAGTATAAATCCCTGAGGCTGTTCAACATAAACTTCCTCATGCATTACACCATTCAAGAAGGCACTTTTTACATCCATTTGATACAACTTAAACTTAAGATGACAAGCAATAGCAAGAAGAAGTCTAACAAATTCAAGCCTTGCAACTGGGGCAAAGGTTTCATCAAAATCAAGTCCTTCAACCTGTGTGTACCCTTGAGCAACAAGTCTAGCTTTAGTCCTAGTAACATTACCATGCTCATCAGTTTTATTTCGAAAAATCTATTTTGTGCCAATAACATTGAACTCACTAGGCCTAGGAACAAGATACCACACATCATTTCTAGTAAACTGATTCAATTCATCATGCATGGCATTTATCCTATCATCATCATTCAAGGCCTCTTTAACATTCTTTGGTTCAATAAGTGAGACAAAACCACAATTCAAAATTATGTTAATATTCACTTCATTTTCAGTCAGAAAACAAACAAGAGCAGAATCGATACTTACCTGGAATGCAGCTTGTATGCGAGTTTGAATTCCACCATGTAAGTCCCCAATAAAATCCTGAGTGGAGTGATCTTTCTGAACTTGTCTGAACCCCGTTCTCTGTACTAATGGAGGATCAAAAATGGGGTCATTTGAGGAATCATCCTTTTCTTCATTTAGTTCCACACTTACTCGGCTTCCTGAGGGTTGATCCTCATCTGGATTAAGCTGAACAGCACTCACAGCACAATCATCAATAGATACATTACAGGACTCCATTATAGACATGGTTCGCTTGTTGTACACCCTATAAGCTCTACTATCCAAAGAATAACAAAGAAATATGCCTTTATCGCTCTTAGCATCAAATTTTCCCAAATATTATCTATCTCTATAAATATAGCAAGGTGAGCCAAAGACACGAAGATGACTTACATTGGGTTTCTTACCTTTCCACAGCTCATTTGGAGTTTTGCTAGTACCTGGTCTCAAGAATGTGTGGTTTGCAGTATAGCAAGCAGTGCTAATTACTTCGACCCAAAAGTTTGGATTAAGTCCAGCTGAGTGTAGCATCACTCTTCCAATGTCTAGCAAAACCCTGTTCTTTCTCTCAACTACACCATTCTATTGTGGGGTAATTGGAGCTGAAAACTCATGTGAAATTCCATGCTCAAGGAAAAAAATCAACAAACAATGCATTCTTAAATTCAGTCCCATTATCAGTCCTAACTCTAACAATGCATAAGTTTGATGAATGTTTTTCATTTGTTATTCTTTTGCACAATCCCTTAAAGCTTTCAAATGTATCACTCTTTTCTCTAAGGAAATTCACCCAAGTAAAGAGTGAAAAATCATCAACTACAACCAAAATGTATTTCTTACCACCCATGCTTTCGGTTTGTGAAGGCTAAACGAGGTCCATATACATAAGTTCCAAAAGATGAGTTGTAGTGGATGAATTAACTGCTCCATGAGAGGCACGAGTTTACTTACCTGCCTTGCAACCGTCACATAGTTTATCTGGCTTACCACTCAGAGAAGGCATACCTCTTACACTTTCCTTGTGTGAAAGTTTCAGCAAGTCTTGAAAATTTACATGCCCCAGACGCCTATGCCAAAGTTCAAGAACATCATCCGATGTCTTGGCTTTCAAACTTGTCTGCACTTCAACAGATTTGTTAGCATGTACATGATAACAATTATCTTTAGATCACAAACCACCCATAATATTTTGCCATTGTTATCAGTAACAATACATCTTATTTTATTGAAATTTACATCTTCATAATCATCAGTTAATTGACTAACACTTGTGAGATTTGGATGAAGCCCTTCAACAAACAAGACATTTTGGAGATTAGGAATACCTGGTGCATTTACAGTTCCCTTACCCATTACCTTAGCCTTTTTCCCATCTCCAAAAGTGATTGATCCACTTGTGAATTCACTTGAAAAAGACATAAATCAACTCTTTTCACCAGTCATGTGTCTTGAGCACCCACTATCAACATACCAAACATCACCTTTCTTATCAGCAAGTGCAGTCAAGGCCACGAGACATGTAGCTTCCACATATTAAAATTCATTGTTAGAGCTGCAAGAGGAAAGCAAACACGTGGCATCAATACATTCAGAAGACACGTCATAATTATCAATCTTAGCTGAGAAGCAATTGGGTCCTTTCTTAACCCAAGTCAGTTTTATTTTTGTTTCCAGATCCACGGGGATTGAAGCCAGCTTTACAATCTTGGCGATTAGATTCAGACCCTCTTTTAACTCAGCTTGCAATGAAGCAGGTGAATTAATTCTCAATGTTTTCCTCTGATTTTGGATAACTCTGCTAAGTATATTGCACCTAGGACATATGTGTCCTAATTTTCCATAATAATGACAAGTAGGAATGAAGTTTTTGGAGTTGTGAATATACCTGGGCTGACGCACAGAGGTGTGCTTGTCAGGACTTATAGAGAGACTTTTCTGATGTGAGTGAATGACCTCACGAGGTTCTGTTCTTCCAGCCAATTTGGTCCCAGACGTGTTTTCACTAGTGCTTTGTGATTGGCTTGAAGAACTTTCACCTTCCACACCTTTTACAAAAACCAAAGGTTTGCAGGACTCTCCATGATATCCTAATCCTTCTTTATTGCCATGAGCTTTGCCAATTCCCATCATTTTAGAGACTTTTTCAGACCTTATAGAGAATTTGTTAAAGCTTTCCTTGACCCTCAATAATTCTTCCTACAATTTTTCATTCTCAAGGGTTAGAGAAACATTTAAGGAGGATTGAGCCTTATTTTCAACCTACAAGACTTTGATTTTGTTAGTAATCTTATCATGCTCCTTGTTCGAGTCTTGAGACTTGACCTTGCCCTGCAACACTTTAATCTTATCAACAAGGTTAGTACGCTCATCTTCCCATTCTTTCAAAGATATATCAAATTTTTGCTCAATTTCTTCTTTAAGTTTATTATTTTTCTTAAGAACAATTCTTGAGGCATTGTACAATTGCTTGCACTTTTCATTTGTCTCTTCATCCAAATTGTCATCTTCTAAATCAGAAACAACAGATAATTCAGAATCAAAGGAGGAAGTAAGAGCAAGATTTACCTCTTCGCCGTCGGATTGAGTGCTTTCATCATTGTCACTCCAAGTAGACTTTAAAGCCTTGTTTCCACGCAAATTGTACCTCTTGTTGCCACAATTGGCAGCAAGATGTTCAATTCCACCACACTCAAAACATTTAGGCTTGTCAGGAAAATTTTTCTTTTGAGGGAATTTAGCAAACTTTGAATCTTTATCAAATCGATTTTCAGATATTTGACCCCTTCTTGACTCATAAATTTTTTTTGAAGTATTCCCTGAAGATTTTTTTCTTTTCAAAAAATTCTTTAGTTAGCAAAGTTAAATCAACAAAATCATCAATGATTTCATTATTTTTTATGGAAGAAAAAGCGACACTTTTTACTACCAGTGTCTCATCTCAAAAGTTTCATCTCAAAAGTTTTGAGATTTCCTACCAATTCATCGAGGGTGTATGTGTCAAGATCTTGAGGTTCTTCTATGGCAATCTGCTTGGCTTGAAATTTTGGAGGAAGAGCCCTGAGAAATTTCTTGACAATTTAGTGCACCTCAAATGGGTCATCAAGACTGCGGCATTGGCTTGTAACATTGAGAAGTCAAGCATGAAAATCATCAACTGGTTCATCTTCCCCTATGGTCATGTTCTCAAATTCCAGTACAAGTGTTTGAAGTTTCTGACCTCTAACCTTCTTATTTCCATCATACGTAACCTGAAGCAAGTCCCACGCTTCTTTGGCTGTGTCACAGTGGCTAATTCTCATCCTCTTCTTCTTGGACAAAGCTGTGAATAGTGAATTTCTAGCCTTAAAATCACAATTTCTGTCACGAACTTCCTCTTCAGTCCATTCCTTCCTAGGTTTAAGAATTCTTGCACCTGACCCTTCTACTTTCTTTGATTCTTCTGCCTTGGTTGGGTGTTCCCATCCATTCTCAACTACGTTTCACATGTTTTCGTCCTAAGTGTAGAGAAAAGCCCTCATCATAATCTTCCATTGTGAATAGTCTTCACCATCAAACAAGGGCAGGCAATTTATAGAACTAGAGGCTCTGTCACGTTCACGTTCCATCATTGACCACGGATCAACTAAAAAGACTTTAGAACCTGCTCTGATGCCAAGTGAAAATACAAGGACAAAATGTATTTTTCTGGAAAATGGGGATTTTAGTGCACGGATCAATCCTTATTGGGAAGAAGAAACCAAAATAACACGCAAAACACCAAATTTTGGTTACGCAGTGAAAACCTCAAATATCTTGAGAACCCAAAATAAGAATCATCTTATCAAAAATGATATGTTCTTTTACAAACTTGAATAGCACTAGCTTGGCTACAATGTTTAGACAAAAGCTAACACAAAGTTTGTCTATCTTCTTGAACTCCTTCACTTGAACGATCACAAAATCTTGCCCTTCTTTCTTCACAGTCTCTCTACTGATCTCAAGAGGGTTTTTATGCATATGAAAACATGATCAATAACACTTATACATGGACCAAGCGTATTGACACTTTGTGAAGACTCAAACTCAAGCAAGCATGCAAGACTCTATCAATATTCTTGCATCTCTAAAATCCACGCCTTCTGACAGTGTATCTCAATATATATAATTGACCAACGACCAAAACCTCTAACCCTAAAATTCTACCCTAATTCTCCTTTAATTAGGAAAGAGACTTTCCATATAAGAAGTCCAATAAATCTTAAGGAAAATCAATTAAGACTAGACAAGTCCTAAAATGCCTAGAACATTAACACCACGATTTTAACAATCAGAAAAATCTTTAAAAACATAAATACATAAAACCCAAAATCTACTTTCCAAAATCGGACTCCACATGAAACTGACTATGCATATGCAAATGCACCTACCTATGATTCTCTGAGATCAGTGAAGGGACTTTGTCATAGTTTTTTATGAGAATGCCAACACGACCTGCACAAGAATTGTACCTACAAAATCTTAATTAAAGGCTTGACCTATCAGATAATTTTTGTTTTGTTTTTGGGAATCTTGACGTATGAAAGCTTTTTTTGAATGAGAATCAAGAGTAAATACAGCATATTAAGTCAGAGTTCTGAGATTAGAAAACAATTATCGGTCGAATATGAAGAGCCTCTTGGACTCCTTCATAATTTCCCCATACATCCGAAAGCAAATAAGGGAAATTCTGCCAAATAAATTGAGGAAATAATATCCAGATATAAACATTAGTGTTGTAGAGAACATTAGTGTCCAAACACAAAAAACCTTGGAACTTTTTCATTCCTCAAGGCGGGGTTATTCCACATCCTAATTGTAGAGAACAGATCTTCTGTAATATAGATGCGACTTACACCTCAATTCGACTAATGTGTCTTCCTTCGGGTTAGGCCGTGACAAAGAGATAAATTAACACACAGCGTGAGAGAAACTTACATGGCAGTAAAAATCTTGTTTGTTTGTAATTGATGATGGTAGGCTTAGTGAACTCCTGATGGGGTTTTGTCTGAGAGATCTTCTGGCCGCTTTTTCTTCCTTTTCTTTCGGGGACAAGAGAGTGCAATCGGGATCCAAAGGACTGGTTCCACTTATTTCAGCAATGCACTGCACGTTATGTAAAAGGATCACACTACTAGTAGTAAACGAACCCATTAAACAAATAAAATGTAATAAGAGACAATGAGGATGACGAGGATGACGAGGGCAAGGATTTTGCAAACCTGGGTTATATCACTGAGACTTTCTATGCATGCTGCAGTGGTTGTATCCGCATAATCCCCATTGCAACTGTTTTCGGCGGACTGAAAACACAAATGGTAATTATGTAAACATATAATGAACACGTTGTTCCTACCCTGCCTAGGAAACTTTTACTAGAAAGGAAAAATGTAATTAATTATTTTGATCACTTCCTACCTCGTAGGCTCGTACATTGAATCTAATATTAGAGCCATCCTATGGGCAAAAGGTACTTTGGAATTTGCTTCAATACCAGTACTTGTATGCGGACAGCTAAGTACCATTCCCTGGGATCATATAAAAGATTGAACTATTAATTACTCGATATATTATCAAATTTCTGTAAATAACTAAATATCAAACAATCTGATATGTGATGTTATCCAATTGTCAATATATGCGATCATTCTCATACTTTGAGGTATATAGTTGGCTCGACTCCGGCTTCATTTCCCATTTGCCTGCAAATCAATCAATAACAAAAAAAACGAGTCCACAGGTGCTACTTCGAGGCGTTATCATAATTGGAAAAAAGATTAACAAAGGAGTAGGTTGTGATTACTGTTGATTATATCTTGAGCAAGGATGGGAAGATTTATTCCATGGATCACTACCAATGTAGACTGGGTTTGTATATGAATCACTACCAATGTAGACTGGGTTTGTATCAAAATCCGGGTGTTCATCTATCCACTGCCACTACACCAAAAAACGAAACACACAACGGGTAAAAATCATTGTCTGATTTGGCTGATAACCGTTGTGTATCGGCGCGTTGTGTGATTAAAATTTCGGCGCGTTGTGTGATTAAAATTTGCACAACGGTGTTGCACCGTTGTATGATATACAAACACACGACATCCTTTTGTTATCACCGTTGTGCCTTCTCTCGGCAGATGCCAGGCACAGCTGCCGCACATCATGGCAGGTGTATCCTTCATACAACAGAACTTGTTTCCAAACTGTTGTTGGAAAGCCTAGTCAGACAACGTGTTCTATAATTTCACCGTCGTCTGATATAGCATCACACTTCAGTTGTACACAATGGTTGTTGTGTGAATTGATTTTGGACAACATTGTTCAATTCTTATCGTTGTGTGATTGTAAATCAGAAGACATTTTTTTTTAAAAACCATTGTGTGATATGTAAAGAATGCATTGAGTGAATGACCCAATTTTTGTATTCCGACAACGTTGGATTGCTACACTATAAAACTGTTGTACGATCATTTTCATTTGCTCTATTTTGTGCATATATAGCTCCATTGTACCTAATGAATAGTGATTAATTGGGAACAAAACTGATTGCAAACCATCAAATGAGTAATCCAACCCATACTATAAACTTCAAATGTAAAAAGGGAGCATTCCCCAATCATCCAAGCCAGCATTAAAAGAAGAAAAGCATTCTATAATACATGCCCATCTACTTGGGACATCAAAAGTTGATACAAATACATCTTGTTCCAAAACAAGATAGCATTCTAGTGCCATGCCATTATAAATATCCATAAACCATCAAAAAATAATATGATTAATGAAAAAAACATGAGCAGCTGCTGCATGTGAATATTATATGCCAGCAGAAGTAGAAAATGGTGCGCCCATAGGATCAATATTTTCCCTCTCTTGTGACTCGACCCTGTATAGAAAAAGAACAATTATTATTAGTCACAAACAAGTTAGGCCAAGTACTACTACATTGTCATTGTTGACACTTCAATTCAACTTCTTCAAGCGATGGAATAGAGGAGCCAGATTTGTAAAAAAAAAGAGATTACTTGATCTAACTTCTAACTCACAAGAATTGAAGCACAAGAATAATATCAACTCATGTGAAAATTAGTTTCTAGGACTGCACTAAATTACAACTTGTATGCCAAGTACAAGAGAAAGCAACCCAGAAAGCCAAAACATGCAGATGGAAGTGAACAGTACTAGATTATGCAGATTAGAATGACTTGCAAAATGCTTGGATTTCATAACAAAGCCAAATACAAACATGATGCTGGATTTTCATTATACAATAACATAAAAGAAATTACTGAAGATGCCAAATCACTTAGGACTTTGACACAAGACCAAAGTAGGGAAAACTCACTCTTAAATCCTTTTCAATATTATGAAACTATTATGTTTCAAAGCAGGGAAAAATCTCACAGAAATCCATAATTTTTTTAGTGTTACTTTGACAACTTTGACACTAGGAAAGCTTAACCAAACATAACACTAAATTAGCCATATGACCAACATTTTGGCAATGCAAGTGATCATATAGTGCAAAGGAACCTGGTGCCATCGTTCAAAGTAAATGTACACAATTAAAATGCTTTACAAAGTGGATAGGACATAATTTCAGTCAGTAAGAATCACCTGAACACCATCAAGCACCAAAACTCGATGTGGGGATGGGAACCAAGCCCCACAGCTTGCCTCCTTTTCATCAGCATTGATATCTGAAAAACTTCAGGACTAATCTCATTAGAACCATTGTCACGCCCCAATCCCAATATATGGAATTAAGAACATAGACAACTAACTGAAAAAGACTAACAGAAGGAAAGAAACAAAAAGGAAGTGAAAGCACTTCATATTTGAATTTAAAACACTGCTCCATTTCAAAGTTCCAGTACCTTTCTACATTTACAAATATACATAGTTGAGTTTTCAAAAGAGCATAATTACAAGATCTTACAAGAAGAAGCCAGACCCAAAGGTATACAAGCTGATTACTCAAAAAAAAAAAAAACAGAAAGGAAGAGTGACAAAATCTCAGTCTGTAAACAATACAAACTAGCACAATACTATGGTCACATCGTACCAACATCGAGTTCCTTTTGAAACATAAGCAACAGACCAAAACACAATTGAAGCTCAAGTAATTGTCCTCGACACCTAATAGAGAACAAAGTATATAAAATAACAAAGCAAAAGCTCAGAAAGAAAGATATCAGAATTCAAACCAATTCCAAACTCATGATATCAAACACCCAACCTAACCACAGTTTACAAATCAAAAGCTTTACCAGACGTCAAAGATCCCAAACTAAAACCAACAACGATAAAAGATAAATAGAAGTAATATTTCTAGGTACGAAATCACTCATTGACCCACACCAACATCTCAATTTAACATAGAAATCAGCCAAGGAAAAATCAAAAATAAAACATAACGCAAGAAAGAACAGCCACTCACCTCAGTTCTTAAGCAGACCCAAAACAAGAACAGCCAAAAAAGGAAAACCCAAAAGGCTCAAAGCTTTGAATAGCAGAAAAAAGAATAACAAAGGCTGAAACACCTCTCCTAATTCTCCTCCTTCCATCCACAGTTTGCTTTTCGAATCATAGAGCAGAATGGAAACAATTAATGCAACCAACCCAACTCAAAGCAAAACCCCTTCACTAAGAGATCAGATTCTCAATTCTTCATCTTTGCTTCTGAAAATCAACAGAAACCTTCTAGCTTCTCTCCCCTCAAATCCAGAGATACCCAAATGGTTGCCTTCGACAAAAACCCAAACTCTCCAACTCTCTCTTCCCTTCCTTTCCCGTCTTTTTCTTCGTCCTCATCCTCTCTTCTTCTTTGTTTTTCCTTTCTTTCTTTCTTTTTTTTCTTTCTCCCGTCCCCCTCCCCTCCTTATTTAGTCGGCCCCCAGCCCTTCTAATCTAGCTTCCCACAATCAAAAGAGAACAATATAACAATAAGACTAAAATAAAACAATTAACTAACAGACCATATATTAACGAGAAGAGCTCTCTCTCCCTCTTTTGGTCTGAACTCGTCGTAATGACATTGACGAAGAAGAAGGTGGTCCCCCAAACCCCTTATCTATACTATGGATGATCGTAACTTCCATATTTGCATCTCCATGGCAGTTGAAGGTTCTGTGTGTTCTCATTTGATTCCATGGGACTGCAAATAACATGCAATCATCATCATTGTTAGTATGAATAAAAATTGAAATTGGATAAAGTTGGGATTACGACATGCCTATCACTGGAATATAAAACTCTACAAAAGTAAAACCAGAGCAAACAAATTGATAAAAGCTTTACTTCTGTACCATTCCATGACCATGGCCGAAGGCACCACCTTTGCTTAGTTGGTACATTAGACTCTGCATCATCACAAACCACCATTTACGTTAATAATTATTTCAAGGTAATAGCAAGTATTGACTTGTTTAACATATCAAACATGCTCAGTTTAACATATCTGGAAATAAAAGGAGCATATCTTCATACCTAGTTTATAAACATGAAACGAAATAGGTTCATTCTTGTCATCTTCGAAATAGTAATTCGTAACTGGCAGAGGCTCTGCCTCATTATCAAAAGATGCCATACGTACCCTCTCTTTCAACTCAGACCGTTGATGATTTTAGACCTAAGAGTAAAATTCAAAGAATGATCTCTGTTGTGAAACAAGTACAGTATGAGAAATCCATGAATGCCACTCCTTTGCATTGCAATAAGTAGTAAAAATCTATCAAGGCAATTAACGAAAACATCTATCAAGGCAGTCAACGAAAACACCGAACAACCAACAGCCATAACAGTAGGATCAAAACATCAAACTTGATTATCACAAGTCATTCAACTCAAGGCAAACAACCCATTCAACACAACTCGACCAATTTCAACCAAGGCACAGACACCCATTCTCTACATGCATTCAAACTTGAATTTCACTCCCAACACCACGATTCAATCAATTCATGCCAAGACACAAACAACCCATTCTGCAAACGAAATCAAACCGACAATTTCAGGCTTGCTTCTCTGGGTTTACCTTTGCTAGTTTCTGGTATTGTAACAGAAACTTCATTTTCCAAAGCTTGCTGCCGAGACTGGGTTGGTGATGAGTTGATGATGCCTTGTGCTACAACCAAGAAATCTTCGAAGTTCAACTCCCACTCAAGGTCAGGCCTCGTCCAGGGAAGCAATCGAACCAGAAACCAAGCCCAGACGCGTCGGAGAAGTCGTCGGCGTAGCAACCGCGTTGAACCCGAGCTAACCCAGAAACCAAGTCGACAAAACTCCATCAATTTTGAAAACCAATTAGCCTAACACGTAGAGAATGGCATGAATCTGAGTTTCCATACCAGATGAAGCTTAATCGGTCGCTGGAAATTGCAGAGGTTGCTGGTGAATGTTCGGGCTTCTCGTCGTCGGGTTTCCTTCTCCGTTCAGTGCATGGACAATCCAAGGATAGGAGGCTGTTGGCGACAGCAAGACGAAGAAGGTGGTGGTCGTCCGTCGTCTATCGGTGGCCGGACGTGGAAGTTCCGGTCGGTCACTGGCCGGGTCGAGCTGTGTCCGGGTCAGAGAGCAAGCTCTCTCTCTCTCTCTCTCTTTCCCTGTTAGATAATCACCCAAGATAAATATTAGGTGTAAAATCAAACGATCGCTCCAGTATGACATATAATGCTCGAAAACCCTAAAATCAAAACAGAAACTACATACCACGAGGAGGGGTATTGTCTTCAAGAGCCTTATTAATCAGCTCGTTTTTCGGCAACTCGCCCAAATCTTGCCATCGGAGGATGACCGGCGGCGCTGCTTGTTCTTCAAGTTCTTGGCCCATGGCTGTGTGGTGTAAATCCAGCTAATTATGGAGACGAGAGTTAGGTCAATGAAATTTGGGTTTCAGATTGAGGGTTCGACCAATAGAGATTTGGTTGATTTCGAGGAATCTGAGATTGGGGGTTTCCCTATTTGGGATTTCAGAATGAAAGAGAGAGGAAGACTATGATTTCTGGGTAAAGAAAAGAGTTGGATGAAGAAGAGAGCGAGAGAAGACTGAGAGTGAGACAGGGAGAGAGAGAGAGAGAGAGAGAGTAGAACGTGAGAGTTCAGCGATGAAGAGGACAGAGATTTCGCGAGAGAGATGGGGAGCTGTGAGTGTTGGGCGTCTTGAGAGGAGATCGAGAGGTTATGAAAAACAGCCGAGGCACTAACTTTGTTTAAATGTGCCCTCAGTTGTCCAAGGCAAAGCAATAGCTTTGTTTTCTTTTTTTTTTAGTTACTCAGACAACATATAGATACATTTACGTTGTCTGAATTGCTACATAGCTGATGAAACAAAAGATGAAAATTTCCCGCTTGTGCAATCAAAATGCTAGTTTCGGTGCTTAGGCTAGGCATTTCTCATTCACACAACAGAAATAACTCATTATGTTGTAGGAAGTTGCAAGCATGACAAACCATTGAAGCCAAATTTGCTTGTTTTGGGGGGGAATGAATGTCATTTTGGAGACTTCTCCAAATTCTGCCACTTACTTGCACAACGGCACATTAAAAACCATTGTATGATGATTTGCAAGTATACTCCTACAACACAAATAACTAAACTGTTGTACAATTTAGTGGCATCTAGGGTACAATTTGGAACCAAATTTGAGTCCATCTAGGAGGGAAATCTGCCGCAATTTTTTTTTTGATTCACACAACAGATTATTCTTGTAACCGTTGTGCAATGACCTTCAAGATAAAAACTTCAGAATTTTAACCACTTTATACAACAAAAGTTTAGTAAACATGTTGTGTGATTCATTTTTCTTCATCACACAACACTTTTTTTTTTTTCGTTGTGCAAAAAGTGTTGTCTGTTAACCTTTTTGGTGTAGTGTGCATCACAGTTTAACCAAAATAAAACAACAGTACGTTAATGTAAAAACATGGACAATCTGTAATCATTATATCAAAGTTAGACAAGTACACCTACACTTCTCAAAAAGTCATTGTACTGGCTTGCTGCTTGTGTATCTGTTGTGGTCCAAGCTCCGCTGTCGTTGGCGTATGAGAAACCAGTACCAACAGGTGCATCCAAAAATATTAAACTGGCAGTCTGCATCGATAGGAAAATAAAAGTATAGATAATGTTAAATCTATTTTGATGTGTCAGTTTCATGTAAGAATGATCGAGAGCTTAAATTGGTGAAATCTTGTTTAAATCGATGATGCGGACAAAAACTACCGATGTCAAATTGTTGCATACCTTTGTCCATGTTTTTGGGGTTCATACATTATGACACGTTTACTTACTTGGAATGGGATTACGGGGTAAAAATATTTATGTGTTTACTAACATATAAAGGAATTAGAATGATTCCGGATAAAAGAATTCATGTGTTTACTAACACATAAATGAATCGGAATGGGTGTGGGTCTCACCTCCTTAGTAGGAATCGATTTCTGAATACTCAGGAATTTGGATGCATCTATGCATCCAAAAATTCAGGAGATGGGTTTAGGAATTTGGGTGTAGGTCTCACCTCCTTATCAGGAATCAATCCTCCAGAATCAATACCGATTCCTTTCTCTCGCATTCCACTTGTCTCTGATTCATGATTATTTTCTATTCCAAGTAAGTAAACGTGCCATACATTAATGTTGGTAAGCCCGCGGTGTAATCTGAAATGTTGAACTTCAACGAGCCTAGAAATGAAAAAGCACAAGATGGTAAGAATCATAGGCGTAAACTTAGACATAAATACTAGGGCTGGGCATTTAAGCCCGAAAACCCGTAAACCCGGACTGGCCTGTCAAGGCTCGACCCGTATTGTCCAGGCCCAATTTTTTTTTAATCAAAACGGTTCCGGCCGAGCCTTAATTTTCAAAATACGGTTCGGACCCGAGCCTGAACTTTCAGATATGAAAAAGCCCGTCAGCCCCGTTTTACATTAAACGAGACAAGTGTCTCTATATAATAGGACATCATATTTTTATATTGTTGGTCTATGTAGACCTCCACCACACCAAATCATCTCCCTAATATTACTTCCTAAACCTACTATCTCTCCTCTCTTCTCTTCTTACTTTGCCGCAAAGGTGAGAAGTCCATTTCTCTCTTCTTCTCACTGCAAGAACTCCATTTCTCTCTTCTTCTTTTGAAACTTCCCATCTTTGAAATCCAAAACCTTCCTCATGGCCACCATCTCACCGATCTCATCGCCCCGTCTTCACTCATCCCTTACCTTTCGCTTTGGCCCGCTCAGATTTCCAGAATCACTTCCACTCTCCAATTGGATCGTCTACTTCCATGGCTCCCACGGTCCGATCTTCCTCTCCTGCCCATCGTGGTCCTTTGCTTGGAGCAGTTAATTGATTTGATCTTCTTTTTTTTTTTGTAAAAATCAGATCTGATTAGTTATGTTGTTCATTGATAGCTATATGAACATGGTACTCTTTGACTTTGTTATGTTGTTCAGTTGTTTTGGAATTAGCACGCTACTGACTTTGTTATGTTTGTTTTTTTTTCCTTCTCTGTGAATGGAGGCATTAAAGGCTAAAGCCCAGAAAAGGAAATAAAAGGTAACTTTATTCAGCCAAAATTAATGGAGGCACTGAAAAAGCTTAATGGATTTGAATTGAACTTGAATATGCTAAAATCTGGAAATATATGGAAAATGGGAATTTGGGCCTGATAACCCGGAAGCCCGGCCTGAAATGAAACTGGCCGGTCCTTGATGGTTGCAAAATAGGCTTTGGGCACGAATCGTAAAAAACGGGCCTATTCCAGGTCCAGTAAAGTTTTAGTTCGACCCGGCCCGCGCCCAGCCCTAATAAGCACGATGACAAAACAAGAAACATTAATTAGTAGAAGAAATGAATACCTACCAATTTGGTAGAAGAATTTGTTTAAACCCGAACATCCAGGGCCTCCATTGAGGTAAAGCAAAACAGGGTCAGCTCCAGGGTTCCCTTCAGACTCGACAAAGTAGTAGAAGAACTCGATTCCAACCGAACTAATGTACCTGAATACAACATTGTTTGTGATCTACATGTCTCAGTAATGATAAAAATGTGAATTATGTTACTTCGAAATACTAATGTAGCAATATACATACCCGATTTCAAGGTTGAAGGGCAATCACCGGAGTAGCCAGGCAGAGATTTTACAGGCCAATGAACTAAGAGTACAGTGCCGGAGAGAAGTAGTATAAGCAAGAAATACAAGCATAGTGAGCTTGCTTTGGACCCATTTCTTAGAAATTGTGTTAATGGGAGTCATTGGAAGCAAAGCTTCAAATATAGCTAGGGTCCTTGTCACAAAGCACCAAAATGAGCCAAAATTATCACACTTACCCCAACAACAAATTTTTATTCCCACTAACCCAATTTAAAAGAAAATGACTATTCTGCCCACTCTCTAATTAAATAACTACAGGGACATTACTTTGCTAACCAAGGCTAGTTAGCTTGGGCTGACCAAGGCCAATAATAGATCTACATGTGTATGATGTGGGACTGACGCCAAAGCATGAAAAGCAGGAGATAATAACTCAGCCTGGTTGCATCGATCTCCGCCTCTCCTCATCGTCTCCTACCCATCTCCTCTGCCAAATCTCTCAAACCCGAATCACCGCCTTCCCCTCTTCCACCCGCTATGACCTCATTTGCGGTGTCCCCATCTCCCAAATTGCTGATCCTAAAGCAAATCTCCAAGTATAACAAAGTTAAGTCAACAACTCCAAGTACATTAATTACAATCATGACAATGTTTGTTGTGCCAAAGATCAGAAATTTAAACTAGGCAAAGTTAAACCCTTTCACTGGTTTTGAATAGACAGAACAGAGAAGCGAACATAGACTCAATAGTTCTAAGAGCACAATCAGAAAGCTAGATTAAGATACAGAGAAAGTCCAATTCCAATTCTCCGATAAAGATACAAACTTGTTCATCTATTCTCATCACAAAACAAAATTTAACCAAATTCTCAATTCTCAATTCTGAAAACAAAACTTGTTCATCTACTCCCAATTCTCCAATAAAGATACGAACTTGTTCATCTATTCTCCTCACAAAACAAAACCCAAAATTTTATCGAATCCAATCCACCCAAAATTTCAGGTTTTTGGGACAGAGAGAAATGAATCACAAACCCAAAATTTGAGTTAATGGGCACCACCTCCCCATCACCACCTACATCAGCATCTCCCATGACATCCCCATGGCCAGCTGTGGTTGTGTTCCAAGAATGGGTCTGATTAGTTCTATTACGGTGGTCGACGCTTCAATTGGTCGTCGAGAACGAGTAGGGTAGCCGTGATTCACATCTCCGATGTCTTCTCTTGGGTCAATCACTCCACCTATAAGCTTTAACTCGTCAAGTTCTCTCCTTTTTCTGGTCAAGGATTTCAATCCTGGCTAGGTCTACCTCATCTTCAAAGACCTCGTCACCAACATCGCTTCCATTCTCGAGACCTTCAAGCCGCTCAGAGTCATCGGGTTGAAGGTTAGTGACGACGTCATTTTGATTGGCCGGGCTAAGGAGTTATTATCTCTTGCTCTTCATTGTTTTGGCGTCAGTCCCACTTCATACACGTGTCTATCTATTATTGGCCCTGGTCAGCCCAAGCTAACCAGGGCTGGTTAGCGAAGTAATGTCCTCACTACAGCTACTGCCACTATGTATCTCTCTCTCTCTCTCTCCTCTCTCTCTCTCTCTCTCTCTCTCTCTCTCTCTCTCTCTCTCTCTCTCTCTCTCTCTCTCTCTCTCTCTCGGCCGGGCTAAGGAGTTATTATCTCCTACTCTTCATTGTTTTGGCGTCAATCCCACTTCATACACTTGTCTATCTATTATTAGCCCTGGTCAGCCCAAGTTAACCAGGGCTGGTTAGCGAAGTAATGTCCTCACTACAGCTACTACCACTATGTATATATATATATATATATATATATATATCTTCTCTCTCCCTCCCCTTCTATCTCCAGAAACCAAAACGCCTCTCTCCCTCTCTCTCTCTGCAAACACCATGAAGCAATTGATCCATCGGAAACCGGCGACCCCGATTCCCAATTGGGCTTCCATTATGCTTCCCTGGCTACTCCGACTCTCAACCGGACTTCCAATATTCTTCCTTGGTGACTCCGATTTGCAACTGGAAGGAGAAGACTGGCCGCTTCTTTAGCAACTCGAACGGCGACGGCCTCTTGCTTCAGAAGCTTTTGCCTCTCCGGTACTACCACAACGACGCCGTCGTCGGCTTCGTCACCATCATCCGCTCGAATTCGGACAAGTAAGACCACTTAAGGACGAGATCTCCACCATTGATTTTGTCCTCCCGATATGTGATTTTTTGGTGGTGTGTTTATGACATTTCAGGGGAAATCGATTTGGTGATAATTGGTGAATATGGGGTTGTACAGTCTGTAGGTGAGCAACCTGAGTTTGGCACCATCTCCGGCAGTGTGTTGGGTCAATTGGACACTTAGGTGCCTAGAGCAGTTTCTGGCTGCCCAAATCAATCTTTTTTTTTTTTTTAAGAAATGGGACAGAAGGAAGGAAAGAAAAAAAGAATTGAATGTCTATTGGGGGACAATAGACGTTTTGAATTGATATAAGCTCTTCATTTTTTTTCTTTAATCAAAGTTTTATTTGTCTAATTTTAAGAAAATTAGTTCCCATTCCGACGATCGAAAGTTCTATTGAGGGGCAATAGACGTCTATTAAGGGGCAATAGAGGTTTATTGCCCCTCTATTAGGGGGCAATAGACCTTTCCGGTGAGGTTTTCAAAAAAGTCCGGTGGGCCGCATCCTGTGACCGGATTTCAGCCAAAGTTGGCCTGAGTCCCGCGACCAGTGGCTGGATTCCGATGATTGGTGACTGGAATCTAGCGACAGGTGACCGGCTCCGGCGAAGTCTCCTATGGTCTCTCTCTCTCTCTCTCTCTCTCGCTAAGTAACAAAGGAGTGAGAGTAAAATGGTATTAAAAAAAAAAAACAAACAAAAAAACTCTTATTGGGATATTAGGAAAGACCTGCTTAGAGTGTTTTGGATAAGAGGGAATTAAAAAAACTTAATAGAAGTAAGTGGGAAAAAAATCTCAAAAAATAGGGTATATTGACAAAAACCCTCAAATATATTTACGGGGGGGGGGGGGGGGGGGGGGGCGGCAACAATAAAGAGTTGAAAGGGCAGTAGCTAGCTATTGAATTATGGTTTCGGTAGCACGTGTGGGAGTTGGTGCCGGTGTAGAAAGTCCATTTTGTAGTAATGGTGAAAGTTAGATGAACTAGATAATGTGAGAGAGACAATTAAAGTGATTTGCCTGTCAAAACAAAGCCATAAAATATGAAAGGTAAGAAAAACGTGATTGATTTGCCTAATCGGGCTAAAATCTGATAATTTCCCTTTGTTGAAAAGTTTTTTGTTTTATATTTTAGTTTTCTTTCTAATTGAATATTGGTGCACCAAAATTCGATATTATAGCCTTATAGGTATGATGATTGGACCTACATTTTGGGTAGGGCAAACTTTCAACTAGGTTCTAATTTAGAGGGTTCGGATTGGGCCTTGGTTTTCGCCCTGTCTGGGTCATAGTGTAACAGCCCATCAGACCAGAAAAGATTGAGATTCCTGCCTAGTACACAATACATTACAAATATTGCACAACATGATTTGATCAGTGATGATATGCTTTTTAGCCACAAAAGCGAAGGGAAGAGATTAATAAATATACTGGAAAACTTGTCTCTAAACAACAGTAATTAGAGGGGTACTGCTCGTATGAGACATTGTTCAGAAAAACAAAATGACATGCAACATAAACTTGTAGCAAAACCCACATTTCTGTAGGCAAATTCTGTCAGCTGCCGGAGTTCACTGACAAATCATTTTTCCGAGTAGATTATCTCCGCGTGCGCAGAGGCCCGCTTAAACTGAATCATTTTTTTTAATAGTTCTGAAGAATTGGGAACAGCAGCAGACATAATAGTCATTCTCTGAAGCACAGGGGAACTTGAAAGCAAAAGTCTGATGAAATTTAGTTCAGCTTTGGTGCCAGAGATGCTGGTTATCTTCACAAGTCTCAGTTCGGTGAATAGGAAAGTTTGGTTGTCATCTAACCAAGAGTTTACTTCTCCTACAATAGCCCGTGCATCTTGGCGAGCCTACAGAAGTAGCATCAGAATCTTGAACGACGGACAAAACAGAATTAAGTCTAGAGCAGAAGTCATTCCAAATTTTTAATTCAAGAAGAATATCAGAATGCATCAATAAAAAGTTAAGTACTATAAAATAAATAAACCTCACCAAAATATGTATGTCTTGTAAAGCAGGGGAGCTTCTCAGAATGCATAGAGCATTTACAATCTCATCCTGATCACTGAAGTTCATGCGTAAAACAAGAGTGTGCAGATATAAACATGGTTTAGGCAGCTTTCGTGGAGAGGAACCAACAGCCAAATACTGGAGCATAAAAAATAAAAAATCAATAGACTAACAAAATGAATATGCTTATAATTCCATGGCCATGGGAAATACCTTCAAATGAATGTATAAAACTAGAGGATGACACAATTCAGTACCTTTAAGAAGTATTTAGAAATATAAAGAATTTGAATGTGAGGCATTTGAACAAAGAACTTGAGCAAGTTACTAGAACTGCTGGAAGCCTGTCTTTGTTCGACATCCTCTTTCAAAGCAATGTGAACAAACCCAAGGTTTAAGGTATTCTCAAGATATAAATTCTCAAAAACACCGCCAAAGTCAAAGCACCGGAGGTTTGGTGCATCAATCTTTAGATGGGTGAAACCACTACAGCTTTCCAAACGCAATACCTTACGTAGAGGACTACAAACAATTAGATTTTCAAACTCATCTTTGCTCAATGTAACACGAACAAGTCTAAGCTTTTCCAAACTCTTGAATCCCATGAATGTGGACGGAAGTTTTAGCAAACAATCACGTAATTCCAAAGTAATCAGATCTTGACAAGAAAACAAAGATGAAGGCAACTTGTATTGAGGCCGTCCAGAAAAACCAAATATGAACTCTTTGATAGAATTTCTTGATAGATGAAGAATCCAACGATCAATATCTTCGGTGCACAGAAGATTTGGATGACAAAGCTTGACTTTTTGTATGGGACCAATGTGAAGTAAGAGTACATGATCAACAATTTTCACAAATGTAGTATGGTTTCCAGAGACACACTGTTCATCGAGCAGCAGACATGGAAGCATAGCCCATTTGTACCTCCACTTGCTCGATAACACACTTGTCCTGACTACCTCCCTTGTCGACAAAAGTAACAGAATCTTTTCCGTAACATCACTTGGCAAGTTGCTAATTCTGTCCAACTCAATCTCTATTTTCAATTTGGTCTTGGGCGGTTCTCTTTGCATCTGAGAGATTCAAGTAATACAAGGAAACCAATCATCAATCAAATACAACGGCTAGTGATGTGAGTGAAGATCATTTAGACCCTGAGCTTCTGTGTTCAAATGTTTAGTGAGATAAGCATTCAAAGTCCAATTTCTAAAACTGACAGAAATACAATTCGTATACAACATTCTTACTACTAAAACAAACACACAATCTACATGCAAAGGCACAGACACGTATCACATCCCACAAACCCAGGTCCTTAATTCACATACTTCATCAATCAGCAAATGTCTCATCATAGCATTTCTCTTTTCATAGAAAAAAAAAAAGTTAAATTGGAACAAGTAGCATGAAACTAAATAAAACAAAAAGAAAAGAACAAGCACCTTTTGTTAGAAAAGTGGAGATAATGAGCCAAATAAGTACCCTTTTCCAAGATCAATGTAATTACATGAAAATCGCCGTTCCAAGTTAAATGTATAACTAGATAGGTGTATACCAAACTATGAATCTCATCATCTCGGACATTTAAATGCATGTAGAGGAGCCAAGGCCTGAGCCCTAAATATAACCCAAAAATAGGTCTAATGTTTTGGAAAGAAATGGAAAGCCTTGCTTATCTCTGCTGCCACCGGAACTCGAAAGCAAAACCAGAAAGAATAGAGAAGTTTGATTTTAGTTTTTCTTTCTTTATTACCTTGAAGATACTTAGCAGGATGAAGGAAGAATGCTAATTGCACCCCTTTTTTCTCTCTAAGAAGAGGCCAAATAAATTAAAAATATATCGGCATGGGGAAGACACAAGTCATAATGCAAAGGAAGAATTGACGAGCATGACACTTCTCAAAACTGACGGTTTGTGCTTTGGAAACCAGAAGGACACGAAAATCTTCCTTTTCACACTTGGTTTTCTGGTTCGGTACGGCTGCCAAGACATCTATATTTAGGGTTTTAGGGTTTTTAAGCATTCACTCAATTATGACCGGTCTTTTATGAGTGAGTTATTGTGTATTATATGCTCCTTGTAAAAAAAAAAAAATTAACCTTATTTTAAACTTTTATGGTACCATTGCCGGAATTAAAAATAGTTATTTAACACATTCAAAGTTGTTTCTCTTCATGTTCTTATTATTATATTCTACAAGAATCAAGCTTTACAGCAGATGCATTGTCAAATTATAGTTACTCTTTGGAGAAAAGTTGTCAACATTGACTTGTTTGAATATATTAGAGGGGATTGTATCTAATTTCTTGTCGTAGAAATTACTTACAAAAATAAAAAACAATCTATGTCATTTTATCGAATTGGTAGCTATTTTCACAAGAACGAGTGGAACAATCTTAATTTTTTGTAATTCGATCATAATATTAATTGGTATTATAGAATTAATTGTTTGGTCTGACACTATGTAGTAACAGATCAAAACGAGTGTCTTGCTTACTATGCCGAAAGGATTTATTTCGTCACGACTCACGACTTAAAATGTGTCATTGACCAGGCCCGTTCTTCGTCTTCTTCAGGTGTGATTTTATTCAATGCTTTCATCTAGGGCTGTCACTCGGTCGGTTCGAATCGGTTATAGGTATTACCAACTTCAAAACCAAAACTTGCAGTTTCAAAATTGAGCTACCAATTACCAACCAAAATTTTCGGTTTTTAATTATATCTACCAAATTCAGTACTTCGGTTTTCGGTATTACCAACTTTAGAACAACTAATTCTTAATAATATAAATTAGAATGAACAAAACTAGGTTTTTGAATTTTATAGTCATAAACTTTGTATTCATCTACTAATTATAGCTTTCTTTTGTATATATGACATCGAGTTTTAGCAATTTTCAATAAAACTAGGTTATTTAACCATCTTTGACTAGGTTAATTAAAATACATGTACTATTAATGTAGTAATGTTCATAATATTATAGAAGTTTTTATGTTTATTTCTTAATATACATATATGTGTATTGAAAACTGTAGTATATAAATCTAATATTTAGATAATCGGTAGATTCGGTATTTACCAAAACCAACCATCTATTTCGGTAATTTTCAATTTCGGTTCTATCGGTCTCGGTTACAAAAAAATCGATTTACCGAACCTAAAACATCGGTTGGTATTCGATCGGTTTGGTAATTACCAAACCAAATGGCAGCCCTACTTTCATCACATTGCTTTGGATTTTGGTCTTCACTCTGTTGTACTATATTATAGTAGTATACTAATACTATAGGGAAAACATCACTAATGGTCACTAAGTTATGACTTATTCGACACTTAACTCACTGTATTTTCAACAATATCACTTAACTCACTCAGTTTTACATCCGTCTTTCACTTAACTCACTGTCTTTAATTCTACCGTTAAAAGCTATTAAAATTGAGGGTATATTTGTCTAAACACTAAAAAAATGCATTTTTAACTTTTTTTTAAAAAAAAAAGACAATTTTTTTTCAATTTATATTTAAGTTAAAAAAAATCCTTTTTTTAAGAAATCTCAGAAATTAAAAAAATTGAAAAAAGTCTAATAAATGTAAATTGAGGGTATATTTGTCTAAACACTAAAAAAATGCATTTCTAACTTTTTTTTTATTTTCAAAAAGACAATTTTTTTTCAAATTATATTTAAGTTAAAAAAATCATTTTTTATTAGAAATTTCAGAAAATTAAAAAAATTTAAAAAAAGTCTAATAAATGTAGTTTTTTTAAGTTAAAAATGATTTTTAAATGTTTTGACAAATATATCCTCAATTTTAATGGCTTCTAACGGTAGAATTAACGGCAGTGAGTTAAGTGAAAGACGGATGTAAAACTGAGTGAGTTAAGTGATATTGTTGAAAATACAGTGAGTTAAGTGTCGAATAAGTAATAATTCAGTGACCATTGATAATATTTCCCCAATACTGTATACAGTCTTTCACCTTTCACATGTGCTATTTGAACTTGACATAGTCCACGCGTGACGACTTTTCTTCTCTTGGCTTGCCATCCCAGTTTGACTGCAACTAGAACAACCCAAATCCCCCACACCTTTATATACCATTTGACATCTGCTCTACTTCAACTCAAATTTCCCAAATCCGCACAGCAAATACAGTAGCATCTGCCGGAAATTAAAGAAACTTAAGCAGTATAGCAAAACATGAGGCAGAGCAAAGCAACTAGGCAAAGCAAGTTGATGCGCTTTATTTCTTCACCCATTAGGACTCTAACCAAGGCCAAGAACTTCTACATGAAGAGTTTAGAAGATTGTGCTGCGAAGGTGGGTTATGGAGGCGGTGGCGGTGGTGTGGGTAGTTACACTGCTTCACAAGTACCACACTTGCCCAGGAGCTTCAGCGTCAACTCCTCCAGTTCGAACGATGATGAGGATTTGAGGCAGCTTCTAAGAACAGCGTCATCAAAGAAGAACAACGATGCAGAGAAACGGTACAACAAGGTAGCAGGGTCAGAGATGCACAGAAGAGGAAGACCAAATGTTAGTATTAGACAACCCACAATGAATAATGGGATGGGGATGAGGAGTTATAGTGTTGGATTGAAGATGGGAAGGATTGATGAGGAAAGGGCTTCGGCTTTTGAGGAAGATGAAGTCGATGTGAAGGCGGATTTTTATACAAGAAGCAGAAGTTATGCTGTTAACAAGAGAAATACTGTGTTCGCATAGCAAAGCAACATTTTGTTTCAAATTTTTGATTGCTTATTTGTTTTGTAAAGTCGAAATGTTGTTGTGTTTTGGATAACATGTTCGTAACTAATCTAGCACATGTTCGATCTGTTCATTTATTTATTTCTTGACCAAAGAAAGAGAATTGAAAATCTTGAAAATTTTCCTTGTCCAAACAAGACTAATTCCAAGGGTACTGGCACTAGGAAACATTGTTCTGAGAAAAGACACCCAACATGCATTCACAAAATCATTACTATACCAAGTCCACATTCCGTCAGCTGCCAAATTCAGCGACGGGTCATGGGTCCAAGTGCATTATCTCCGCAAGTGGTGAGGAGCACCTAAACTGGCTCAACCTTACTAATAGTTCCGAAGAACTATAGTGAGATGCAGGCTTAACAAACACCTTCTGGAGCATCGGTGAATTTAAAAGCAGAAATTTGATGAAATCTAGTACAGCTTTGGTGCTAGTGATGCCATGTACTTCCACAATTTGCAGTTTTCCGAGTTGGAAATTCTGGTTGCCATCTAACCAAGAGTTCACCTCTCCCACAAGAGCCTGTCCCTCTTGACGAACCTACATATGGTCTGTAGTATCAGATCAATCTTGAACATTTAATAAGCTCTATATTTAAACTACAATTTTAACTAAACAGTTCAAAGAATATTAAATAAAGCTCCGTTAATTAGAATTGGTGAATTTAAAGTTGTTATTGAACAGAAAAATTTTGAATTGAACGCCTACTGACTCTCATATATAATTTTTGTAGAGCAGGGGCGCTTCTCAGAAGGTATAAAGTAGATAAAACCTCCTTCAGATCATTGAAATCTATGTGGGTTAAATGTGATGTGGGTAAGTGGGTTTGAATGTTTGATTAATTGATTAAGTGGGTTTGAATGTTTGATTAATTGATTAAGTGGATGATCCGACTGGAGATTAAGTGGATGATCCGACTGGAGATTAATTGATTAAGTGGGTTTGAATGTTTGATTAAGTTGATTAATTGATTAACTGTCAAGCGGTTTCATTGAACCAACCTATTTGCTGCTTTTTTAGCTGCACTTGTTGCCTTGTTTGATATTCCAAGTCTGGAAATATGAAGTGGAACTACGAAGTGGAACACAAAGGGATTAAGTGAATGGCAAAAGCTTGAGTCAATGTCCCTACTGCTTTCTGAGAATCTGAGGTGCTTTTTTCTTTTCCTTTCATAGTTTCATTGTGCATCAGTGCATATAATTGTGGTAATTTATTTTTCTTAAATTAGTTATTATGAAAAGTAGTTGATTTAAAGTTAATTTCTTAATTTATAGGTGTTAGAGTAACATGTTAATTTGAGGGGTAAAGCTCACTACGTCCCCCCTTGACTAGATGTATATTTTTCTTAAATTAATAAAATTATCTCGCACTGTCGAGATTCTCTATAATATATATATATATATATATTTTTTTTTTTTTGTTGAAGAAATCCCAGCCCGTCCAAAGTTTCAATCCTGGATCCGCCCCTGTAATTATTTAGTTACATCGGTGTATACCAATTTAAGAATCTCATCGTCTCAAACATTTAAAAGCATATAGAAGAGTCAAGCCCCAAGTGCTAAATATAACAAAAAAAAAACAGCTCCACACTGTAGTGTTTTGTGTCTGTGATAGAAACAGAAGGATAAGCTTTACCTTGTTTATCTCTGTTGCCACCAGATTGAAATCAAAAACGAAACCAGACAGAATAGAGATTTAGTTTATATCTTTGTGAAGAAGTAAGGCAAGTCGTCTCTTCTTCTTCTGCTTTGGAATCCGGAAGGATACCAAAACCTTTTTTCAAATTTTCTTTTCGTTTTTTGTCTCACCAAACGTAGGATGCTATGAGTTTGCGTCGTTATGTTTTTTTATAGTTCAATCCGAGATTAAAAAAAAAAAAATTTGAGTTGGGTGCAGTCTGGTGTCCAGATCGAGTTGGATGTCCAATCCAGTTTTAAGGCCCAGTTTAGTTGCGGTGCCTAGAGTGGTTTGTGTATCCAAAGCAATTCCAAATTGGATGTGGGCCTAAGTGGGAACAAGACTGCCTGGAGCCTTGAAGTTGGCATTTGGTCCTGGCTTTTTTTAGTACAGAAGGGCTATTGGGTTGTTGTTCCTTTATTTTTCAGTCTTCTCATTAGGGAAGGAGAATCAAGCTTAAGTTTGTATTTTGTCTATTTACTATGGAAATGTTGGGTCATAGTATAATAGGCTTGTTTTAATTAGTTCAAATATAAGTGGTATATCCCTATGTATCATGATGGTTCTTTTACTATAACTTCTTAATCTATTTAGTTCGAAGGCAACAAAAAGATATGTAATGGTCATCTTGACATGCATAATAATGAAATCCACATTTACTTTAAAAAAAAGTGTATATATATATATATATATATATTTTAATATCTTTTTAAAATCAATATATAGTTTCTTTTCTTTTTTTTCCCAAGAATTTCCAATATTCTTTTGGGATGTTTGTATTGGTAATCTGTTAGCATATGAATTTTGTACCAAATAATTATGTTAAATTGTAACTAAATAACACCAAATTAATCAAGACACACAACAACAACAAAAAAGCTCTTGAAGACGTAATTTAATTGAGGTACCCTCAACCTTATGCTCTCTATGAGCCGCACGAGTGTCTAACTTTTAGAGCTTTCCAGTTCATTTGACAACACGTCTTTGGGATGTCGTCGTCAAACAACATCTAGGCAGCGCACCTTGACGTCAAATAATTGTTTCTAGGATGTGTAACTTGAAAGGATCTTTACGCTTGGCTAGAGCCTCCATGGACGTGGTATGATTTGTTACCTTCGTCTGGCTTAGTTGGGTATAGGAGGACGACTGTGCTTCCAGGGTAGATAAAAGCAAAGTGGGTAGCGGAATTTGGTGTTGGTGGCGATTGTAGGAGCAGTTAGATTGCTAGTTTGGGAGAAGGGGTCGGATTTGATGTCTCTTTTTATTTATTAAATGGATTGACACCCCTTTGTTAAAAAAAAAAAATCAAAATTATTTTAGACTTTTATAACACCATTGCCGAATAAAATATAATTATCCAAGAAATTCTCAAACTCAAAAGTTCTTTCTCTTTATGTTTTTTTATCATATTATTCGAGAAGCAAACTTTACGACAGATGTATTGTCAAATTATAGTCATTCCCTCGGAGACAATTAAAGTTGGCAACATGACATTCCTTTATGCTCTATCAGCTTTTAATTTATACTTGGTTGACACGAAATGCCTTAGATGGGATTGTATCTAATTTGTTGTTGTAGAAATTACTAGGGGTGGGCATTTTATACCGAAAATGCGGTTACCAACCCGAACCGCACCGAACTAAAGCGGTGTCATTTTATGATCACACCACACCAAACAGTATAAAAGCGGTTCGGTTGCAGTTTCGGGTGATAAACCGCCTGATTTAAACCGACCCGCACCGAATTTATTTTAATTACATTTTATTCATTTATTATTTCTCTATTGATGGAAATGTTGGTTTTCAATATAAGGAATCCATTTTTGATTAGGTTTTCAGTTTGTAATAAGTTGCTATGCTTGCTTGATCATTAATATATATATATATATATATATATAGCTGTGTGTGTGTGTGTGTAATAAGTTGCTATGGTCTTTCTGCAAGTTGCTTGATATTTGGGTGACATTTGCAGAATTGTGTGGACTCTAAATGCATTCAAAATTTATTTATGCCTTATTGAAATTGTTAGGTAAAAATAAGGCTGATTTTGGCCCTCTCTTTTTAGTTGAAATTAATAAATTGCTCCCAACCGAAACCTACCCGCACCGCACCGAAAAATGGTGTAACCGAAATAATCGGTTCGGCCCTTTTGTAATACAGTTGCGGTTTGATATATAAGCCAACCGAAAAAAGCGGCTTGGGCATCAAACAGAACCGAACCGCACCGCGCCCACCCCTAGAAATTACTTATAATAATGAAAAAAAACCTTGTGATTTTATAAAATTTGTAGCTATTTTGACAATAATGGGGGGGGGGGGGGGGACTTAGTTTTTTGTAATCCGATCACATTAATTGGTGTTATAGAATTGTTTGGTCTAACAAGCAACTCCAACAGTGTCTCTATAATTTATGTATTATAGAGAAGCAAAAGTCAAAGTTTTAGCCTTTTTTTCTTCTCTAACTCCAACAGATTCCCTAGTTTACAACAATCTCTAAAATCTTCATAATTCTTCCTTAAAATTTTGGGTTATTATCACAAATGGTACATGAACTTATCCTCTATTTTATCGATGGTACCTGAACTTCAATTTTGATCACAATCAGTACCCGAACTTTTCGATTTCATTTTAAATAGTACCTAAGGCCACCTTCGGTCACTATTCTGGCCAAAAAACCCAAATCTAAAAAAATAAAAAACAAAAAAACAAGTTCAAGGCAAGTCTATTACCAAAATATCATCACTATATATGATCGCAACCCTTGAAATCATCAAAAATCATCACTATGATTGCCTCCCATGCCGTTTTTAGTCAGAATAGTGACCGGAAGTGGCTCTAGGTACCATTTAAAATGAAATCGAAAAGTTCGGGTACTGGTTGTGATCAAAATTGAAGTTCAGGTACCATCGATAAGATTGAGGTATAGTTCAGGTACCATTTGTGATAATAACCCTAAAATTTTATAGATTGCTGTAAATTTAGGGAATTTAGTTTTCTTTTTCCTCACTTTCCTTAAAATGGGGATAGTTATAGGGAATTTGTTTGAGCAAAAAAGACTCATTTTTATGTAAATAGAGAAAAATTAAAGTATAGGGAAGATGTTAGAGTTGCTCTAAAGGGTAAAAAAAGGCGAGTGTTTCGCTTACTACATAAGATTAGAGCAACTCCAACAGCTTTCCCAAATTTTAATTTTTTGTCTATGTTATGGAAAAATGAACATCTTTTACTCAAACAGATTTCCTTTAACTATCCGCATTTTAGAGATAGTGAGGAAAGAGAAAATCAAATTCCTTAAATTTACAGCATGCTCTAAAATTTTAAGGAATAATTATGAAGATTTTAGATATTGCTGTAAAATAGAGAATCTATTGGAGTTAGAGAAAAAAAATATACTAACGTTTTAACTTTTGTTTCCCTATAATACAAAAGTTATTAGAGTTGCTCTGCGGTGTGCGCAGATGTGGTGGACTATGCAAAATGCAGAAAGGATTTATTTCGTCACGACAGAAAATGTGTCATTGACCAGGCCCGTTCTTTGTCTTCTTTCATCACATTGTTTTGGATTTTGGTCTTCACGGTGTTGCACTATATTATAGTAGTATACATGTGCTATTTGAACTTGATAAAGTCCCCGCGTGTCGACTTTTCTTCTTTTGGCTTGCCATCCCAGTTTGACTGCAACCAGGAGAACCCAAATTCCCCACACCTTTATATACCATTTGACATCTGCTCTAATTCAACTCAAATTTCCCAAATCCACACAGCAAATACAGTAGCATCCGCAGGAAAGAAACTTAAGCAGTATAGCAAAACATGAGGCAGAGCAAAGCAACTAGGCAAAGCAAGTTGATGCGCTTTATTTCTTCACCCATTAGGACTCTAACCAAGGCCAAGAACTTCTACATGAGGAGTTTAGAAGATTGTGCTGCCAAGGTGGGTTACGGCGGCGGCGGCGGCGGCGTGGGTGGTTACACTGCTTCACAAGTTCCACAGTTGCCAAGGAGCTTCAGCGTCAACTCCTCCAGTTCGAACGATGATGAGGATTTGAGGCAGCTTCTAAGAACGGCATCGTCAAAGAAGAACAACGATACAGAGAAAGGGGACAATAAGGCAGCAGGTTCAGATATGAACCGAAGAGGAAGACCAAATGTTAGTATTAAACAACCGACAATGAATAATGGGATGGGGATGAGGAGTTATAGTGTTGGATTGAAGATGGGAAGGATTGATGAGGAAAGGGCTTCGACTTTTGAGGAAGATGAAGTCGAAATGAAGGCGGATTTTTATACAAGAAGCAGAAGTTATGCTGTTAACAAGAGATTTGCTGGATTTGTATAGCAAAGCAACAATTTGTTTTAAATTTTTTGATTGCTTATTTGTTTCGTAAAGTCGAAATGTTCGAACTGTTCATTTATTTATTTCTTAACCAACAAAAGAGAATTGGAAATCTTGAATACTTTTCGCTGTCTAAACAAGACTAATTCCAAGGGTACTGTAGGAAAAATTGTTCAAGGAACCATTCTAAACATTGTTGAGACAAACCACACCAACATGCATCACATAATCATGACTGTACCACACCAACATTTCAGTAAGAAAATTCTGTCAGCTGCCGAAATTCAGTGATGGGTCATGGGTCCAAGTAGATTATCTCCGCAAGGGATGAGGAACGCTTAAACTGGATCATGTTTTTTAATAGTGCAGGAGAACAATAGTGAGATGCAGGCTTGCAAAACACCTTCTCAAGCATTGGTGAATTTAAAAGCAGAAATTTGATGAAATCTAGTCCAGCTTTGGTGCTACTGATGCCATGTACTTCCACAATTTGCAGTTTTCTGAGTTGGAAATTCTGGTTGTCATCTAACCAAGAGTTCACCTCTCCCACAACAGCCTGTCCCTCTTGACGAACCTACATATGGTCTGTAGCATCAGATCAGTTAATAAGCTCTATATTTAAACTACAATTTTAACTAAGTTGTTCAAAGAATATTAAATAAAGCTCCGTCAATTAGAATTGCTGAATTTAAAGTTGTTATTGAGCAGAAAATTTTTGAATTGAATGCCTGCTGACCGTGATATATAGTTTTCGTAGAAAAGGGGCGCTTCTCAGAAGGTATAAAGTAGATAAAACCTCCTTCAGATAATTGAATTCTATGTTTATACGAAGCAACTTCAGATGCAGACATGGTTTAGGACGCTTCACTGGTAAGTCACCAACAGCTAAATACTGAAGTAGAAAGTTGATGAAATCAGTATGTATGCTGAATGAATATGCTAAAGTTCGTAGCCAAGAAAATGATATGATAATTTAAAGTATGATACGACACCATAATGAAAAATTACATTTAAAAAGTAATTTTGAATATCAAGACCTTGAACATGAGCACATTGAGTCAAAGCTTGAGCAAATTGCTAGAACCGCCAGGAACCGGTCTTTGGTCGCCATTAGCTTCCAAAGAAATGCAAATACCTGTAAGCTTTAAGGTGTTCTGAAAACTAAGATCCTCAAAAGCACCTATAAGGCCAAAGGTTTGGAGATTTGGTGCATCAATCTTGAGCTTGGTGAAACATCACGGTCAAATATTTCAGCAGAGGACAACAAACAATTAGATTTTCAAACTCATCTTGGGTCAGGGTAACACTTTCAATTTCAAGTTTCTTCAGACTCTTGAAGCCCTTGAATGTGCGCGGAGGTTTTAGCAAACAATTACACAATTCCAAATGAACCAAATCTTGACAGGAAAACAAACATGAAGGCATCTTGTATTCAGGCTTTTTCCAAAACCTAAATATGAACTCTCTCGTAGAATTTCTTGATAGATGAAGAATCCATCTATCAATATCTGCGGTGCCAATAAGACCTTTATGAGAAAGCTTGACCTTGTTTATTGGACCAATGTGAAGGAAGAGCACATGACCAACCATTTTCACTAATTTGTCATGCTTATAAAGTACTCCTGGGAAACCCAGTTCATCAAACACAAGATCTGGAAGCATAGCCCATTTGTACCTCCACTTGCCTGATAATATACTTGTCCTCACTGCCTCTTTCATTGGCCAAAATGACAAAATCTTTTCCGTAACATCACTTGGTAAGTCACTGAGATTGTCAAACTCAATATCCATTTTCAAGCGGTACCTTGGTGGTTCTCTTTGCATCTGAGGGATTCAAGTAAAGAAAGAGGAAACTAATTAATCATACATTTTTGATCAAACTAATTAATATATATTGAATTACAATGGTCAGTAAGTGGTATGAAGATCTTTAGATTTAGACCTTGTGGTTTAGTCTGTAGAGTGGCTAGCTATTTAACAAAATTAATATCAAACACAAACCACAAATAACAAGAAAACAGAGTCGGATTTTTTTACAACTGACAGAGAAATGCTATTGCTACACAAAAGCAGCAGATTTTACATTCTTACTAGTAAAATGAGAACACAATCCACATGCGCAGCCACAGCCACAGCCACACAATGAGAACATCAATGTTCATAAACCCAGTTACCTTCACATACTGTTTGAGCCCAAAAGTAATTTTGGCAAAATTACTTTAGTGGGTTTGAGCTAGTGGGCCGATACCTGCGGCCCAAAAATGGGACTATACGGATTTGGGATGTGGTGTTGCTCATCCCATGTTTTATAAGAAAGTATCGTCCTTAATTGAGCGCTTGTGGGAGCGTAAAGATATATTCGCAATTAATACGTGAGTATCCTAATGCTCGCATCCAGCGATCGTATCGAGGATTTTCACAGAGGCAATTAATCCTTGCCTATATTCTAGCAGCGATGAAAGAGGATAGTTATCACCCATGATAATATCAATGCTATCAAGAGTTTTGATTTGATTCAAGGCCGATAACTGTGGCCCCAAGATATAGTATTCCATTCCTATTAGGGAAGTGAATCTACAATAAGCCTATATATAGAGGCTAAACACGATACGAGAAGGACCTTTTGACCTTTTATCTCTCTGAGTAATCAATCCCAGCGATTGCAAAGCCTCTCCGGAGCAAACCCTCGACCTCGTTGAAACCCGGTGACCGCCCGCCAGTCCTAGTCTCCTCGCGAGCCGGCTGTCAGCCTCACCAGATCAACCCGGCGACCGTACTTCCAGTCCCAGTCTCCCCAGGAGCCGACTGCGAGCACAACCGCCACTGTTACTTCCAGCGAAGCAAGGGTAACGCCCTCGCAACCCAGCGAAGCTAGAGTCACGCTTTAGCAAACCCGTGCTTCTCCCAACTTCCCAGTGATTGCTCTGCTTAGTCTACAACACTAAGTATCGATTCGGTGAACGCAAAGAGACCACAACCAAAGCCCTTACCCGCGTAAGGCAAGAAGTCCTTTTCCGAAAGGCAAGAAAAGAACCCTGTGACGAGGTTGGTGCTCTCCTCATCCACAGCGCTTGAAGAAGAAGTCAGGTCAAGGGACTCCCCCAACGACTGCACCCCGCGGTGCTGGCACGCCTGCGCAATCACTCGCTCAAAAGAGACTGTTTGCACACCAGCTGGTTTTGGAGCCAAACATTTTGGCACGCCCAGTGGGACCTACAAACTAGGGTTTCTTTCTAAACGCAACCATTGGGAAGCCCAGCGTTAATCCTTACCAAAAAGGCTACGCTAGCTGCCCAAAGCATAAGACCTCCAGCTACAGATCGTATTCTCGTGCGGACTGTCGTGGTCTCTCTGAAGAACAAGTGACGCAACGATTCTCTCTGCAAACTCAATCACCCAATATGTCAACTCCACAAGGTGAGAATCACTCGACCGCGACTGAGGGTCAGAGCGTCAGTACTAATCAGGCCAGCGAGCCTGTTGATTCCACCACTGTCAACACTACAGTAGGCGGTGATGAGGAAGAGGCTTTCGTTTCGAAGCCTATCCCGGAAGGAGCAACCTTTGACGAGACAATTGCGATCCTTATGGAGAATGTTGAGAATCATCGCAAGAAGATGGACGCAGATCTCGCACGGGAAACCGCGAAGTCAGAAAGGTTCCTCCGCGAGTTCGAGCAGCGTATGACTCTTTATGCAGAAAATACCAGGCAGCAGGTCACACAGACAGAGAGCGCCTTGAAGGCGCAAGCTATAACCATCGCTGCCGCACAAAATGAGCGTCATACGACAATCCTGAATGCCATAGCGGATCATTCCAAGCAAACCGCATCAAACATAGCAGATCTCCGTAAGGATGGGGCCAACTTGGCAACTGAAGTGGCTATGCAGAGAGTCGAGTTGAACCATGCGAAGGAGGTGATGCACTCGGCCCTGGGCGATCCTAATACTATCCTTGGTTCTCTTGCCCAGCCGTCCAGTTCGGGCAAGTATGTTCCCCCAAATCAGCGCGAAAAGGGCAACCAAAACATTGGTTCTTCGTCAGCTACTGCGGCTGCTACTCCATCAAAGAACAAGGAGCAGGCCTTGGTCATTCCTGGCAGTAAGGAGAAGACTGCTTCATCGAGTGGACAGGCCGCCAAGAAACACCAAGTCGCGAGGGGCGCAGGGACTGTGTCAGAGCCTGTGACTTTTGTCCAGTACGATAGCGACGGAGCAGAGGTGGTGTATCAAGAGTTGCCGGGAAGCTATTATGCACTCGACCAAACTGGTATCCCGATCAAGATAACCGCCCTGTCGAAGGAAGAGATTGCCCCTGCGGTGACCCTCCAGCAGCAAGCTACCACCCGCATTGTGCATGCCGGGCAGGGGTCAACAATGGTAAATCAGGCAGCCCCTCAGCAGGTTGCTCACCGAGCTGCGGTGATGCCTCCTCCGCCCCTAGGCCCAGAGTACGTGAGACGTGATGAGGTGGAGGAGATGATCAGATTGGCAAACCCTAGGGCCCAGCCAGATGGAGTGTACGAGGGACCTTTCCCGCCAAACATCATGCTCGCACCTTTCCCTCGAGGTTATAAGAACATTATTTTTTCTACTTTTTCAGGGGAAGACACGGAAGACGCGGCCACTCATCTGGCCAGATTTAGGGTGCAATGTGGCCAATATCAGAATGATGACATCCTCAAGTGCAGGATCTTTGGCACCTCACTATCCGGCGCTGCCTTCAGATGGTTTTCCAAACTTAGGCCAGGGACAGTGGCAGATTGGCCGGCGATGGAACTACTTTTCCGCGAAACATTTGGGAATATTGAGCCTGAGGTAGATCTGGCCTCTCTTACTCAGATGGCCCAACAGCCTACAGAATCAGCGGTCTCTTATCTTCAGCGCTTCCAAATCCAGAAGGCCAAACTGAATGTCATTCTGCCCGAGAAGGAGTTGGTCAAGTTGGCGGTGAAAGGCTGGAGCCCCGGCAAAGGAAGAAGCAGCATGGCAACATGATACAGTCGATGGGAGAACTCATCACGGAAGTAGGCAGTTTTGAACATCTCCTTCGAGAGACGGATGCAAGAAAGAATGCGTCCAAAGGGACGTATGTGCCTGGTAAACACCGTACGGTAGCGGCCCTGAGCTACCAGCCAACCACTTACGACCCTTATTATAATCGTGGTACTGGAGAAGGGTGCCAGGACGATGAGGAGACGAAGACAATGACATAGCAGCTTATGAACTGACCGGGAAGAAAAATCCGGCTTTGAAACAGCTAAAGATCTCCAAGGAGCCTGTTAAGCTCAAGTCGATGGCCTTCACCAAACCAGAGTTTGCGGTATATACCTACGATGCCAACAAAGCTCACGAGATCCTCGACGAAATGATTGCTGCAAAGATGGTGAAGACTGATTTCGGGCCTTTTCCGCGACCGGAGCAGTTGAAAGGAAAGAAATACTGCAAATTCCATAACCTGTGGAACCACAACACTGCGGATTGTGTGAAGCTCAAGGACCAAATACAGGTATGGCTTAATAACGGCAGCTTGCAGGTAGAAGCTCCAGTCACCGCTGCAGCACTGGTTGATGTGGACCCTTTCCCTGACACCGGGGTCAATATGGTCAATGTAGATTGGGACAAAAAGTTGCAGAGGAAACCAACGCTGGATCTGACTACGAGCGAACAGGGTCCTAGGACCACCACAGATGAAGTGTCAGCTAAGGATAGGACGGAGACGACCAAACAGGCTTCATCCGTGATTCTGTGCTCGCGATGTAAAGAGGAGTGCGGTATCCAAATACCGCACGAGGAGGTCGAACAGACGTTTCATTTCGGTTCCCTGCCACCAGTCAAGTGGACCTCCCCGTCGAGGAACTATCAGCCTGCCAGCCCGAGAGAACGGGAAAAAGTGACATCACCACCATCCCCCAGAGACTCTAATTTGTTCATGAAGTTGAAAGCAACCACCAGCGAACCGAAACAGGAAAAGATCAGAAGCGGTTGCAACGACGTTCTGACCAAGCCCTATATACCGCCTGCATCGGCTAATCCTATCAAAGAAGGCAGATGGTATACAAGGGAGAAGGGGAAGGCAGTGGAGATTAGTCCGTCCCGGAAGAGAAAGCTGCAGCGCAGGTTCGGCGAGGCCAAGCGTGCTCTAGAGGCTTTAGATCAGGGCCTGATAAAACCTTCCCAATTGGTCAAGTCGCCCGAACAATACCAGGAAGAGATGGAGGCGCTGGCCGCCAAACCGTTGAGACCTCCCCGTGGTCTTAACAGACAGACAGATTCACTTATAGGGGCTTCAAAACCCAGTGTTTTTTGCAGAATTACTAAAGAGCGCTCGCCGCCGCCTGCCCAAAGGAACAGCTCGCCTACTCAACGACCGCATGTCAGGCGCAGGCTCTCTAATGAAGCACCGGACGTAAAGGCTTCAGTCTTTGACAGGCTGGGGGGCAAGGATAGAGTGGTTAGCACTTTGCAATGGCGACCCAAGAAGGTCCAAAGTGTGGTCATTTCCGCCCCAAAAGAGCGCACGGAACCAGAGAATCCGGCGCCTTCGGTAGGTGAGCAAGAACTTGAGTCACAGGGGCTTGAACACTGCCAAGTAAAAGGCCTTACGGAGGAGTCGTTGGTAGATCGCTTGGCTCGACAGTTCCAGACTGATATACCCAAGATTGATAGGGCTGTCAACGTAGAGGGGACTGAGTCAGATGAAGTTTCTTGCAACATGGTTTACGTGCTCCCCGCTAAATATGCCTTGCCGGTCGCTGCTCAGGATTGCATGGAGATCGAAGAAGAAGGTGTACAACCATTGCAGGTCACTTCAGCAGCTGCAACACCTGTAAAGGACAGGGCCTTACCTGAACCAACAGAGATCCCAGACAAGGGGGCACTCATGCACTTCTCTAGGCCAACGCCAGCCATGGTCCAGCACATGCGACCGCTATACATTACAGCGGATATTGGCGGTATCAAGGTCAGCAAAATCATGATTGACACTGGGGCGGCCGTTAATGTAGTCACTACTCGGACCATGCACTTGCTCGGAATCAAGCGGGAGAAAATCCAGTCCACATCTCTTGCGCTCAAAAATTTCGCGGGAACCGTAACCAAAACCCTAGGGTTATTGTTCTTGCGCATTAAAGTCGGACCAGCGGAGGGAGTGTATGCTTTCTTTGTGACGGATAGTTATGCGGCCTACAGCGCCATTTTGGGCAGGGATTGGATCCATCGGAGTTATTGTGTACCGTCAACACTTCACCAAGAGTTGGTTATGTGGAATAGCGAAACAGACATGGCAGAGGTGGTCCCAGCAGATCCCCGTCCGTTTCCGGTCTCCGCGAATTATGTAGATGCCAGATACTATTTGGAACCTATTACTCCATTGCAAGTTAGTGGCATCGATGATAAGGCCGCCCCACAGGGGTGACGGCCTCTGAACTGGCACAGTGGGGTCTCACACTCGCAAAAGAGGGCTTGGAACGACCTGGCCATGCTGTGCCCAAACCTTTAACCGATTAATGGATTACGACCTTACTGAAGAAGGAATGGAAGCCTTCCACTCGATACATGAACGGTTGTCATCATACATGGTGGAAAAAGAGGCTTACGATCGCATTGCGACCTTGGAGGTCGTCAATGAAGAACTTGGTGATCCGGAGGATGAAGAGGAAGTCCATATTCAGCTCGCTCCAGCGGCGCTGGACGATACACCTCCCAAGGTTAAAGACCCTACTGAGAAGATCAACTTGGGTACTGTAAGTGAGCCTATGGAGGTCTCTATCAGTGCTTACCTAGAGCCTAGCGAGAAACAGAGGCTCGTTGACCTATTGCTAGAATTCAAGGATTGCTTCGCGGAAAAGTATGAGGACATGCCCGGCCTGTCACCAGATTTGGTCTGTCATCAGTTACCAACTCTTGCCGAAAAGAGGCCCGTCAAACAGGAACCTCGTCGAATGAACGCGGAGACCCAGATTCTGGTAAAGGAAGAGGTAGAGAAAATGCATAAGTCAGGCATTATAAGGGTTGCCAAGTATAATCAGTGGCTATCTAATATAGTGCCTGTCCGGAAGAAAAATGGCAAGATAAGAGTCTGCGTTGATTATAGAGACTTGAATCTTGCTACGCCCAAGGATGTTTACCCCATGCCAGTCGCGGATATGCTGGTGGATGCGGTGGCAGGCCATGAATTGCTATCCTTCATGGACGGTACTGCAGGTTATCACCAGATCCCGGTGGCTGAAGAAGACAGACACAAGACTGCTTTCCGCTGCCCTGGCTTTGCGGGGGTTTTTGAATATGTGGTCATGCCGTTTGGCCTGAAGAACGCCGGTGCGACGTATCAGCGAGCCATGAATCTGATCTTCCACGACATACTTGGGAAAGTTTTAGAGATATACATCGACGACGTGGTCGTCAAGTCTCAGCAGAAAAGGGATCACATCGCGGATCTCAGGAAAGTGTTTGAGCGCATGCGCCGACATAAACTCAAGATGAACCCGGCCAAATGTGTGTTCGCGGTTCAAGCAGGGGACTTTCTGGGGTTTATAGTCCACCAGCGAGGAATTGAGGTCCCTGAGGACAAGGCCAGCGCAGTCATTAATGCATCGCCCCCACGGACGAAGAAGGAATTACAGCGTCTTTTGGGTAAGATAAATTTTCTAAGGCGTTTCATCTCTAATTCTGCAGGCAAAATCCAGCCATTCTCACCATTGCTGAGATTACAAGGGCAGAGTGAGTTTGTGTGGGAAGCCAAACATCAAGAGGCTTTTGACAGTATCAAAGCCTATTTGGCAAACCCACCAGTCTTGGTTCCACCCAGAAATGGGATCCCGTTAAAGCTATATATTTCAGCAGCCGACGCATCCATTGGCAGCCTGCTCGCTCAAGATGATGCGGAGGGGGTCGAGCATGCTGTCTTTTACCTCAGCCGTACCTTGACAGACTGTGAGACAAGGTACACTCCTATGGAAAAGCTGTGTCTAACCCTGTATTTTTCAGCGTGCAAATTGCGACACTACATGTTATCCTTTACTACTTGCATCATCGCTCAGACCGATCTGGTCAAATATATGTTGTCCCGGCCTATCTTGCGAGGCCGCATTGGCAAATGGGTATTGGCGCTTTCAGAGTTTTCGCTCCAATATGTACCCCAGAAGGCTGTGAAAGGGCAAGCGATCGCTGATTTTCTGGCACACCATCCTCCGCTGGAAATACCTGTACTAAAGGAGTTAGAGATTGCCTACAACACTACGACTCGACCAGATAAACCGTGCATCCCTGAGTACGAGATCTGGTATCAGGCTACAATCTTTCTACAGCCATGGGTGTTATTTTTTGATGGTTCCAGAACGGACGCTATGGCTGGCGCAGGAATCGTTTTGGAAAACCCGGCAGGTGATCGCTTCTCTTATTCTTTCCAACTTACATTCCAATGTACTAATAATCAGGCCGAATATGAGGCCCTCATCATTGGACTGGAAGTCTTGCTGGAAATGGGCGTCCGGGACATTCAGGTTCGCGGTGACTCCCAGCTCGTTATTAATCAGCTTCTGGAAAAATATCGCTGTACGAGTTGGCTGCTCATCCCATACCTGAATCGCGCAATTGAGCTCCTGGACCAATTTACAGACGTTGATATGGAGCATATACCACGCGAACGTAACTTTGCTGCTAATGAGCTCGCTCAGTTGGCTACAGGCATCACCTTGAAATACGGAGTACGTGAGCGCATCCTGAAGGTCGAGCGTCGCACACTACCTTCATGGCTTGCTCGACCTGATCCTCCAGATGACCCCATGGTCGCGGTACTGGAGCCCATTGATGTTGATTGGCGGATCCCTCTGATTGAATACCTCAAACGACCAGATTCCAGCGCTGATAGGAAGATTCGTTTCCTCGCATTGAATTACTTCCTTCGAGGTGACGAACTACGCAGGCGTGGAGAAGATGGTATAGACTTTCGATGTGTCTACGGTCGCGAAGCTAAGAGATTGATGCGCGAGGTGCACACGGGAATATGTGGATCTCACCAAGCTGGACCTAAGATGCGGTGGCTCATCCGACGTCATGGTTATTATTGGCCCAGCATTTTGAAGGATTGTATTGCATTCGCCAAAGGATGTGCGGACTGTCAAGCACACGGCCCTGTCCAGCACGTTCCTAACATTCCTATGCAACCCATCATTAAACCTTGGCCTGCGCGAGGCTGGGCTTTGGAATGATCCATCCTCATTCTTCCCTACAGCACAAGTTTATCATCGTCGCCACTGATTACTTCACAAAGTGGGTTGAAGCAGAGCCTCTGAAGGAGGCCTCCGGCGCTACCATTCGCCAGTTCATTTTCCGTAATATTCTCTGCCGGTTTGGTATCCCTGAGGTGCTGGTATCAGACAGGGGGGCAGCGTTCATGGGGGGGCCCGTGGAGGAGCTGGTGAGTGATTTTGGTATTCAATTTATACACAGTACTCCGTACTATGCTCAATCTAATGTCAAGCGGAGGCGAGCAACAAGACAATCATCACCTTACTTAAAAAGATGTTGGTGGAGAATCCTCGACAATGGCATGATACGTTGTACGAAACACTGTGGGCCTATCGCACTTCAAAATGTAATCCCACAGCCACGACGCCGTACGCGCTTATGTTTGGACATGACGCTATCTTACCATTAGAAATTAATGTTCACTCCCTACGAGTCCAAGAACAGCATCATTTGATTGGCGAAGATTATGTTCAAGCAATGTGGCAGGAGCACGAAGACTTAAGCGAACAGCGCTTGGCCGCTTTGGACAATTTGGTGATGGAAAAACAGCGTATCGCCCGCGCCTATGATAAGAGGACGCGGGGGCGCAGTTTCAAAGAGGGTGATCTCGTTTGGAAGGCCATTTTACCCTTCGGTGAAAAACTAACCGGTCGCGGTAAGTGGACGCCGCGATGGGAGGGACCCTTTGTTATCCACCGAATACTGGAGCGCGGTGCTTTCCACCTCAAAGACGTCGACGGTGATATCCATCGCAACCCCATTAACGGTCGTTTTCTGAAGAAATACTATCCCAGTGTCTGGGAGTTCGAGGATCCTCCAGACCCCGTTCTTGCTCCGGCTGGGGGGCAACCTTAATCTTCATCGGCTCGCAGTGTTATGCTTATTCGGCCTTTGTTCTGAGGTCGAGTGTTTTGTATCTGCTCCCCGCTAAACATTGGGGGGCACCTCAGTATCTACTAGGCCTATACAAGAGGCTTTATTTTTGTGGAATATTTTAAGAGCCTATACAAGAGGTCTTGTTAATTATAGTCCATGTAACCAGTTGCCTGGCTTTATTCTATGCATTGTCTTGACAAAATGTGTTAAGAGTAAATACAAAGGCCTATACACGAGGCCTTATTTTTGACCATTTTTTGCTCTGTTTTTACAAAGTTTTGAGTAAACCAAGCATTTTATTCATAAAGTGGCTTTGCGGCCAGAAGCATACAACAGAATAGAGCAATACAGTTTCACATGCGATTACAAGAGCTGGCTACAGACATAAAAGTTTAAAGTAGTCGTCGTGGTAGCGTGGAGAAGGATCTGGACGCTACAACCTCAGAGCATTCTTCCCCCTACGACAGATCCTCCTCCCATCTAAGTCGCCGCTGCTCGAAGAAGAGGGGAAAAAGAAAGCCTTCATGCCCCTTCCTGGGGCATCTCCTCCAGACTGGAATTGGGCTCCGGAGCAGGCGCGACTCACAACCACATCTACCTCCTGGGGTAAATCAGAAAGTGCGTGCCCATCCCCCAGAGGTAGACCGCGGAGGCAGAAAGGTAAGCCTCAAAGTGGCCTTCCTCCCTTCCTCCACTTGCTCCGCGCGGGCAGTCTGAAAAGTTGGACTCCTCAAACTCTGGTTCCGCCGCGTTAGGAGCGCGGCATGTTCTTCGGTTTAACTGAGACTGGCGAGTTCATCCAGGTTCTCAGTAACCAAAGACATGTCGTTGGACCTGAGATTAGGCCATGAAGCCTACCCAGGTCTTGAGATTAAGCCATGAAGCCTAAGAATTTGTGGCTGAGGGTAAGACCACGGTGGGAAGATTTCAGAAACTGAAGAAAAAGCAACAGGGCTTGCGAGTTTATCCTTGGAAGGAACATGATGGTTTGGTGATCGTTCTTCTTTGGATGCTGGTATTTATAGGATCTCACACTGTGCGATAAGCAGTTGAGGCGCTTTCAACGCCATCAATAAGAGAATCAATGCGGATAAATGCGATGATCTCGGAAATGGAAGCTGTTGAAAACGCGTGGGAAGCAGGACGGTCTCCAAGGAAGCAACCGCCCAAAAATGGGGTTATCTTTTCAACGGTTTTGCTTTTCATTAATTGGCAAGCCTTAAATGATATTTGGGCCGAGCAAAAGCGGGCTGAATATGGTATGTATTAAGAATATCCTTATACAAATTAAAATGGGCCTAAAACAAGAGGCCTAAAGCTTTCGACCTGCATGGGTCAAGCGAAGCAAATGCTCATCTAGGCGAAAGCTAGCATCGGCAGCAGCGCGCTCTGCCTGTCGAACTGTATCGCGCGCTTGAGCCAAGTTCTGAGACATCGCTTCTAGCGCCGTTAAGGGCTGCTCTATCTGGGGCTCCTCTTGCGCCAGTTGGGCCGTGACCGTCACTAATTGGGCCTTGGCTTCGACTAGTTGGGCTTGGAGGTCTTGAATGTGGGTCCGAAGGTGGTTCTGTGAGATCCTCAGATCCCTGACACGAAGCGCTTGATCACCTAGGGAGTCGCGGGATGCCTCTGCCTGTTGTGCAAGGCCGCGATAGTGAGCCTGAACCTGCCTGAGCTGTGCAGCCGCGGTCGTCCTTTCGTTAATCCGCGCAGGAAGGTTTTGCAGGAGCTCATATGTTTCAACAAATTCATCTTCAGTGATGGTACGTTCGCGGCGAAGTACCATCAGATATTCTTGAGCTCTGGCAGCTGCGCCTGGCAGTAAAATGTCAGGACCCAAGAGTCGCTGCAGATTGTCCCTCGCTTCATCCGCGACCCCTGGAGGAGCCACTTCTAGTACGCGGACAAGTCTTTCCAGCCTATTAGGAGGCGCGAGAGGAGGAACTTCAGCGATGATTTCAACATCAGCAGACAGCAGGGCCTACTGGAGGCTCGACGATCGGGGCCGCGACTTGTTCTGGTACTGCATTTATATCAGCATCTACTTCTGGAACCTGGGGGGCAGGTTCTTGGTCCGCCACGCCTTCATCAGCGGGCTCAGCAGGAGCAGCGACAGCGACTTCCTCAGCGGGGCCAGCGGCGGCGACCTCCTCAGCAGGGACGTTACTCTGCAGTAAGGAAAGACGGTCAAGTATGTAATGAAGAACAGGAACTAAGGCAAACATTTTCAACTAAGAATACCTCCGCGACAGGGCTCTCGTCTGAGATATTCGCGGGCGCGAGTTCTTGAACTTCCTCATCAGGAGTGCGAACAGGAGACGCGAGCACTGGCGGTTGTGTAGCGATCGGATCCTCAGGTGGGGCGCCCGGAAGGGGAGCATTCTCTTCCGTTTCGTCGGAACTATCCTCTATGATCTGCACGGGAACAGAGGCTGAGCCACCATCAGTGCTGACAGGAGGTGGAGGATTTTCAGGCCGCGAAGCAGTTGTTCCTGGAGTGGCAGCTGAAGAGCCTTCCCCAGCATGTGTAGACGACCTGCGACGAACCTGTAAAGGAGAAGGGTGTGAGACATTTTGGGCAGAAATAGTGATAATTTCCAACAGAGGCTCTCGGTCTCTTACCAGTCGGTCAGCCATTGGTTCGTCTCCTTCCCAAGGATCAGCATAAGTATCCGAGCGGCTATGCTTGCGGGCTATAGCAGCCATAACTTGTGAGAAGCAAAGGGTTAGCAGTTAATTCACAAAGTTGGTTCTGAAGACAAAGAGTTCTTACAGTTTGTGGGTCGTCGTCATCAGAAGAAGAAGAAGGGTCCTCAGCTGTGGCTTCAGCAAGTACTGCCTTCTGTTTCCCAGTTGGTTCAGCGGCCGGCGAAGCACTGTTTGTGCGGCGGCCAGGGCGCGGCACACTCCCCTAATACAAACAAGTATGAGTAAAGGAGGAAACAATGAAGGAGTTTGCAGCGATTAGAGTTGCAATACTTACTTCTTGAGGTGGTTCACGGATTACGATGCCGGCCTGGGTCGGGCGAGGAGCTCGCGTAGGTCTGACCACTTGGAGGGGTCGAGGCCTGTTGGCGTCTTCAGAAAAGCGAGCGAGCACCTCAATGTCAGCGGGTATGGTTTCCTGAGCTCGCCAAAGAGAGTAGCGAAGAGTTCGTCATCTGGTTGAGTCCAGCAGTTGACAGAGACTTCTCTCCACCAAATCTCATACCCTTCTTCGGTCCCGTCTACGGCGTCAAGGTTTCGAGCCCAATCGGGAAGGTCGACCAATGCGAGCATACTTTGTGCCGGTGGGGGCCCAGAAGGAGGACCGAACCTGCGCCAGGAAGTGTTATAATTCCAGGCATCATACAATGGGATTGGTACCAATTGGACAAGGCCAAATTGGCGGGCGAAATGATTAGGAGCGTAGAGCTCATAGCTGAGTTCCTCAGCGGCAATCCGGATATCCGAGCAGGAGATGGCGCGGCGGAACGCCAGGCGAGCGCGGTCGGAATAGCGAGGATCGTCGGGGAGGAAGCCATATTGTAGTACAGAGGGGAATCTTCTTCCCAGAATTAGATCACAGTATGGCATGTCATCTAACAAATACAGATAAGAAAAGCACTCAGAGTAAGGGGGGGATGAATACTTGTCCTCGCGGCAAAACCATCGACCTAGCAATTGATCGGCCGGCGGGGATTGCGGGATATCTTCACGGCGGAAGAATGGGAAGTAGGTCTGGATCCAGAAGTCCAGAATCCAGAAGGGTCCGGAAATGTTGATCTCGAAGGGATGCATCGTCGCTTGGTACAGCATGCGATATATTGCACCCAAGACCGGTTGTCCGAGCCCAACGTTGCGGCCGTTGTAGAGGGCCGTTGCTAAATAGGTCCAGGTGCCAGTGGGCTTGCAGGAGGAGGTGCAGAATATGAATTTACAGAGCCAGTATTCAAGGAAAGCGATCCCTCCAGTCGCATTGTGTTCCCGGTGGTAATATGCCAGCCATCTTGGGTATGAGCCGCTATGAGCGCTGCGACCTTGCTGGGCCATGGTTAAAGTGAAATCAATTGAGTCAAATTGACCATGCACATACGGCTCGCCATCGATGGGGAGGCCAGTGATAGCGAGGATGTCCAACAGGGTAATGCTCATTTGACCAAATCTGAAGTCAAATGTATTGGTAGCGGTATTCCAGAAACACAGAAAAGCAGCGAGTGGCGAGCGATTACCACCGCGAGGAAGATGGAAGCACAGATCGATGGTGTGGGTGATACCTGCAGCATTCCAGCGACCTAGATCTCGCGCCCGCGCCTCGCGATACCAAGAGATCTCCTGGGCACTAATGGAGGATGGCCAATTTCCTATCTTGGCTCGATGGTTTTGGACACCCCAGCCGCTGAAATCTCCAGGAGTCCTTCGGAGGACGGGAATGGGCCGCCGGACAGGAAGACCATACATGGCAATGGCATCATCTGGGATAACACCTCGAGGGGCTGGGCCTAACCCGGTGTGGTGGTCGGAGAAACGAAGGAGTAGGGGTCGGTGAATGTTGGTCTCTAGGTGAATACGAGCGCCAATACTGGTGCCCCAGGTCCGGGCAGCCACTTCGTTCAACTCTTCCTCCTGATCGATGATGATTTTCTTAGGGGGAGCCATTTCTGGATTGTTGGCAGGGAAGATGGAACAGAGATGGGTCTTTCTGGGTTTAGAGTGTGAAGGAGTATCTGAGGTGACAGGATTGCGGCTGTGCTTTTAAATAAAGTTTTTTGTGAGGGAAACGATGCGACAGAAACGTTTCAAAAATGAAGGGGCGTGACCCTCATTAATGGCATCGTTTCAAGCGACCAACACGTTTTTCTAAGTCCCCTTCAATCGGTTGCATTGTAGCAGGCCTGATTTCGGGGCCTGGGGGGCAATGTTTGAGCCCAAAAGTAATTTTGGCAAAGTCCTTTAGTGGGTTTGAGCTAGTGGGCCGATACCTGCGGCCCAAAAATGGGACTATACGGATTTGGGATGTGGTGTTGCTCATCCCGTGTTTCATAAGAAAGTATCGTCCTTAATTGAGCGCTTGTGGGAGCGTAAAGATATATTCGCAATTAATACGTGAGTATCCTAATGCTCGCATCCAGCGATCGTATCGAGGATTTTCACAGAGGCAATTAATCCTTGCCTATATTCTAGCAGCGATGAAAGAGGATAGTTATCACCCATGATAATATCAATGCTATCAAGAGTTTTGATTTGATTCAAGGCCAATAACTGTGGCCCCAAGATATAGTATTCCATTCCTATTAGGGAAGTGAATCTACAATAAGCCTATATATAGAGGCTAAACACGATACGAAAGGACCTTTTGACCTTTTATCTCTCTGAGTAATCAATCCCAGCGATTGCAAAGCCTCTCCGGAGCAAACCCTCGACCTCGTTGAAACCCGGTGACCGCCCGCCAGTCCTAGTCTCCTCGCGAGCCGGCTGTCAGCCTCACCAGATCAACCCGGCGACCGTACTTCCAGTCCCAGTCTCCCAGGAGCCGACTGCGAGCACAACCGCCACTGTTACTTCCAGCGAAGCAAGGGTAACGCCCTCGCAACCCAGCGAAGCTAGAGTCACGCTTTAGCAAACCCGTGCTTCTCCCAACTTCCCAGTGATTGCTCTGCTTAGTCTACAACACTAAGTATCGATTCGGTGAACGCAAAGAGACCACAACCAAAGCCCTTACCCGCGTAAGGCAAGAAGTCCTTTTCCGAAAGGCAAGAAAAGAACCCTGTGACGAGGTTGGTGCTCTCCTCGTCCACAACGCTTGAAGAAGAAGTCAGGTCACGGGACTCCCCCAACGACTGCACCCCGCGGTGCTGGCACGCCTACGCAATCACTCGCTCAAAAGAGACTGTTTGCACACCAGCTGGTTTTGGAGCCAAACACATACTTTATTATCAAACAACAAATGTCGCATCTTCCATTTTGTCTTTTTCATAACAAAAACAGTGAAGTTGGAACAACTACTGAACTAGCATGACACTGGAACACAAAAGGAAAGAACAACTTACATGTACCTGCTTATACACCCCACCTTTTGATAACCGTAGAGATAGAGTGAGCCATATAAGTACCCTTTTCCAAGATCATTGTGAAACATCAAAATCACAGTTTCCAACTTAAATATAAGCTATTGTAGGTGTATACCAATTTAAAGAATCATCATCTCATATTTTTCGAAAGGTCATCTCATACATTTAAAAGCATGTAGAGGAGCCAAGCCCCAAGTAATAACTAAAACCCAAAAGCAGCTCCAAGTTTTAGTCTTCTGGGTCCGTGCTAGAAGTGAAACAAAAGGAATAAGCCTTACCTTGCTTATCTCTGCTGCCATCGGAACAAAAGCAAAACCAGACAGAATAGTGAAGTCGGATTTAGTTTATGTCTCTGTTAAGGAAGTAAAAGCGCAAACCTTTCTCTTGAAGATACTTATTTGGTGTCCAAAACCAGGAGGAGGAATGAGAACCGATGAAGTATTTATTGCTGCCCTTTTCTCTCTCTTGAGCAAACAAATTCAGATTATAAATATCGGCATGGGGAAGCCACAAGTTATAAACTTATAATGCAAAGGAAGAAATTTATTTCTGAAATGACAAGCTGTCTCATCTTCTGCTGCTTTGGAATCCGGGAGGATACCAAAATCTTTTGGGGCCGTGACCACTTACCTAATTTTAGTCTAACAATTGCCCACTTGCTTCACCAAGAGTTTTTTAACGTCATTTACCCAATCTAATTTTTTATGACAGTTTTGCCCTTAACTCAATTAATTAATTACATGTGCTTATGGTATTTCTCTCTCCCCCCGATCTGGTGTTTATCTCTCATCCCCCATTCTTCGTCCTCTCTCTCTCTCCCCGATCTGCTCTCTCTCTCTCTCTGACGCCTCAGGTGACTGGTCGCCCTATACCAATTTAAACCGGCGCAACAATTTGACCGTGATACGCGGCGATGGCGGCAGTCCTCTGTCGTTCCCCATCGTCCTCCCCGTCGTCCGCTTGCAGAAGAAGGTATCGGCGGTCAAGCGGGTTCGGGTTCGAGCAGTCAGGCGGGTTCAATTGGCCTTTTTGATGCGCGCACCGAGGTTTGAATACATGGGCACCTCGGATTTCTGTGATTTCTGGGTGTGGAGGTGGAGGTGGAGGTGGTGGGTTCATGAGTCTGAGGCTGACAAGTCAAAGCTGACTGAAGATCGTTGAGTTTTAATGCATCGTCGATTTGGAGAAAAGGGTGGTGTTGTTCCCGTCCTCCTCCTCCGCGTCCTCTTCTGGTCTTTCTCACCGGAGATTCGTCCGCTTGGTTATTACCTCCGTCGTTCATGTTTCTACTGTTACAAACGCAACAAACAGCACACCACACAGACCAAACCGAAGATTATAAATAGGGCTTTTCTACATTAACTTTTGTCTTATTTGTTTGTTTTGACTTTACGTACTAAAATGTCAGGCAATGTGAGTAATTTGACATTGCAATGTAACTGTGGGGTTTGTTTGTTGGTCTACTGGGGGGCAGTAGACACATTATTGGCCCCCAGTAGACTTTGATACGAGGGACAGAGATCACTATAGTGTGGTGTTTTGATAAGTTACCTGTTGTTTTCTGTGTATTAAAGTCAAATTATCTGTGAATCCTACAAAATGGTGCATTTTTGGTGGTCTATTGGGAGGCAGTAGAGACATTGGACTTTGTATTGGGGGGCAATAATAGGATTATTGGGAGGCACTAATATGATTATTGGGAGCCAATAATATGATTATAAATTGATCAATTGTGCCTGTAGTGTATTCATTTTGGTTTTGGGAGTTCATACAATTCACTGGACGGCAATAACATGATTATTGAAGGCAATAATATGATTTTTGGGATGCAATAATATGATTTTTGGGGGGCAATAATATGATTACTGGGGGGCAATAATATGGTTACTGGGTATTATTAGGGACCGGTCGCCGGATTACGGTCACCGGTCGCCGGATTCCGGTCACCGGAGTAGGCGGCCTGCCACTGATCACCGAATTCCGACAAGGTGGAGGATGATTTCTCCCTCTAAGTGAAAAAGAAGGAGAGGGCAAAAAAGTCCCAAAAATAAATAAAAAGAATTAAAAAAGAATTAATTGGGTAAAGGGGAAATAATCCCTTAGAGTGTTTTGGGTAAATGGGGTTTTTAAACTCTTGGTGGAGCAAGTGGGCAATTTTTAAGCTGAAATTGGGTAAATGATCATTTCCCCAAATCTTTTTTCGAAACTGTCGTTTCCTCGTGGGTTGATAGTTTGATACGAGTCGGCCCGGCCTATTTTAAGTGGGTTTATTCATGCGTTATGTCGTGCTCGGGCCAGCCCGTTTATTAACGTGTCATGCCGACCCATTTACTTGAACATTAAGCCTGACCCGACCCATGGCCCAAACCCATATGATGTCAGGCCAACAAATTGGTCGTGCTTAGGCCGTCCCAAAATAAGCACAATTTAAAAAATTTAATTTTGTTTTAGAGAAACAAGAATTGAGAGAAAATCGCTGTGTTTTCTCATTGATAATAGGGGTCTTTTTATATAGAGGATTACAATGCATAGAATCCGAATCATACAAGGAAAGATAATCATACATTGAATAGGAATATCTAGATTCTTCTAATTAAACCCTATTACCACTAGGTCAAGTAACCTAGAGTTTGGGCCAGACACACAAACAAGGATTTAGTTGAACATTTTTCTCTTTTATATTCCTAATTTCCACTCTTCTACTCTCAACACCTCACATCCCTATTCCTTCTCTTCTATCAAGACCAATAATTCCATCTTTTTTCTTCTTCCTTGTCTCATACCATGAACAATGGCTTCATATTTAGCCAGATATTAACGAGAAAAATTAGTAGTTATATCAAGCAACATTATCATCCTTGAATCCATGGTAGAAGGACCCTGATTGGTTAAATGTTGATCTAATATTTTTATTAGAGGGCTATATCCGTAAAAAATAATAATAATAATAATAATAATAATACAAGAAGAAGAAGTAAGTTATGGTGAAGCAAGTGCTCTTCTGTAAATTATAATATATATAAATAATAGTAAAAGTGTTTCTACATTTGTTTTTTGAAGCAGATTACCAGATCATATGTGAATTTGCTAGATTATCAAGTGAGATTGAATCTATTAATTCAAAACAAATTAGAAGAGTACTTGATAAGCTTGGCGTGATTATATTTTCATTGGGTGTTGCGAAGTGTTAGCCCTCAATCTACGAGAGAGTATTTCGTACGTGCACTTTCACCAATAAAAAATGACGGCTGGATAACATTAAGTACATTTTTTTTTGTTAAAAAAAAAAAAGCCTATAAATCTCAACAGCTGATATTTGTTGGATATGTTGGTTCATTTACATCGTCGGTGCATAGAAGAATTTTTCTCAATTTAAACGAAATATGACAAATCTTGAGGACAGAGTTTACCGACCAGAAATTATTTAATACACTCAAATCATTAATAACTTGTTAATCTTAAGAGATTACAATTATTCATGGTGTAGACCAAGAGAAAAGACATTTTTTGTGTTTTTCTTTTTGAAGAAAAAAAAAAGCCATTATTTTTTAGTTATTGAAGAGAAATCACTCCAGCTACCTCAATAGTCTCCAACTATAGAGGATATAATGCAAACCACCTGCTGATCATAGCAAGGCATGCTTCAGGTTTGTATTCTGGAGCTGTGTGACCAGCTCCCTGCACAAATAGAAAACTTAGTAAATTTCTGCTCAAACAAATAGTAGTATATTAGTATATTTCTAATACTGAAGGACATTCCGACCTTTATGGTTGTATATGTTAACTCATATTTTCCCAATGTATACTTCGTTTTGTACCTGAAGGGAAAATACAAAAATAGTAACTATGGGATAGGATAATTATAACTCAATTATGCAAAGAAAATGAGGTAGAAATTACACCAACCCTGCAACTTGTGCATTGACAAACTAAGGTTTCCATGAAATCTCATCATCAATAGTCAAGTTCAGAGATTCTATCCAAGCAAAAGTACCCACATATGGAATAGCCATATCATGATCACCACTGTTAACATATAAATATTGTGTTCATGATAAAATCCGTTGGAAGAAGTTTTGAGATTTATATGACATATGTAGCAGAATTAGTAGTTACCTGTAAATTAAAACTCTATAGCCTTTTCGTATCAAATTCTTGTGATAAATAACGGTAGAAGAAACATCTTTTACATACGAATCTTTTAAGCTCGTATTGCATCTCACCCATTCCTTGATGCTTCCCTGCATGTCATAAATCAACAAAATTAAGCACAATGAATGATTGTCATAATAACTATTTAGGTCAACCGTAGAATATTCCACGTTTTGTTTATTTTGTAAATCTCTATTAATGAGGCAATTAATCTAGATCTTTATTAACATTGCAATTCATGTTACATTATTTTAACTGATATGAATTTCTTAAAAATGACCTAGCGCTCTCTGCTAGGCTTTGTGGAAGCCGGGCCGCTTCTGGGTCTGTCGCGACCTACACCTTCTCCATCCATGGAGATTTCTTCAAGCTTCAGCCTCTTCTTGTTTACCCTTGCTATTTCCTAAGGCAAAGGGTTAGGAATGTGTTTTTTTTTCATTGGGTTGTTGCCTATAAATGACGGCGACCGCTCTAGCAGACTTAGCATCACTAGCGAGAAAAGAGCTTGTTAGGACTGCAGTTGTTGGTGGCGGAGGTTGGGAACGGTTGGATCTCTTGCCTTTCTTCCATAGTGGTCTCAAAGGGTTGATTCATCTTGGTGTTGATGGAGGCATTCCGAGTGAGCTGTGGTCGATAAGAGTGGGATTGTTCATTCTCCAGCGGGATCACTTGATGCTGCTGCTGCCGGATTGTGGGTTCGTAGCTTGTGCTATTTTCAGAGAAGTTGACGTCTACTTCTTCTTTGCAATTGACGGCCTTCGACGACGGAGCGATACTGATAGTGTTGCAGGTGACAGGCCACCAAGTAGTTTGATGGACGGATGCATGGTGCGTCGATGTGGTAGGCTTGAAAGCTTTTGGATTCTAGGCAGTACTTGGTGTGCGGTTTGGAGGACGGGTCAGTACCCGTTCCGGATATGGGATCCAGGTATATCTTGGATCCGACCTAGGAGTGTGATACAAATTCTCTATTGGGTTTCCTTCATACAAATTCTCTATTGGGTTTCCTTCCAATTATTGCACTAGTTTTGGGACTGATGTTTATTGGTATTGGGTTAGGGACCCGAGATTTTGGTATTTGTTCAAAAGGGATCTTATGCTAACACGGCTATGTTCTGACATTATTGGCCGGCTTCGATCTTCTGATGGGAAGATTACCCTTTGTTCTTTGAAAAAATTGACTTTGTCATTTTGAGCGTTAGATATGCATGGGTAGTCAAACCATCGAAAATATATAATTCACTACAAGCAGCAAGCCATAGTGGTAAAAACAGCTTCACGCTTGTGCTCTTGCTATATTTTATTTCATGCATTTTGATGCAGTTGTTCACATGTGTTTTTGCATCTCTCCATTGTAATCTTTTTATTTTAATAAAGTCTAACATCCTTCAACTAAAATATAATAATAATTGCAATTCACTACTTGTAGAGCATTTTTAATAGACTGTTTATTTTAGTAATCTGCAATCAAGATCGCAAGCCAGTCTGCAATCCTACTTTAGGATTGAAAGCAATCTGCAATCTTAAAAGGTAAACTTTTTTAAAACTTGTTGCTTTCATTTATTTTTCTGCTTTCCTGCACTCGGGGATTCTAATATCCCTTCTTCTATCTCCCACCTTTCTTGTAATGTGGGATTTGAGCCGAACGATCGACCATTATACATCATGTTTCAATCTAATCTAATATCTCTTGGAATCGAATTTCTTGGGAGCAAATATGCTCAGCAATCCTATTGTTTTCTTAGTTAAGCTTTTAAGCTCCAAATAATCATTTTCTTGTTCTCTTTTAGGATGTCACATTCGAACAACCTGAACAAGTTGAATTTTGCTTTATTGGGGAAACATGCACAGATATCACAAGTGAGTTCATGATGTCCTATAATATGTCTTCGATGTGGAGCATCCAGACATTGGGCAAAAATATGTAAGCATCCCAAGCAAGGGAATCTCACTATATTGAATAAGAAGATCAAGATGAAGATCTCGAGGTAAGGGTTGAAGACTTCAAATCTAGCAAGGATGAAGAAACCACCGATTTTGTTTAAGTCTTTTATTTCCAAGATTGATGTAATAAGGTACTCGCCTTAAGTTTTAGTAGATGCCTTTGGTTTTTAACTAGCTTTTCTTCGAATAGGCTCACCCAAAGTAGCCATGATGTCTAGGAAAGTAGTTGAGATTAATGCTACTTAAGATAGCCTTGCTCCATCAACATCTCTTCCTTCTTCCCTGGTCATGTCTAATTTGGAGCTACCGAAAGAAGTTAAGTGATGACCATTGTATGCATTAGCCAGTTTGGATTAGATTTTCATGGTTAGAAACTTTGATGTAACCGTTGACTTTATGAATAAAATTTGGAGTCTTTTCATATCAACTCTCTTTTAATTTTGAGCTGTTTATTTAAGGAATGTGCTTTGGATAACTTCATTGTCTCAAGAATAGTGTGACTACACACACATGTCTCTGTCATAGGCAACTATTCTTGGAGATGTTACCTACACATTCCTCTGTGACTATGATGGCAAGACCATTGAGTTTAGTTCAATAACGTGGAATGGCCCTATTCCTTTTGCCTAATGACACCTTGATCAATGTCGCAGAAGCTCTTTACTCTCCTAGGGCAAATCAAACCCTATTAAGCTTTAAAGATATTCGAGCCAACAGATTTCATGCGGAAACATATAGTGAGGATATAATTGAGTTTTTTTGCATCACCTCTAGCTAATGATTTTGGATGAAAGAGCATCTTAGAGAAACTTGTGTGCCTATTTAGTGGACTATATGTAACCACTATTCGGGCCGTTGAAACCAATAATGTTATAAGAAAAGATCTCTTGGATTCAAACACATATTGTCTTTGGCATGACATGCTAGGTCATCCTGGTCGTGATATGATGATTTGTATATTAAAGACTTCAAACGGACATCCTTTCTTTCGAGCGACACGAAGTAAGAATCAAAAATTGATTTTCAGACCATGTGAGACCGTCGCAAGGTACCTGGTGCCATTGCCATCCCCATGATGACGACAATAGTGGTGCCATTAGGTCCGTTTTTGCTTCCAATGCCACTTAATGCACTCCGACCCAACCAAATTCCTCATTGATTGCTCATAAGGCCCCTCGCTTGTTCTGTAAAGCTTGTTCCTTAGTGAAATTAGGACTGAGATGTCCTATGCAAAGGATACAAAGGTTCTCATTCCGTTTTTACATAGAATCCAAGGGGATATCTATGGACCAGTTCAACCAACTTGATGACCTTTAAGATATTTTATGTTGTTGGTTGACGCGTCGATACGCTGGTCACATGTCAGGTTACTGTCCACTCATAATACTGTCTATGGTAAACTCTTAGCACAGATCATAAGGCTATGGGCCCACTACCCAGATCATTATATTAAGTCAAGTTGACTTAACAATGCTTAAGAGTTTACATTGAAGACTTTCGATGATTATAGCATGTCCTTGGGGATTGATGTTGAGCATCATGTGCCTCATATGCACACGCAAAATGGTCTTGCAAAAGCCACCATTAAACAACTACAAATGGTAGCCTGGACAATGGTAAACTGGTAAAGCACACCAATCTCCCTATTTCCGCTTGGGGTTATGCAATATTACATGTAGCTATGCTTATTCATCTACGACCCACCATCACTCAACCTTTCTCTGTGTTACAGCTAGTGACTGGGTACGAGCCTGACATCTCGCACTTACACATATTTGGGTGTACGGTTTATGTACTAATCGCTCCTCCACAAGTCACCAAAATGTGTTTTCAGAGACAAGTGGGCATATATATTAGATTTGAAGCTCTAACAATCATTCGCTACTTAGAACCCTTGATGGGCGATCTCTTTAACGCTCGTTTTACAGATTGTCATTTTGATGAGACAATCTTCCCATCATTAAGGGGAGATAAGACGTCAGTGTTCAATGTTTAACAGGAACGATAGGAATTGTGAATTGTCATGGTCTGTCCCCACTTTGTCTTATCTTGAACCCCGTACCGCACAGTCTGAACTTGAAGTGCGAAGGATCATGGAGCTTTAAAACGTACCAAATACTCTACACGATGCATTTTCTGACATTACTAAAGTGACGAAATCATATATATCTGCTACAAATGTGCCTGTAATGATAGACGTCCTGAATACAGGACGTAGCGCCGCCTTTAGTGGGGTGATGTAGCGTCACAGGCCGTAACCCCCTCGACGAAGCACCCTTGGTTTGAAGGATACTCACCCTAAAAAGAGAGCGACATTAGCACAATTTGATCCTTTGATCATCGATACTCAAAATCCATCTCAAGATAATATTCCGTATTATGATTATGTCCAAGAGATATCATTGGGGGACCCCTCAACGTCAGAACTTACTTTTGAGAATATAGAGATCTTTGTAAACTACACTAGTGTATATGGGACGTGGGATAACAACATCATTATTGGCGATGTATTCGCGTATTTTATTGAATGTGAGATTATTGAGTTCTGTGACATCGAACCTCGTTCCATTGATGAATACCAACGTACAACGGATTGGCCTAAATGGAAATATGTGATCCAGGCTGAATTGGATTCACTAGGTAAGAGGAAGGTATTGGGGCCTATTGTACCAATACCACCTAATATAAAACCTGTTGGACATAAATGGGTCTTCGTCAAAAAGTGTAATGAGAAAAACGAGATTGTAAGATACAAACCTCGCCTTGACTTCTCAGTACTCCCTGAAATCAACTATGAGGAGACATATTCCCCCGTAATGGACGTCATTACATTATGCTACCTTGTCAGTTTGGTAGTTTCCAAAAAACTGAACATGTAGTTTATGGATGTGGTCACAGTCTTTATGGGGATCTAGATACGGAAATATACATGAAGGTTCCCGATGGACTTCAGTTACCCAAGTCAAGTGGCTCTAGACCACGAAGCTCGTTTGCAATAAGGTTGAAACCCTCACTATATGGATTGAAACAATCCAGACGGTTGTGGTATAACCGTCTAAGTGACTACTTGATTAAGAAAGGATATGTCAATGATGAACTATGCCCATGCATTTTCATTTAGAAGAGAAGTTTCAGATTTTCTATATTCGCGGTTTATGTTGATGACATGAACATAATTGGAACCCTTGATGAGTTAAGGGAAATCACTGAACATTTGAAATCCGAGTTTGAGATGAAAGATTTTGGGAGAACACGGTTTTGTCTCGGTATTGAACTTGAGCACCATGTTGATGGTATTCTGATTCACCAATTAGCTTATACTTAAAAGATACTTAGGTGCTTTAATGAAGATAAAGCTAAGCCTGCTAGCACTCCCATGGTCGTCTGTAGTCTTGACCCTAAAAATGATCCATTTTATCCCAAGGATGATGATGAAGACGTGTTAGAGGCCAAAGTGTCCTACCTAAATGCAATAGGTGCATTATTGTACTTAGCACAATGCGCAAGACCATATATCTCATTTGCTACGAACTTGTTAGCTAGATATAGCGCTCATGCCAAAATAAATTCTGCCTCTTGTGTTTGTACTCCCCCACCTGGCATTTCAGTAAGGTTGCCCAAAGGTTTTGAAAGGAAACTTGCTTCCCTCTAATCCTGACCAAAAATCAAATGATGTTTGGAAAGTTTTGCTAATGCTGGGTATCTCTCTGACCCATAGGTCGTTCCCAAACTGGTTATGTGTTCACCATGAAAAACACCACGATATCTTGGAGGTCTACAAAACAGACAATTGTTGCTGCATCTTCAAATCGTGCAGAGATTATAACTCTTCACGAAGCAGTTTGAGAATTTATATGGTTGCATGAGATCCATAATTACGCATATTCGAAGTACTTGTGATTTAAAGTCTATCACAGATAAGCCTACAAGTATTTATGTGAATAATGCTGCTTGTATTGAACAAATGAAGCAAGGCTTCATCAAGGGTGACAACACCAAGCACATATCACCTAAGTTCTTCTACAATCAGTAACAACAAACTCTCCTTAAAATCAAAGTAAACCAAGTTTGATGTGATGACAATTTGTCAGACTTATTTACTACGTCATTGCCTAAATCCACTTTCGAGAAAGATGTGAAAAGTATTGGTCTGCGAAAGTTATCTGAACTCCCATGATTGTAGTCATTAAGGGGAGACGCAGACATCAGGGGGATATGTCTTCATGTTTTGATCTCGAAATGTGAAGGGTGTGTTGTATTCGATCTTTTTCTCCTTCAACTGAGGTTATTTTTGTCTCACTGGATTTTTGTTACTCGACAAGGTTTTCGAAGAGGCAACATGAGGAGCACCAATGTTTAGAGGGCACAAGGGGGAATGTTGAAGGAAACCCGAATTATGTGTGCCTGGCCCAAACACAATTACTTGTTTAAGTTGTAATATGGTAGAATCTTCTAGATCTCCCAATCAATGTTCGATTAGGTTTTCTTGTACTCTAAGGTTCTGTACTTGTAATCCTCTATATAAAGAGTCTCATATTATCAATGAAATCATCCAAGAAGTCTCTTGAATCTCTTTTCTTTTAAACATTTGTGTTATTCTAAAATAGCTAAAAGGGTAAAATATTTAGCGCTGTAGGGAAATAGGTGTTAATAAAGTCGTCAAACAATCTATTCCAACCTATGTGATGAGCTATTTTGAGTTACCAAAGCATTTATGTTATGAGACGTATAGCTTGATGGCACTGTTTTGGTAGGGCGACAAGGGTGATGAGAGGAAGATTCATTGGATGGCTTAGGAAAAAATGTGCATTCCTAAATCAGAAGGGGGCCTAGGGTTCAGGGATATGACTTTGTTCAATAGAGCATTACTAGCAAAGCTGGGGTGGAGGCTGTTGAGATCTCCTAACTCAATTCTTGCAAGGGTTTTGAAGGCTCGTTACTTTCCAAATTGTGGTTTCATGTATGCGGAGTTAAAGAAGGGGTCTTCATACACATAGAGGAGTATAATGCAGAGTATAGAATTGTTCAAGAAGGGGTTACGCGTCCAAGTGGGAAATGGGGAGAGTATATCAGTGTGGAATGATCCATGAATTCCGATACCCTACTCTTTTAAACCTTCTTCCCTCCCAATGGAAGTTTCTGAGGACATGCAGGTGGCAGAGCCTATTAGTGAAAGTACGGTTGATTGGGAGTGTTGGTTGTTGCATGAGTTGTTTACAGAGTCTGAGGTAGAAAGCATTGCAAAGATTCCTTTAAGTTTAAATGGTGGGGTGGATAGATTGGTGTGGCACTTTTACAAGAAGGGGATTTATAGTGTCAAGAATGGCTACCATATTACTAGAGTAACTGAGAAGATGAGGATGAGGGCGTTAACTTCAACGTCTCACAATAACTGGTGCAAGTTGTGGAAGAAGCTGTGGAAGTCGAATGTCCATCCAAAGGTCAGATTACATGCTTGGCGTTTGCTTAAATAGGGGATATCTACTTGAGCAACCCTGTAAAAGAGGGTGCTGCTCCTAGACGCTCTGTGTCCCTTCTGTTTGTCAGCACGAGAGGATGTGTTACATGTATTTAAGGATTGTGGAGTTGTGAACTTGCTTTGGAAGACTTGTCCCCTCAAACTGGGCTCTTCGGCGCATTCGGCAGTTTCGGTGATGGATTGGATAAGTGCTATGTTGTCATAATAGACAAGTGAGCAGTTTGAGTTATTCTTGATGTTTCTCCGGGCAGTGTGGTGTGAGAGAAACAACATAGTATGGAAGCAAAGCTATTTTGTCCCAGAGAATGTGACGAAATGGGTTTGTGCTTTTCTGGAAGAATACAAGAAGGTCCATATCCGTGAAGGCAAGAGTTTCAAAAGACCGATTCAAAAATGGAAATGCCCACCTAGGGGAAAGCTGAAAGTAAATATAGACAATAGCTTCAAACCTGAGAAGGGTTGTGGAGGTATTGGTGTCGTTGTGAGGAATGAAACTGGAGAATGCATGGCTGCATTACTCGACCACTGCCTCTTGTTCAGTCCGCTTTCCAAGCTGAGATGGAGTCTCTTCAAGCTGGGTTGCTGGTTGTTGTTCATCAAGGTTTGGATGAGGTGGAGTTTGAGACAGATTGTGTAGCTATTGTAAATGCCCTTTCTAGGGATGAGGAAGATCTTTCTGAGGTAGGTCACATTGTTGAAGATTGCACAAGGTATGCTAACTCTTTTTGTGTTTTTTCAATGTTGACATACTTATAGAAAAGCTAGCAAATGGTGTCGCCAATCAACTTGCACACTTGCTAGTTGGAGTAAAGTCATTGATGATTTCTGGATTGATCAGACACCTGTTATTATTTGGGATGTTCTCTATGAGGATCAACCCCCTCAAAAAAAAAAAAAAAAAAAAAAAAGACTAGGTACTCTGCCATTATAAAAAAAAAAGAAGGTAAAATAGAGAAATTGCTAATGATGATATAAGAGAGAAGAACAAAATCATGCTAAATATTTTTTTTTTAGAATGCTAAATATTCCTTTTGACTCTTACTACAATTAGAATTAACTAATGAAAGTACCTCTGCAACATGAAGGGCACACTGAACAGTTTTATCGTTCGCCCAAAGACAAGAAGATATATAATTGTATTCCTGTACAACACAGCCACACTTGCTCAGTTACGTCTAGGTAGAATTGCTAAACAGCATGAAAAACTAGTTAAAAGTACTTTATGGATTTAGAGCCAAGAACAATGCTTCATCAGTAATTCAGTAGTAATGAGCACTTCTAAACGCTCTTTCTTGTGAAGCAATTGAAATTCTAATAAAAATTCTACATTTCCAGCATAAATGCAACTAAACAAATAATAAAGAGGAGACAGTGAGAGATACGTACCCGACACCATGGCCTAGATACTTGAGTGGAAGGAAGGAGGAGATCTATAGGATCTGTTTGAGCCCAAAAGTATTTTTGGCAAGATCCTTTTGTGGGTTTGAGCCAGCGGGCCGATTTCTGCGGCCCAAAAATAAGCCTACTCGGGTTTGGGGTATAGCTTCGCCCATTCCGTAGTCCATAAGGAGAACGAAACCTTATTGGAATCGAGTAGCAGAGATTGAATAGGAAACTTCAATTAATAATCCTTCTAAGGCAAGGAGCAGTCGAAACCCTAGGTGTATAAATACAGGGTTAAGCGGCAAAGTTAAGGACCTCTCTCGAATCAATCAATCCCAGCGATTACAAAGCCTCCCCGGAGCAAACCTTCAACCTTGTTGAAACCGGGCGACCATACTCTCAGTCCTAGTCTCTCAGAGCCGACTGTCAGTGCTACTGCCACACAGATACTACCAGGGAAGCAAGGGTAACGCCCTCGCAACCCAGCGAAGCTAAAGATACACTTTAGCGAACCCCGTGCTTTCTCAGAACTTCCCAGTGATTGCTCTGCTCAACCTACAAAGTTGAGTATCGATTTGGTGACCGAAGAGATCACACCCAAAGTTCTTATCCGTAAGGCAAAAGTCCTTTCCCAAAAGGCTAGAGAAGAACCCTGTGGCGAAGTACAAGTCAGGTCAAGGGACTACCCCGACGACTGCACCCCACGGTGCTGGCACGCCTGCGCAATCACACGCTCAAAAGAGACAGTTTGCACACCAACTGGTTTTGGAGCCAAACATTTTGGCATGCCCAGTGGGACCTGCAATAGTGTCTCCTTGTGAACCCAGCCATTGGGAAGTTTAGCGAAAACCCCTACCAAAAGGTTTACGCTAACTGCTCAAAGCATAAGACCTCCAGTTACAGGCCGCATTCTCGCGTGGATTGTCGTGGTCTTTCTGAAGAACAAGTGACGCAACGATTTTCTCATCAGTCCCAGTTGCCCAACATGTCAACTGGACGAGAAGAGAATCACCCGACCGCTACTGAGGGTCCGAGTGTCAATGTTAATCAGGCCAGCGAGCCTGTTATCCCCGCCACTGTCACCACTACAGTGGGAAGTGGAGAAAGAGAGGCTTTCGTTCCGAAGCCTATTCCAGAAGGAGCGACCTCTGAGGAAAGGTTCACCATCATCATGGAGAATATCAAAAACCATCGCAAGAAGATGGATGCTGATTTTGCCAGAGAGACTGCAAAGACAGATAAGCTTATACGCGAACTAGATCAGCGAATTACCCGCCATGTAGAGGATGCTAGGCAACATATTGCACAATCAGAGAATGCAGTGAGGGCACATGCCGCTAGTATCACTAGAGAGTAGAATCAGTGTCAGAAAGAAATCTTGGAGGCTATCGCGAACCAAACCAAACAGACCGCGTCAGACATGGCAGGTCTTCGCAAGGATGGTGCTAACTTGGCAACTGAGGTGGCTATGCAGAGAGCAGAATTGAACCAAGCGAGAGAAGTGTTGAATAAAGCTTTAGGGTATCCTAATGCTATCCTTGGCTCTCTTGGCCAACCATCCGGTTCAGGCAAGTACGTGCCGCCAAATCAGTGCGAGAAGACCAACAACAATACTGTATCTCCCTCAGCTACTGTTGATGCTGCACCGCTGAAGAATAAAGAGCAAGCGTTGGTTATAAGTGGCAGCAAGGAAAAGACTGCCTCGTCAGGCGGACAGGCCACCAGACAGAAGCATCAGGCCTCGAAAGGTGCAGGAACTTCATCTGACCCCGCTACGTTCGTTCAATACGACAGCGATGGGACAGAAATGGTATATCAAGAACTGCCAGAAAGTTATTACGGGCTCGACCAGACCGGCACCCCGATCAAGATAACAGCCTTGTCAAAATAAGAGATTAAGCCAGTGGTGACTCTTCAGCAACAGGCTACTACCTGCGTTGTACACATCGGAGAAGGGCTGGCGACCGTGAATCAAACAATACCTGTGCAGGCTGCTAGCCAGACTGTGGCAACACCACCTCTTCCTCTGAGCCCGGATTATGTAAGACGTGATGAAGTGGAGGAGATGATAAGATTGGCTAACCCTAGGGCCCAGGCAGATGGGGTTTATGAGGGACCTTTCCCGCCACATATCATGCTTGCGCCGTTTCCCAAGGGCTATAAGAATATCATATTTTCTACTTTTTCAGGGGAAGACACCGAGGATGCGGCGACACATCTGGCCAGGTTTAGGGTACAATGCGGCCAGTACCAGAACAATGATATCCTCAAATGCAGGATCTTTGGTACTTCTCTTTCTAGCGCTGCCTTCAGATGGTTTTCCAAACTTCGACCGGGAACAGTGGCGGATTGGCCTGTAATGGAACTGCTCTTCCGAGAAACTTTCGGAACTATCGAGCCTGAAGTGGACTTGGCCTCTCTCACCCAGATGGCCCTGCAGCCTACAGAATCAACGGTTGCCTACCTTCAGCGCTTTCAAATCCAGAAAGCCAAGCTAAACGTCATCCTACCCGAGAAAGAGTTAGTCAAGTTGGCGGTCAAGGGTTTGGAACCACGTCAACGAAAGAAGCAGCATGGCAGCATGATTCAGTCGATGGGAGAACTCATCACAGAGGTGGGAAGCTTCGAGCATCTCCTTAGAGAAACAGATGGAAGGAAGAATGCATCCAGAGGAACATACGTGCCAGGAAAACATCGTACCGTAGCGGCCCTGAGCTACTAGCCAGCTACCTATGACCCTTACTACCATAATAACAACGAAGAGGTGGTCCAGGATGACGATGAAGAGGAGGAGAATGATGTCGCTGCCTATGAGTTAACGGGCAAAAAGAACCTCTCCTTGAAACAGCTCAAAATTTCCAAGGAGCCTGTCAAGCTCAAATCGGTGGCTTTCACCAAACCTGAGTTCGCGACGTATACATATGATGCCAACAAGGCACATGAGATTCTCGACGAGATGATCGCTGCGAAGATGGTGAAGACTGATTTTGGACATTTTCCTCGACCAGAACAGCTGAAGGGGAAGAAGTATTGTAAGTTCCATAATTTGTGGAATCATAACACCACAGATTGCGTGAAGCTCAAAGACCAAATTCAGGTATGGATTAATAATGGCAGTTTGCAGGTGGAAACTCCAGTTACGGCAGCAGTGCTAGTAGATCTAGATCCTTTCCCTGACACCGGGATCAACATGGTCGATGTGAACTGGACCAAACAGCAGCAACGGAAAGCCACTCTGGATTTGAGCTCGAATGAGCGGGGTGAGAAGTCCGCCGCGGACAAAACACCTGCGAAGGGCAAAGTTAAATCAATCAGTCAGGCCTCGCCCGTGGTCTTATGCTCGCGATGCAAAGAAGAGTGCGGTATTCAAGTGTCGCATGAAGAGGTCGAGCAGACATTTCGCTTTGGTTCCCTACCACCGATCAAGTGGGCTTCGTCATCGCGGAACTATCAGCCTTCTAACCCAAGAGAAAGAGAGAAAATGGAGTCACCACCATCCCCAAAGGACTCCAATTTATTCAAGACGCTGAGAGCGGCCACGATTGATCAGAGACATGAAGAGAAGATCACGAAGAGGGGCAAGGACGTGCTGACCAAGCCTTATATCCCACCGGCGCCAACCATTACTATCAAGGAGGGCAAGTGGTATACGAGAGAAAAAGGAAAGGCTGTGGAAATAAGCACCTCTAAAAAAAGAAAATTGTAGGGCAGGTTTGGGGAAGCTAAGCGCGCGCTAGAGGCTCTGGACTAGGGCCTGATTAAACCTTCACAGCTGGTCAAGTCACCTGAGCAGTATTAGAGAGAAATGGAGGCATTAGCTGATAAACCGTTAAGACCTCCCGCAGCTTTAACAAACAAGAGGATTCTCTGATAGGGGCATCTAAGCCCAGTGTTTTTTGCAGGATTACTGAGGAGCGGACACCTCTGATTGCGCGGAAGGAGAGCTCGCCGACTCGGCGACCACATGTCAAGCGCATGTTATTTCGCGAAGAGCCGGAGGTCAAAACTTCAGTCTTTGAGAGACTGGGGGGCAAGGACTAGACTACTGACACCTTACAATGGAGACCCAAGAAAGTCCAGAGTATAGTCGTCGCTGCCTCAGATGAGCGTATGAAACAGGAAACCCCTGAGCCGGCTTCCGTGGTACAAGAACTTGAACAATGCGAGGTAAAGGGCCTCATTGAGGGATTGCTGGTAGATTGTTTGGCTAAGCAGTTCCAAGCCGATATCCCAGTCGAGGAACCTAAGCTTAACTTGGGAGATGACATGGAGGAGACAGAGACGACTGACGTTTCTTGCAATATGGTCTATCTACTCCCCGCGAAATATGCACTACCAGTCGCTGCTCAGGACTGTGTAGAAGCCAAAGAAGAGAATGCGCAGCCATTGCAGGTCACATCAGCGGCCGCAATACCTGTGGAAGAGGACATCCCTTATGAAACAGAGGAGGCTCCAAACAAAGGACCGTTCATGAACTTCTCCAAGCCAACACCAGTTATGGTCCAACACATGAGACCACTATACATCACGGCAGAGGTTGGCGATATCAAAGTTAGTAAAATCATGATTGATACCGAAGCCGCTGTTAATGTCGTCACTACCAGGACCATGCACTTGCTCGGAATCAAGAGGGAGAAGATCCAGTCTACGTCCCTTGCGCTCAAGAACTTTGCGGGAACTGTGACAAAGACCTTGGGATTGCTGTTCTTACGCATTAAGGTTGGCCCAGCAGAGGGGGTTTATGCTTTCTTTGTCACAGATTGCTATGCGGCCTACAGTGCCATTTTGGGCAGAGACTGGATCCACAGGAGTTACTGCGTACCATCAACACTTCATCAAGAGTTGGTTATGTGGAATAGGGAAACCAACACAACGGAGGTGATCAAAGTGGATCCTCGTCCATTCCCAGTCTCCGCGAACTATGTAGATGCCAGGTACTATTTGGAGCCTATCACTCCATTGCAGGTTAGTGGCATTGATGATAAAGGCCGCCCTACAGGGGTGACGACCTCTAAATTGGCACAGTGGGGGCTTACGCTCGCAAAAGAAGGCTTAGAGAGGCCTGGCCACGCTGTGCCCAAACCCTTAAATAATTAATGGATTACGACCTCTCGTAGGAGGGGATAGAGGCTTTCCACTCGATATACGAACGACTATCATTATACTTGGTGGAAAAAGAGTCTTATGATCGAATCGCGACCTTGGAGGTCGTCAATGAAGAACTTTCTAATCAGGAGCGAGAGGATGAAATAAGTATTCAGCTTGCCCCAGCAGCGCTGGACGATACACCTCCTAAAGTCAGAGACCCCACCGACAAGGTTAATCTGGGAATAGTGGACGAGCCTATGGAAGTGGCTATCAGTGCTTACCTAGAGCCTAGCGAGAAGAAGAGGCTCATTGATTTGTTACTGGAGTTTAAGGATTGCTTCGCGGAGAAGTATGAAGACATGCCCGGCCTGTCACCAGATTTAGTTTGTCATCAACTACCAACACTCCCTGACAAGAGGCTCGTGAAGCAAGAACCGCGACGAATGAATTCAGAAACCCAGGTTCTCGTCAAGGAAGAGGTCGAGAAAATGCATAAATCAGGCATTATCAGGGTCGCCAAATACAATCAGTGGCTATCTAATATAGTGCCCGTTCGAAAAAAGAACGGCAAGATGAGGGTCTGCGTAGATTACAGAGACCTGAACCTTGCTACACCTAAAGATGTTTACCCCATGCCGGTCGCGGATATGTTAGTAGACGCCGTAGCAGGACATGAGTTGTTGTCCTTCATGGATGGCACTGCAGGATATCACCAAATTCCGGTCGCTGAAGAGGACAGGCACAAAACCGCGTTCCGGTGTCCCGGGTTCGCGGGTGTTTTTGAATATGTGGTCATGCCCTTTGGACTGAAGAATGCTGGCGCGACATATTAAAGAGCCATGAACTTGATTTTCCATGATATCCTGGGGAAGATTCTGGAGGTTTACATCGATGACGTAGTTGTGAAGTCGCAGAAAAGAGGGGACCACATCGCGGATCTCAAGAAGGTATTCGAACGAATGCGACGACACAAGCTCAAGATGAACCCGGCTAAATGCGTGTTTGGGGTTCAGGCAGGAGATTTCCTGGGGTTCATCGTCCATCAGCGAGGAATTGAGGTCCCTGAGGACAAGGCGAGCGCAGTTATCAACGCGTCTCCCCCGCGAACGAAGAAGGAATTACAGCGTCTGTTGGGTAAGATCAATTTCCTAAGATGTTTCATCTCTAATTCTGCTGGTAAAATCCAACCCTTTTCGCCATTACTGAAGTTACAAGGGCAGAATGACTTCGTATGGGAGCCTAAACATCAAGAGGCTTTCGATAAAATTAAGAACTACCTAGCGAGCCCACCAGTGCTGGTTCCGCCGAGGGCCGGGTTTCCGTTGAAACTATATATATCAGCGGCCGACACTTCCATTGGCAGTTTGCTCGCTCAGGACGACGAAGGGGGTATTGAGCATGCTATATTTTACCTCAGCCAGACATTGACAGATTGCGAGACCAGGTACACCCCTATGGAGAAGCTGTGTCTGACTTTGTACTTCTCAACGTGCAAGTTGCGGCACTACATGTTATCCTTTACTACCTGCATCATCGCTCAAACTGACCTGGTCAAATACATGTTGTCGCGGCCTATTTTGAGAGGCCGCATTGGCAAGTGGGTACTGGCCCTTTCGGGGTTTTCATTGCAATATGTACCTCAAAAAGCTGTAAAGGGACAGGCCATCGCGAATTTTCTGGCGCATCATCCTATGTTAGAGATACCCGCGATGAAGGAATTAGAGATAGCGTCCGCTACTGCAATTCGACCAGATTTGGCGCGCATCCCAGAATACGCGGTATGGCACCAAGCCACAATCTCCTTGCAGCCCTGGGTATTATTCTTTGATGGCTCCAGAACTGAAACACTAGCAGGGGCCGGGATTGTTCTGGAAAATCCAGCGGGTGATCGTTTTTCTTATTCCTTCCAACTGGATTTTAAGTGTACGAACAACCAGGTAGAATACGAGGCTCTTATTATCGGGCTTGAAGTTTTATTGGAACTGGGAGTGAGGGATGTTCAGGTCCGCGGCGACTCTCAGCTGGTGATAAACCAGCTTCAAGAAAAGTACAGATGTGTCAGCTGGTTGCTCGTACCGTATTTAAATCGCGCCATTGAGCTTTTGGATCAATTTGACGACGCTGATTTGGAATATATTCCTCGCGAGCGCAATTTCGCGGCCAATGAGCTCGCTCAACTGGCCACAGGCATTACATTGAAGTATGGGGTTCGCGAGCGTATTTTGAAAGTCGAGCATCACACATTACCTTCATGGCTCGCACGGCCTGATCCACCTGACGAGCTAATGGTTGCGGTGCTAGAACCTATTGATGTGGATTGGCGCATCCCGCTGATCAACTACCTCAAGCGATCAGACCCCACAGCCGACAGGAAGATTCGCTTTCTCGCCTTAAATTACTTCCTCAGAGGTGATGAGTTGCGACGACGTGGGGAAGATGGCATAGACTTCCGGTGTGTCTATGGCCGCGAAGCGAAACGGTTAATGCGTGAAGCGCAGACAGTTATATGTGGGGCTCATCAAGCAGGACCTAAGATGCGATGGCTTATTCGGCGACATGGTTATTACTGGCCCAGCATTTTAAAGGACTGCATCGCATTCGCCAAAGGATGCGAAGATTGTCAAGCACATGGTCCAGTCCAGCATGTTCCTAACATTCCCATGCAACCTATCATTAAGCCTTGGCCTGCGCGAGGCTGGGCATTGGACTTGATTGGATGATTCACCCCCACTCTTCTCTCCAACATAAGTTCATCATCATCGCTACTGACTTCTTCACCAAGTGGGTCGAAGCTGAACCTTTGAAAGAGGCCTGTGGCACCACCATTCGCCAGTTTATTTTTCGTAACATTCTCTGCAGGTTTGGTATCCCCGAGGTACTCATTTCAGACCGGGAGGCAGCGTTCATGGGAGGTCCCGTCGAGCAACTTGTCAGTGATTTTGGCATCCAGTTCGTCCATAGCACTCCGTATTATGCTCAGTCCAACGGTCAAGCGGAAGCTAGCAATAAGATTATTATTACCCTGCTAAAGAAGATGCTGGTAGAAAACCCCCGACAATGGCACGATACTTTGTATGAGACACTCTAGGCTTATCGTACATCCAAGCGGAATCCCACCGCTACGACGCCATATGCTCTAATGTTTGGTCATGACGCTGTGCTACCCTTGGAAATCAATGTTCATTCCCTACTCGTACAAGAGCAGCATCATTTGATCGGTGAAGATTATGTTCAAGCGATGTGGCAAGAACACTAAGATTTGAGCGAGCAGCGCTTAGCGGCTCTGGACAATTTGGTGATGGAGAAACAGCGTATCGCCCGCGCCTATGATAAGAGGACACGTGGTCGTAGTTATAAAGAAGGAGAACTTGTTTGGAAAGCCGTTTTACCACTTGGTGAGAAGTTAACCGGCCTCGGTAAGTGGACTCCGCGATGGGAGAGACCCTTTGTCATCCACCGCATCTAGGAAAGAGGGGCTTTTCACCTCAAGGACGTGGATGGCAATATCCATCGTAACCCCATCAACGGGCGTTTCTTGAAGAAGTACTATCCTAGTGTTTGGGTATTCGAGGATCCACCTGATCAACCTTCTGACCAGACAGGGGGGAAACCATAATCTTCATCGGGTCGCATCAACTCTCCCTACTATTCAGGCCTTTTTTCTTGTGGCCTTTGATTTGTGTATTTGCTCCACCAATGAACATTGGGGGCAACTCTATATCTATTCAGGCCTTAGTTGAGGCCATATGTACGTAATGGCCTATACATGAGGCCTTATTACTGTATCCAGGGTTTAAGTCTATATTCATACTTGTTTATCCTTGACAAAGTGTGTTAAGAATGTGCATGAGGGCCTATACAAGAGGCTTTATTATTAAGGTTAACAATCTTTTACAATTTGTTGCTTGCAATTTTTTGCAAATTTTTGCTCAAAGAAAATTTCATTGATAAAGTGGCTTTGCGGCCAAAAGCATACAACAAAACAAATCAATACAGTTACACTTGCAATTATAAGGCCAAATGTGGCTTTGAAGATCGTGAGAAACATAGAGTTTAAAAGGGGTTGGATCTGGTTGTGGCAAGGAGGATCTAGGCAGTACCGCTGGCATTCTTCCTCTCTTCACTCAGATCCTCCTCCGATCTGAGTCGCCGCTGCTATAGTCGGTACCGGAGGAAGAGGGAAGGAAATAATCCATCATACCCCTTCCGGGTGACTATCCTCCGGGTTGGAGATGGTATCCAGAGCGAGCGCGACCCACAACCACATCTACCTCCAGGGGAAAAACAAAAGCCTCGTAGCCGGGCCCCGGAGGTAGACCGCGGAAGAAGAACAGTTGGCCTCAAAGTGGCCTTCCGCCTCTCCACCTCCTGCTCCACTCGAACAATCGAAGGGGATGAACCCCTGAGAATCTGGTTCTGCCGCATTAGAAGCGTGACGTGTTCTTCGGTTTAACTGAGACTGGCAAGTTCGTCCAGAGTCTCAGAAACCAAAGACACGCCACTGGACCTGAGATTAGGCCATGAGGCCTACCCAGGTCTTGAGATTAAGCCATTAAGCCTATAAATTTGTGGCTAAGGGTGAGATCATGGGAAGAAGATTTTAGAAACTAAAGAAAGAGCAGCAAGGCTTGTGAGGTTATCTCTGGAAAAGACATGATTGCTTGGTTTCCTATTCTCTCTGAGTGCAGGTATTTATAGTGCCAGTTGTAGTAATCCCAACCGCGCGATGGGCAGTTGAAGTACTTTCAAAGCCATCAATGAGAGAATCAATGGAATTAAATGCTAGAATCTCGGAAATGAAAGGAATTGAAAACGCGTGGGAAGCGGGGCAGTCTTCAAGGAGATAACTGCCCAAATTGGGGTTATCTTTTCAACAGTTTCGATGTCAGTAACTATCAGAATTTAAAGTAGTATTTGGGCCAAGCAAAGTGGGCTAAATATTAAATATTAATTATAATGTTGTTCATACAAAACAAAAAGGGCCTAAACATAAGAGGCCTAAAGTTTTCGGCCCGCATGGGTCAAGCGAAGTAAGTGTTCATCCAGAAGAAAACTAGCGTCGGCAGCAGCTCGCTCCGCTTGTCGGGCTGCTTTGCGAACCTGAGCTAAGTTTTGAGACATCGCTTCGAAGGCCGCTAGGTGTTGCTCTAACAGAGGTTCCTCATGCTCAAGCCGGGCCATCACCGCAGTCAATTGGGCTTGAAGTTCTTGGATTTGGGTTCGAAGATGATTCTGTGTGCTCCGCAAGCCTCTGATGAGGATAGCTCTATCGCCCAAGAAGTCGCGAGATGTCTCTGTCTGTTGTGCAAGGCCCCGATAGTGGGCCTGAGCTTGCCTAGCTTGTGCGGTCGCGGTCGTTCTTTCATTAATCCGCTCAGGAAGGTTTTGTAATAGCTCATATATCTCGGTGAACTCAGCCTCAGTGATAGTTCGCTCGCGGCGAGGAACCATCAAGTATTCCTGAGCTCTGGCAAACGAGCCTGGCAGTTAGATGTCGGGACTCAGAAGTCGCTGTAGCCCATCCCTCGCTTCATCTATAACTCCAGGAGGGGCCACTTCGAGTACGCGAACAAGCATTTCTAATCTAGAAGGAGGCTCAGGTAGAGAAGCAGCAGCAGCGTGGGCCTCTTGAGGCTCTATAACAGGGACTGCTTCCGGCTCTGGTTCGGCATTCACTCCTTCTCCCACTTCAGGAACATGGGGGGCAGGTTCCTGGATCACCATATCTTCACCGATTGGGTCTGCTGGGTCAGCGACGAGTGCCTCTACAGCGATAGCTGGTTCCTCCACAGGACCAGGACTCTGTGGTTAAGGAGGAACTATTAGAGTGCACAGAGAATAAAATAAGGACTAAGGCATTGTGCTCAGGGGGGAGTGTACCTCTGCGGCCGGAGGCTCGTACAGAGTTGCTATCGGTGCAGGACCTTGAGCTGCTTCATCAGGAAGGGGATCAAACGCTATTTGCATTAAGGGTTGTGCGGTGATCGGTTCCTTAGGCGGCGCGTCTGAAGGGGATATTCCTTCTTCCAATTTGGGCGAACTGTCATCTATGACCTGCACCGGAATGGATGCTAATTGCGCGTCGATCGCGGTGCTAGCAGGAGGTGGAAGTTTACTCGAATCCGTGGGCGCTTGGGCCTGCGAGGCAGATGTCCCTTCACCAACAGCCGAAGAGCCTTCCCCAGCTTGTCCAAAGGATCGGCGACGAACCTGCCAGCAAAGACAGTTATAGGAATTGAACTAAAGGGTAAGCAAATTCTAACATGGGTTTCCCATCTCGTACCAGTCGATCAGCGATTGGTTCATCCTCTTCCCATTGGTCAGTGCAAGGGTCGGACCGGCTACGCTTGTGAGCCAAAGCAGCGGCGACCTGCCAAAATCAAAAGGTCAGACTTAGCTCGCAGAGAGGTATAATCCTAAGAGTAGAGGGTTCTTACGGTTTGCGGATTATCATCGTCAGAGGAAGAATCTTCAACTTCAGGCTCCGCGATCACCGCTTTCTGCTTTCCAGACTGGCCAGCGGCCGGGGAGGCACTGATTGTACGGCTACCAGAGCGTGGTACACTCCCCTGATACAGCGAGGGATGAGTGAAAGGGAAGTAGTGAAGGAAGATACAGAAGATAGAAAATTAAGATACTTACCTCTGGAGGGGGTTCGCGGATTAAGATACCAGCCTGGGCCGGGCGAGGGGCTCGCGCAGGTTGTGTTGCCGGAAGAGGCTGGGATTGCGTAGCATCTTCAAAAAAGTGAGCGAGCATTTCAACATCGGCAGGATAGGGGTTTTTCAGTTCTCCGAAGATGGCCGCAAAGAGTTCATCATCCCGCTGAGTCCAGCAATTGACGAAAACCTCTCCCCACCATGCTTCGTATCCTTCCTCAGTCCCGTCCACGGCGTCGATAACCTGAGCCCAATCAGGAAGGTCAACCAGCGTGAGCATGCTTTGTGCTGGCATAGGCCCGGCAAGGGGCCCGAATCTACGCCAAGAAGTGTTGTAGTTCCAGGCGTCGTATAGAGGAAATGGCACCAATTGGACAAGGATGAATTGGCGAGCAAAGTGGTTAGGAGCGTAAAGCTCGTAGCTGAGTTCCTCGGCAGCGATCCTGATGTCTGATAAGGAGATAGAGCGGTGAAAAGCCAAGCTGGAGAGATCAGTGTAGCGAGGATCGCCAGGAAGAAAGCCATATTCAAGTAAAGGTGGGAATCTTCTATCCAAAATTGTATCGCAGTATGGCAACTCATCCAGGAGGTATAGATAAGAAAAATACTCGGAGTAAGGAGGGGATGAGTACCTTCCCTCGCGGCTGAACCACTGACCCAAGAGCTGGTCGGCCGGCGGAAGTAACGGGATGTCATCGCGACGGAAGAATGGAAAGTAAGTTTGGATCCAGAAGTCCAAAATCCAGAAGAGGCCAGACATGCTAGTCTCAAGTGGATGCATTGTGGCTTGATATAACATGCGATAGAGGGCTCCTAGCACCGGCTGCCCCAGCCCGACATTGCGGCAGTTGTAGAGGGCCGTCGCCAGAAGAGTCCAAGTCCCAGTGGGCTTGCAGGAAGAGGTGCAGAATATGAACTTGCAGAGCCAATACTCCAGGAAAGGGATTCCGCCGGTCGCATTGTGCTCCCGGCTGTAATACGCCAACCATCGCGGGTAAGAGCCACTGTGGGCGCTACGACCGTGCTGGGCCATGGTCGAGGTGAAGTTGACAGAATCAAATCGACCATGCAGATAGGGCTCGCCATCGATGGGCAAGCCAGTGATGGCAAGAATATCCAGCAAGGTGATACTCATTTGACCAAATCTGAAGTCAAATGTGTTGGTGGCGGTATTCCAGAAACAAAGAAAGGCAGCGAGCGGCGAGCGATTGCCGCCGCGAGGAAGTTGGAAACATAGATCGATAGTATGTGTGATACCTGCTGCATTCCAGCTAGCCAGATCTCGCGCCCGCGTTTCGCGATACCAAGAAGTCTCTGCTGCACTAATGGAGGACGGCCAATGCCCTATTTTGGCTCGATGGTTTTGGACGCCCCAGCTACTAAAATCTCCAAGAGTCCTTCGGAGGACTAGAATGGGCCGACTGACAGGTAGGCCGTAGAGAGCGATAGCGTCGGCTGGAATAGCATCTTGTGGCGCTGGACCCAGTCCGGTTTGATGGTCGGAGAATCGAAGGAGCAGGGGTCTATGGATAGATGTTTGGAGGTGAATGCGGGCACCGATGTTAGTTCCCCAAGTATGGGCAATTTTTTCGTTTAACTCTTCCTCTTGATCGATGATTATTTTCTTCGGGGGAGCCAGTTCTGGGTTTCTGTGAAGGAGATAACGGAAGAAATGGGTTTTTCTGAGTTTAAGAGACTGGAAGGGTTTCTGATGTGACGGGTCTTGCGGCCGTGGGTTTAAATAAGGAATTTTGTGAGGGAAACGATACGACAAAAAGGCGTTTTGCAAGCGAAGGGACGCGACCTTCATTAATGACATCGTTTCAAGCGACCAGCGCGTTTTAGTCCCCTTCAATCAGTTACATCTTCGTGGGCCTGATTTCAGGGCCTGGGGGGCAATGTTTGAGCCCAAAAGTATTTTTGGCAAGATCCTTTGGTGGGTTTGAGCCAGCGGGCCGATTCCTGAGGCCCAAAAATAAGCCTACTCGGGTTTGGGGTATAGCTTCGCCCATTCTGTAGTCCATAAGGAGAACGAAACCTTATTGGAATCGAGTAGCAGAGATTGAATAGGAAACTTCAATTAATAATCCTTCTAAGGCAAGGAGCAGTCGAAACCCTAGGTGTATAAATACAGGGTTAAGCGGCAAAGTTAAGGACCTCTCTCGAATCAATCAATCCCAGCGATTACAAAGCCTCCCCGGAGCAAACCTTCAACCTTGTTGAAACCCAGCGACCGTACTGTCAGTCCTAGTCTCTCAGAGCTGACTGTCAGTGCTACTGCCACCCAGATACTACCAGCGAAGAAAGGGTAACGTCCTCGCAACCCAGCGAAGCTAAAGATACGCTTTAGCGAACCCCGTGCTTTCTCAGAACTTCCCAGTGATTGCTCCGCTCAACCTACAACGTTGAGTATCGATTTGGTGACCGAAGAGATCACACCCAAAGTCCTTATCCGTAAGGCAAAAGTCCTTTCCCGAAAGGCTAGAGAAGAACCCTGTGGCGAGGTTGGTGCTCTCCTAGTCCACAGCGCTTGAAGAAGAAGTCAGGTCAAGGGACTACCCCGACGACTGCTCCCCACGGTGCTGGCACGCCTGCGCAATCACACGCTCAAAAGAGACAGTTTGCACACAAACTGGTTTTGGAGCCAAACATGATCTTTGTTACTGAATTCTTGAGGATGCCACTTCCTCCCTATTGGTTTTGGGGTTTGTAAAGTACATGAAGGTTCCAATATATTTACTTCGTCTAGGTCTTGGACGCACTGCTTGTTCAGATTTAGAGTCATTATAATTTCATTCAACACTACTTAAAACTTAAAATTTGTATTCAATTCTTGGGAGTCTCTAATGAGGTTTACACTCACCTCGTTGACAAGTTCAAGATCATACAAACATAGAACATTGTTCGGATCCACATTCACATACTCGCCTTTGCAATTTCTTTTGGTTGTCTTAATTGAAAAGTGTAAACAATTATAACCATATGTTAGAAAGAGACATTTGGCAGCAAGAAATTGATTAAGCATGAAAGAAAATTACATGTTTATAGAGTAAATTAAGCTTTGTCAAATTTTGATAGTATGTCACAATAAAACGATCTGAAGTGTTTTATGACAATATAGAACCCAGCTAGCTAAGATAAACAACATCGGAAGGAATTTCCATCACCTGGTATAGATCATGTGATATAAGAGCTTTTAGGTAAGCAAAGAGTACTTGGGAATTGAATTGGCATCTTGTACTTCATAGGTGACAGGGTTGCCAAGGACGTATCCCTATTTGCGAAATATATATACAAATTAAAAAAATATATATAATATATTTATATGCTAAGGACCTCCTCAGATTTCAATTTCTATGAATAGGCTCATTTTTCGATCGCATATCCACATCTTAATCGTTTAGTTTTTAGTTATATATGAGTAGATCATCCTTGCAAATTTTCAGCCAAATTGATAATTATTAGAGCATTCAAGCTGCAATTTACAATTATGAACACGAACGGTTCAGGTTGGACAGATTCGGTTCATTTATTGATTAAATTTAGTTTGATACCTTAACGATCATCAACTTAGCTGAAAATTTGCAGAAGTGATCTATACATTAGGACCTAAAAACTGAACAGTCGAGATGTGGATATGCGATTGAAAAGTGAGTATTCAAAGAAATCCTTAGATTTTAAAATCTAAGGAGATCCTTAACATAAAAAGACTGATGTATGTATGCATGTGTGTGTGTTTATATATATATATAAATATAAATATATATATATATATATATATATATATATATATATATCGACACATACGCTAGCTTAGTATAGTATATATATATATATATATATATATATATCGACACATACGCTAGCTTAGACACTATACTAGCTGTTAGTGATTATTAGGATTTAAATTTTTGGAACGTAAGACAAATTAATGATTCAAAATCAAAATGGAATTAAGAACATGTACTTGGAGATTCATTGCTGGCTCAAGTCCATCTTCATTACCTGATGGAAGGAGAAAAATAAAAAAATAAAAAAATGAAATTCAGAAACTAGGTTTACCCTATATTTCTATTTTCTATTGAGATCTAGAGTGAAGTAAAGTTGCATGATATTAATGATACTTTCTCATATTCATGAATTTCTTTTTTTTCTCAAAAAAAAAAAAAAAAAACATACTTTCTCTCAATTTTTGGTAGTTGAAGCTGACATACGTTTGATTATACGATATAGGCATACCATCAGATACTTCTTGAACGATGATCGGAAGAACTATGCCTGCATAAGAATCTCCAGCAATGTAGAGTGGATTGGAGATGAACCCGAGCTGATCCACAACCCACTACACTACGATAGTAAATTAGAACAATGAAGCTAGTCAAATTACATCAACATTCAACCATGCATATATATTCTTGAAGCACTTACAAGGTGACTATGCAATATGCGGTTGTGACAATGATAAAATAGGTCATTTTAATGTGCTTTATTATAATTCAGGGACCACAAATGTCCCTGTGATAATTAAGGTTACCTATTAACAACCTACCACTGAAGTTAAACTTAATTACCAAAGTTACCACTAACAGCTCTCTCTCTCTCTCTCTCTCTCTCTCTCTCTCTCTCTCTCCCGCCTGTTGCCCATGCCTGTCTGAACCTTGATCTATTCGGAGTCTTGACCCTTATAAAAATATCTCTCTCTGAGATTGGAGCCTGCCATGTCCGATGAGGAGCACCACTTCGAGTCGCCGATAGTGGAGCCTCCAAAACCACTCCTTAGCATTTCATAGTTTGATTGAATGGACGGGAGGGATTTGATTCCCTCCAAACGGTGCATTTCTTCAGCTCCAATCTCTTTCTTTCTCATTTTTGAATTCCTCCATTCTTTTGTACTGCTCATCTTCATCACCGATCATCGTCTCTATTATTGTCTTTCTTTTGTGTTAATTTAGATCTAGATGCAGCGCAATCCGATCCGAGTAGGTTTTGTTTTAGATTCAGAATTTATTCAATTTTGGGACTTGTGATATGGAATGAGTTGGATCGGTGTTGTTTAGGTGAATAATTGATTATTGGATAGTAATTTTGATCAGTGAGGTGCTGCTATTATGTTAATAGTTTGTTTATTGTTTTAGATCCGTAAGTTTGATTTTGAGGTCAATTGGTGTGTTTCTTTCGTAGCTATAGTGGATATGATTTTTCAGAATGCTTGGAAGTGTGACTTGGTTACTGATTACAAGCTGTAACATGATATTTGTAATTTTGAAACCAATACTCTATGAACTTGTTGCAGCATGTAACAGGTTTTGGTTGAGGTTTCTAGTGATTAGTGTGTCAACCTGTGAATTCTAGTTGCCATGATTGAGATCCTTAGTAACGGAGCATCCACTCTGCTTTTGCTTTTATTTTTAATGCCTGTCATGATACAGAGCATGTAGCGGTGAGTTTCATTTAAGCAATCCTTGCAATAAGAAGGAAATTACTGAGATTAAATCAATAAATGATGACTCTTTGTTGCAGCATAAAGACTTGGACAATGAATAAACCATGTTTAAACTTTTTCAAATATTTTCCTGAGTTTAGTAACGTTTGTGAAATGACAGAGGGGTAGTTAAGCATGAAACCAATATTTTAAACATAAGAAAAAGTACCTGTAAACTAGTTTAGCTCTAAGAATTGCTCATTCCCATTTCGCATATCAAACATGTTACTGACTATGTCACTGATCATGTAACTGTCAAAGTTACTGATGATTTTCTCATTTTCACAAGAAGAAATCGTATAAGTATACAACACTTTAAAATGTCACTTTATTGTTATACTATTCAATTTCGTTGACTACTATTTTTTTTCATGGCCAACAGATTGGATTGTGGAATTTTTGTGATGTATTACATGAAGAAACTTTTGAAAGAGGAGGGGATTCAGAAGACAATCAGCAAGCAGTACATTTTGCAATATAGAGCTCATATAATCAAGACATTTGCGAAACATAGGCAGAGTTAGATTTCTGTAAATTTAGAGTTTTGGCAATCTGTTTAGGGTTAGGATGCAAGACCCTGACCAATTGTAAACTCCAGCTTACTAAATCAATTAGCTTTTTGTATCTTTTTATGGTATCACTGTTATGTTTCGTGAGTTTGCCAGTGACTTGGTCAGGGATTGACAGTGACTTTGCTGGTAACTAGCCAAGTCACTGACCTGGTAACTGTTAACCTCAAATAACTAGCCAAGTCACTGACCATGTAAGTATTAACCTCAAGTAACTAGCCCAGTCACTGACTAGGTAACTGTTAACCTCAAGTGATTACTATAAAGTTTTTGGCCATGTTACAATCATGAACATGTCATTGACCATGTAACTGTCAAAGTCAGTAAATAACTAATCATTTTCATTGCTAACCTCCTGGCTAGGTAACTGTTAACCTCAAGTCATTGATCATGTAACTATCAAAGTCACTAATGATGAACTGTTAATCTCATGTAACTGATTATGTAACGGATCATGTCACTTACAATGTATGTAACTGACTATGAAACTGATCATGTAACTTACAATGTATGTAATGGACCATGTAATTGATCATGTCACAGATTATGTAACTGACCATGTCACTTACAATGTATGTAACTGACCATGCAACTGATCATGTAACTGACCATGTAACTTACAATGTATGTAACTGACCATGTAATTGATCATGTCACTGACATGGCCTGTGACTTCACTGGCCAGATCAGTAGCTGGCCAAGTTACTGGTCATGTAACTTGCAAACTCAATGCTAACCTTCTTATTTTAAAAATGGAACAATAACATGTCAAGTCACTGGCTAATCATTGTTATATTCATGTCATTGACCATGTTATATTGCAAGTCCTTAACCATGTCACTGTTATACAAGTCACTGACATATTTTGGAATTTTCAAGTCATAGTTATATCTAGGTCACTAGCCAGGTAATTGTTAACTTCAAGTCACTGGCCATGCCACATTGTCATTGGATATTATCATTTGGATATACAAAACTTCAACAAATCTAAATTAGTTAATAAATAAAAAGAGTAAATAATTTTATTAATTGTATGATTCTTTTATTGTATGATTGAGTCACTTGCCATGTCACTATTAACCTCAAGTCATTAGCTATGTCACTGGCCAAGTTACTAGTCATGTTCCTATCATTGATCATGTAACTGTCAAAATCATTGTCAATCACATGTCACTTGCCAAGTCACTATTATATCGAAGTCACTAGCCAAGTAACATTGCATATTACCGTTATACACGTCATTTGCTAAATCTCTGGCTAAGTCACATTACATGTCCATTGGTCAGTGACATGGTCAGGTCACTGTTATCCTCAAGTCACTAGCTATGTCACTGTCAATCTTTGGCCAGTTACATGTTTATCCCTAGTCAAGTCATGGGCAAAATCATTGCAATTAGCCAAGTCACTTATAAAATCATTGCAATATGATCTAATGGTTGCATTACATTAATTATACCTCAAACGAAAAAGTGTACAAACACCAACGTCACCCACCAAGGATCATGGTACACAATAGTACATGGTCAACAACTAGGAACCTTATAGATTCAAATATACACAGTTACATACTTCAGCTTTTACGATTGCAAATTTTCTAGGCCAAGAACCTGCCACAATGAGTCAACGAGGATCCAAAATGAGTTAAAAATACTTATTGAAGATCTGATACCAATAGAAGCAATATAAGAACAATAGAAGAAATGGTGGTGAAAGCTGTGATGACAAAAGCAACAAGACAGGTATATAAAAAGCAATTGGGATTTTATTTTGCTTTCAACTAAGCAAATAATCTGATTCATGATCGAGGTGGACTAAATTCGAAAATGTAGATACTACTCAATAGGGCTTTGATCCAGAGGAAGTATGCAAATGGGCTAAATCACCCTAAAAATGACATGATAAAAATTACGGCATAGGGCATCCAAATAATAAGTAACTGATATCTTTTCAACATCATCCCTGAAGAATGAGGGAAGTACAGAAATAAAGATTGGCGAGAGATGATGATGATGTACCTTTTGCCTGCCAAAAAGTAAATGTACTTAATGGGCTTTTGCTTAACAACAATTTTGAAATGAGAAAACAGGGTAGATCAGTATCAAATAAGGTTCATTGCATGTAATCTGGGAACTTTCTAATCTATGTGAATGAGGATTGGTATTTGATATACATGGAATATAGCACATCTATGATTCATTTCAGGGAAAGCACAAAAAGGATTCAAATAATTCTGTAAAATTGTACAACGAATATAAATCAAAACAAGACTAAAGTTTGACTGTAACTTCAACCTCACATTGAAGTAAATGATAAAGACTAAAGTTAGCATTCAACTTTTTTCTAAAACAAGAACAAAGGCGGCATGTCAAAACATTTAATAAATGACTGAAAAGAAAGGTAAAAGAGTAAACTAAAAGGAGGCATTGACTCAAAACTTTGTAACTCAAACTTCTTCCTAAACACGTGCAGGTCTTGACTCAACTTCAAACAGAACTACAAGGAGGCATGAGAGATCATAAGATATATACCACTCACTAGTGCATATTTCTTTTCAGTAAAACAAAACATCTGGGGGACACCTGACCTACAGAACAATTCAAATATTAAACTGCTATCCAGATAGATCACATTTGAATCTCGATGAATGTCAAGAAATGTAAGTTAATGCAACTGGAGTCCCATCTAGGGTATCATTGCCTTTCACCAAATAGTTTGTATTCTAGCAAACTGTATTACAGAAAGAGACAAGTCTCGCACAGAAATCCCCTAATTTAATCACTTAAATGACTTGACACTTTAAATACGCATAGTAAGAGTCTTCTGCAAAAAAGTAGCCTAAGAATATTCAGGTTTTCTTTCTTGCCAAATAGCCAACCATAGCATGATTTTCATGTATAATATATCTATTTCAGAGTAGATAACATCGTAGATTATTTCACAAATTCCATTTCCTATAAAGACCATCAGAAACTGAAGGCCACACCATTCATGAGCTAATTAGCAAGATGTAGATATGTGATGCATACAAGTGGAGAAATCAATAGGCATATATATATATATATATATATATATATATATATATTCATTTACCTGCCAAGACTTGTCTTCAAAAGCAATCATCTTTTGTCCAATCAATACCCATCCAAAATCACCTGCCAACGCTAAACAAGTTCTAGCATATATGCAGAGGACTGCACTAAACATCAATTTATCAAACAATTTTATGAAATGCACAATTACGAAGAAGCACGAAAATAGAATTGATTCAAACAGTGGAGGCCAACCTTCTTTACAGCCAATCTCTGCAACTTGGGAACCTCTTCAAGCAATGGAGCCTTGGTCCGGTGAATCTTGGCAGTCAGAGCACCTGCAAATGCCATACTTTTTTCTTTTGAAGCAAGCTTCGCTTTCTGCAGATTAAGATTACTCAAATTTCAATCTCAATTTGAAAAATAGAACCAAATAATAACTAAAATTCTACTCAATTTCATCCACCTACGTCCTGATAAGACATTATCGCGTTTCAACTTCACGAACTTTTCCGGAAACCAAACAGAGATCAAATTAAGAGAATCGAGAGAGACTGAGAAAAAGACCGAACTTGAAGAGCAGCTTCAATGTCGGACTCTATGGCGGAGTAGAGGCGAGCGAAGGCATCGGCACCAGAGACGTTAGAGTCTTTCTACTTGTAGATGTCGTATCGGTCGTACTTGTTGCAGATTGCGGCGAAGGCAACGTTCCAGGAGAAGTTAGTCCTTCCATTCTCGCCGACGACGACGTGTTTCGGCGGATCATGGCAGAAGAAACCGATCAAAATTGTTTGAGATCTCGAGAGAGTGAAAGAGAAAAGAACCGTGACTTTTTTCTCTGAGGAATTTTATCTCCGATCTCTGGTTCAACCTAAGGAAAGTGTAGAAGATACTGCAGTGAGATTAACAGAGAGGAAAGAGAAGAAAGATCACGAGGAAGTTGATATTAAGATTCTCTCACAGAGCTTCTCCAAGCATGTATTAGGCTTTAAGGGCAGAATAGGAATCAAAAAAATTAAAAACAGACTTTTCTTAACATCACTCCATTATTAATAAGGACTAAATTAATATTACTAACAATTCATAATGGACATTTTTATCAAGGGGGAAGCTAAATGACTTTTTTTATCATTTCACACTCTAATGTGACATTTTCCATCATTTCCCTTTTTGTTATTCAAAAAAAAAAAAGATATTGATTTTTGATTTTTGATTTTTGATTTTTGATTTTTTGACTTTTTAGACCGAAAATCTGCACGAATTAGTACGATATCCACTATTGCACTCTAAAAAGTCAAAAGTATATAGGTCATTTGATCAAAAAAACTAAAAATCAAGGCCTGAGGCATTTGGTTTGGTAACTAGCATGTTTTTTGCTACAATTGTGATCATCCAAGTTTGATTCTTACAGATTCCAAAAGAATTGGCCCTCCTAATGCTAATAGGTTTGGTTGGGGAGACGAGCATGAAATTGTGACCACCCAAGTTCGATTCCCACTTATTCTAAAATGGCCGTCCCTCTTAGTGCTAATTAGATTTTTGGTGAGGCAACTATGAATGAACTATCAACTTATACATCTACCTGTCGAAGTCGAATTTTCACCAGCTTTATGTGCCTTAATTTTCCCATTTCACAAGTTATGGGGCGGTTTTGTGAGACCATAGTTTTCCTTCTTTTCTATTTGGTGTACGCCAACTTCATGATTGGTCAGTGGTGCAGAGTTTGGGTCGAGGAAAAATTTATCCTCCATACTAAATATTAAAATAAGGATTAAATTATGTTTAGTCCCTGTATTTTGTCCCTCTCATCGTTTCAGTCCCTGACATTCTAATTTAATCTAAAAACTCCCTGACCTCACAATTTCTCTCCAATAAGTCTCTCTTGCGTCAAATTAAGAGTTGACCTTAGGTGAAATGTCCAATATACCCCTTTGTTATTTCTTTTTCTTTTTTCCTTTTTAATTTCTTTTTTTTTCCTTTTTTTCTTTTTTCTTTTTCTTTTTTAATTTATTTTTTCCTTTTTTCTTTTTTCTTTCTCCTTTTTAATGACCATCGTATCATTTTGCATCGGTAGCGCCACGTCTGCGAACCAATCCAGATCGACCCGAAACCCCAATTCTTGTTCTCCAAGCCGACGACCCTTTTTTTTTTCCTTTTAATTTCTTTTATCCTTTTCCTTTTTTTTATTTTTGTTTTTTCCTAGCCTCTTGCTTTTCAGAGAAGGTGAAGAAGTGATCGATCAGCTCCTAGCCTCTTGCTTTTGCTCGATGTCCATCTCTGCACCGCTAAGCTAGGTCTTTGCTGGGTTTGGTTTCAATTTTGGGAGAGAAACAGATGGGTTGTGGAGTTTGATCGCAATGGGATTGGGGGGTTGAGGAAGGAGAAAGTAGGCAAAACGAAAAGAAAAAAAAAAGAAAAAAATAAATTAAAAAGGAACATGAAAAAAAGAAGAAAAAGCAAAAAAGAAATTAAAAAGGAAAAAAGAAAAAAAAAATTAAAAAGGAACAAGAAAAAAAAAAGAAAAGCAAAAACGAAATTAAAAAGAAAAAAGAAAAAAACGAAAATAAGAAATTAAAAAGGAAAAAGAAAAAAAAGGAGAAAAAGAAATAACAGAAGGGTATATTGGACATTTCACCTAAGGCCAACTCCTAATTTAACGTGAAGGGACCAATCAGACGGAAATTTTGACGTTAGGGACTTTTCGGATTAATTGAGCATGTCAGGGACTGAAACAAAAAAAAGGATCATAGTAAATGGACTAAATATAATTTAATCCTTAAAATAAATAGTTAAATACTGTTTACTCCCTATACTTATAGAGTTTCATCGTTTCAGTCCATGACCTTCGAATTTCACCTAAAAAGTCCCTAAACTCTCAATTTCTTCCCAATTCTTCTCTGTCGTTAAGCTCTGTCCAAATTGTAGGTTAAATTACTGACGTGACATCCATTTACACTGAAATGCCCATTTTACCCTCAATTACTATTTTTTTTTCTTTTTCTCTTTCTCTTTTTTTTTCCTTTTCCTTTTTATCTCTGCTTCAATGTGGCGACCATCTGGCAGGAAAAATCACCGACGTGTATGGCGAGGCGGCATAGCCCGACCCAGAGCCCAAGTTGAAAATCTCTGAATCGGACCCTCCGGTGAACGAGGACGAGTGGGGAAGAACTGATGAGGTCCTGAAGATCGGGAATGGAAGTTCGGCCAAAGCTGAGGCTGAGAGCACGGAGGAGGTGGACTCCAACCTTACTGAGCTAAAAAGGTGCTTGGTAGATTTGTTTTATGGGATTGAATTGGGCTTTCAGGCAGGGTCGGAGGTGAGAGCAGAAGTGGTGGAGTTGGTTAACCAGTTGAAGGTGGCGAATCCCACTCCAGTGCCGACGAAGAACCTGGGGCTACTTAATGGCAACTGGGTTTTACTGTTAGTTCAATTTCATGTCTGAGAGTGTATGAGAAATGTTAAGAGAACTTATGGGGCATAGATTGCTTTTTCGAGTCAAGATTGGATTGGCCAAATGAAGGGGAAGAATTAGGCTATTGGTAATTGCTTTTTTCATCACAAAGTTTCATAATTCAGAGAACTGGGTTTGCAAAATTGGAATTGAAATAATATCAACTTCTAGGTTTCCAACTTAGGGGTCTGAGTTGATGCAAAGGAACTCTTGTCCATTCTCACAATGTGTTTCCACATGAAAACCATTGGCTCTTATATCTTTGAAGTAATAAAGTTCGAGAAATATGTTCACGACATGAGATAAAATAAATCGATACTTTATTAATAATAGTCAATGATTACATCAAAGTTTCTTGACCAAAATCTAATCCAAAATAAAAATCAAACTTTAGACAAATTGTAGTCACTCAATCCATTTGGTAACTCCAATTAAATATGACTAGGAAAGTAGGAAGAGATGTCGGTGGAGCGAGGCTCACTTAATGTCACGCCCCTGATTTTTAACACAAATAAAAATTGATATATAATCTCATAATTATACATGCATGAATGTTCAGTCATCAATATCAAATACCTGTAAACTTTTTCCCTTCAGACTACACACATATTGCTGCCCTAAACCTACTATGTCAATATTGACCCGCTCCACAGAGTCATATATTACATGTGCTTACGAATTAAATTGTCAACAACAAGATAAAACGTAAATACTCCTCAGAGTCAACTATATAGCGGAAGTCACACAATGGAAAAGGCAACAAAATTTGCTTCCTACCCGTTTTGCTGCCAACCAGCTACCTTAGCTTCAGCTACAATTTCCCTGACCTGCAGGATTAACCCCTACACCGTTTGAATGGTGCACCGGGTTGTCACACAACAAACCCAGTAAGCTTTTGCAACCCCGTATGAGTAACTCAAAACCACACAATTCAACTCACACCAAATCATTGACTAAACCCACACAAATCACGAGATAAACTCACACGTTTCAATCAAGAAACAAATTACGCAAACCACAGGATAAACCCACACGAATCACGAGATAAACTCACATGTTTCAATCAAGAACAACTCACACTCATCAGCTTAAGGGAACCATGCAACCATGATTCCTTCTAACCTTCCATATCCTTTCCACTGAAAAGATAACATAAGTCACCGCTGTGACAATGTTCCATTTGCTAACTTAACCATCAAGAAGCAATTCAAGTCTCATCTATACAATAAAAGAAGAATACTCTCGGAACTCTCCTTTAACTACATACTTATGAGTTTCCAGCAACCTTGACCATTACCCCCATAAGCTATAATGGCAGACAGACTAAAACTCTGACTGAAATCGTAACCACTCATCCGGCCAAGGATGTGATTACCTATTTCCTGCCTTGGTCACCATCTGCGACCTGTCACCATCTGTGACATCTGAACAGACCCATCTGGTCTTCAGACCCCAATCTTCACAATCAAAACATCTCAAAGAAGTCGCGCTGGACTTAAAAGTATTACACCGATTTACAATCACCATCTGTGACTCTATCTCGATCCCCATCTGTGATCTAATCTCAGTCATCATCTATGACTCTATCTCGATCCCCATCGGTGATCTAATCCCAGTCACCATCTATGACTCTATCTCGATCCCCATCTGTGATCCAATCCTAGTCACCATCTATGACTCTATCTCGATCCCCATCTGTGATCCAATCCCAGTCACCATCTATGACTCTATCTCGATCCCCATCTGTGATCTAATCCCAGTCACCATCTGCGACTCTATCTCGATCCCCATCTGTGATCTAATCCCAGTCACTATCTATGACTCTATCTCGATACTTTTCAAAACAATGGAAATCATCATTTCTAAAATATATTGTTTCCCGAAAAGTTGCCTTCAACAATAATATGGGCACAATCATGCATATTATTCCATCACACATCACTCACAAGAATATATATATATATATATATTTCACGTAAATATATATATACACACACGTAGTCATTCGCTCAGGAATGCCTACTAATACCAACTATAGTTTGCAGTTAAACAGATAACGCCAAAACAATAATGCTAACTCCGTTCATAAATGAACCTTGTGAGATTACTCACCTCGAAACTCCCGCTGCGTCTTCAATACAGAACAAAGCAGCCGAACCACAAAACAACCATCCAAGAATACTTCGTCAAGTACCTAATCACATACAGTTCAACTTAGTAACAATTCACAATCGATTTAAGTCCGAAACCCCCGTTTGAACAAAAATCCCCAAAGTGGTGCCAATCGAGGCGAAACCACATCCGAGACCTCCCAAAGTCTCTGGAATACTTCCACGATAGATATGCCAAAACCACAAATCGATCGAATGCTCAAATTCTCACGGATCGAATAAATCGATCGGTATGAAACAGCAAAAATCATAACAATTTCATACGAACTCCAAAAACTGCATATTATATATCGAAACGCTCGTATCGACGAGTAGAAGTATATAATACCAGAAACAGTCCCTCAGATGGCTAGAACGCAGCCAGAATGCCGCCACAGGCAGTGGCCCACCGCCGGCAGCCAAAACTCAATATTTCACAAAACTCCCAACATCAAAGCTGATCATCTAAGCATGCTTTTGAATTTTTATAACTAGCTCGAAGTCAGAAAACAAGCATAAAGGGTCAAAAACTACCTCACAACCCGTAGATTACTGTTCAATCCGAGTTGAACCAAGTTTCACGTGAATCGATCCAAACAACTACCACAAATCGATCAAGGAGCCTCCTCTGAACTCACTCAAGGAAACTTGAAGCCCCGCTGTCGTCGGAGATCTGAGAACCGATCGGGTCCAGCTGCACCAAACTGGAGGATGCTACAGAGACGACCGGACGAAGGAGATGAACCAGCTGACCCAGTTTCACGGCCAGAGATCACCGGAAACCACCGTAAAAGTAGGGTCGGGTCAGGCGGAAAACTCAGATACTGAAGGATCGACCGAGAGAGAAAAGAGAGAGAAAATGGTTTCCAAAAATGGAAATGAGGAATTATGAAAATAATTTCAGAAATCTTCTATTTATACTAAAATGGAAACTTTTTCTGAAAGCCATAACTTCCTCATACAAACTCCGTTTGACGTGTTCCACATGTTCACGAACTCGTATTGACGTGCTCTACAACTTTTGTGAACGACATTCCCCCCCCCCCCCCCCCCCTAAATGACGCTTCCTGAATAGAAATTCGTCCTAAACACTTCCGCTCCATCCACGAGCCACGAAACCATCCAATATCCATAAATTAGATTCCAGAAAATCCTCAGAAAATAATAACGAATTTCCGGGGCATCACACTGAAATACCACTAGGCTCAACTAGTTTCCTAGACATCATACTTAATTAGGTGAGCCTAGTGAGAAAGAGTTAATCCAATTAGTCATTTTATTGATTAAGGCATAATTGCCATTACATAATTCTTGAAAAAAATAAAAGCCTATTCAAATAAAAATCTGCTGCATTTTGTCTTCATCGCCAGATTTAAAGTCTTTTTGAACTCGATGTCTTGATCACCATGATGTGACTGCCTTCTTAGGTCCATTGATCAGATGTTCCATATCAGAAATAGACACCATAAAGACGATTCTCCCTTGATTGAGGCGCATTGGTGCAATGTGCATGGTCCCCAGGACCTGTGGCGTTGGAAAGTGATGACCATGGCCAACGTTGGCTCCATGGTTTCAAACCCTTCTTCCCTCAAACTCACGGCTCCTACGGTCGCGTGTTGTTGCTTTGGGCGATTACCTTCTCCAGTATTTTGATCGTATGGATCATGACGTCGATGGCGACTTTCTCTAACCATAGGACGATGCTCTTGATGGCTATCTTAAAGCCTATCAATTTCTCTTTTCACAAGTTCATTGTCATGTCTTTCAGCAGTGGTCATAGCTTCAATAAGCTGTTGAAAACTTGTGATCCGTCTTGCATTTACATGAGTTCGGAATAAATTAGAGGACCTCATAGCATAGACAGGGAAGGTATTGAGGGTTTTCTCAATCAATTGGTCTTCTGTAATTGTCTTTCCACAGAGACGCATCATTGCTCTGATGCGGAGGGTTTCCGAATAAAACTGCATGACTGTGTCAAATTTAGAGAAGCGAAGATCTTTCCATTATACTTCTGTATTCGGAAGGATAGAGTCACAAACATTGTCATACCGTTCGCGAAGCGCTTGCCAATGCTTTATAGCGTTATCCTCATTTATGAACTCAAACTGGAGGTCACTATCCATGTGATGTTTCATGAAGGCAAGTGCCCTGGAATTATCTTTCTTAGTTTGAGGGTCTAAAGCTGTTTCCATAGGACAAAGCTCTTGGATTGTATGCAATAAATCATTGGCAGTAAGGTGGATCTCGATGTCAATAGCCCATTCTAAATACCTTTTGCCTGCATAATCCAATGGAACAAAATCGAGTTTGTTCGTGTTTGACATCCTGAAAGATGCACTACTAGAGAAAACTCTATTAAGGACGAAATCAATTTGTCTCTAAAAGTTGAGAATTCATCTCGAAAAAAAGTTTGAAACGAAATCATTTTGTGGCTAAAGTCGTCTCCTAATGCTCGTCCCTAATTATAAAAGACAACGGCTGATAAATTCCGTCTCCTAATGCATTTGGAGAAGAAAATAAAATTGTCCCCTATTCAACAAAATTCCATCCCCAATCTCATTCAAGTTGGCGGGAAAATTAACTATAGATGACGTCAATCAGATGAATAAGGGACGAAACTCATTTTGTCTCTTATTATTTTCAAATTTTAATTATTTTTAAATTATTATTATTTTCAAATTTAATGGCACCAATCAAACGAACATGGAATGATTAAAACCAAGCAAATAGTAAATTTGACACAAATTCAGATACAAATGAGTGAAGACAAACCCCAATTCCATTATTATCAAACGGCAAAAGTTCAAACATTAATAGGATAGGACATAGTTTAAGATAACACCGTTTAAATCACAATACACCAGCAACTGAATACAATGGTTATTAGAAATGCATATCTAACTCGAGTACAGTATTGCATTTGCATATGCAAAACTTGAAGTGTCATAGTCATTTCTTCTTGGAAATGTGATTATACGTAATTATATACGTATAATTATATCTAAAGCACTAGAATTAAGCCAATCCTCATGTCAATTAATATGTAATTAATATATTTTTATTTATTTTGTAGAAAATAAGCGGAATTGCGGAAATGGGAGAAAATGATGCGAGATTAGAGCAAATTGGAGTTTCCGACAAAATGAAGAAATAGTCAATGCGGGTCAACCTTGGTCAACACTATCAAGGGAGCGGAATCTAATCACCTTCGATAATATGTTATGGAAGTGCATTGAGAAGAGAGAAGAAGGAAAAAGGAAGAAAAAAAAGAAAATTGAGAAAAAGAAAGAAAAGGAAAAGAAAGAAAAGAATTATGACATCATGATGACATCATCATGCAATCATCCTTTAATCATCTGAGCCATTCCTTTTCTTTTCCTCACGTGCATTGCACGACCCATCCATTTTTTTTTTCTTCAATTGCTGCCACTCTTCCCAGCCACATATAAAGGATCCCATTCCAATTATATATATTCTCCCTCTTCTACGAGCAGATGAGGACGATCTCACCATTTTTTTTACTTATCAATTATCCCATTCTTCCTCTCTACCCAGACCACGTCCAGATCCAACTCCCAATTTCCATTTCCTCTTCCTCTTTTCTTCTCCCACCGAAACCAACCCACCTCCAACTCTCTCTCTCTCCATTTCTTCCTTCTCATCTTTTTCATCCCACCTCACCAAGATTTTCATCCTTCCTCACCAAGATTTTCTCACCTCACTAAGATTTTCTTTCCTCCTCACCAAGATCTACCTCACTAAGATTCAATCTTCTCATCAATTCCACCAATTTCAAAGGGGGAGCCCAAGCATCGAGAAATTCATCACCATTAAATTTGGGTAAAAGTGGGGAGCCATAAATCAAGGCTACCCATAATTGCTTTATAGCAATTTGTGGCTTGTTGTTGTTACTCCTACTTCTCTTCACTTTGTTCATCTTTAAATTTGGTATATTGATGTTTGTTTAGTGATGGGTGGTGAGTAGATTTGTTGTTGGGGGCTAGGGTTGTGTGCCCTAGTCCAAATTTTATGTAAAGGATGCCTATTTTAATGTCATGATGCAATTTAATTTGTTGGATGCTTATATCAATTTTTGTTGGGTTAAAATGCATGTCTAGGAGCCTAGTCAACTCTAGGGTGTGTATTTTGAGCATGTCTAGGATGGAGTTAGAGGCTTGACCCCCTCTAATTCCTAAGCTAGAAACCTTCAATTTCGTATTCGAGGGGTTATAAGCATGGTGATTTACACCCGTTGCGTGAATGCGCGGGCGGGTCGCTTAGTAGTCTAATTCCTCGATCTTTAGGCCTCTTGATGTGAATTAGAGACCCTTGAACCGGCTCTAATTCATGCCAAGTGAGTTCCTACGACCCTTGAACCGGAGTAGGAATACAATGAAAGGGAATTTCGGTCCTTGAGCCTTGAACCGCCTTGGATACGACTACCGCCAAAGTAGGAAATTTGCATCTACATTCGATTAGCTTCCGACACATGAGATTTGGGTGAAGGAACCTCCCTAGCACCCGACATTCTCATTATATTGTTCACACTTTTCTAGTTTAATTTCCTTGCATTTTTATTAATCGCTTTGCATTTTATTACTTTTTGTTTAGTTCAAATCAACTCTCAAATATTAAATCCATCGACTCATTCGTGTATACCCATCTTGAGGCTACAAGTTAGTGGCTTTGAATAGGCTTGGTGTGAGCTAAGCCGAGCATTGCCAAGGCTTGGTGCCTTGATTGTTTATACTTTTTATTTTACTTTTTATTTTTCGTGTGTGCTTTTAGTATCCTACCGCCAATTATCTTGGTTAGGTCCAACACCTAATCCCCGAGGTACGATAAACTAAGATCCAAATATTTCCCTTACTTGACAACGATTCGTACGCTTGCGAAGAGTTTATGCATCAAGTCAAAATGAAGAGGCTACACTCTGCTCTCCAGAGTTAATCCTAACCAGCTTCGCCTTCCATCCACCAACTATGTCATTGCAGTTCTCCTGAATGTATTTTGATTGCAAAGAATCATAAATTCATGAATGCACAGAACTGTAATAATATAACAAATGCACAGAGAAAACGAGGAAGAAACTCACCTTAGAAAAGTCTTCAATAAATGGATCCTTGTCTTTATCAGCAAGCCCAAATCATGTATATATACAAAAACAAAGAACTGTTGTTGCTTCACGCAGACCTGAACAGTATGATCCTTGGCAATTACGTCATCAAAACCAGCATCTGAGATTAATATAACCGTAAAGTATAATTTTCTGTCAAGAAAATTTGAATACTAGATACTGTAAAAGGTGGGCTAAGAAAAAATAATCAGGTGGTTACCTGACCATATGCTTTTACATCATGGAGGTCATATCTAGTTTGCTTTATGTACTCAGCAAACTCTGCAGAAAAAGTGGAACTAGCAGATCGAAGAAGTGGAACCGAGAGAGAGAGAGAGAGAGAGAGAGAGAGAGAGAGCTTTGAACCAACAGTTAGTCCATAACTAGCACACAGAGCTTGAGAGATAATCTAGAAAAGATGGAAAAAAATAGAAGAGTAAATAACACTGATTCTTCATGCCTAATTACAGAACTGAAAGTGGAGGCATTTCAAAATGTGAAGTTTTACCTCCATAAAAGCAAGTACAAGGATGACTGCAGCAAAGATAGCAAACCATGCTGGGACAATTGAATCCAAGAAAATGGGAAGTGTCTTGCACAACAAAATGCCTAGAATCAAATACATGTCTTTAGGATACATGTCTACAATGCATAGTGAGTATACTTCGCATACCTCTCCCCATTTATTGATATTCAGTATTGCAGCTTGGTATCTAGACGTTGCTGAGACATCAAGAATACTATCAATACAAAAAATTGAGTAACTATATCTTTATTTTTTTTAAATAAAAAACTAAAAAATATAGGATGCACATAATGAAAGTAAAATACATTTTCTATTAACCGTTTGTATCTCTTCTGATGCTATCTACCAATCAAGGATCAAGAATTGGTGAATACTTCACATTTTTGGAACGATATAAATGACAATTCACAGATGCAAGAAGAGCCTGCAACATAAGTGGAACATAACTGTAACAATGATATAGTAAATGAAAGAACAGCATCAAAAAAAAAAAAATGAAAGAAGAAACTTTGATTTGAAAAGGTAGGAGAGACATTGAAGAAAAAATAAAACACAATGGTAAAAACTGTAACCTCATAAAACTCCAAAAAGCTTAGCATGATATTGAAGTCAATATCATTAGTCAAAACTTGCTGCAGAGGGTGAGAAGTCAACCATGTGATCAATTGCCCCTTTACCTCGGCCTGAACATACAAAAACAAAACCATATGGATTTATTACACAAGATGCAAGGTTAAAGAATAAAGAAACAGTACTACACCTAATAATATATGCCTTTAACATATACAAAGAATTTGCGCAATTTTTGAGTCTGAGATATATAACAAGACAAAGTGGCGAACCATTGTGAGATGGTCATCCAAATCTCTTAGTGCATCGATGAACTTCGGGTACCTGCCCTTTACAAAGTAGTACAAATCCTGAGAAACTCATTCCCAACAACAACAGACACGTAACTATAATTTATGACAAGACAAAGTTAACAAACCTCTGCAACCAAACCGACTCATGGCAAATCAAAATTTTCTCCATCAATGCTGTGCACAGCCCAACCACGAGTTCAAATCAAGAGGGGGTGAAGGAAGAAAACAGGCTCCAATGAGAGAGAGGATGAGACCACCCACGAGATCCAGAAGATTTCGATCAAAAACCCTAAACCCCAATTGAGGAACTCTGAGCGCGTATAGCCTGTATTATCCTTATTACCTTTAATAAAAGATCAAAATATGTCTTTATTCTTTTATTTCTTTTATTTGTAAATTTACTTGTTTATCCTTTTTAATTAGCGTGGTTTTCCTAGTATCTATACAAGGGGTATTTACGTCAAAAATTATGTTTTGGCTAAACAATATTAAGATAAAAGAATCGTAATAAGCTATTAAGATTAGGAATAATCAAAATAAGAGAATCTGAATACAATAAACTCTCTCCATATAGAAGATGGTCTAGAATCCGGATTTTCAAAAAAGTTCTCTTAGGTTCTTAGTAGTTAGCAATGCAATCTCTACGCTTACTACAAGTCTATGACATCAACAAACAAACAATTAGCACTACCAAAACTAAAAAAAAAATTGAAATTCTGCAATAAAGAAAACCCTAATTCGAGATTTAAGTACTAAAGGAGGAGAAGAGAGACTCAGAGAGCTGAGATAGAGGAGACAGATTGCATGATAGAGACGTTGCTGCTAGGAGTTACTGTTGTTCGAAAGTTCGTATGGGGAAGTCGCAAAGCAGTGATCGTCAAATAGTTCGAAGAATTGAGATAAATGGAGTGATTTATATGTGAGATAGAAACTACATCGTTTCAATCCCATTCAGTTGCTAAACACTATTTATTTTTGTCAAACCCCATCCAAATGAAAAGTTTAAAAAAAAAAAAATACTACCAATGAAATTAGGGACAAACTTTTTCACCCTAATTCTTTTCATCCAAAATTTGTATTTCAGTGCAACTAACTGCTTAAATTTTACAAATTATTTGCAAAATCTAAAATGCATAGGAGACCAAATTAAATTTCGTCCCCAATTAAATTTTGGGACAGATATTTTTTGTCTCTAATTGAAACTTATTTGTCTCTAAATAGCGTTCGATGGAGAGTTTTGAAACACAAAACTTTTAGGGACAAAATAATTTTTTTCGTCTCTAATCACGTGTTTGGGGGACGAAAAATTAGTCCGTCCCGAAAAGATTTGTCTCCAAATGGGTTTTCTCTAGTAGTGATGAAACAAGAACAAGTTAGTTTCGGAGTCAATGCTTCCACGGAAACTAATAAGATTTCTGAGCTATGCTACCAAGAAATCAATTTCCAAGAATAATTGGATTAGATCGAAACAATGATGTTTATATGGTCATAAATTGATGCTTACAGACTCTCTTAGTTCAAAGTCTTACGAACGCTCTTAGTTTGTTTATAGCCTGAATCCCCACGATTCAGCTTTTTAAATAATCGAACCCATGTTATAAGAAAGGTGGGATGTAGAAGAAGAGAGGTTGCAAGTCCCTGAGAAAAAGAAGAAGAAATTTAAAATACAAGAAAGCAGGAATTTCAATCTTAAAATCTTGTTGAAATTCTGAACAGATTCGCTTCTGAACAGCTCCCACTTCGATTAGTGTACAAGTCTCAAAACGACACCAATTGGGCTGAAATTTAGAGGTCAGATAGAAGAGACAAAGGCGAACAACTTTGATGAAGAAATAATTTTGATTAGAGGTTCCGAACTAGACGTTTTGGAGCTTGAAAACAGACTGATATACACAGGAACAATAGGAGAAAGTGGGAGGAGAAGGATGCAGCGGGCATGCGGCGGTGCTGAGTTTCGACGATGGTGGAGCGGCTAGCGTGGGCTAGGTGCATGTAATTGTTCTTGTGGTTTTTGGTTTTTGATTTCAGTATTAGAGCTCGTGCTGATAACGTGTTTAAAAATGAGAGATTCGAGAGAGATTGATGAGAGAATTGTGCGTTTCATTATTCAGAATAGGAGCCCAATATATAGGGATTACAAAGTACATGTTCTAATATTACATGGGAAACTATTCCAAGTAGGACTAGGAATTCTAGAACATTCTCTCATATTACAATCATGGAACTAATCCTAATTTGAATAGGCACACATTAGTTGATTTCCTTCAACATCCTCCACTGTTTTTCTTACGTACTTCTAAATTTTTATTTGTTTTGTACCCCATAATTTTTTCTTTAGTTCTTCTAATAGAACTCATTCAAATTCCCGCACTTCCGAATCTCAAAAACGGACCTGATGAAATACTAACAAATAAAAGCAGAGGAAAGATTTTACCAACTAGACATTATTTAATCCACTACGGTGCAATCATTCATAGCTTGTTAATCTTAAGAATTAACATTTATTTATGCTTAATTAAGTTACATCAGTCCAAAGAACTACAGAGGGTAGGCTGCGAACCATCTACTGATCATAGCAAAACATTCTTTAGGATTGAACTCTGGAGCTGTGTGACCGGCTCCCTGCACGAAAGAGAAAAACTTAATCAACTGCTGCTCAAGCAACTTGTAGTATTTTGAATACTGTAATTAATTCATGATGGTTCTTGCCTTTACGGTTGCGTATGTCAACTCATATTTTCCCAATGTATACTTCACTTTGTATCTGAGTGGGAAAAGAAATAATAACTATGAGCTATGGGTATTAATTATAACTTAATTCTGCAACAACTGAGATAGAAACCAACCCTGCAATTTGTGCATTAACGAACCAAGGATTCCATTGACTGTCCAGAGTCAAGTTCAGAGATTCTATCCAGGTAGTAGTGCCCACATATGGAATACTCATGTCATGATCACCACTGTTAACGTACAGATAAATATCGTGTTTAGAATAAAATGTAATCCAAAGAAGTCCCAAGACATATTATTCTATAGATTTTAAAATATTTTCCACAATAGTTGATAAAAAATCTAAGAGTTGGATAAGATTAGTTATAATTTGTGAATACGTGTGTACATGTGATGAAATTAAAAGTGCAATTAATAATGATTTATAGTGTAAAGGTAAGAATTGTAAAAAGATATTTACCATTTTAACATATATATATATATATATATATAATAATTAATCTAATAGAAGAAGTACGTAGTTACCTATAAATCAGAACTCTATAGCCTTTTGTTGTGAGGTTTTGGTGATAACCAACAGTAGAAGAAACATCTTGTACATATGAACTAGTTAAGCTGTCATTACATCTCACCCATTCCTTGATGCTTCCCTGCTTGTTAGAAATCAGTAAAATTAAGCACAGCGAATCATAATATTAACGTATTCTGTAAAGCTCAATTAATGAGTTAATATGTAAATCTTTATTAAGGTGTAATTACTTACCATACATTATTATTATTATTATTATTTAACCCCACTTATCCGACACTTTGATGGGACTCGAACAAATTATCTCCCAAATTAGAATACATTACCTTACCACCCAATCAAACACATGCACCCCAGTTACCATAGTTGACTCGTTGTATAAAAAACCTCTTAAGCAGGGTGAAGATCGATCATCTTGAATTCTCCAAATATTTGAGTTCATTTTGACTTGCTGCAATAATTAACTAAATAAGTACCTTTTTTTTTTGGCGGTTAACTAAATAAGTACCTGTACAACGTGAAGAGCAGATTGAACAGTTTTATCGTTCGCCCAAATTTGAGATAATATATAATTGGTAGCCTGTACAGGGAAGTCAGATATTCTCAGTTATAGTTCTCACAGTTAATGTACTAACGATTACTGGTGCTTTATGGATTTAGAGGCAGGAACAATGCTTCATTAGTAGTAAATGAGTACTTCCAGACCTCTTTCCTTTGAAGCTAGTAGTTAAAATTTTAATAAAAAAAATTTTGCGCTCCTAGCCCAAGTGCAACTAACAAAAGCATTTTTAGAGATGCAATCCCAAATAATTCCGTCTTCAGAGAGAGAGAGAGGCGTACCCGACACCATGGCATAGAAACTAATTGAGATGATGGAAGGAGGAGATCAATAGGATCCTTTTTACTGAATTCTTGCGGATGCCACTTTCTGTCTATTGGTTTTGGGGATTGGGGATTACATTTAGGTTCCAATATTTGTTGAAGGTTTATGTCTTCGATGCACTGCTTGTTCCAATTTTAAGTTAGTATAACTTCATTCAACACAACATTTAAGGCATACATTCAATTCTTTAGACTCACCTCGTTGACACGTTCAAGATCGTACACACATAATGCATTGTTCGGATCCACATTCACATACTCGCCTTTGCAATTTCTTTTAGTTGACTTGAAAAGTGAAGAAAATTACAACAGTACCATGTATCAGAAAGACTATGGCTTCAAAATATTGATTGAGAATATTGCAACAAACTTTTGGCAAAATTTTTATGTTGGGACTAAATTCTGCTTACTACCCTGTATTTTCAAGGGTTCATCAGTTCAGTCCCGGCACTTCTAATTTAATCAGAAAAGTCCTTACACTCTCCAATTTCATCAAATCGATCCAATCTGTCACCACTCCGTCAATTTTCGGGGAAAATTTCCAAACTATCCATCTGCATTCACAACACTGACGCGTTGGCGGGCTACCTAGCGATGGGTAGTTTGAGAATTTTCCCTGTGAGAAGGTCCCACATCATCAATTTTAACAGCGAAAATTGATGGAATAGTGATGGATTGGATCGATTTGATGAAATTGGAGAGTGCAAAGACTTTTTTGATTAAATTAGAAGTGGAGACACTGAACTGATAAACCTTTGAAAGTATGAGGTAGTAAGCAGAATTTAATTCTTTATATTGTGTCATAATTGACGACTGAAGAGATTGCCCTATGTGAACATAAAACCAATTAAGCTGGCAAGAAGAATTTGTATGAGAGGGTATTTGGATGACCTGGTATAGTCCATGATCAATGAGAGCTTTTAGGTAAGCAAAAAGTACTCTGGAATTCTCGTCCCTTTCTTGATCTGTCACAGGGTTGCCAAGCACATATCCCTGTGCCGAATATATATATATATATATATATATATATATATATATATATATGGTAATGACCGAGGAGAGTGGTATTAGGCTTCAATTAGCTAGAACGTAATACGGAATAGAATTGAGGATTTGAAATAGAAATGGAAGAACATGTACTTTGAGATTCATTTGTGGTTCAAGTCCATCTTCATTACCTGATTGAAGAACAATTAACAAATAAAATGAAGAAATTAGGTTTACCCTATATGTCCAATTTGTACTGAAACTGAATTATAGTTGTATTTTTTTAATAAACGAAAATAAATTTGAGCTATTTAGGTTTCTGTTTATTCATCAGGTTTGAGCTATTTTTTTTCAATAAATTTGATAAAAGTACAGAGAATATCATTCGAGATGCTCTTACCATTCGATATTTCTTGAACTATTATCGGAACAACCTTGCCTCCATAGGAATCTCCACCAACGTAGAGTGGATTATAGAGGAACCTGGGGTGATCTACAAGCCACTGCAACACAATAGTAAATCAAAACGTAAATTACATGAACATTAAACCATATATGATCTAGAAACCAATCTTAATCATTTAATGTAAATTTTACGTTGAATTTGATGATTGATCTGAATAATAATAATAATTAATTCCAACAAAATCATCAGATTAACTTTAAAAAGTATATTAGCAATCTATATTGAATTGAAACTAAGTAAACCAAACCCCAATAATAACATAGAGAGGGACTCCGAAACTTGCGGAGCGACCCGGCAAGGAGAAACCGAGGTTTAGTGACAACGGCAGGAAGTCTTGTGCTCTCCAAACTAGACAGAGGCGAATGGACAGCGGCGTGGGCTTGGAGAGACCATGGCTTCTCCTGCAACGGCGTTGGGCACTCGACCAAGATTTTCAAAGTCTCCGGTTGAGTCTTTTCTTGGCCGAGGGTGGTTTGGCGGATCGGGTCGGAGCTGCCGAGTTGGTGTCGACGTCGACAGTTTTCGGGGCGATTAGGATCTGTGTCACCTCGGCGGCGTCCAGTGACCAAGTTTGGGGTCAGATCTGGGCGGCTAGAGGAGTTGGTTCCTTCGCTGGTATCAAGATGAGACAACTACCTCAATTCGAGCTATGGCAACGCCGGTGTGCTGCGCTTTGTGGAGGAGGCGGGAGGGCCGTCTGTAGTGCCAGCGATACCTGGGCCGGTGGTTGAGTCTGGCCTGATGGAGTTCAGTGCGGCGGAAGGCTACGGACAAGAAGAAGATCCGGAAAAGGCAGGAAACCCTAGTTTTGAACTAGGGTTGACCGCTGGGACTGGGCTACTTGATGGGCTGCTGTTAGCTGGGGTTAGGGCTGTGTTTTGTGGTCCGAAGGTGATTGGGCCAGCTTGGCTCAAATCTGAACAGAGGGGCTATATACTGCAGACCCCCAGGAAGAGCCCGAGGAGCAACCTGATGACTAGGTTGTTGGCTAATGAGGAGGCTGCAGATGGTGTTGGTTCCAACCCTACGGGGAAGGGACTTGCGCTTTCTTAAGTCCTCCAAGCTTTTAGACATTCTGGACTTAAGCCTTTTGAAGTAGGGGTGATTTCTATAAGCTATTCTAAGACGTTTCTAGTTGATATTTGTACCACAATTGCGTGCTTGACAAATTAGACTAGATGAATATTTTTCTTTAGAGAGCGAGATTATTCTTGCATAGATTAGGCTTGCTGTTCAGCGAGCGTCTCTTGAGATTTTAATGAGTCTAGTTGTGACTTGGGTAGGTTATCCGGTTTGTTCCGGAAATCCGGAATTCCATATGTAAGTTTTGTTAGACTTTGACCTGTTTTCATGGCTTGATTACTAATGTAATCAATTCATTTAAAAAAAAAATCTATATTGAATTGAATGACCTAACGGAGAATTTTAATTTACAATCTTGCAGTTTACACTCTAAATCATTTTGTACCGCTGCAGTTTCAGTTTCGCAGTAAATACTTGTAATATTCATTAGGAATACATTTATGTTTCAAAAAGTAATGGTAATCTTTATACCAAAAAAAAAAAAAAGTAAATTTAATCTTCATTGTTTTTTTCTTTTTTGAAATAAATCATCATTGTTTTATAAATCCAAAGATTTGATGATTGGGTTACTCCAAAGCCGAGGTTTATACCAATTCATTTTGTCATTTGATGAAAAAAACTAAAATTCAACTCGAAGGTTTTGGGTTGGTAACTTAGTTTGGCTGCAAATATGACCACTCAAGTTCAATACACACCGACTCTAACAGGATTAGCCCTCCAAATGATGATGTGTTTGGTTAATAGAACGATCATGCGAGTTTAAAGATAGGGAATCGTCATCCATGCTCCCACCCCAAAAACGAAAAACTAAAAACTAAAATTCATACAGTTGTACACTAAAAAAATTTGGAAATTATTAATCACTATGCAATACCCACCTCATTAGCAAAACGTAGAAGTATGTTAAACCCCTCACCTTTCTAAGAAACTCATATGTTTGTGCCGATGATATCGTGTCATTCAGAGTGGGGTATTCTTCCCAACTGTTTGTATATGAGAACCCTGTGCCCACAGGGGCATCTATAAATATTATGTTGGCAACCTGCAAGCAATTTAGGTTGTTTAGTTCTCAAGGTCACAGTGAGAACTAACTAAAAATTTTAAAGCTATAGCCATGGGCAGAGCATGCGTTGGGAAAGCAATAGAGGTCTCCTACCTTTGTCCACGAGTATGGGTTCAACTTCAGTTGCGGCTTATTGTCAAACGAGTGTGCATAGTCAAATGACAAAGGACCTACAACAAAATGTCTAGTAAATTTGAGAAATTCTTCAGTACTACGATCAAATTATCTGATAATTATATTGCTGATGAAATATTTCACATTATAAAAGTTAAAAAATAGGAGTCTTGACTCAATACACAGAAGGGTCTTTCTAAATGTACCTAACAAATATCTAAATACACCCAGCATATTTTTTACACCCATCATATGTATGAGATTTCTAACCGCACCCAAAATATTTTCCTATAATACCCTTTTCTTTTATTAAACCCAGCAATCCTGATCTGATTAATGCAATTGGAAAATTCATTACATTACCTATCACATATATACATGTTACAAAAAATTCATGAACGACAGCAGAATGATAGATGAAGACTAAGTTTCAAAACTTGCGCTAGGATCTCAATTGTCTGATAATCTCTCTGGGCATAAACTCCATGAGACATCAGTACAAGAGCCTAGCTAGCATTAAAAAAAGGCCGATGAAAGAGGAACGGGAGAGGATATTAATTGCACCCATGTTTATACACACTAGCGTCTATGAGGCATCAGTACAAGAGTCTAGTTAGCATTTTATGAAACAATAACCAAATCTGTAGATAATTTAAGGGCTTAGTGGGGCGAAAAGAGGCTCGGAAAGAGGAAGACGAGAGCAGCTTCCAAGAAATTTACAAACAATTGAGAAAGCAAAAACAAACCTTCCAGAAATTCAAACCCTAAACAGCAAAGAAATTAAACTCCTAAAAGAACTTTGGAAGGAAATTTAAACCAATAAAACTATAAGAGAGATACGTTCAAAGTCTGCGGGTGCAAGAGAGCGAAGGAGATTGAGAAATTCTTGAGTTTGAGACCGGGTATTCATCCATCATACCAAATCAAGAAGGTGAATATCAACGAAGTTTGGTTTCTTCATCTTAGAAGAACGAAGGAGTTTGCTTGGTGTTTGGTATTCTTTGTCAGGGTGTATGAGTTTTGCTCGGTTTAATTAAAGAAAAGAGTATTATAGAAAAACTTACTGGGGTGTACTTAGAGATTTTATAAATTTGTTGGGTGTAAAAAATTGATGGGTACATTTAGAAAGACCGTACACAGAATAATGTCAAGGCTTTCCAACTTACACCACTAAGTTATCTAATTCAAGTGTTAAATGACAATTTTAACCTCCAATTAATTAAGAAATTACAGGTTACGTCTCATTTAGACTCTTTCTCACTCCATCTCTATCTCGCCTTTACGCTCTCGACCTGATCCTCGCCGACATCGAGGACAGAGAGTACGAGGACGCCGGAGCCCAGGTCTCTCTCCTCCCCCAAAACCTGCTTCGTCGCCGGCGACGAGTGCGACATCCATTGCTGACTCGGAGTTAGGCTCATCGAGATTGGATAAATCGATGATGCTTTCGGATTTCACTGATGCTGATTCGGTGTCTTTTGGTCTTCAGCGGCTCAAGGCAGGTACAAGTCCGGCACCGTCACACTGGTCCGCCTCATCCTCGTCTTGGAAAAGTCGACGCCGACGAAAATCGGATGACCCGACTCTGATTCGTATACCAATTTCAACATCTGCGACTCATCTCTAGTGAGGAGATCTAGCTTGCGCAAGTCTCTCTCTCTCTTCACTTCGTCGCAAGCCTCTCTACTCACAACCAACACCACCGCCAGAAATCTATTTCCGGCAAACCTAATTTCACAAGGCTCCGATTCAGATGTTAAAGACAAGCTTTGCCTGGAATGACTTTGAAGACGAGCTCAAGTTTTGCTCAACTAAACTCTCATCTATATATAGTACGCTGTCCTTGCTTCCTTATTTACTTAGTTTCAGTTCTACAGAGAAAATAATGAATTCGTGTGATTATGTGTAATTGAGATGGTGCTAAAATTGATTGATATTATCAAACTTGTACAAAATTTGAAATGGGTCTAGCAAAATTGTTTGATTATCATTGTGATTCAAAGTATTTGGTATTGTGTCTGACTTCAGCAATTGTTCAGAATATGAAATGGGTTTGAGGCAAGAGGGTGGGTTACTGGGCACGAAAGGAATGCAAGGGTGCAGAAAATAAAAGAGGCAAAGTGGAGGAAGTTTGGCTGTTATGTTTTAGTGGAGAGTTTCTACCTGAGAAGAATGGATGGAAGCTTGGTATTGAGACGTGATTTTGGGCACATTAATAACATCATATGTAAATGGGAATAATGTATTGTAATATAAATTGTTATTCTGTGAATATGGATTGGATCATTGGAAGTCGTTTTTCATAGGGATGGGCGCGGTGCGGTTCGGTTCGGTTCGGTTTGAGGCCGAAACCGCAATCAAACTGCTTTTTTCAGTTGGCCTATATATCAAACCGCAACCGCATTACAAAAGGGTTGAACTGATTATTTCGGTTACACCATTTTTCGGTGCGGTGAGGGTCGGTTTCGGTTTGGAGCGATTTATTAATTTCAACAAGAAAAACTTTTTCATATGCTTCTTGACTTGTACTATAGCTCGCTAGTAGATGGACTTCTTTAATATGGTTTTATTGGAGGGCAATATGGTTTTTGGTAATATAAAATGTAAATTATTGGAGTAACAAGCTACAAAATGGTGTTATGCCAAGGGCAATACATGTCTATTGGGGGCAATAGCCGTTTTGAATTGATGTAAGCTCCTCATTTTTTTTCTTTAATCAAAGTTTTATTTGTCTAAATTTAGGAAGATTAGTTCCCATTCTTGGGACCGAAAGTTCTATTGAGGGGAAATAGAAGTCTATTGGGGGGGTGGGCAATAGACGTTTTGAATTGATGTAATCTCCTCATTTTTTTTCTTTAATCAAAATTTTATTTGTCTAAATTTAGGGAGATTAGTTCTCATTCCTACGACCGAAAGTTCTATTGGGGGCAAATAGAAGTTTATTGCCCCTCAATTGGGGCAATAGAGTTTTATTGGGGGGAAATAAACCTTTCCAGTGACCTATGAGATCTCTGACGACCTTCGACAAGGTTTTTAGAGAGTCCGGTGGGTGGAGATTGGTGACGGGAATCCGGCGGACGATGACTGGACTCCGGCGAAATCTCTTATGGTTTCTCTCTCTCTCTCTCTCTATAAATATATATATATATATGTAAGAAAAGGGTGAGGGTAAAATAGTCTAAAAAAAAATGTAATTGGGTATTAGGGAAGAGCTTATTAGAGTCTTCATGGTAAGAGAGAATTAAAAAAACTTAATGGGGTAAGTGGAAAAAAAATCCCTAGAATTAGGGTATATGGTCAAAATCTCTAAAAAATATAATATAACTTATAAGTGGGTAGATCACATCCAATTGTACCGAGACCTTTTTATTTAAAACTCAACACCTAACGGGTGGTTAAGTTATGACAATATTGATATAATGGTATATCACAAGCCACGCTTGTCACTGTTTAACATGGTATCAAAGTGGGTTCCTCTCTATCACGTCTCCAATTAGACCCGATTTGGGTTCATTGAATTGGCCATCGGAAATATTCCGATTTGGACTATTACCAAGTATCCAATGTAGGCCTTGGATTGTTATGTGATTGGTCAAGTCTCCAATGATGGACATGTGCCCCAATTTCCAATATGGGATCGGAATTGGATTTGTTAATTTATTTCACATGCAGACATAGAGTTAGGTTGCATGTGAGGGGACGAATTGGAGAGGAAAGATCCCACATGAGAAAAGTGACAAAATATAATATAAATTATAAGTGAGTAGATCACACCCAAATATACCGAGGCTTTTTGATTTAAAACCCAACACCTAACGAGTGGTTAAGTTGGAACAAGTATTAGTATAATTGTGGACCACAGGCCACGTTTGTCCCTGTTTAACAATTATGACGTGATTTGACATTTCAATAAGTCTTAGACTTGTAGATGTTTAATATACATCATTAATTAAATAGTTTACCCTGTTTATTTTAACTTAAGATCGGAGAAATTTAAATACAAACAATCTTGTAGACTCTTAGATGAATACACCTTTTGAGTACTTCTAAAACTCACTCAAGACTACCATGAAACTCTAAGCTGCCACATTGTGCAAAAACCCTAAGCTTTATAGCGCCGCTCAAATCGTCAACGGCCAACGCCGACCCTCATCTCCTCTATCTCCTGAAATGGCATCAATTGAGGATGTCACAATGAGTTTTACAACTTCCCTAGCAGCAAAGTGGTGGATGTCAATGGTATTGCTGGTGGCGCTATCATGCGCGCATCTCAGTCCTTAATTGGAAGGATTCTAACTCACATAAAGGTTGATGTTAGGGATCTGCATCCTCATTTTCGTGGCATTTGGGTTCTTAAAAAAAATATAAAAAATAAAATAAAATTCTGGTTCAAGAAAAGCTAAACAATCTACTGATGTTCTCTTATATATGATGTGTGTGGTGACAGAAACAAAGTCCTTCGTGGAAGATCGACCATGGAATCTCGCTAGGGCTCCTATGCTTTTGCAAAAATATGATGACATGTCGCCGGTGGACAAGATTCCCCCTTTCTGATTTCTTTTACTAGGTCTGCATCACCAAGATTCCTCCAGCTTTTGAGGTTGAGCAGTCAATTTTCAATATCGCTACTGTTGCTGGTAAGACTTTGGAACTATATGAGAAATTATTTGATAGTAAGAAGGAGATTAGGGTTAGGGTTTTCCATGCTGCTACTAAACCAATATTTCTAAAGAAGGTTCTTATTGTTCATTCTACTTTAGCTCTAGCTAGAATAAAGCCAATTTTGGCTTTTCAATGTCCCACTTTGATCTTGGATACCCTTTTGAATGATTTCTATGGCTAATATTTCATTGAATTATTTACTTCAAAAAGGAAAAAAAAGTTATTAAGTTATCATATTTACGGAAGTCTAGTTTTCTATTTTTTATTTTGAGCATAAATCTTAAAAAATATGTGTTTTAAGGGTGTATTTGTTAGTGTACTTTGTATAGGGGTGTGCTTGGTAGTGTACTCTAAGTAATGACTCTTTTAAAAGTCTCCTCAAAACCGGGTTATTATTGTACTAGTGCTTCCTGAATTGCATGATTAAAAGATTTAAAATTGGCTGATTCTTCTGCAAGTAATAATATTTGACTTACTGATAAAGGGTGAAAAGGGTCATTGACACATAAGGACTAACATAGCAAAAAAATTTCCCGTAAGCCCAACAATAACAACAGGTGCCTTCAATCCACTAATCCCCAAAACTGAACAAAATTATAATTCTATACTATATGTACTTACATGAGCATTTGCCTAAACATAATTAGCTACAATGAGTCACGCACATACTGCTTCCAGCAGCACCAGCAACTATCAAAGGTGTGACCTACAGAAACACTACCAAACAGGCTATCACCTGAGATCCGGCTCAGCCCGAGATCACAACTAACGCGCCGCCACTCTCCGCGCCAAGATCACCTTGTTGAAGCATCAGAAGTTGGGAACTGAAGCACATCAGTACCACATCGAAAACAAGAAAGAGATCAGTCTCTCCCTCACCTGTAAAAGGTCCACTCCTCTCTCCTCATTAACTACACAATTATTGCTTACCTAACGTTATTCTGTCAACATAAATACATTAACTGACTTAGGCATTGGAGTAGAGAAGACCGCCAACCGCGGTCTCCCTTTGACGCCCTTTGTATTTTACTTAACAGGTAGCGGAAGCGCTGCGACCTCCTCAGTAGTGATCTAAGCCTAGACCAGCGTTAAACAAGATTCCGCTATCGCTGAATCTCAGACATTCACACTATACATAATTAATAAATTACAGTCATCTCTCCCTCCCCCTCCCTCTCTCTCCCTCCCTTTTTGTTCTGATAATGGCTCGAGGCTCATTTCAGTCCGAAGCGCCGCTATCTTCCACAACTTCATGACCCCGCGTCGTCTCGGCGGAGGCCACAATGCGACTTCATGTCTTGCTCTAGAAAGATCTCTAGTGACCTCTCTCTCTCTGACCCCGTATAAAGATAAAGGGGAAGAGGGCAAAACAGTAATTTTAAAAAACACATTGAAAAAGAAAAAGAGAAAAAATTACTTTTGGGGCAAAAAGGGAAAAAATAGACTTCAAAGAGAAAATTCTATGCAGGAGGAACAGATGTGGTGAAATTAAACTTTGGAGACATTTTTCTTTGATTAATTGCATTGATCTGAGCAACAACTTACCTGATTAGCCCAACATTCGTGAACTAGAACCATCACAGAACCACTGAACTACATGTAACTCTAAACCTGCTATGTATGGTACTGATCCACGATGACCGTTACAAAAGATGCAGAAGTAAAGAAGATTACGCACCAATTTCATATGCGAGGGCAGAAAAACCAGAACAGCCAGGACCTCCGCTGAGCCAAAGCATAAGCGGGCCATTCTCCGGAGTTCCTTCAGACTCAATGAAGTAGTAGAATAGTTGCACGTTGTCAGAGTCTCCAACTCCGATGTACCTTAAGAAGTAAAATTAAAAGACATGATTCATTAATTTTCATCAGTTCATCAATGTATGCGTATATATATGTAAATTAGTAGCATGTTCAGAGTACAAACCCAGTTTCCAGTCTGAATGGAAGGTCACCGGGAAAGCCGGGTAAGCTGGTGATGTTGAACCTGGAAGCAGCAATGCGAAGGAGGAGGACTAGAACAAGTGCTTGTAGCAACGCAGTCATGATGCACCTGCTGGCTGAGCTAAAATTAAGGTGTTTTGATTGTTTGGTAGTCGTCCTTTGGTTTATTTCCTTGGGGACCTAAATATCAACAGACCACAATAACCTTATTTTTCTTATGATTTTTTTATGCGTGTGATACTGTGATTGATATCGAGCTGAAGGATATATCAACAGGTCTTAACTAATGGTCAGCCCAATGACTTACAAGAAGAGATATTAACCTCCATTTGATGGCTGTGGACGATCAGCGTATTAGATATTGCCCGGTTAGAAGAATACACGACACAAGCAGTTCTTAGAATCTTTTTGCATTTTGGGGTTGTCCTTTCGGATTTTTCTTAAGCACTACAATCGGAGGGAATATAATGGGGCTTAGCTCGAATTTGGACGTAATTCGTATTGTATAACTTGATAATTAGCACGATCTTGAGTTATATTTTCAGTGGGTGTTGGGAATTGTCACTGCTTAATCTGAACGAATTATTATTTGTATTTTGTGGCGATCGAACAAACAAAAACAGAGGAAAGAGTTTACCAACCCAACATTGTTTAATGCACCGTAGGGTAAATCATTAATATACTTGTTAATTTTAAGAATTAACATTTATTTGTGCTTTTTGAAGATAAATTACTCCAAAAGAACTATAGAGGGTAGCATGCGAACCATCTACTGATCATAGCAAAACATTCTTTTGGGTTTGTACTCTGGAGCTGTGTGACCGGCACCCTGCACGAAGAGAAATTTTAAATTCCTAATCAACTTCTGCTAAAGAAATTATAGCATGTTCAGTAATGAAGTTAAGTCATGACGGTTCTTGCCTTTACGGTTGTATATGTAAACTCATATTTTCCCAATGTATACTTTGTTTTGTAGCTGAATGGTAAAAACAAAAATAGTAACTACGAGCAGGGGCGGAGCCACATATAGGCCAACTTGGGCACTTGCGTAGACTGAGTTTTTCTTGTTTACCTTGATTTATATATGTTGGTTGAAGAAAGCTACCTAAAACATAGCAGAAAAGGGCAAAACCTGATGAATCTTGCCTTACCTAGGCTGAGTTTTTCTTGTTTGCCTTGAATATTGCCTTACCTAAGAAACTTTTCTGGATCCGCCACTGACTACGAGATAGTTATAACTCAATTCTGCAAAGAAAATGAGGTAGAAATGACACCAACCCCGCAACTTGTGCATTGACGAACCAAAGTTTCCATTGACTGTCGAGAGTCAACTTCAGAGATTCTATCCAAGCCATAGTACCCACATATGGAATAGCCATATCATGATCACCACTGTTAATGTACAGATGAATATTGTGCTTAGAATAAAATGTGATCCGTAGAAGTCCCAGGACATCTATTGTATTGTTCTTATGAGATTTTACTAAAATATATATAAATCAGAATATGTGTTTACCTGTATATCAGAACTCTATAGCCTTTTCTTGCGAGGTTCTGATGATAACCAACACTAGAAGAAACATCTTTCACATATGAATCACTTCAGCTCCAATTGCATCTAACCCATTCGTTGATGCTTCCCTGCTTGTTATTTTAAATTACAATTATTAAGCAGAAATATTAAGTACTGTAAATCAAGATCTTAATGCAATTAAAATTAACGAATGAAGTACCTTTTCTACATGAAGAGCAGATTGAATAGTTTTATCATTTGCCCAAGTAAATGAAGAAAAGTAGTTATAAGCCTGTACAGCGAAGAAACATATGTTCAGTTACGATTAGTAAAACTAGTCTGCAATCATAGCTCTGCATGTGTAAGAAAAATTTTAATTGTAAAAAAAAAAAAAATTATCTGCAAAAGAAAATAGATTTAGTGGGTAGTTATTGCAGAGAGAAAATAGTGGGAGAGAAAATGGGTGGTTGTGGGATAATTTCTTTTCAATTTTCTTAATAAAATCTATTTTATAATTGTCCTATTTACCCTTGTGATTTAATTTGTTGTCAAAGTTTTTTAATCTTTCAGGGTTAAATCTGTCAAAATTTCCAGTTTTGGCTAACAAAGCCTCTTCTCTTAATAATAGTATACATAAAGATTACTTCCGACTTTTTTGGTACGCTTGTACGTAGCTAGAAAGGCCAAAACGTTTGGCAAAATTAGTTCAGAGTGCTTTCTAGGTTTAGAATAATGCTTCATCAGTAGTACTGAGTACTTCCAAATGCTTTTTCGCTCTGAAAACACATGAAATTCTAAATTTCTTTTTGAAAGGATGAAATTCTAAATTTCTAATAAATGTTAAAGGAAAAACACATTATGTGTCTTCGTCAAAGTGATTGACGGAGAGGGAATCAAGCAATTATCAATTAACATCAATTAGTATGGATTACGGACCAATCAGTAGTTAATGTCATCATTGTAATTGTTTTTTCCATTGTAATTATCTCCCTATAAAAAGGGGTTATGAAATTAAATGAGTAGACCATTCCAATTGTCATTTTACTTTAACACGTTATCAGCACGCTCAGAGCAAATAGCCAAGAGAAAAAAACCTAGTTTTCAAAAGAAAAGAAAAAACCAAACCCTAGATTTTTTTTTTCTGCCACACCAATTCCACACAAAAAAATCCCGTGCAGATCGGGGACCGCCAGCCCACGTCAACGGCCTTCCCCCCTCGATCCCAGCCTTCCAGGCCGCTCGCTGCAGTCTCCAGCATACAGCACCACTTGCAGCCCACAACCATGCCTTCGACTAGATCGGGGACCGCAAGCCCTGCCTAGCCACCGCCTGCGCAGCCACCTCCTGCTCGCCCAGACCGCCCCCTGAGCCTGCAACACCGGCTGACCAACCATTCCAGCCGGCCTCAACCAAATCCCATCATTGCACAGATCCAAACCAGCCAGCCTAGTCCGTCCTCCTACCCACGCGGCCAGCCCACAGCGCCGATCCCAGCACAGATCGCTGAAGAATCCGGCAGCCCATCCGCAGCAGCGCCTCCGCCAATGCTCGGATTGGCCAGCCGGGATCCGCTCGTCTCCTGCACCGGTCCGGCGCCCCTGCCCAGCCCCAGCGCCCCCGCGCCCTCGTCCAGACCGGTTTCTGCACGAGTTTCTTCTTCCTGCAAACCGAAAAACAAACAGAGAGAAAAGAAAGAAGCAGAGAAAGAAGAAGAGAGGAAAGAAAAAGAAAAAAAAAACAACACGGAGGAGGAAATTCTTTCTAACCAGGAGGAAGAAAGAAGACGCGAAAAAGAAAGAAAGAAAAAAAAAGAAAGAGAAAAAAAAAGGGTCTGACCCGGCCCAAAGAAAAGGACCCGGCCTAACAAATAAAAAAAATAAAAAATAAAAAACAGGCCCTGTGGCCCAGAAAAGAAGACAAAAAAAAAAGGCCCAAAGAGACCCAGCCCAGAGGAAAAAAAACAAAACAAACGAAAAAAAATAAGGCCCACTGCTAAAAAGATAAAGGAAGCGGCCCGGTTTTTTTTCTCAAGCACAAAAACATTGCTACGCACGCCTGCATCAACACGCGCGTGCGCTAGGATTGTTTTATCGAAATCAAGTATGTTTTCTTTATTTTTTTTTCAACCAAGCATGTGAATTTGATTTCTCTTTTCTATTTTTAAGCATGCTTTAGATTTTATTATATACGCTTTTATTATAAAATTCTCGAGCATGTTTAGCTGGATTATATTAATCATTTTACGCATGCTTTGTCATTTATGCTTTATATAATTATCTTTAAGCATGATTATATATTTTATTTTTGAGCATGCCATATATATCCATATATATTGTTATATATTGTTTATGAAATTTTGAGCATGTTTTTCTTTTTACGCTTATATAAATTATGCCTACGCATGCTTTATATTATGCTATTATTTATATTTTATTTTACGCATGATATATTATTGCTATTATTATGTGTAACATATATTTTGGTATACATTTGTGAAATTTGAGCATGCTATGTAATTTATTTTAATATATGCTATGTTTTTATTATTTATTACGTGTTATGATTATTACTTGTTTAGAATGCTATACAAAAAAGAATTGCATATTTGCCATGATAATGAAAGTTCATGCGCATTATAAATACACACTTACTGTGATAAAGTATTGTCACATAGCATCGAAAAAATGTGACCATTACGAATCTTGGTCTTGAAATCTAATTCATACGTTTGGAAAATAATTAACGTGGATGTCTTTATGACTGCGTAATTTATTTCTCTCTTGTTTATGTAGATGGCTGATCCAACTCGACCTGAGTTTGACATTTTGGACTCAGACGGACTTGAGTACCACCGTTGGGTTTCCGATGTAGAAACTGCCTTTGTGGCAAGAGACTACACTGCCACCATCAAAACTCCCACTGACCCCAAAGACGATGGACCGTCTGATAAGGTGAAAGTAAATGCCTTAATGTTTTTGAGGCGACATATTGATCCTAGCCTACGCTGGGAATACCTTCAGTTGAAGACACCCAAAGAACTGTGGGATGCCCTTAAGGGACGTTTTGGGAACATTCATGACACCTTGCTCCCAGAACTGACCGTTCAGTGGAATGAAATCCGCTTACTTGACTACAAAAGGGTCAATGACTTCAACAAGGACATGTTGCGCCTAAAGGCAAATCTAAATTTCTGTGGAAGGGAAATCACAGAAGATGATATGATCCAGAAGACTCTTTCCACTTTTCCTACTTCAGCAATCATACTAGCGAACAAGTATAGGCTGGAGTATGATAACAAAAGAATCACAACCTTTAACAAGTTGATCAACCTACTGCAAGTGGCTGAGAGGCATAATGAGGTTCTGTTAAACAACAATGCCAGGCCTGTTGGAACAAAGAAAATTCCTGAGGCTAATTATGGCAAAGTGAACGGTGGAAAGAACCCCAATGCAAAGGGGATTGGACGTGCTGATCCCAACCCACGTGGCAACAATACACCACGTGGCAAGGGACATGGGGGTCATGATATGGGCTGTGGAGGCCCTCCCAATGTATGGCGTAGAGATGGTGGCGCTGGCCCAAGTGGTCATGGAAGCAAGGCGCAAAGGGCACCTAAGAACCCTTCAATCAAACAGAATAGAGTTGGCAATGAACCATGCTATAGGTGTGGAGTCATTGGGCATTGGTACAAGAACTGCCAAGCAAGCAACAGAGTATCAGCCAATTACAAGAGGTATAGGGAGTCTAAAGAACAAGAGGCTCACTATATGGAAGAAGGAGGCCATGACCCAGACGTCAACCTCACAATTGCAAACTTTAATGGCAACAAGGAACTTGCTCAGTCAACTGATGCCCCAGATTTTGACTGATCTGCTTTATTTACTTTATTTTCCAAAAACAGTTGTGAAGGCATAATGCCTCATTCTTAATTAGACTATTACTTGGTCTTAAAGTTTATTTCAATAATGGTTTGATGAATTAGAACAAGACCTTGATTTGATTATCGTTGGCTCATTAATAAAATTTGAATTTTATTCTCAAGCACTGAATTTATTCAAATTTATTTACTACACATATTTACATGGTTCGAAATTGCAATATAAAGATGTAAAGCAATACATCTAGAGAAAAAATTATTATTAGAATGAAAAGATTATCATTCTACTTAAATAGAATTACTCTAAAGAATCTGAGATATATTTAAAGTCAAAGACGCTCTGTATGCACCAAGAGCTAATCGAACCATGTTAATGTTTCAAAGAAATTTGTGCCAACGATTATCATGTAAAAACACACCGTGAGAATGGAACTGAATACCTTGATATTACATCTAATGACTGTGGAAGGAAACACATCTTAGAGAAACTTATGAGTCAATTTAGTGGACTGTACCTCACTACGATTTGGATCATTGAATCCTATATTGTCACCAACAATGAAATGTGGGACACTGACTCATACAGGCTTTTGCATGACCGCCTATGGCACCGAGGTCGTGACATGATGATCCGTATTTTTAAAGAACTCACACGGACTTCCCTTCTTTCGAGTGAAAAATGGGAGAAAAATCCGCCACACTGCAAGGTGCCGGTTCTAGCATTGCTCAAATGCAGTCATTGCCTTCTGAAGTACCAGAAGCACTACCTCCCTCCCATTATGCCTCATTGACTATTTCAAAGGCATATCACTCTTTTTGTAAAGCCTGCTTTTAGTAAAAACAGGATCGAGACCTTCCTATGCTAAAGATACAAAACAAAACATTCCATTCTTACAAAGGATACAAAGAAATGTCTGTGGACCTATCCATCCAGAATGCGGACCATTCAAGTACTTTATGGTTCTGGTGGATGCTTCGACAATCTGGTCACATGTCGTTTTATTGTCCATAAGAAGTGCTGCAATACTCCTAGCACAGATTATACGTTTAAAGGCTCACCACCCTGATCACCCTATCAAGTCTATAAGGCTTGATAATGCTGGAGAGTTTACATCAAAAGCATTTGATGATTATTGCATATCTATTTGGATCGATGTAGAGCATCCTGTACCCCATGTGCATACACAAAATGGTCTCGCAGAAGCCACCATCAAAAGGATACAGATGGTGGCTAGGGCATTGGTTATGCGTACCAACCTGCCTATATCTGCATGGGGTTATGCAATATTGCACGCAGCTTTACTTATTTGTTTCAGACCCACAGCCAGCCAACCATTTTCTGCGTACCAGTTGGTAACTGGATATGAGCCTGACACTTCACACTTACGCATATTTGGTTGAGCAGTATATGTGCCTATTGCGCCCCTACAGCGCACCAAAATGGGTACACAGAGACGATTAAGTATTTATGTTGGATACGAATCCCCAACAATTATCCGCTATTTGGAAACCCTTGACAGGCGATCTCTTTACCGCTAGATTTGCGGATTGTCACTTTGATGAGACATTCTTCCCGTCGTTAGGGGGAGATAGGAAAAAGGATTTTCCAAGGGAACGACAGGAATTGTCGTGGTTTGTCCCCACTCTGTCTCATTTTGATCCCCGCACTTGACAAAGTGAAAGTGAAGTGAAAAGAATAATCGATCTTCAGAACGTAGCAGATTCGATGCCTGATGTGTTTACTGATATCGAAAAAGTGACGAGATCACATATACCAGCTGCAAATGTGCCTGCAAGGTTAGAAGTCCCCAACAAGGGGCACGGTGCCGCAGATAGAGGCACTGCAACCGCACTTAGTGAAGGTGTGGTTGAGGCCGTGGCTCCCCAAGGAAGAGGGGGAGGTCACTTGGTTCGATTGACACTCACCCAAGGAAGAAGAGGGTGAGTAAGGTACAAACCAATCATCAATGTATAGAATCCCTCTCATAAGATTGTCTCTGATTATAGTTATGTCCATGAATCAATACTGGAGGATGCTCCGATGTTAAAAATGATTCCAGAGAACAAAGAAATCTTAAAGGATTACGAGAGTGCGTATGAGTTGATAGAAAGATCTTTCATACACATTGATGATATATACTGTTGCTCAAGGAATCATAGAGCACGATGATATCGAACCACGCTCTGTTGAAAAATGTCAACAAAGAGCAGATTGGCCTAAATGGAAAGAATCAATCCAGGTAGAATTAGATTCTCTGACAAGGAGACAGGTATTTGGTCAGGTAGTGCTAACCCCACCAAGTGTAAAGCCTGTAGGACATAAATGAGTCGTTGTCAGAAAGCGTAATGAGAAGAATGAAGTCCTGAGGTACAAGGCTCGCCTTGTGGCGCAAGGTTTCTCACAATGCCCTGGAATTGACTACGAGGAGACATACTCTCCCGTAATGGAAGTTATAACGTTCCGCTACTTAGTTAGCTTAGTAATTTTCGAAGGACTGGAAATGCAGCTCATGGATGTGGTTACTGCATATCTCTATGGGGATCTACATTCAGAGATATATATGAAAAGTGCCTAATGGCCTTACATTACCCAAGTCAAGTGACTCTAAACCATAGAGTGCGTTGCAATTAAGTTGAAACGCTCACTTTACGGATTGAAACAATCCAGGCGGATGTGGTATACCCGTCTAAGTGACTACTTGATTGGAAAGGGATATAAGAACGATGAAGTATGCCCCTACGTATTCATGCAGAAAACAAGTTCCGGATTTGCAATTGTAGCTGTATATGTCAATGATATGAACATAATAGGTACTCTTGATGAAATAAGAGAAACCGCGAGCTACTTGAAATCTGAATTTGAGATGAAGGATCTTGGGAAAACTCGATTCTGTCTAGGCCTTGAACTAGAACACCGAGTTTGTGGAATACTAATCCACCAGTCTGCATATGTCCAAAGGTCAGGCGAAATAACATGGACAAAGCACATCCTGCTAGCACTCCCATGATTGGTCGAAGTTTGGATGCAAGGAAAGATCCATTTCATCCAAAGGAAGATGACGAAAAGGTGTTGGGAGCTGAAATTCCCTATCTAAGTACAATAGGCGCATTATTGTACTTAGGCATGTACTCGACCAGACATTCCATTCTCAATGAACTTGTTAGCTAGATTTAGCTCAGCGCCAACGCAACGTCACTTGAATGGTATCAAGAACATTTTCAATACCTAAAAGGAACCATTGACTTGAGACTGTTCTTTCCCTACAGAGAGACAAGAGGGACCACAGATGGAACTGCAATCCCTAAAGGAAATGTTGATGGAGAAAACGCCACTCACTACACTAAAACGCCAAATGACGTTTTGGTCGGTTTTGCTGATACTGGATACGTCTCTGACCCACATAAAGATCATTCCCAAACTGGCTATGTATTTACCAATTGGAACACGGTGATATCTTGGAGATTAACCAAGCAAACCCTTGTGGCTACTTCCTCGAACCACTCAGAGATCATTGTTCTACATGAGGCGGTTCGTGAGTGTGTATGGTTAAGAACTATCATTGCACATATTCGAGGGACTAGTGGTTTGAGTTCTACCACTGAAGAGCCTACTTGCATTTACGAACACAATGCAGCTTGCATCGAACAGATGAAGCTAGGTTATATTAAGGGTGACAACACAAAACACATATCGCCAAAGTAGTCCTACAATCAGCAACAACAGACTCTCCTCAAGATTCAAATGAATCAAGAAAGGTCTGAGGAGAATGTGGCAGATTTGTTCACCAAATCATTGCCTAAGGACACATTTGAGAAACATGTGAAAAGCATAGGAATGCGAAGACTTTCCAAGCTCCCTAGATTAATGTAAGTATCAAGGGGAGGTGTAGACGTCAGGGGGAGTCTAACAAACACATGTCATACTCAAATGTAAAAGGTGCGTTGTGCTCTTTTCCTTCGACCAAGGTTTATTTTTGCCCCACAGGGTTTTTATTGTTACTTGGCAAGGTTTTTAGTGAGGCAACAACTCATGCACCATTTCATCTTTGACTTGGCACAAGGGGGAGTGTTAAAGGAAAAACACATTATGTGCCTTCGTCAAAGTGATTGACGGAGAGGGAATCAAGCAATTACCAATTAACATCAATCAGCATGGATTACAGACCAATCAGTAGTTAATGTCATCATTGTAATTGTTCTTTCCATTGTAATTCTCTCCTTATAAAAAGGGGTTATGAAATGAAATGAGTAGACCATTCCAATTGTCATTTTACTTTAACAATAAAGGCATTTTCTGTTTTGAGATGAGCTACAGTACCGGGGGAAAAATTTAACAAATTAATATGATGGTAACCTGACGAATTGGTTAACAGGTTACTCACTTAAATTTTGACACATGACAATTTTGAAAAAAAAAAAAAAAAGATATACATGTTTAAGTAAAACCTTATTTTGTGTTTGGCCCAAACTCTAGGTTACTTAATCTAGTGGTAATAAGGTTATATTAGAAAGATCTAGATTTCTATTCAATGTACAATTACTTTCCTTGTATGATTAAGATTCTATGCATTGTAATCCTCTATATAAAGAGGCCCCTATTATCAATGAGAATACACAGCGATTTTCTCTCAATATCTGATTCTCTAAAACACGTTATCAACACGAAGCTCTAATCCTGAAACCCTAAATTCGTAGCCTTCAAATTCCAGTTACCACCACCGCCCGCCTTGAAGATCCAAATTCCAGGAAGCCAGAACCGGCGGTGCCACCTTTAGAACCGGTCGAAAAATATCCGAACCGGCCCCCAGAAATACCGAAAGCCTCTTTGCCCGGTTCACAGACTTCCTCTCCGCCTCCTGCAGCCATACTCAACCACCTTCAGCGCCTCGATCCCAGACACCCGGAACCGGAAATTTCACCACCGGAATCGGCCTAAAAGTCAATGAACTGCTCACCAGAAGTCCACTTGCCCTGAACCTCCGCCTCACCTTCAGCCCTGCAGATTCTCTCTGCCCTGTCCCTGTAAGCCCAGCCCAGAAGGATCGAAGGACCCCAGAAGCATAGTGCAGCCCAAAAGCAAAGCAGGAACTCGACCCAAAAGTTAGAAGCCAAGAAGCCCAACAGCCTGAAGCCATCTGACGTCAGCCCTGCGTCAACACCCACTTTAGCATCCAGTCAGCCCTACCGCGTCAGCAACCGATCCGCCACGTTAGCAACCCGGTCAACCACCGCCGGCCACTTTTTCGGTCAACTTTTGACCACTTTTCTGGCCAATTTTTCCATTCAAGATTTCCGGCAATTTTTCAAGGTAAACTTTTCTTAAAGTTCCCGTTTCTGAAGTTTTGTTTTATTCTTTTCTTCTTTTTCTCGGGGACTTCCAACCTCCCTTCTTCTACCCCCCCCCCCCTTTTTCTTCTTCATAGGGGAGACCAATAGCAGAACTATGGGGGTTCGTGGTCACTCCAAGCTTGGAGCTTGTAGAGTCCTCCAAACTTAGAGTTTGTTGAGAAGAAAAACGATCGACCACATACGTACATCATTGTTTCGATCTAATCCAAAAATCCTCTTGGAATCGGATTTTCTTGGAAGCGACAACGCTCAGAAAATCCTTAATTTCTTGAAGTGACTACGCTCGATCAGAAATTTAATAGTTTTTCGTGGTAGCCTTTTTCGCTCAGAAACTAACCCTATTTTCTTATTGTTTTTCAGGATGAGTAACCTGAACAAGTTGAGCTTCGCTCCACTAGAGACAACAGGCGCAGGATACCACAAGTGGGTCTGATACGCCCAAAGCAAGCATATAATTTAACCCTATAAAATGTCATTGTTAGTATATGGTAAATAGGGATCGTTCTAATCCGGGGATTGAGGGTACACCTGCCATTGCAAAAACAAGTAAATAATTAATAAAAAGTAAAAAGTATTATATTTACAAAATTATATACAAAAGAAACAAGTAATCGAAAATGGGGGTTTAGAATTAAAATTAATAAATAAATAAATAAAATAAAGAAAAAAAAGTAAAAACACATGTACAAGGGTGGAACGCAAGGAACAAAATCAACACCTTATCCATATGCAAGAAATCCAATCACAATTCCTATAGTTGATTTTCTATGTCACACTACACCAAAAATGTTAACACACAACACTTTTTGCACAACGAAAAAAAAAAATGCGTTGTGTGATGAAGAAAAGTTAATCACACAACATGTTTACTAAACTAACGTTGTATAAGGAGGTTAAAATTCTGAATTTTTTTTTAGAAGGTCATTGCACAACGGTTACAAGAATAATCCGTTGTGTGAATCATAAAAAAAATAGCGGCAGATTTCCCTCCTAGATCGACTCAAATTTGGCTCCAAATTGATACTCTAAAGCACAACAGAATAGTTATATCTGTTGTATGAGTGTAGCTTGCAAAATATCATACAACTGTTTTTTTACTTTCTGTTGTCTGATAAAGGAAGATATATTGGGAAAGTTTGGATGTGTATAGATTTGCCTCAAAATGGCACTATTCCCTCCAACATTTCCCTGCATTCTCTCCCCCAAAATTCGATTCCCTCTCAGCAGGCAACAAGAGGCGGCAAAACTGAAAATTTTTAAGTGGCATTCAGACAACAGATATGTGGAAAACCATGGTCTGATGCCTGCATGATGAAATTAATGGCTTATGTGGCCATGTGTCCTAGCGCTAGACAACTACACAATAGCATCGATCTATTCAGACTTAAGAAAAAATCCATTCAGTCGACCAAACTAATGCCCACAGCTAAACCCGACACGACATTCACTCCACAAAACCCCACAGCTGACCCCAACTCACCCCGACTCTCTCTCTGACTCCCTCACTGTCCGACTCTCACTCTGCCTCACTCCACAGCTGCCCCGACTCACTCCACAATCCTAAAACCTAAATCCACCGCCTCCGAAGTGAAGCCTTCGAAGCCCTAAATGGGAGATTTCCCTTCGAAGCCCTAAAGGAGATTTCTCTGTGAATCCGTGGATTCACATCGGAGCAGCCTTAGACTTGGATTCACACAGGAGCCCTAAACAATTTCGTCATCTCGAACTTCGATTCACGCCTTTGATTCGATTTGTCTCGAACTTGGTAAGTTCTCGTCGTCTCCTTAACTGTTTTGATTCAATTTTGATTTGGATTTGTCAGCTTTCGCTCTTCGTTATTGTTTCAATTCACTGAGATGCAAAATTTAGGGTTCTGATATTCATAAGCAGATCTTAAAATTGTGCACTCTAGTCACCGGAGTTTAACAGAGACTCGGATCTCCATCTCCGACCATGGATTCCGAGCCTTTCGAGAGAGAAAAGAACGTGACTTTTCTGGGGATGATGTACCAGCTCCTCCCACACCAATCCGAAAAAGCTTCATCATCTTCTTCTTCTTCTTCCTTTGAAGGTCCTCGTTCTACTGAGGGCCTCTCTGCCGCTTTGTCCGATCAGTCTCGTATTATAGTCGCCAGACCTGTTAGGTACAGACCCATCTAGCTCTACCCTTTTAAAGTTTATAAATTTCTGATTGTATGTGTGAATTGGGTTACTTTGGTGTGAAACTCGTGAAATATTTGATCAATTTATGCAGTAGGTCCATAATGCCTTGTCTTTAACTAACAATTATGCTACCAAAGTTTGGTTCTTTAATCGCTTTTTCGCAAATTGATTCTGGGTTTTGCTATTGAGCTTCCCAAACTTGTTTTGGCTTGTGTTTAAGTAGAGTTGTTCACGTATTGGTGAGGCTTGAATTAGTATATGAACTTGTGTTATGGTTAAGTGAACTTCAATAGTTGGATTGAATTTCTGCAATTGGACTGAATTGGTAAATTTTTTATGTTTGCTTGCAGAGGAGTGGTGTCCCTGTGGACATGCTCAAAGTTCTGTGCAATTGCCTTTGTTGCTGGGATCATTGTTGGCTATACCCTGAAGCGACGCATTAAACGCTGCGCTAACAAGCTTCTCAAGAGGATCAAAAACTACTATGGTAAAGTTTTAGAGAACAGCATAGGCTATCCTTTTTATCCTTTTTAAACTACTATGAGAGATCTTTAGTCTCTCAGTCAATGAAGTTGCGGATTCTTCAATGTTGGATTTTTCTAATCTGATTGAAATCTTGTGTTTGTCTTGCAGTTTTTTGTTGGTGGAAACTGGAAGTGTGTAAGTATTTTTTTTATTTTTTTTATGCAACAATGTCTCTCTTTCTGCATTACCTATAGTATATAGTTGTTTTATCTGCTCAGAATTTTTGTGCTTTAGGGTTTGATTGGGTTTATTATTTGATTATGATATATGTGATTGGCTTTACATTCTCTGTTTTAGATACTCAGAATAGTATCTTTCAAAAATATTCCATTTTTCGATTAATTTTGTTGTTTAGTATAAAAGCTGCCTGATTTAGTTTCACAAAAGCAAGTTTACGTTCTGTGATTTTTGCCTTGGTAATTAATTTAGTGGAATTTTAATGGTACGTACTGAACAAGTAGATATTTCAAAACATAGTCGATAACAGTCTCGTTTAAAGAAACACACTGTGAGAACCTGACCTTATGAAATGAAATGATTTCCATGCCTAGTGTAGGTAGTTATTTGTTTCCTAATTGCTGAGAGAGTCAGTAATAGTCAATTTGTTGCATTTACAGAAAAAATTATTATGTATATGTTTATATTTAGGACGTATTCCCACCTTGTGACACATCTTTACCATGGTGCTCTCCTGATTTTGTTTCAAGTTATCATGCATTTTTTATGTGCATTTTTCTTATTCATTTTGCAGAATTTGTAACTTGTATTCAACCCTTTTAATATGGTTTCATTTGTTCTGATCCTTTTGTCCCTGCTGATTCATCTAGAATGGCACAAAAGACTCAATCAGCAAGCTAGTGTCAGACTTAAACAGTGCAAAATTGGAACCTGATGTTGGTGAGCTTATTTGTTTGAACTTTAATATAAGCCTGATTCAATTTTCAGTAGATTTACTAGACTGCACTAGTAATTTTGTCACTTGCCATCTGGATCGGAATATAACTAAAATTGAATCCGAAAAATAAGTTTGGTAAAATGTACAAGTTTGATAAAATTGTAACCAAGTAAGACGCTTTTAATTTATAATATGTGTTCCAGAAATATTAATATGGTTTTGAATTTAACATAACTTTCCTGGAGATTTACATTTGTTGATTTCTTCTACATTCATACATGATATTCCAGCCATCTGCATTCATCTACCTTTTCATTTGGGCTTTTACTAAAATCTATTCTTGTTTGTGCTAGTATCTTATGTGCATGTTGAAGATCGACTGAAGATGGCGATGAGCGTGAGAGAAGAGATGGAGAAGCTGAGCGTGGAGCAGTTGAAGGCAGTGAAAGAGCAAACTGATCTGGAGGTCAATCTTCTCCAGGACTCACTCAACAACATCCGCACCGCCACCACCCGCCTCGAGCTCTCCTCCTCCGCCCTCCACGACCTCTCCCTCTGACCCACCGGCAAAAAGATGCTCGTCCCTCTTACCGCCTCCCTTTACGTCCCTGGAACTCTCCAGGACCCCGACCAGGTCCTCGTCGACGTCGGCACCGGCTACTTCATCGAGAAGAACATGCCTCAAGCCAAAGACTACTGTGACCGCAAGATCAATCTCCTCAAGTCCAATTTCGAACAACTCGTTGAGGTCAAAGTTCTCCTCTTTGTGAATCTATTTCAATATTTCTTACGTTTGCTAGGTTTGGTGATTAGTCTTCCTTCTTTCTTGCTCATATACGAGACCTGAAATTGAAAACCTCCTTATGCATAATATGTTTCTTGTTTGCTACTCCTAATGCCAATTTCATATCTCAGCTACTTTGCTATTACCTTCAAAAATTCATTGTTTTGCTGCTCTGTGGCAGCTGCAATTGAGTAGTGTTTATGTGACCATTGATCCAGAGTTTAGGAGATTGCTGATTACTGTAATGTTTTCTTTGTATGTTTTAATCAAAGGGGGGACAAAAATGCTCCTCTTGACTCTAATGCATACCGTAAACTGCTTTAAAGTAGGGCTACTCTTTCTTTGCTTATTAGTTCTTCCTTTTTTGTTGTTGTTTTCTTCTAATTACGAAATTGTAAATTGATATGCAGGTTGCTTCTAAGAAGAAAAGCATATCTGATGAAGCTGGGTTAGTTTTGCAAGCAAAACTGAAGCAGATGGCTCCTACAGCACAGTAGGAGACAAGGACTTTTAATATGTGTGCTGTGGTATTCAAGTTAAGATCATGGTGAAGTACTGGTGACTTAGGAGTAGATTATGCTTGTTTTGATATAGAATTCAAACATCATGTTAGAGTTGTGGTTTGCACGCTTGAACTGGTGCGGTTTTGTTCCCTTACAAATGGGATTAATTCTCTTCTGCTCTTTAAAGACTCGTGTTGTGGTGTATCATTGCAGAACTACTTACAATTTACAATTTGCTTTTTCCAGCTTCAAATGTTGTGTGGTGTATCATTTGATGAACTACTGTTCATTTTGTAAATGGACCAAATGAATGCACAATTTAATTTAGGAATGGGATGTTCAAATGATCAGACAACAGAATAGATATAATGGCGACTGCACGAATGGCCAAAATTGGGGCAAATACACTGCAATCATTCATATCACACATCGGTTTTTAACAAATTAGTGTCTTCTAATTTATACTCACACAACAGAAGCAATTGAACTCTGTTGTCCCAAAACTTAATCAGACAACAGATATAGTCCAAGAACTGAAGTTTGAAGAGCAATCAGACAACACACAAAATAAAAATATGTTGTCTGACAAGCTTAACATACAACAGCTTGAAAACAAGCACTGTTGTCTGAAGACGCCCCTCAACTACTGCGCAGCTGCGCGCTTGGCATCTGCCGAGCCATCTGCCGAGCTATCACACAACAGTTATAACACATACCTGTTGTTTGTGTGTTTATCACACAACTGTGTTCCACCGTTGTCTGATTTTTCATCAGACAACGGCTCACTCTACAACGGTGGGTCTTCAAATCACACAACGGTTTTCTGCCGTTGTCTGATAACAAAATTGGTGTAGTGTCATGAGAAAGAAGTTGACCATGTGAAACGCTATAAAGCAAACGATTTCCCATATTTTACTTTCCTTCAATAATTAATCTAAGTGAAAGCACCTCAATCAATCCTATTGAACATGCAATCATAGTCTAGAAAGCTAGCTACTCAAGAACACATTCAACGCATGAAGAACAAAGAAAAGATGTCAATCAAAGTGCACAACCTAGTTATGAATAAGTTCACCTATTTGCAATCCTCCTTAATTAATTTTGACTTTTGTCCAAAGCCTTTACTAATTAAATCTAGCTCCAATTACATGCATACATCCTAAGTTGGCCACTAAAGAACACATACATATAAAAGTTTTCTATAATCCAAAATCAATCAAGCAATCTCACATAAGCAACATATAAATCAACATAAAGAAATCACAACTTTATTTCACAACATATAAATGGGCTTTAAATTTTGCCCTTAATGTTTATGTCAACTAGAAATCAAGTTCATACGAAATCAAAACAAAGAAAACCAAAAAGGTTACAAGGAATAAGATAGAATTACACCATGAAGGGTGAATGGTGGAAAGCTTGAGACGTTGTGCTTGGATCTTGAAAGCAAGGCTCCAAAGCTTCACGACACAAGGTGGATGATGGCGGCTAGGAGGCTTCATGGCTTCTTCTTCTCTTCTTCTCTTTGCTTGAAGACGCAGAGACTTGAAACTAGAGGATGGAGAGAAAGCTTGACGTTATGGAGAGAATTTTCTAAATGAAGAGGTGTGGTTTTTTGGTGTAGCATAGGGGGGTTTATATAGGGGAAGGCAAGGCTTCATGAATTTAATTTCTAAGGAATTTTCTGGTTGCACCACACAGCTCCAACCAATGAATTAATGCCACATCAGCTCTGCCATGTCACTCAACCAATCAAAAAGCTCCAAAATAAATCCATAATCTTTCCAAATATATTATTTCTGATTTTCCCAAGATTTAATCTGATTTTATTCACCATTTTTGGCCAAATATCTAGGCATGAACCTAGACAATGTATCCGGACTCATTTTAGACCTTTTCTCCCTTAAATCTCTCCATGGCTTTATCCTTAATGTCCTCCCCTTGATTTTCTCTTGATTTTCACATTAAAATAGCAGATTTTATTCTCTAATTTCAGTCAACATATCTTGAGGGAATTGAGGAACGAATCTGGACTTGTTTTGAACCTTTTCTTCCTTGAAATTCTCCCTTGATATTCTCCACGTAATCTCCTTGATTTCCCATGCAAAAATCAGATTTAATCTCCCAAAGTATCTCCCACGTCATCATGTGGTCTCCTAATGCCTTCAGGTTTCCTAGCCTCATCAGGATTCCTGCGTTGACTGGGATTCCTAGTCGGACCAGGAAAACTCCATTTCTTCATTTCAGCTCATTTCAGTTCCATTTATTCCAAGGTACCTAAAAATAGAAACTTTTATTAAAATTACTAAAAATATAAACTTTCTAAAGATGGAAACTTTCCTAAACAAGAAGGATTTATTTAAGGAAATAACTAAGTAAATATGAGGAAATAACATTTAAAATGTCGCATTAAAATGCTCCTATCAGGGTCCGTGATGTGCGCCAATATCTTAAGGCTGATGAGATCCTGAGTACGATCCAAGAGCCAAGTCAGGACGTGCTTACTCCTCAACAAGCTGCTGCTTTTGAAGCAAATAGAGCTACGGGAGAGGCTAATGAAGCAAAAACCATCATTCTCATGACAAGGCACATGAATGACGTACTCCAAAATGAGTACCTCAATGAGGAAGACCTAAGAAAACTATGGGTAGAACTCGAGCAGCGTTTTGGCAATGTTCGTGATTCCCTGCTTCCAGACTTAGAAGTGAGATGGCATAGCCTCCGCTTCTGTGATTTCAAGTCTGTACTTGACTAATCTTTAGAAGCACTTCATATCAAGTCTTTGATGGAATTCTGTGGACAGAAAATCAATGATACGATGTTGATCGAGAAGACTCTGTCCACCTTCCCCGTCTCTGTATTGATGGTAGCCAAAAACTATCGGATTGATGTCAATGTGAAATTTCATATGTGAAATTTCACATATGAATTAATTGATTACAACATTAGAATTTAAAATTTAAATAGAAATTTAAAACGACGTAGTTTTAGACACAAGCACAAGATCGACACTAAAAAGAAACTCATACTATATGAAATTATGAACAATCATACACTTCAATTACATATTTAGTGAAATTTATAGTTCTTGTATACTTCAATTATGAAATAATTGTGTTAAATAATGAATTTATATCTTGTTTCTTTTCGTAATAAAAAAACGTGAATATTCTGATTATAAGAGAAAAAAAAAACTCTCAGACTAATAATTCTCTACGTTATATCCTTTGGAAATGTTCAATACATAGTAGAACACATGCTTTAAATTAAATACGTACCTATATTTTCATAGACAAGAGCAGAAAACCCAGAACAACCAGGACCACCAGTGAGCCAAAGCACAAGAAGGTCATTCTCAGGACTACCTTCTGATTCAATGAAGTAATAGAATAGCTGCACATCATCCAAGTCACCCACTCCAACATACCTAAATATGCAAGTAAACTTCCAATCAATCTCCATTGTCAAGTTTGAATAAATGTACTAACAAACTCACAGTACACAGGAAGATATACTTAATTATTTAGATAAAGTGTACAAGATGACAGTAGAAGAAACTAATACCAACCCAGTTTCGAGTTTGAAGGGGAGATCACCGGAGAAGCCTGGTAGCGTCTTGATGATGGAAGTTGATGAAACAACGTTAAAAAGAACCACCAGAACAAGTACTTCTTGCAGCATGGTCACTGTACTGACACGATGTTAACCTCTCAGAATCCTTCATTGTACTGACACAATGTTTGCCCTTTCATATTGCTATTAAATGACTGTACGTGTTTGGCTCCAAAACCAGTTGGCGTGCAAACTGTCTCTTTTGAGCGTGTGCGCAGGCGTGCCAACACCGAGGGGTGCAGTCGTTGGGGGAGTCCCTTGACCTGACTTCTTCTTCAAGCGTTGTGGACGAGGAGAGCACCAACCTCGCCACAGGATTCTTCTCTAGCCTTTCGAGAAAGGAATTTTGCCTTACGGATAAGGACTTTGGATGTGATCTCTTCGGTCACCAAATCGATACTCAACGTTGTTGGTTGAGCAGAGCAATCACTGGGAAGTTCTGAGAAAGCACAGGGTTTGCTAAAGCGTATCTTTAGCTTCGCTGGGTTGCGAGGGCGTTACCCTTGCTTCGCTGGTAGTATCTGTGGCAGTAGCACTGACAGTCGGCTCGGCGAGACTAGGACTGAGAGTACGGTCGCTGGGTTTCAACAGGGTTGAAGGTTTGCTCAGGGGAGGCTTTGTAATCGCTGCGATTGATTGATTCGAGAGAGGTCGGCCCTTTACTTTGCCGCTTAACCCTGTATTTATACACCCAGGGTTTCGACTGCTCCTTGCCTTAAAAGGATTATTAATTGAAGTTTCCTATTCAATTTCTACTACTCGATCCCAATAAGGTTTCGTTTTCCTTATGGATCACGGAATGGGCAAAGCTGTACCCCAAACCCAAGTAGGCTTATTTTTGGGCCGCAGGTATCGGGCCATTGGCTCAAATCCACCAAAGGATCTTACCAAAAATATTTTTGGGCTCAAACATTGCCCCTAGGCCCCGAAATCAGGCTCATGAAGATGTAACTGATTGAAGGGGACTAAAAGGACGCGCCGATCGCTTGAAACGATGTCATTAATGAAGGTCTTTTCCTTTCGTTCGCAAAACGCCTTTCTGTCGTATCATTTCCCTCACAAAATTCCTTATTTAAACCCACGGCCGCATAAGACCCTTCACATCAGAAACCCTTTCAGTCTCTTAAACCTAGAAAAAAACCCATTTTCTTCTAACATTTCCCTCGCAGGAACCCAGAAATGGCTCCCCCAAAGAAAATAGTTATCGATCAAGAGGAAGAATTGAACGACAAAGTTGCCCACACTTGGGGAACCAGCATTGGTGCCCGCATTTGTCTCCACACATCCATCCATAGGCCCTTGCTCCTCCAATTCCCAGACCATCATGTTGGATTAGGGCCAGCGTTGCAAGACGCTATTCCGTCCGACGCTATCGCTCTCTACGGCCTGCCCCCCCCCCCCCCCCCCGGTCGGCCCATTCCAGTCCTCCGAAGGACTCTTGGAGATTTCAGTAGTTGGGGTGCCCAAAATCATCGAGCCAAAATAGGGCACTGGCCGTCCTCCATCAGCCCAGCAGAACTTTCTTGGTATCGCGAAACACGGGCGCGAGATCTGGCTCGCTGGAACGCAGCAGCTATCACACATACTATCGATCTCTGTTTTCATCTTCCACGCGGTGGCAATCGTTCTCCTCTCGCTGCCTTTCTTTGTTTTTGGAATATCGCCACAAACACTTTTGATTTTAGATTTGGTCAAATGAGTATCACCCTGCTGGATATTCTTGCCATCACCGGTCTACCCATCGATGGTGAGCCTTATTTACATGGTCAATTTGATTCTATCACCTTCACCTTGACCATGGCCCAACATGGTCGCAGCCCTCACAGTGGCTCCTACCCACGATGGTTGGCATATTACAGTCGGGAGCACAATGCGACCAGCGGGATCGCTTTCCTGGAGTATTGGCTCTGTAAGTTCATCTTCTGCACTTCCTCTTGCAAGCCCACTGGTACTTGGACTCTTCTGGCGACGGCCCTCTATAACCGCCCAATGTCGGGCTCGGGCAACCGGTGCTAGGAGCCCTTTATCGTACTTTGTATCAGGCCACTATGCATCCCTTTGAGACTAGCGTATCTGGCCCCTTCTGGATCTTGGACTTCTGGATCCGGACTTATTTTCCATTCTTCCGCCGCGATGATATCCCGCTACTTCCACCGGCCAACCAACTCTTGGGTCAATGGTTCAGCAGCGAGGAAAGGTACTCATCCCCTCCTTATTCTGAATGCTTTACCTATCTATACCTTCTGGATGAGATGCCATACTGCGATATCATATTGGGGAGAAGATTTCCAACCCCACTTGAAAACGGGTTCCTTCCTGGTGCTTCTCGCTACAGTGATCGCACGCGCTTGGCTTTTCGCCGCGCGATCTCCTGTTCAGATATCAGGATCGTTGCTGAAGAACTGACTTACGAGCTTTACGCCCCCAACCACTTCGCTCGGCAATTCGGCCTCGTCCAATTGGTGCCATTTCCTCTGTACGACGCCTGGAACTATAACACTTCTTGGCGTAGATTCGGGCCCCCTTCCGGGCCTTGGCCGACACAAAGTATGCTCGCGCTGGTTGATCTTCCCGCCTGGGCTACAGTCATCAAAGCTGTGGATGGGACTGAGGAAGAGTACGAAGAATGGTGGGAAGAGGTTTCCGTCAATTGCTGGATTCAGCGGGATGACGAACTCTTTGCGGCCATCTTCAGAAAACTGAAAAACCCTTATGCTGCCGACATCGAAATGCTCGCTCGCTTCTCTGAGGATGCTGCACGATCCCTGCCTCCTCCAGCAACACAACCGGTGCGAGCCCCTCGCCAGGCCCAGGCTGGTATCGTAATTCGCGAGCCCCTTTCAGAGGTAAGTATCTTAGTTTATATTCTATATCCTCCTTCACTCTTTCCCTTTCACCCACTCTTTGCTGCGTCAGGGAAATGTGCCACCTTCTGGTAGTCGCGCAATCAGTGCTTCCCCAACCACTGGCCAGTCTGGAAAGGAGAAGACGGTGATCGCGGAGCCTGAAGTTGAAGATTCTTCCTCCGATGATGATAATCCACAGACGGTAAGAATCCTTTGTTCTTAGGACCATGCTTTCTCCGTAAGCTAAGTCTAATCCTTTGATTCTGGCAGGTTGCCGCTGCTTTGGCTCGCAAGCGCAGTCGCTCGGACCCTCGTACTGACCCATGGGAAGAAGATGAACCAATCGCTGATCGACTGGTAAGAAACGGGAAACCCACATTAGAATTTACTTCCCATTTAGTCCAATTCCTATAACTGTCCTCGCTTGTAGGTTCGTCGCCAATCTTCCAGACAAGCCGGGGAAGGCTCTTCAGTCGCTGGTGAAGGGACATCTGCCTCGCAGGCTCAAGCGCCCACGGATTCCGGTAATCCTCCACCTCCTGCCAGCATCGCGAGTGATGTGCAATTAGGCTCAATCCCAGTGCAGGTTATAGATGACAGCTCGCCTGAATTGGAAGAAAGAACAACTCCTTCGGACGCACCGCCTGAGGAACCGATCGCCGCACATCCCCTAGCACAGATAACGCCTGACCCAACTCCCGATGAAGCAGCTCAAGAGCCTGCACTGATAGCAATCCTGCACGAGCCACCAGCCGCAGAGGTACATTCTCTTAACGAGTATAATGCCTTGGTCCTTATTTTATTCTCTGTGCACTCTAATAATTCTTCCTTAACCACAGAGTTCTGATCCTGTTGGGGAAGCAGTCATCGCTGCGGAAGTACTTGGCGCTGATCCTGCCGGCCCAGTCGGTGAAGACATAGCGATCTAGGAGCCTGCCCCCCATGCTCCTGAAGCGGGAGAAGGGGTGAATGCTGAACCGAAGCCGGAAGCGGCCCCTGTCATGGAGCCTCATGAGGCCCATGTTGTTACTGCTGCTCCAGGTCCACTGCCTGAGCCTCCTTCCAGACTGGAAAGGCTTGCTTGTGTGCTTGAAGTGGCTCCTCCTGGAGTTATAGATGAGGCCAGGGATGGGCTCCAAAGCCTTCTGAGCCCCGACATCCTACTGCTTGGCGCATCTACCAGAGCTCTGGAGTACTTGAGGGTTCTCCGTCGAGAACGAACTATCACTGAGAATGAGTTCACCGAGATAGACGAGCTGCTACAAAATCTTCCTCAACGGATTAATGAGAGAGCCGCCGCGACTGCGCAAGCCAGGCAGGCTCAGGCCCACTATGGGGGCCTCGAACAACAGACAGACGCTTCTCGCGACTTCTTGGGAGATAGGGCTATCCTCGTTAGGGACTTGCGGATTACGCAGAATCATCTTCGAACCCAAATCCAGGAACTTCAAGCCCAATTGACTGCAGTGACGGCCCGGCTTGAGCATGAGGAACCCTTGCTAGAGCAACCCCTAACGGCCTTTGAAGCATTGTCTCAAAACTTAGCTCAAGCTTGCGAAGCAGCCCGACAAGCTGAGCGAGTTGCTGCCGATGCCAGTTTTTGCTTGGATGAACATTTACTTCGTTTAACCCATGTGGGCCGAAAACTTTAGGCCCCTTACATTAGGCCCCTTTTTCTTTTGTATAAACAATATTATAATTAACAAGTTGAATATTTAGCCCACCTTGTTTGGCCTAAATATCACTTCAAATTCCTGTAGTTTATCACCTCTTTATCGATATCGAAACTGTTGAAAAGCTAATTCCAAATTGGGCGGTTACCTCCTTGAAAACTGCCCTGCTTCCCACGCGTTTTCAACTTCCTTCATTTCCGAGATTCTAGCATTCAATTCCATTGATACTCTCATTGATGGCGTTGAAAGTACTTCAACTGCCCATCACGCGGTTGAGATTACTGCAGCTGGAACTATAAATACCCGCACTTGGGGAAAGCATGAGGCCAAGCAACTATGTCTTTTCCAGAGATAACCTCGCAAGCCTTGTTACTCTTCCTTCAGTTTCTAAAATCTTCTTCGCGTGATCTCACCCTTAGCCACAAATTCAAAGGATTCATGGCTTAATCTCAAGACCTGGGTAGGCCTCATGGCCTAATCTCAGGTCCAGTGGCACGTCTTGGGTCTCTGGAAATCCGGACGACACTCGCCGGTTTCAGCTAGGCCGAAGAACACACCACGCTCCTAACGCGGCGGAACCAGATTTTGGGGGATCCGTTTCCTCCGATTGTCCGTGTGGAGCAGGAGGGAGAAAGGCGGAAGGCCACGTTGAGGCTGACCTTTCTTCTTTCGTGGCCTACCTCCAGGGTCCGACTACGAGGTTTATGTTTTTCCCCTGGAGGTAGATGTGGTTGTGAGTCGCGCTCGCTCCAGAGACCATCTCCATCCTGGAGGACAATCACCTGGAAAGGGTATGATGGATTATTCCCTTCCCTCTTCCTCCGGTACAGACAATAGCAGCTGCGACTCAGATTGGAGGAGGATCTGGGTGAAGAGAGGAAGAGTACCAGCGGTACCGCCCAGATCCTCCTTGCCGCAACCAGATCCAGCAACTTTTAAAATCCGTGTCTCTTACGATCTTCAAAGCCACATTTGGCCTTATAATTGCATGTGTAACCGTGTTGATCTGTTTTTTGTACTGCCTTTGGCCGCAAAGCCACTTTATGAATGAATGTTTCTTTGACCACCATGCAAAAGTTTGCAAAAAATTGTCAAGGATAATAAATTGTCAGGGATAATAAAGCCTCATGTATAGGCCATCACGTACATTCTTAACACACAATTTGTCAAGGATAAACAAGTATGAATATAGACCTAAAATCTGATGAATACATAACATATGGCCTAAACTAAGGCCTGAATATATAGAGAGTTGCCCCTCTAATGTTCATCGGTGAAGCAAATACATGAGTCGAAGGCCACAAGAAAAAGGCCTGAATAAATACTTAGAGTTTAGGCGAACCGATGAAGATTATGGTTGCCTCTCTGTCTGAGCAGAAGGTTGATCAGGTGGATCCTTGAACTCCCAAACACTAGGGTAGTATTTCTTCAAAAAACGCCCATTGATGGGGTTGCGATGGATGTCGCCATCTACGTCTTTGAGGTGAAAAGCCCCGCACTCCAGGATACTGTGAACAACAAAGGGTCCCTCACAACAAAGGGTCCCTCACATCGCGGAGTCCATTTACCGCGGTCGGTTAACTTCTCACCAAGGGGTAAAACAGATTTCCAAACAAGGTCTCCTTCTTTGTAACTACGACTACGCGTCCTCTTATCATAGGCGCGGGCGATACGCTGTTTCTCCATTACCAAATTATCCAAAGCCGCTAAGCGCTGCTCACTCAAATCTTCATGTTCTTGCCACATCGCCAGGACGTAATCTTCACCTATCAAGTGATGCTGCTCTTGTACGCGTAAGGAATAAACGTTGATTTCCAGGGGTAAAACAGCGTCATGACCAAACATGAGTGCATATGGTGTCGTAACGGTGGGATTCCTCTTGGACGTACAATAAGCCCAGAGTGTCTCATACAAAGTATCGTGCCACTGTCGAGGGTTCTCTACCAGCATCTTCTTTAACAGGGTAATAATAATCTTGTTGCTAGCTTCTGCTTGACCGTTGGACTGAGCATAATATGGAGTGCTGTGGATGAACTGGATGCCGAAATCATTAACAAGTTGCTCGACAGGACCGCCCATGAATGCTGCCCCCCGGTCTGAAACGAGCACCTCAGGGATACCAAACCTGCAGAGAATGTTACGAAAAATGAACTGGCGGATGGTGGTGCTAGAGGCCTCCTTCAAAGGTTCAGCTTCGACCCAGTTGGTGAAGAAGTCAGTAGCCACGATGATGAACTTATGTTGGAGAGAAGAGTGGGGGTGAATCATCCCAATCAAATCCAATGCCCAGCCTGGCGCAGGCCAAGGCTTAATTATAGGTTGCATAGGAATGTTAGGGACATGCTGGACTGGACCATGTGCTTGACAGTCTTCACATCCTTTGGCGAATGCAATGCAATCCTTTAGAATGCTGTAGGGGTCGTCAACGGACCGGGCCTTGCTATATTTTTAAATAATTGCGGGCCGGGGCGGGCCGGGCTTTATTAAAAATCAAAGGATCCAAGCCCGTCCATATAAAGCGGGCCTATTTTTAATCAAGCTTTGAAAATTCAATGGATAATGATCAAATACAACCAAAGATAACAAATCTATATAACTATATTGTACCAAAAAAAATCTATATTTATATATAGATACTAATTTATTGATAAATAAATTTTTAAAGACACTAATTTTTTATAAATCTATATTTATATATCATACACTTCAAAGAGCAACCCCTATCAATTCAAAGAAAATGTAAAAACCGACCGTTGGATGAGTTTATTACAATAAATTATGAGTGTGGTAAAAAATTTAGCCAATTTCACCATATTTTCGAATCCGATCGGATTGGTCAACCGTAGTCACTTATATGTTTTATTGGTTGACCGATGGCGTGGCAACCGCGAAACGTGCTTATTTTTTCACATCACGTTTGTATATATTCAATCGATGGATGTGGGTGGACATAAGATAAAAATAATAATTTGAATTACAAACACATTGGACTATACCAATTTTATTCCTAAAGTTGTATGACTTATACATTGCATTTAAATTGTTTAAGTTCATTCTAAAGCAAACATGAAGTGGAAAATGAATTCCGAGAAACCAACCGCTCGATGGAGAGATTGTAATGTTTTATGGTGGTTGTAGAAAATCCAGCTAATTTGGTTCTCGTTTCGAATTCGATCAATTAGGTCAAACGTAGTTACTCTTATAAACCTATATTTATATATCATACACTCCAAAGAGCAACCCCTATCAATTCAAAGAAAATGGAAAAACCGACCGTTGGACGAGTTTATTACAATAAATTATGAGTGTGGTAAAAAATTTAGCCAATTTCACCATATTTTCGAATCCGATCGGATTGGTCAACCGTAACCACTTATATGTTTTATTGGTTGACCGATGGGGTGACAACCGCAAAACGTGCTTATTTTTTCACATCACGTTTGTCTATATTCCATCGATGGATGTGCGTGGACATAAGATAAAAAAAATTAATTTTAATTACAAACACATTGGACTATACCAATTTTATTCCTAAAGTTGTATGACTTATACATTGCATTTAAATTGTTTGAGTTCATTCTAAAGCAACCATGAAGTGGAAAATGAATTCCGAGAAACCAACCGCTCGATGGAGAGATTGTAACGTTTTATGGTGGTTGTAGAAAATCCAGCCAATTTGGTTCTCGTTTCGAATTCGATCAACTAGGTCAAACGTAGTTACTCTTATAAACCTATATTTATATATCATACACTCCAAAGAGCAACCCCTATCAATTCAAAGAAAATAGAAAAACCGACCGTTGGATGAGTTTATTACAATAAATTATGAGTGTGGTAAAAAATTTAGCCAATTTCACCATATTTTCGAATCCGATCGGATTGGTCAACCGTAACCACTTATATGTTTTATTGGTTGACCGATGGGGTGACAACCGCCAAAACGTGCTTATTTTTTCACATCACGTTTGTATATATTCCATCGATGGATGTGCGTGGACATAAGATAAAAAAAATTAATTTTAATTACAAACACATTGGACTATACCAATTTTATTCCTAAAGTTGTATGACTTATACATTGCATTTAAATTGTTTGAGTTCATTCTAAAGCAACCATGAAGTGGAAAATGAATTCCGAGAAACCAACCGCCGATGGAGAGATTGTAACGTTTTATGGTGGTTGTAGAAAATCCAGCCAATTTGGTTCTCGTTTCGAATTCGATCAACTAGGTCAAACGTAGTTACTCTTATAAACCTATATTTATATCATACACTCCAAAGAGCAACCCCTATCAATTCAAAGAAAATGGAAAAACCGACCGTTGGATGAGTTTATTACAATAAATTATGAGTGTGGTAAAAAATTTAGCCAATTTCACCATATTTTCGAATCCGATCGGATTGGTCAACCGATATGTAGAATATATATATATGCACGGGAAAATGATCATTTACCCAATTTTAGGCTAAAAATTGCCCACTTGCTCCACCAACTGTTTTTTAACCCCATTTACCCAAAACACTCTAAGGGATTATTTCCCATTTACCCAATTAATTCTTTTTCTTTTTTTTTTGAGACTTTTTTGCCCTCTCATTCTTTCTCACTTAGAGAGAGAAGTCACCCTCCACCTTGCTGTGCTCCGGTGACAAGTGGCCGGCGCGGTCTCCGGCGACCGGCGACCGGTGACCGGACTCTGGCGACCGGTGACCGGAATCCGGCTATTATTGCCCCCCAGTAATCATATTACTGCCCCCCAGTAATTATATTATTGCCTCCCAAAAATCATATTATTGTCATCCAGTGAATTGTATGAACTCCAAAAACCAAAATGAATACACTACAGGAACAATTGATCAATTTGTAATCATATTACTGCCTTCCAGTAATCATATTACTGCCTCCCAATACAAAGTCCAATGTCTCTACTGCCTCCCAATAGACCACCAAAAATGCACATTTTTGTAGGATTCACAGATAATTTGACTTTAATACACAGAAAACAACATGTAACTTATCAAAACACCACACTATAGTGATCACTGTCCCTCGTATCAAAGTCTACTGGGGGCCAATAATGTTTCTACTGCCCCCTAGTAGACCATCAAACAAACCCCACATTTTTTTTACTGGGGGGCACCCATGCTTCTCCTGTGGACACCCATGCTTCTCCAGCCTGATTCCGGCACGATTCCGACCGGACTCTTCTCCAGTCTCTCACCTGCAGCCCTTCTCCGACCTGTCCCAGCCCCGACGCAGCCCATCTCCAGTCGCTCACCTGCAGCGCATCTCCGACCGGTCCCATCTCCGCCTTCGTCTTCCCCAGGCCCTCTTCTCCAGTCTCTCACCTGCAGCCCATCTCCGACCGGCCTCAGATCGGTGATCCGTGATTGAGGATGGTCGGCACCAGATCAGTGATAGGCACCAGAACGGTGTTCAGTGATTGGCAGAGGTCGACGAAGATGGGGCTTGGGATGTGCTAGCCGGCGCCGAGATCGAGGTCGACGAAGAAGGTGTTGAAGGCGTGGTCGCCACTGCCGGCTAGAGAGAGAGAGAGGAGAGAGAGAGAGAGGGAGGTGGAGATCGGGGGGAGCGAGAGAGTTTGGGAAGGAGAGAGAGACTGAGAGGAGATGGATGGGTTTAAATTTAATTCATAGGGGCCAAAATGTCAATAGATGTTAGATTGGGTAAACGAGGTTAAAAAACTCTTGGTGGAGTAAGTGGGCAATTTTTTGCCCAAAATTGTGTAAGTGGTCACAGCCCCATATATGCACATTAGCACATATTTTATATAAAAGTATAAGAACTTCCATAGACACACACACACACACATATAGTCATATATATATATATATATATATATATATATATAACACACACACACACATAGAGATATATATATATATATATATATATATATATAGACACATATAGATATATATATTTGTGTGTGTGTTTATATATATGTGTGTGTGTGTTATATATATATAACACACACACAAATATATATCTATATGTGTGTGTGTATATATATATATATTTATAAACACCACACACACACACATATATATAGATATATATATCTATATATGTGTGTGTGTGTGTGTGTGTTTATATATATATATATATATAACACACACATATATATAAACACACACACAAATATATATATATATATATATCTATATGTGTCTATATATATATATATATATTTATAAACACACACACATATCTACATATATATATAGATCGGTTTAGGCGATGATGCAGGTAGTAAAGGATAACATGTAATGCCGCAGCTTGCACGCCGAGTAGTACAAAGTAAGACACATCTTTTCCATAGGAGTGTACCTTGTCTCACAATCTGTCAGCGTTAGGCTGAGGTAGAAAATAGCATGCTCAATACCCCTTTCATCATCCTGAGCGAGTAAACTGCCAATGGAAGCTTCGGCCGCTGATATATATAACTTTAATGGAAACCCGGCCCTCTGCGGAACCAGCACTGGCGGGCTCGCCAGGTAGTTCTTAATTCTGTCGAAAGCCTCTTGATGTTTAGGCTCCCATACAAACTCATTATGTCCCTGTAACTTCAGCAATGGCGAGAAGGGCTGGATTTTACCGGTAGAGTTAGAGATGAAGCGTCTCAGGAAATTGATCTTACCCAACAAACGCTGTAATTCCTTCTTTGTTCGCGGGGGAGATGCGTTGATTACTGCGTTCGCCTTGTCTTCAGGGACCTCAATTCCTCGCTGATGGACAATGAATCCCAGGAAATCTCCTGCTTTGACCCCAAAAATGCATTTAGCGGGATTCATCTTGAGCTTGTGTCGTCGCATTCGCTCGAATACCTTTCTGAGATCTGCGATGTGGTCCCCTCTTTTCTGAGATTTCACAACTACGTCATCGATGTAAACCTTTAGAATCTTCCCCAGGATATCATGGAAGATTAGGTTCATGGCTCTCTGATATGTCGCGCCAGCATTCTTCAGTCCAAAGGGCATGACCACATATTCAAAAACACCCGCGAACCCGGGACACCGGAATGTGGTTTTATGTCTGTCCTCTTCAGCGACCGAAATTTGGTGATATCCTGCAGTGCCATCCATGAAGGACAACAATTCATGTCCTGCTACGGCGTCTACTAACATATCCGCGACCGGCATGGGGTAAACATCTTTAGGTGTAGCAAGGTTCAGGTCTCTGTAATCTACGCAGACCCTCATCTTGCCATTCTTTTTCTGAACAAGAACTATATTAGATAACCACTGATTGTATTTGGCGACCTTGATAATGCCTGATTTATGCATTTTTTCGACCTCCTCCTTGACGAGAACTTGGGTTTCTGAATTCATTCTTCATGGTTCTTGCTTCACGGGCCTCTTGTCAGGGAGTGTTGGTAGTTTATGACAAACCAATTCTGGTGACAGGCCGGCCATGTCTTCATACTTCTCCGCAAAGCAATCTTTAAACTCTAGTAACAAATCAGTGAGCCTCTGTTTCTCGCTAGGCTCTAGGTAAGCACTGATAGCCACTTCCATAGGCTCGTCTACTATTCACAGATTAACCTTTTCAATAGGGTCTCTGACTTTAGGAGGCGTATCGTCTGGCGCTGCCGGAGCAAGCTGAATATCTATTTCATCCTCTCGCTCCTGATTAGAAAGCTCTTCATTGACGACCTCCATGGTCGCGATGCGATCGTAAGCCTCTTTTTCCACCAAGTATGATGACAGTCATTCGTATAGCGAGTGGAAGGCTTCTATTCCTTCCCCTGAGAGGTCGCAATCCATTAATCATTCAAGGATTTGGGCACAGCGTGGCCAGGCCTCTCTAAGCCTTCTTTTGTGAGCGTAATCCCCCACTGTGCCAATTCAGAGGCCGTCACCCCTGTGGGGCGGCCTTTGTCATCGATGCCACTAACCTGCAAAGGAGTGATAGGCTCCAAATAGTACCTAGCATCTACGTAGTTCGCGGAGACTGGGAATGGGCGAGGATCCGCTTTGATCACCTCAGCTGTATCTGTCTCCCTATTCCACATAAGCAATTCCTGATAAAGAGTTGACGGCACGCAGTAACTTCTGTGGATCCAGTCTCTGCCCAGAATAGCACTATAGGCCACATAGCAATCTGTCACAAAAAAGGCATAGACACCCTCCGCTGGGCCAACCTTAATGCGTAGGAAAAGCAATCCTAAGGTCTTTGTCACAGTTCCTGCGAAATTCTTGAGCGTGAGGGATGTAGACTGGATCTTCTCCCTTTTGATCCCGAGTAAGTGCATGGTCTTAGTAGTGACGACATTAACAGCAGCTCTGGTGTCAATCATGATTTTACTAACTTTGGTACCACCAACCTCTGCTGTGATATATAGCGGTCTCATATGTTGGACCATAGCTGGCGTCGGCTTCGAGAAGTTCATGAAGGGCCCTCTATTCGGAGCCTCCTCTGTCTGATAGAGGATAGCCTCTTCCACAGGTGTCGTGGCCGCCGATGTGACCTACAATGGCTGCACATGCTCTTCTTCAGCTTCCACACAGTCCTGAGCAGCGACTGGTAGTGCATACCTTGCGGGGAGCATATAAACCATATTGCAAGAGGCGTCCGTCATATCTGTCTCCTCCATGTCATCTTCCAAGTTAAGCTTAGGTTCCTCGACAGGGGTATCGGCCTGGAACTGCTTAGCCAAACAATCTACCAGCGATCCTTCTGTGAGGCCCTTTACCTCGCATTGCTCATATTCTTGTACCACGGAAGTCTGCTTAGGAGTTTCCGGTTTCGGTTCCCTTGCCATGCACTCGTCTGAGGCAGCGACAACCATACTTTGGACCTTCTTTGGTCTCCACTGTAAGGTATCGGTAGTCCTGTCCTTGCCCCCCAGTCTATCAAAGACCGAAGATTTGGCTTCCGGTTCTTCGCGAAATAACCTGCTCCTGACATGTGGTCGCCGAGTGGGTGAGCTCTCCTTTCTCATAATCGGAGGTGTCTGCTCCTCAGTAATCCTACAAAAAACACTGGGCTTAGATGCCCCTGTCAGCGAACTCGCTTGTTTGCTAAAGCTGCGGGGAGGCCTTAACGGTTTAGCAGCTAATGCCTCCATTTCTCTCTGATACTGCTCAGGTGACTTGACCAGTTGTGAAGGCTTAATCAGGCCCTGGTCCAGAGCCTCTAGCGTGCGCTTAGCTTCCCCAAACCTGTGCTGCAGTTTCCTCTTCTTGGAAGTGCTTATTTCCACTGCCTTCCCCTTTTCCCTGGTGTACCATTTTCCTTCCTTGATGGTGGCGGTTGGCGCCGGTGGGATGTAAGGTTTGGTCAGCACGTCTTTGCACTTGTTCATGATCTTCTCTTCATGTTTCTGATCAAACGCGGCCGCTCTAAGCTTCTTGAACAAATTGGAGTCCTTTGGGGATGGTGGTGACTCCATTTTCTCTTTTTCTCTCGGGCTAGAAGGTTGATAGTTCCGCGATGACGAAGCCCACTTGACGGGCGTTAGAGAGCCAAAGTGAAATGTTTGCTCGACCTCTTCATGAGGTACGTGAATGCCACACTCTTCTTTGCATCGCGAGCATAGGACCACGGGCGAGGCTTGACTGATTGACTTAGCTTTATCCTTTGCGGGTGTTTCGTCCGCGGTGGACTTTTCACTTCGCTCTTTTGAGCTCAAATCCAAAGTCGGTTTCCTTTGCTTTTGCTTGGTCCAATTCAGATCGACCATATTGATCCCAGTATCAGGGAAGGGGTCTAGGTCTACTAGCGCTGCCGCCGTGACCGGAGCTTCCACCTGCAAACTGCCATTATTAAGCCATACCTGAATCTGGTCTTTGAGTTTCACACAGTCCGTGGTGTTATGATTCCACAAATTATGAAACTTGCAGTACTTCTTCCCTTTCAGCTATTCTGGTCGAGGAAAAGGTCCAAAATCAGTCTTCAACATCTTCGCGGCGATCATTTCATCGAGAATCTCATGCGCCTTGTTGGCATCATATGTATATGTCGCGAACTCAGGTTTGGTGAAGGCCACCGATTTGAGCTTGACAGGTTCCTTGGAAATTTTCAGTTGCTTCAAGGCTAGATTCTTTTTCCCGGTTAACTCGTAGGCAGCGATATCACTCTCCTCTTCCTCATCGTCATCCTGGACTACCTTTTCATTGTTATGATGGTAGTAAGGGTCATAGGTAGCCGGATGGTAGCTCAGGGCCGCTACGGTACGATGTTTTCCCGGCACATATGTCCCCCTGGATGCATTCTTCCTTGCATATGTTTCTCTGAGGAGATGTTCGAAGCTACCCACCTCTGTGATGAGTTCTCCCATCGACTGAATCATGCTGCCATGCTGCTTCTTTCGTTGACGTGGTTCCAAACCCTTGACCGCGAACTTGACTAACTCTTTCTCAGGCAGGATGAAGTTTAGCTTGGCTTTCTGGATTTGAAGGCTCTGAAGGTAGGCCACCGCTAATTCTGTAGGCTGCTGGGCCATCTGGGTGAGAGAAGCCAAGTCTACCTCAGGCTCGATAGTTTCGAAAGTTTCTCGGAAGAGCAGTTCCATTGCAGGCCAATCCGCCACTGTTCCCTGTCGAAACTTGGAAAACCATCTGAAAGCAGCTCCTGAAAGAGAAGTACTAAAGAACCTGAATTTGAGGATATCATCATTCTGGTACTGGCCACATTATACCCTAAACCTGGCCAGATGTGTCGCTGCATCCTCGGTGTCTTCCCCTGAAAAAGTAGAAAGCATGATATGTGGTGGAAAAGGTCCCTCATATACCCCATCCGGCTGGGCCCTAGGGTTAGCCAACCTGATCATCTCCTCTACCTCATCACGTCTTACATATTCTTGACCCGGAGGAGGAGGTGGTGTCGCCACAGTCTGGCGAGTAGCCTGCACAGGTATTGTTTGGTTTACCGTTGCCGGCCCCTCTCCGACGTGTACAACGCGGGTTGTAGCCTGCTGCTGAAGAGTCACTGCTGGCGTAAGCGTTTCCTTTGACAAGGCTGTTATATTGATCGGGGTGCCGGCATGGTCGATCCCGTAATAACTTCCTGGCAATTCCTGGTATACATTTTCTGCCCCGTCGCTGTCGTATTGCACGAACGTAGCGGAGTTGGATGTGGTTCCCGCAACTCTTGAGGCCTGATACTTCTGTCTGGTGGCCTGTCCGCCTGACGAGGTAGTCTTTTCCTTGCCACAGCCGATAACCAGAGCTTGCTCTTTATTCTTTAGCGGTGTAGTAGCAACGGTAGCTGAGGGAGAAACAGCATTGCTACTAGTCCTCTCTCGCTGATTTGGCAGCAGGTACTTGCCTGAACCGGATGGCTGGCCAAGAGAGCCAAGGATAGCATTAGGATCCCTTAAAGCCTTGTTCAACACTTCTCTAGCTTTGTTCAATTCTGCTATTTGCATGGCCACCTCGGTTGCTAGGTTAGCACCATCCTTGCGAAGACCTGCCATATCTGATGCGGTCTGCTTGGTTTGGTTCGTGATAGACTCCATGATTTCTCTTTGACACTGATTCTGCTCGCTAGCTATACTCGCGGCATGGGCCCTTACCGCATTCTCTGATTGTGCCATCTGTTGTCTAGTATCCTCTGCATGTCGGGTAATTCGCTGATCTAGTTCGCGTATGAGCTTATCTGTCTTTGCGGTCTCTCTTTCAAAATCAGCGGCTATCTTCTTGCGATGATTTTCAATATTCTCCATGATGATCGCGAACCTTACCTCGGAGGTCGCTCCTTCTGGAATAGGCTTCGGAACGAAAGCCTTTCTTTCTCCACTCCCCACTGTAGTTGTGACAGTGGTGGGGATAACAGGCTTGTTGGCCTGATTAGTATTGACACTCTGACCCTCAGTAATGGTCGGGTGATTCTCTTCCCGTTCAGTTAACATGTTGGGTGATTGGGACTGACGAGAGAACCTTTGAGTCACTTGTTCTTCAGAAAGACCACGACAGTCCGCGCGAGAATGCGGTCTGTAACTGGAGGTCTTATGCTTTGAGCAGTTAGCGTAAACCTTTTGGTAAGGGTTTTCGCTAGACTTCCCAGTGGTTACGTTCACGAAAAGACACTATTGCAGGTCCCACTGGGCGTGCCAAAATGTTTGGCTCCAAAACCAGTTGGCGTGCAAACTGTCTCTTTTGAGCGTGTGCGCAGGCGTGCCAGCACCGAGGGGTGCAGTCGTCGGGGGAGTCCCTTGACCTGACTTCTTCTTCAAGCGTTGTGGACGAGGAGAGCACCAACCTCACCACAGGATTCTTCTCTAGCCTTTCGAGAAAGGACTTTTGCCTTACGGATAAGGACTTTGGATGTGATCTCTTCGGTCACCAAATAGATACTCAACGTTGTTGGTTGAGCAGAGCAATCACTGGGAAGTTCTGAGAAAGCACAGGGTTTGCTAAAGCGTATCTTTAGCTTCGCTGGGTTGCGAGGGCGTTACCCTTGCTTCGCTGGTAATATCTGTGGCAGTAGCACTGACAGTCGGCTCGAAGATACTAGGACTGAGAGTACGGTCGCCGGGTTTCAACAGGGTTGAAGGTTTGCTCCGGGGAGGCTTTGTAATCGCTGGGATTGATTGATTTGAGAGAGGTCGGTCCTTTACTTTGCCGCTTAACCCTGTATTTATACACCTAGGGTTTCGACATTCAATTTCTACTACTCGATCCCAATAAGGTTTCGTTTTCCTTATGGATCACGGAATGGGCGAAGCTGTATCCCAAACCCAAGTAGGCTTATTTTTGGGCCGCAGGTATCGGCCCATTGGCTCAAATCCACCAAAGGATCTTACCAAAAATACTTTTGGGCTCAAACAGTACGTGTGGTGAAATAGGTATGTAGAACATTAGGTGAAGTCTCGTGATGATCCCGATGAAATGTCGGTAGTAGAACGTATTCAGTTGTCCTTTTTCTTATTGGAGCTGAAAATTTAGTTCTACCTGTAGTCCTTAATTGCTACTTAATTATATATACTGTTGTGGCCATCTTTGACATGTTTGAATTGCTTTCTCTGGCTAATACCTACCAGTCTATTACGTACTGAAATGAAATTTTGCTCACGGTTGTGACACAATCTCTGAAAAAAAAAAAAATGATATCAGCTAAACGAGTTTCAATTCACGTGGCAAAAGTTTGTTAGTTGTCAACATTAACAGACTTGTTTAATTAGTTGTGTGTCTTAATTAGAAGGTTGGTGTTGTTTGGGGGTTCAAAATAAGTAACATTCCTTCTAAACTCGATGACATACATTGTGTCACTTTTAAAGGAAAAGATATACAAATCCAATTATCCAACATTTGTTAGTTACTCAAAATGATGAGGATGTCAATATCAGAGCAAAAACAAAATCACTCAAAATAGCTCAAAGATTGTCATCTCACCTTGTCCATGATTTTTGATTCCCTGATTTTACGTGTCTTTCTCCATCAATAGGATTTTGTGACCTTCGCATCTGGGGTCCCGGTGCCGGTGTTTTATGGCAGAGGAGGATATGGTGGTTCCAGCGTCTTCGAGGAGTTGGGAGTGCCAACGAGTTGTTAGGGAGAGTGGTCGCCTTTTTAAGGCGAGGGACAGCGGCCAAGCGATCAAGGCTTCTCCGACATGGAGGCGTCCTATTTCAGGACTTGCAGTTCGGCTTCGATCTTTTCCAGCATGTGCTGGTGGCGCAACACCGTGTTGGACGTACCCCGAACTGGGTTTGCTGAGATCCAGGGCTAGGTACGGCGGCGGTTGGTCGGCGGTGGCAGAAGGAGCGGTGGTCTGGGCACCCAGACCATTCCTATGTGGGCCTGGGCCTGGTTTTGGTTTATGTTGGGTCTGGTGTGAGTTGTGGTCTTTAGACCCACTCATTCCTGGGTCTGTATTTACGATCCAGAAGATTTTTTTTCGTATTGAAGTGGGTTTGTTCCCATGATTATTAGTGATTTCATAGTCACTTACAGTAATATACACTGACGTTCTTCTCTTAAACCAAAAAAAAAAAATCTCTTTACTTTCCTTAAAAGAATTTTATTTCACCCCTCAAATTTTCGTTAACCTATTTTGTTACTATAAAATAATTGGAGATTTATATTTTTGATTACGACAACAATTAGTCATGACTTCATGTCAGGACACTTGTAGGGGATTCAAATTTGTTGATCGACTTTGGTTCATAAGGTATCATAAGTGTTCTAAAAATAATTTATTTAAATGTGATTACTGCTAAATGCACCAAATTTTGAACTCATTACACCCTATAATATATTTTTTGTTTTAGAGAAACGGGAATTGAGAGAAAATCGTTGTGTATTCTCATTGATAATAGGGGCCTCTTTATATAGAGGATTACAATGCATAGAATCCATACAAGGAAAAGTAATAATACATTGAATAGGAATATCTAGATTCTTCTAATTAAACCATATTATCACTAGATCAAGTAACCTAGAGTTTGGGCCAGACACACAAATAAGGATTTACTTGAACACTCCCCCTTATGTCGCCCAAACGCAGTGCTTCTCTCGTTGCCTCGCTAAAACCTTGCCGAGTAACAAAAACCCAGTGGGACAAAAATAACCTCGGTCGAAGGGGAAAAAGAGCACAACACACCCTTCACGTTTTGAGACCATACATGTAGACACCTTCCCCTAATGTCTGCATCTCCCCCTGATGACTACGGTCATTGGAGTTCGGATAACTTCTGCAAACGATGCTACCAACATGTTTCTCGAAAGTGGAATTTAGGCAATGACTTAATGAGCAAGTCTGTCATACTGTCCTCAAATTGAACCTAGTTCACTTTGATCTTGAGGAGAGTCTGTTGTTGCTGATTATGCTTGGTGTTGTTGCTTTTGATGTAGCGTTGCTTTATTTGTTCAAAACAAATAGCATTATCCTAAATGCTCGTAGGCTCATCTGTGGTAGACTTCAAACCACAATTGTTCAAACATGCGTAATTATGGATCCAATCCATAAACATTCATGAACCACTTCGTGAAGAGCAATAATGTCTGCATGGTTCGAAGATATAGCGACTAAGGTCTGTTCTGTAGACCTCCAAGATATCACGGTCTTTTTCTATGGTGAACACTTAACTAGTTTGGGAATGACATTTGTATGGGTTAGAGAGATACCTAATATCAGCAAAACCTTCCAAAACACATGTTGTTTTGGGATGGGGATAGTGGATGTAGGCCAGTGTTGGCGGCGTTCTTGGTGTGTGATGGGTTCGAATCCACTATCTCTCTGTAGGGATAGAACAAGCCCATATCAATAGTATTTCTCAAGTACTGAAAGATATTTTTTTTCACCAATCCAATGGCATCGCATTAGCGCACAGCTATACCTAGCTAACAAGTTCACAACATATGAGATGTCTAGTCTTGTGCATTCGGGTAAGTACAATTATGTGCCTATTGTACTCATGTAAGACACTTCTGCCTCTAGCACATCTTCATCATCATCCTTCAGACGAAGAGGATCCTTTTAAGGATCAAGACTACGAACGATTATGGGGTGCTTGAAGGCTTGACCTTATCACAATGCCTAAGCATCTATCAACACGATACTCAAGTTCCAAACTGAGATATAATCGTGTTCTCCCAAAATCCTTCATCTCAAACTCGGATTTCAAGTGTTCAGCTGTTTCCCTTAACTCTTTAAGGGCTCCCAATAAAGATCATGTCCAACATGAATCACGATGGAATCCAAAACTTGTTATGGAAACTCGTGGGCATATCCCTTCCCAATCAAATAGTCATTTTAGTGAGCATTTCAACCTCTTTGTAAACGCGCTCCGTGGTCTAGAACCACTTGACTTGGGTAAATGAAGTCCACCATGAATCTTCATGTATATTTAGTATCTAGATCCCCATAGAGATACGTAGTGACCACATTTGTAAGCTGCATGTTCAGTTATTAGGAAACTACCAAACTGACAGGGTAGTGGAGTGCAATGACATCCATTACGAGAGAATATATCTCATCGTAGTTGATTCCAGGGCGTTTTTATGAGAAGCCTTGAGCCATAAGGCGAGATTGCCATCTCTTTTTCTCATCACGCTTTCTAACGAAGACCCATTAGTCAATAGGTTTTATGTTAGGAGGTGTTGGCATCACTAGCTCAAAAACCTTCCTCTTCCTTAGAGAATCCAACTTAACCCGGATCACATCTTTCCATTTAGGCCAGATTTCTTTACGTTGGCATTCATTCATCAATGGAGTGTGGTTCGATATCATCTGACTCAACAAACTCATACGCAACGAAATGCGCAACTACATCATCAGTTATGATGGAGTTTCTATCCCACGTCTCAAGTACACTAGTGTAATTTTCATAGAGCTCTATATTCTCAGGAATAGGTTCTAACGTTGAAGCGTCCCCCAACGATAACCATAATCCGGAAGATTCTCATGAGACGGATTTTGAGTGTCGATGATCAAAGGATTGGGTTGTGCCAAAGTATCCTTTAAACCCACAGGCCTCCCACGCATCCTAGTTGGGGCCATGGCCTGTAACGCTAGAGTGCCACTCTCTTTGGCGTTGGCGCCATGCCTACCTCCATGTAGGGTGGCGCTACGTCCTCTCGTAGGGACGTCCATCCTTGCAAGTATGTTTGCAGCATATTTGTGTGATCTAGTCACTTTAACGGGGATCGAGATGAGACATAGTGGGGACAGGCCACAACAATTCCTGTCGTTCATGCTAAACATTCGTGTTCTTATCTCCCCCTAACGACGGGAAGACTATCTCATCAAAGTGACATTCACTAATCTAGCGGTAAGGAGATAGCCTAGCAAGGGCATTAAGTGGCGGACAATTGTTAGAATCTCAAATCCAACATCGTTGCCCATTAGTCTATAAGGACCCATCATAGTATGCTGTGGCGGCACAATTGGCACATAAATGGCTCACTCAAATATGCGTAAGTATGATACTTGTACCCAGTCACTAGCTGTAACGCATAGGTTGATTGAGTGGCGGTGGGTTGTAGACGAATTAGCATAGCTGCATGTGATATTGCATCACCCAAGCGGATATAAGGAGATTGGTGCGCATTACCAATGTCCTAACTACCATCATAGTCGTTTCCGCGAGACCATTTGGGTGTGTACATGAGAATATGATGTCCAACATCAGTCCCAATGCAATAACCATAGAAAGTCTTCGATGTAAACTCTCTAGCAATGTCAAATCCAATTGACTGAATAGGATGATCCGAGGAGTGAGCCCATTGTTATATGGTATGTGCTAGGAGTATAGTATAAGCAGCTTTTACAAGTGGATAATGGCACAACACGTGACCAGCGTGTTTGCGTGTCAACCAACATTATGAGATATTTAAACATCCGTAGGTTGGTTGAATCAGTCCACAGAATCCCTACGGATTCTATGTAAGAACAGAATGAGTATTTTCATATCCTTTGCATATGATGGTCTCAGTCCTAATTTTCCTAAGGAACAAGCTTTGTAAACGAGCGAGAGGCTTTAGAAGCAACCAATGAGGATTGTGGTTGAGCCTGAGCGTCTGAAACGCTACTTGAAGCAAAGTTGGTGATTGTAGCATCACCTAGGGCGTCATCACCATGATAGACACCATCCATGGTGTCATGGATAGGGACTGTGCCAGCCCTAGGCTGGTGGTGGACGGTAGCGGTGCCAGATGCAGCAGCGGCGGTCACACTTAGTCCAGGAATCAACTTTTGATTCATGCTTTGTTTCGCTCGAAAGAATAGATGTCCATGTGAAGTCTTTAAAAGACGGATCATCTTGACTTGGATGACCTATCCTGTCGTGACAAAGCCATTATGTGTCTAAATCCAAGAGATCTTCTCTCATAACTTTATTGGATCTAATAGCTAGAATAGTGGCATAGAGTCCACTAGAGAGACACATAAACTTCTATAAGATGCATCTTTGTTAGCAATCATTAGAGGTATTGCAAAAAAACTCATTTCCATTCTCTACATGTGTTTTCGCATGAAATCCATTGGCAATTCATAGTTGTGATTTACCCTAGGAGCGTAGAGAGTTTTGCGACAGTAATCAAGGTGTCTTTTGGTAAGGGGAACTTGTTCATTCCTTGTCCTTGAATTAATATTGATGACCCAGCCATCTTAGTCACAAAGTAATATGCTTAGAATCAAAATTGAGTCATAATGAAAAGAACTCGAAATTTTATTCATAAGTCAACGGAATACATCATTGTCTCTTAACCATTAGGAGAATCAAATCCAAATGCTAGCTAATGCAAAACAAAGCTAGTCGTTTGACTTCTTTCAATAACTCCAAAATAAATATGACCAGGAGAGTAGATAGATGTCGGTGGAGCAAAGCTCACTTAAGTACCACTTATCTCAAAACCTTCCTAGACATCACACTCATTTTGGATGAGCCTATGTGAAGAAAAACTAAATCAATGGCATTTACTACAAAGTATATAGCAATTGCCTATTACATCTCTTGGAAAAATAAAGACTTAAACAGAATTGGTGATCTATTGATCCCAGCCAGATTTGTAGTCTTTAACTCTTCACTCTAGATCATCTTCTTGTTCCACATAGTGAGCTTCTCTTGCTTCACAATATGCTTTGTAGGTGGTGACAATTTCTTCACGAGCTCTACAAATGTGTGCCCAATGACCGGATACTCCACATCGAGAACATACATCTCTTTGCTCAGACTCCATTGATTGAGGCGCTTTGAAAGCGTCATTTAGATGGCTCTTAGTGTTGGTGGCGCCACCAACATGGCCAAAGGCGTTGCCTCTATCTCTCATTCCACGTTGACCTCTTCGGTTCTGTGTTAGCCTATTTTGGCGGTTACCTTCCCAAGTAGAGCGATTATATGGACCACAACGTCCAGAAGTATCCCTAAGATTAGGGTTTCGCTCTTGGCGCCCTTTCTTAGGGGCGTGACTATAATTGGATTTAGGAACAAGCTCTATTTCTACGGATCTCGAATTATAGTTCTTCACAAGGATGTTGTCATGCTTTTCAGTGACATTCATAGCTCCAACGAGCTCATGAAACCTTGTGATCCGTCCTGCAGTAACATTGATTCGATAATTCTTAGCAACCATCAATACAGAGGCGGGGAAGGTAGAGAGAGTGTTCTCAATCAACATCGCATTTGTGATCTTTTTACCACAGAATTCCATTAAGGATTTAATGCGAAGTGCTTCCGAGTTGTAGTCAATAACTGACTTGAAATCACAGAAACGAAGGCTATGCCATCTCACTTCTAGGTCAGGAAGTAAGGAGTCGCGGACATTGCCAAATCTTTCTTCGAGTGAGACTCACAGCCTTCTGGGGTCTTCTTCATTCATACACTCGTACTGGAGCGAATCATCCATATGACGAGTCATTAGGATGATGGCTTTCGCCTTATTTTGCCTCTAAGGCTGCTTTATTTGCTTCCAAAGCTTGAGCTTGCTCAACAGTTAGCACGTCCTGGCTAGGCTCGAGAATCGTATCCAGAATTCCATCGGCCTTGAGATGCTGGCGAACATCAAGAACCCACCTGTGATATCCAGAGCCAGTTGTTCCCAATGGAACAAAGTCCAATTTGTTCAGGTTACCCATCCTTGAAAAGTTGCCGGAAATCTTGACTGGAAAAGTCTTTTGAAGGTGGCCTGAAAAAGGTTGTAGGAGGTCGCCGGAAAAGTGGTTGGAAGTCTGCGGTGGTCACTGGCCGAGGCTGCTGCGAGGTGCTTGTAGGGCTGTTGTGGGGCTTGTGCGAGGGGTGTTGGCAGATGTTGACAGCTAGTGAGGCTAGTTGCAGGGGGCTGCGCGCAAGACTCAGCAGGGGTGCACAGGGCTTCGGCAGATGAGCGTGGGGCTGTCAAGCGCAGGGGTGCGCGTGGGCTTGTGCCGGAGCTGTCGATGGCTAGGGCAGGATCTGTCGACAAGAGCTCGGCAGATGCGTGCCGTGACTCGGCAGATGCGCGACAAGTCTTGGTAAGGCAGGCACAGGGCAGGGGCCGATTCAGATTTTCCGACGGCCGGTTCAAATTAATTCTGGCCTGTTCCGGTGGTTCCACCGCCGGTTCTGGGCTCCTTGGGACTAGGGCTTCGATATGTGAGGCGGTGGATGCTAGAATTTTAGGGCTACAGAATTAGGGTTTTTAGGGTTAGGGCTTCGTGCTGATAACGTGTTTTAGAGAAACAAGAATTGAGAGAAAATCGCTGTGTTTTCTCATTGATAATAGGGGTCTTTTTATATAGAGGATTACAATGCATAGAATCCGAATCATACAAGGAAAGATAATCATACATTGAATAGGAATATCTAGATTCTTCTAATTAAACCCTATTACCACTAGGTCAAGTAACCTAGAGTTTGGGCCAGACACACAAACAAGGATTTAGTTGAACATTTTTCTCTTTTATATTCCTAATTTCCACTCTTCTACTCTCAACACCTCATATCCCTATTCCTTCTCTTCTATCAAGACCAATAATTTCGTCTTTTTCTTCGTCCTTGTCTCATACCATGAATAATGGCTTCATATTTAGCCAGATATTAACGAGAAAAATTAGTAGTTATATCAAGCAACATTATCATCCTTAAATCCATAGTAGAAGGACCCTGATTGGTTAAATGTTGATCTAATATTCATATTAGAAGGCTATATCCGTAAAAAATAATAATAATAATAATAATAATAATACAAGAAGAAGAAGTAAGTTATGGTGAAGCAAGTGCTCTTCTGTAAATTATAATATATAAATAATAGTAAAAGTGTTTCCAATTTTTTTTTTTGAAGCAAATTATCAGATCATATGTGAATTTGCTAGATTATCAAGTGAGATTGAATCTATTAATTCAAAACAAATTAGAAGATTACTTGATAAGCTTGCCGTGATTATATTTTCATTGGGTGTTGCGAATTGTTACCCCTCAATCTACGAGAAAGTATTCAGTGCACTGACGTGCACTTTTACCAACAAAAAACGACGGCTGGATAACATTAAGTACACTTTTTGGTTATTAAAAAAAATTGCCAATAAATCTCAACAGCTGATATTTGTTGGATCTGTAGGTTCACTTACATTGTCGGTGCATAGAAGAATTTTTCTCAATTTAAACGAAATATGGCAAATCTTTAGGATAGAGTTTTACCGACCCGACATTATTTAATACACTCAAATCATTAATAACTTGTTAATCTTAAGAGTTTACATTTATTCATGGTGTAGACCAAGAGAAAAGACACTTTTTGTGTTTTTCTTTTTGAAGGAAAAAAAAACAATTATTTTTTACTTATTGAAGAGAAATCACTCTAGCTACCTCAACAGTCTCCAACTATAGAGGATATAATGCAAACCACCTGCTGATCATAGCAAGGCATGCTTCAGGTTTGTATTCTGGAGCTGTGTGACCAGCTCCCTGCACAAATAGAAAACTTAGTAAATTTCTGCTCAAACAAATAGTAGTATATTTCTAATATTGAAGTACGTTCTTACCTTTATGGTTGTATATGTCAACTCATATTTTCCCAATGTATACCTCGTTTTGTACCTGAATGCAAAATACAAAAACAGTAACTATGAGATAGGATAATTATAACTCAATTCTGCGAAGAAAATGAGGTAGAAATTACACCAACCCTGCAACTTGTGCATTGACGAACCAAGGTTTCCATGAAATCTCATCATCAATAGTCAAGTTCAGAGATTCTATCCAAGCAAAAGTACCCACATATGGAATAGCCATATCAACATCACCACTGTTAACATATAAATATTGTGTTCATGATAAAATCCGTTGGAAGAAGTTTTGAGATTTATATGACATATGTAGCAGAATTAGTAGTTACCTGTAAATTAAAACTCTATAGCCTTTTCGTATCAAATTCTTGTGATAAATAACGGTAGAAGGAACATCTTTTACATACGAATCTTTTAAACTCGTATTGCATCTCACCCATTCCTTGATGCTTCCCTGCATGTCATAAATCAACAAAATTAAGCACAATGAATGATATTGTTGCATGAGTCATAATAACTATTTAGGTCGACCGAAGAATATTCCACGTTTTGTTTATTTTGTAAATCACTATTAATGAGGCAATTAATCAAGATCTTTATTAACATTGCAATTCAAGTTACATTATTTTAACTAATATGAATTTCTTAAAAATGACCTAGCGCTCTCTGTTAGGCTTTGTGTAAGCGGGGCCGCTTACGGATCTGTCGCGACTTACACCTTCTCCATCCATGGAGATTTCTTCAGTATTTGGCCTCTTCTTGTTTACCCTTGCTATTTCCTAAGGCAAAGGGTTAGGCTTGTGTTTTGTTTTCATTAGGTTGTTGCCTGTAAATGACGGCAGCCGCTTTAGCAGGGTTGGCATCACTGGAGAGAAAAGAGCTTGTTAGGATGCAATTGTTGGTGGCGGAGGTTGGGAAGGGTGGGATATGAGAGGGTCGGATCTCTTGCCTTTCTTCCATAGTGGTCTTAAAAGGCTTATTCATCTTGGTGATGATGGAGGCATTCCGAGTGAGCTGTGGTCGATAAGAGTGGGATTGTTCATTCTCCAGTGGGATCACCTGATGCTGCTACTACTGGATTGTGGGTTCGCAGCTTGTGCTATTTTCAGAGAAGTTGACGTCGACTTCTTCTTTGCAGTTGACGGTCTTCGACGAAGAAGCGGTACTAATAGTGTTGCAGGCGACAGGCCACCAAGTAGTTTGATGGACGGATGCATGGTGCGTCGATGGTGGTAGGCTTGAAAGCTTTTGGATTCTAGGCAGTACTTGGTGTGCGGTTTGGAGGACGGGTCAGTACCCGTTCCGGATATGGGATCCAGGTAGATCTTGGATCCGACCTAGGAGTGTGATACAAATTCTCTATTGGGTTTCCTTCCAATTATTGCACTAGTTTTGGGACTGATGTTTATTGGTATTGGGTTAGGGACCCGAGATTTTGGTATTTGTTCAAAAGGGATCTTATGCTAACACGGCTATGTTCTGACATTATTGGCCGGCTTCGATCTTCTGATGGAAGATTACCCTTTGTTCTTTGAAAAAATTGACTTTTGTCATTTTGAGCGTTAGATATGCATGGGTAGTCAAACCATCGAAAATATATAATTCACTACACAGCAGCAAGCCATAGTGGTAAAAACAGCTTCACGCTTGTGCTCTTGCTATATTTTTATTTTCATGCATTTTTGATGCAGTTGTTCACATGTGTTTTTGCATCTCTCCATTGTAATCTTTTTATTTTAATAAAGTCTAACATCCTTCAACTAAAAATAATAATAATAATTGCAATTCACTACTTGTAGAGCATTTTTAATAGACTGTTTATTTAGTAATCTGCAATCAAGATCGCAAGCCAGTCTGCAATCCTACTTTAGGATTGAAAGCAATCTGCAATCTTAAAAGGTAAACTTTTTTAAAACTTGTTTCTTTCATTTATTTTTCTGCTTTCCTGCACTCATGAATTCTAATATCCCTTCTTCTATCTCCCACCTTTCTTGTAATGTGGGATTTGAGCCGAACGATCGACCATTATACATCATTGTTTCAATCTAATCTAATATCTCTTGGAATCGAATTTCTTGGGAGCAAATATGCTCAGCAATTCCTATTGTTTTCTTAGTTAAGCTTTTAAGCTCCAAAATAATCATTTTTCTTGTTCTATTTTAGGATGTCACATTCGAACAACCTGAACAAGTTGAATTTTGCTTTATTGGGGACAACATGCACAAGATATCACAAGTGAGTTCATGATGTCCTATAATATGTCTTCGATGTGGAGCATCCAGACATTGGGCAAAAATATGTATAGCATCCCAAAGCAAGGGAAGCTCACTATATGGAATAAGAAGATCAAGATGAAGATCTCGAGCTAAGGGTTGAAGACTTCAAATCTAGCAAGGATGAAGAAACCACCGATTTTGTTTAAGCCTTTTATTTCCAAGATTGATCTAATAAGGCACTTGCCATAAGTTTTAGTAGATGCCTTTGGTTTTCAGCTAGCTTTTCTTCAAATAGGCTTACCCAAAGTAGGCTTGATCTCTCGGAAAGTAGTTGAGATTAATGGTACTTAAGATACCCTTGCTCCATCGACATCTCTTCCTTCTTCCCCGGTCATGTCCAATTTGGAGCTACCAAAAGAAGTTAAGTGATGACCATTGTATGCATTAGCTAGTTTGGATTAGATTTTCATGGTTAGAAAATTTGATGTAACCATTGGCTTTATGAATAAAATTTGGAGTCCTTTCATATCGACTCTCTTTTAATTCTAAGCTCTTTATTTTAGGAATGTGCTTTGGAGAACTTCATTGTCTCGCGAATAGTGTGACTACACACACATTTCTCTGTCATAGGCAACTATTCTTGGAGATGTTACCTACGCATTCCTCTGTGACTACGATGGTAGGACTATCGAGTTTAGTTCAATGACGTGGAATGACCCAATTCCTTTTGCCTAATGACACCTTGATCAATGTCACAGAAACTCTTTACGCTCCTAGGGAAAATCAAACCCTATTGAGCTTTAAAGATATTTGAGCCAACAGATTTCATGCGGAAACACATAGTGAGGACATAATTGAGTTTTTTTTGTATCACCTCTAATGATTGTGGACGAAAGAGCATCTTAGACAAACTTATGTGCCTATTTAGTGGATTGTATGTCACCACTATTCAGGCCATTGAAACCAATAATGTTATAAGAAAAGAACTTTTGGATTCAAACACATATTGGCTTTGGCATGGCATATATGCTAGGTCATCTTGGTCGTGATATGATGATCTGTATATTAAAGACTTCACACGGACATCCTTTCTTTTGAGCGACACGAAGTAAGAATCAAAAATTGATTTTCGCACCACGTGAGACCGTTGCAAGGTACTTGGTGCCACTGCCGTCCACCATGATGACGACAATAATGGAGCCATTAGGTCCCTTTTTGCTTCCAATGCCACTTCTGGCGCCTCGGCCCAACCAAATTCCTCATTAATTGCTCATAAGGCCCCTCGGTCGTTCTACAAAGCCTGTTCCCTAGTGAAATTAGGACTGAGATGTCCTATGCAAAGGATACAAAGGTTCTCATTCCGTTTTTACATAGAATCCAAGGGGGATATCTGTGGACCAATTCAACCAACTTGTGGACCTTTAAGAAATTTTATGTTGTTGGTTGATGCGTTAATACCCTGGTCACATGTCGCTCTACTGTCCACTCATAATGTTGTCTATGCTAAACTCCTAGCACAGATCATAAGGCTATGGGCCCACTACCCAGATCATTCTATTAAGTCAATTTGACTTGACAATGATTAAGAGTTTACATCGAAGACTTTCGATGATTATAGCATGTCCGTAGGGATTGATGTTGAGCATCTTGTGTCTCATATGCATAGGCAAAATGGACTCGCAGAAGCCACCATTAAACAACTACAAACTGTAGCCCTAACATTGGTAAATTGGTAAGGTGCACCAATCTCCCTATATCTGCTTGGGGTTATGCAATATTACATGCAACTATGCTTATTTGTCTAGGACCCACCGTCACTTAACCTTTCTCTGTATTACAGCTAGTGACTAGGTACGAGCCTGACATCTCGCACTTACACATATTTAAGTGCTTGATTTATGTGCTAATCGAGCCTCCACAGGTCACCAAAATGTATTTTTAGAGACAAGTGGGCATATATGTTAGATTTGAAGGTCTAACAATCGTTCACTACTTAGAACCCTTGATAGGCGATCTCTTTAACGCTCGTTTTACAGATTGTCACTTTGATGAGATAATCTTCCCGTCATTAGAGGGAGATAAGAACGTCAGCGTTCAACGTTTAACAGGAACGATAGAATTGTAGTGGTCTGTCCCACTTTATTTCATCTCGATCCCTGTATCGCACAGTCTGAACTTGAAATGCGAAGGATTATCGAGCTTAAAAATGTAGCAAATACTCTACACGATGCGTTTTCTAACATTGCTAAAGTGACGAAATCACATATACCTACTGCAAATGTGACTGCAATGATAGACATCCGGAATATAGGACATAGAGCCTCCCCTAGTGGGGTGATCTGGCATCACAGGCTGCAACCCCCTCGAGGAAGCTCGGGAGGCCACTTGGTTTGAAGGGTACTCGCCCTAAAAAGAGAGCGACATTAGCAAAATTTGATCCTTTGATCATCGATACTCAAAATCCATCTCAAGATAATTTTTCGGATTATGATTATGTCCAAGAGATATCGTTGGGGGACCCCTTAACGTCAGAACCTACTTTTGAGAATATAGAAATCTCTGTAAACTCCACTAGTGCATATGGGACGTGGGATTGCAACTCCATCATTATTGATGATGTATTCACGTATTTTGTTGAATATGAGATTATTGAGTTCTATGACATCAAACCTCGTTCCATTGATGAATGCCAACATACAGAGGATTGGCCTAAATCAAAAGATGCGATATAGGCTGAATTGGATTCACTAGGTAAGAGGAAGGTATTTGGGCCTATTGCACCAATATCACCTCACATAAAACCTATTGGACATAAATGGGTCTTCGTCAAAAAATGTAATGAGAAAAATGAGATTGTAAGATACAAACCTCACCTTGGCTTCTCACAACTCCCTGGAATCAACTATGAGCAGACATATTCCCCCGTAATGGATGTCATTACGTTCTGCTACCTGGTCAATTTGGTAGTTTTCAAAAAACTGAACATGCAGTTTATGGATGTGGTCACAGTCTTTATGAGGATCTAGATACGGAAATATACATGAAGATTCCATATGGACTTCAGTTACCCAAGTCAAGTAGCTTTACACCAAGAATCTTGTTTGCAATAAGGTTGAAACCCTCACTATATGGATTGAAACAATCCAGGCGAATGTGGCATAACCGTCTAAGTGACTAGTTGATTAGGAAAGGATATGTCAATGATGAACTATGCCCATGCAATTTCATTTAGAAGACAAGTTTCGAATTTGTAATTGTCGCAGTTTACGTTGATGACAAGAACATAATTGGAACCCTTGATGAGTTAAGAGAAACCGCTGAATATTTGAAATCCGAGTTTGAGATGAAAGATCTTGGGAGAACACGGTTTTGTCTCGGTTTGAGCACTGTGTTGATGGTATTCTGATTCACCAATCAACTTATACTTAAAAGATGCTTAAGCGCTTTAATCACTACTAGAATAATGTCATTAGACATCGGCACTATTAAATCGGTCAGGATTGCACCTGATGTTAAAAATCGTTTTAACATCAGTTTGTGAAAAAACCGATTTCTATTGTTATTATAGACATCAGTCACTAACTGAACCGATGAGAAAGGTTTTGTTGGAAAAATTTTTAAAACTGCGGAGGGACTAACTTTGAAAAATTTGAGAACGCGCGGGGACTAAAATTTCATTTCCCCCCCCCCCCCCCCAACACTTGGTATTTTTTCCGCTTTCTCTAAAATTTCGAACCCAGACCTCCAGACCTAGCCTCCTTCTCCAAGCTGACCTGCATCGACTCCCGATCTCCTTCTCCAAGCTGACCTGCGTCGACTCCCGACCTCATTCTCCAACCTGACCCCGAGTCCCCGACCTCGCTCTCCGACCCCGAGTTCCCCTGCCTCGCTCTGACCCCGAGTCCCCTATCTAGTTTTCCAGACCTCGAGCTTGAGCTCCGATCTGACCTCGAGCTTATTAGCCGACCTGAGCTTGTCATTCTCCAACGTAGGTCCTCTCTCTCTCTCTCTCTCTCTCTCTTCTCTTGGTTACCACCAGTACTGATTTTCTGTCCGGTTTTGATCTAAAGTTCAGTCTTTTTTGTTTAATTCTTGTGTATTTGAGTTGGGTTTGTCTTTGAATGGCTTAAATGTGTGGTATTTTGAGCTGGTGCATGTTGATTGTGTTTGATTTTAGTTCTTGCACATGTTGGCTGTCAATCTGCAGAGGAAGATCGGGAGTTGAAGGTTTTCAAGAAGGAAGAAAGGATAGGAGCAGGGTATTTTGCATGTTTTCGTTCTTCTAAAGTCTGCTAAACCCATTGATGGTGCTGCAAGAAAGGTATTACTTCTTCTTACTCTCTGCCTTTTCTCATCTGAGTATTACTTGCTTTTCTGGGTTCGTGCTTATTTGTGGTTTCATATTGATAAAGAGGTACAAACGAAGACCCATGAGGGCTGAAAGAGGCAATGAGTTGCATAATGGGAAGTTGATTGTGCAGAATTGCGGATTTCGGAGTTGGCCTGATGGGATTCAGTCAATGGCTCTCTCGCTATTTCCTTTATCAATAATGTTGGGGTTGATTGATTTTGATTACAGTTTGTAATTTGATGTTTCAACAGTCTGCTGTGGGGTTGCTTATAAATTTAACGCATAGACATCTACTTACAGTTTTAGAGAAATTTGTTCTGCAATTTTAATTGGATAGTGAGAAATGTGATTGGGGAAGTTCAGTTTGTTGGATTGGGGGTGTGAGATTATTGTTTGATTCGTTAAATTATAGGTTGTTGAAAATTATATTCGGACATCTATTTGCCGTTATGCAGATTATATTTATTCTCTGTTTTATAACAATTTTGGTGTTTAATGGTTCTGTTTCTGATTCTGCCAATTAGTTTTTTGTTTTTTTCTGTGGAGGTTTTAGTTTTTAGATTATATATAGTACTTGATTTCTTGGTTATTGATGTTTTTAGATTATATTATTTTTTTTTTATCTATCTCCAAGCACATCTTCATATTTTCAGAACTCCTGCTATCTCTTTCACGAAGCCCAAACAATGAGCGGTCTCCGGAACAACCTACCGTGAAATTAGAGTTCATTGAGTGCAAGAACAAGAATTGAAGGATTGGGTGAGTTCCTATCATTCTTAATTTCAGTTGGAGCTTTTAGTTTCATATCTACTGAAGTTTAATTTTTGGTTTCTTTTCCAATTCTTCGGTTATCAAATTTGGATTGTATGATTTGTTCTCCAATTTCTGTTTCTTTATTGTGATTGTGCTATATGGGCCAGTTTTAGTGTTTAATGGGTTAAAAGCAGGAAGCTTTTCTAATCATGATTTAAACGGTGTGCATTTAGAGAGAACGAGAAGGCTTTTAGGCGATGGTTTCAGCTTGTGGGTAAACTAGAGTATTTGGTAAAATAGATATCTGGGGTTCTTCAACCAGAAAATTAAATTGAGGGGTGCTAAATCTTAGGTTGCCAAATTCGATCTTGCTCAAAGTTTTTTGATTTTAGGCTTGCCAGAAATATCAGTCGACTTTGGAGTCCTAGAGTTCTCACCTCGTGAGAGCATAAGTTCTGATACTTTGTGGGATTGTAGGTCTGTATGTCTCGTGTTTCCCTGTAAAAGGGTTTTGCATTTGGAGTTCTAAATCTTCTGGAATATTGGTTGGAATGCTGGAGGGTCAGAACCGAAATTATTACTGTAGATTGACTTTGGAAGACCATAGTTCTTAAACCAATGGGAATATGGAGCTTAAAATTTGCAGAGTCTTAGACATACATGTCTCACATATGCCTGAAAAACAGTTTTTAATTTCGTGCAGTGTAGCTTCCACAATGGCAAACCAATATCGTGCAGAATCTGCATAATAGAACACTGAATTTGCAGGTCTATAGTTTTCTACTCTGATTTAATTGGAGTGTAAAATTTTACAGAAAAAGGGGGAAGTGTGTCTAGTTTTTGTTACAGTGATTTCACCCTTTTTAATCTTCTGAATTTGGAGAAATAGCAGTTTGACCAACTATAGGTCAGCAGCACTTTGCAGACCAGCTTAGGAACTTTGACAAGCTACCATTTTTAACTCAGTGGGTGGCCAACTTTATATGGATTGAAAGCTATGGGTGTATTTTCCATTTTAGTAGAATCACTCTTATGTATGTTTTTATCTTAGCTTGTGAAGCATTTGAAGAAGGAATGGTCAATGTTGAAAATTTCTGATATCATTGTTTCTTGTTCTCTTACTATTTTTATAGCTTATTCTTTTATAATGATTGAATTGTTTTATGCTGCTGTAGTTCTGCAAATATTTATAGCTACTATTTCTTATTGACTTATCTGCTTGCTTTGTTTTATTAGTGCTAGTTGCTTAATCAAGGACTAGTTGGAGGGATGAAACCAGTGCATGGGTCACGTTGATTGGAAATGTACCAAAACAAGAATGGAGAATGACGTTTGTGGCACCCTCTTGTAACCTCACACCATGTTTAGGCAGTTGGACTCAAGTGTTGCTTTGTTCCCCCAACTTCCTAACCCATCACACACCTAAAAGGACACAAAACTGTCAACAAGCCCACCCACCATTCTCCACTCCCTCCCTCCCTCCCTCCCTCCTCCCTCCATTCGTCTCATTCTCTCCTCCTTCGATGAACGACAAGCAAAGCAACCATTTTTAGCCATCTTGCCGGACGCGACTCTGGCGTTGAATTCCCCGTTCTGCCCCTCCTATACATGCACCCTCCTTAAATAACACCCAGCTCTGTTTTGATGCTCTCCTCCCCCCAATTTGGCTCCTTCTCGTTTTCCCCAAATCCCTTGTCCTTCCCCACCCCCATTCGCTTAGATTCAATTCTGGCGATTGTGCCATCCTAGGGGTTCCGTCTCTCCTTCTCAGGTAGTTTCAATTCGTTCTCAATGTTGCTAACCAAAAAGCATTTGGTTATAAATTAGGGTTTTTATTATTATTATTTTTTTTTTATCTGAAGCACCTGCCTTTTTTTTGGTTTTTAATTCGTTTTTCCTTTGAGTTTTCTTCTGGGTTTTGAAGTTTGATGCTTTGTTGGTTTCTGTAGTGGGAAAGATTGGGTTTTTGCTTCAGCAAAGCATCTGATTCTCTCTGAATTTTTGGGTTCTAGTTTCTTTTTCTATTGGTTTTCTTCTGGGTTCTGAAACTTGATGCTTGGTTGATTTGTGTAGTGGGAAAGATTGGATTTTTATTGGGATTTTCCATCAACAAGGAGTCTGCGTCTCTCTGAATACAGGTACATCGCATACAGATTATAATTGTATAATTAAATGGAACAAAATCTTCATCTATTGTTTATGGTTGGCATAGTTGCTTGATGACGTCTGAAAGTTCCACGCGACTGTGTTTTTTTTTTTTTTTATGAATTTGATCTATATTTTTTGTACGTAGGGTGCTGGATTTGCTCATTTTAATATATTTGTTGTTAATTATTGAAGAATCTGTGCTTCTGTTAATGTAATCCAGGACAAGGTCAACTTATTGTTGGTTGGGGTGGTGTGGGTTAGAGCCTGCATTAGTGGATATATAAAAACTGGAGACATCGCTATGCTGTGTTTGAATCGTGATGGTTTCAATATTGCGAGCTTTTTCTTTCATTTGGCTGAGTGGCATCCACTTGAATAGCAGATCTGCCTACTTTTTGTATCTTCTGTTAATGATTATGTCTGGAATTTTGGTTTTACTTCTGAATGTCATACTAAAGGGTCAAGTATAGTCCTAAGCTGTTCATGCCATCAATTTGGTGAAAAACTGAAGTTGCGGTATTTTTATATGGGGGTTGGGTGATGAGTTGCAAACCAACCAGTTTTGGACTGCTTTGCTATCCACTTTGCATATCATAATTATAGAATCATCTCGATGAAAATTCTTGATTCTGTGCCACCTTAAATAGGATTTAGAGGCTGAAGTAGATTATGATATTCGTTGTCTATTCTTACAATTCTAGAAGATTTGTGAGGATCATGATATAATTGCAATTACTCTGCTGTTTAATATAAAGTTGCAGAAATTGAAGAAAGCAATGCTTTAGCTCTTGCTCTTGCTATATTTCCACATTGTAGGCTCAAATGCTTGGGATCAAGAAAACTTTGCCAAATGTGAATTGTGAAATTTGATGATCATCGACTATTTTGCCTTGCAGGGACTGAACCCAATCTGGATCAGTTTTGAGTGATATTGGTGGGATTTCAGGTATGTCAAATCTCAACTAACAAGAGTTATGGCAATTAGCTTCCCAATTGTTTTCTTTTCTATTTCAGATAAGTGATTTATTTATTGAATTATAGGTATTTGTAGTGGGCGGTAAAGGATCGGAAAGGGTATACCCAACAACAACTTGACGAGGTCCGCATTGAAGTAGCCGACTACTTACAGACTCTGTTGTAGGTTCTGACCAGTTTCTTGATTTTGAGTTAGTTTTAACTAACTTTTTTGTAGCAATTATGAACAAACAAGAATACTAATTGCTAGGCTAGCCTTGTAGTATATAGGTGCATATATGAATTGGGGTTTTATTTTGCCCATTTTGTAAATTGTTAAGGATGATGAATGTCGGATATAATACCCCAATTTGCAATTTATAATCACAGTTCTATTTTGTGGACAGAATCCTCTTTATAGAATGATGTTTAGATATAAAGTTGAAATCAGCTTTAGCCATAAAAACTGATGTCCAGAAATACAGATACATCAGTTCCAAAATGAAAATCGATGTTACTAATATATCCAGACATCGGTTCATTGTTAAAAACGATATACTACCGAGTGCCAGACATCAGTTCCGAAATGAAAACCGATGTTACTAAAACAACCAGACATCGGTTCATTATCAGAAACGATATACTACCGAGTGCCAGACATCAGTTCCGAAATGAAAACCGATGTTACTAAAACATCCAGACATCGGTTCATTATCAGAAACGATATACTACCGAGTGCCAGACATCAGTTCCGAAATGAAAACCGATGTTACTAAAACATCCAGACATCGGTTCATTATCAGAAACGATATACTACCGAGTTCCAGACATCAGTTCGGAAATGAACACTGATGTTACTAACATATCCACACATCGGTTCATTGTCAGAAACGATGTCTACAACAGTATTACTCATCGGTTCTTAAATCAATAACGATGTTAAAACTCAAACTTGTGTTATATAATCTATATTTCTTTAAGCTTTAAATACAATAAAATGTGGGTTTAACAATAGTAAAGCATGCAAGTTTGTTATCATTTAAACTTCTTTACATCGGTTTATTATAAGGAACCGATGTCTACCCGAATATTAGACATCGGCTAAAAACCGATGTCTGCATTTTCCAGATCTTTCTCATCACCCACAAAGACATCGGTTGGATTTTTTTTTCTCATCGGTTTTTGACCGATGTCTGGGGCTATAATTCTAGTAGTGAATGAAGATAGAGCTAAGCCTGCGAGCACTCTCATGGTCGTCTGTAGTCTTGACCCTGAAAATGATCCGTTTTATCCTAAGGATGATAACGAAGACGTGTTAGAGGCCACAATGCCCTACCTAAATGCAATAGGTGCATTATTGTACTTAGCACAATGTGTAAGACTAGATATCTCATTTGTTATGAACTTGTTAGCTAGATATAACTCTGCGCTAACGTGGCGCCGTTGGACTAGTATGAAGAATATATGTCGATACTTAAAAGGTACGATAACTATGGGCTTGTTGTGTCCCTACAGAGAGAAAACAAATGATGACATGATAGATTCAGACCCACCATACACCGAGAAAGCCACTGCCACCGTCTTTGCCACAACTAGTGTCACCGGCTGGCGATCTCTACGCCTTACCAAAAATCAAATGATTTTTTGGAAGGTTTTACTGATGCTGGGTATCTCTCTGACCCGTAGGTCATTCCCAAACTGGTTATGTGTTCACCATGAAAAACATCGCGATATCTTGGAGGTCTACAAAACAGACAATTGTTGCTACATCTTCAAATTGTGTAGAGATTATAACTCTTCACTAAGCAGTTCGTAAATTTATATGGTTGAGATCCATAATTACATATATTCGAAGTACTTGTGGTTTGAAGTCTATCATAGATAAGCCTACGAGTATTTATGAGAATAATGCTGCTTACATTGAACAAATGAAGCAAGACTACATCAAGGGTGACAACACCAAGCACATATCGCATAAGTTCTTCTACAATCAGCAACAACAAACTCTCCTCAAGATCAAAGTAAACCAAATTTGATATGATGACAATTTGCCAGACTTATTTACTAAGTCATTGCCTAAATCTACTTTTGAGAAACATGTGAAAAGTATTGGTCTACAGAAGTTATCCGAACTCCCATGATCGTAGTCATCAGGGGGAGATGTCTTCATGTTTTGATTTCGAAATGAGAAGGGTGTGTTGTATTCGATCTTTTTCTCCTTCAACTGAGGTTATTTTTGTCTCACTGGATTTTTGTTACTCGACAAGATTTTTGAAGAGGCAACGTGAGGAGCACCCATGTTTAGATGGCAAAATGGGGAATGTTGTAGGCTAGGAAACTTGAATTATGTGTGTCTGGCCCAAACACAATTACTTGTTTCAGTTGTAATAGGGTAGAATCTTCTAGATCTCCTAATCAATGTTCAGTTAGGTTTTCTTGTACTCTAAGGTTCTGTACTTGTAATCCTCTATATAAAGAGTCTCATATTATCAATGAAATCATCCAAGTAGTCTCCTGAATCTCTTAAACATTTGTGTTATTCTAAAATAGCTAAAAATAGGCCTGGGCTCGGGTCGGGTTGGGCCCGAAATTTAGTAAGACCGAGACCGAGCCTGAAACAATCTGTTCGGGTCGGTTCGGGCTTTTTTAAAAATGAAAATCGAAAAATACCGATATCAAACGGGCCGGTTCGGTCTTCGGGCTTTTTCGGGCCCAAATTCAGTTTTCCATCTTTGCCTCAAGCCCTTTCTATACTGCCCGTGATACCTGCTCTCTCTTGCCCATGTGTCCGCACCATGACCACATGCTTCTCATCCACCCAATCACCCACATACCTCCCACTCATATTATAATAATAAACCCCACTTCCTGAACACTTCCCCTTATCAAATTCACCGTCATAAACAATTAAACATCCCCATTACTATAAACTTGCACCCAGGACCCAGAGTTTGGCCTCGTCTGCGATTTTGGCTTGGACCCAATTAACCAGCAAGCTTCAAAAGTAGTGAACTTGTGGCGAAGGGAATGATTGCTAGCGAAGCAGAGCAGAGAAAAGAAGTGGAAGACGATGAAGAAGAAACAGGGCAGACAAACTGGATTTCAGATATTGGAATCAAAATCCAATCTTTTTTAGCCTTCCGGTCTTCTTCTCCGATCTGGGGTATGAGATATTATTAGTGTCTGTGTTGGATCTGGAAATGACGCAGCTGTAGTTGATGGGCTGCTGTTTTGGGTCGTCGGAGTATTTAGGTTTGCAAATGGAGGGGTAGGTGAGGGAGAGACTGATCTTGTCTTTGTTTTCGATGTGGGACTGATGAGCTTCAGTTCCCAGCTTCAGAAGCTTCTGATGCTATCTTGGCGCGGCGCGTGGCGGCGCGTCGGTGGAGATCTGGAGGCGGTCCGACGCTGAGGCTGTAGCCCGCCTGGCGGTGTGTCTGCATGTCATTCCTTTGGTTGGAATTAGTACCTTTGGCGGTACAATGAGCATGGCCCATTATAGCTAATTATGCTTGCAAATGTACATGTATGTACAAGTCCCCCAAGTCCCCAGTCAAGGAGGGCAATCTTGGTTGGGGAGTTGTTCGGCGGTTTGAAGCGTTTTCCTCCGCTAGACTTGCAAGAGCATAATTAGCGTCAGTGCGTTGTCAACCGTTGGATTTACTGAGCAAACGCTTTATACCCTTTCGGGTGGGCCCCTGCTGGGCCCCCCAGGGAGTCCCCCACTCCCCGGCGAAGATAGACCTCCGGATGGTCGTTGAATTGTTTGATGAGGGGGAGCTGCACGGAGCAGAGGGTGTTGGGTAGCGAGCCCAATGTTTTAGCACCCAAAGGACGGGGGTCAACGTGCCTGATCAGGGTCGTCGTAGACTGTTTGACTAGTCCCCGTGTCCCGTAGGGACGGTCTGACGGTAACGCCGCGTAGCGGTCGTTGTCAGTGAGGCGTAGCCTCGGGATTTTCCTCTTGTCGGATATCCCCCCGCTGGATGCAGCAGGAAGCAGCGTCCGGTAGACGTGCCTGGCGGTATTTTGCCAGATGAAAAAGGGGTTCCGCCAGAGGTGTACAGCGAAAGACACCCCGCTTGTGGGATAGCAAAGGAGAAGCTCCGCTGGCAGGGCTTTGCTCAGCGGGGACTTCGTCGCTTGAGAAAATGACGAGAGGTTCCGCTGGCGGGGTTTCGCTCAGCGGAGACTTCGTCACTTGAGAAAATAACAAGGGAGAAGTTCCTCTGGCGGGGTTTCGCTCAGCGGAGACTTCGTCGCTTGAGAAAATATCAAGGGAGAAGTTCCGCTGGCGGGGTTTCGCTCAGCGGAGACTTCGTCACTTGAGAAAATAACAAGGGAGAAGTTCCGCTGGCGGGGTTTCGCTCAGCGGAGACTTCGTCGCTTGAGAAAATATCAAGGGAGAAGTTCCGCTGGCGGGGTTTCGCTCAGCGGAGACTTCGTCACTTGAGAAAATATCAAGGGAGAAGTTCCGCTGGCGGGGTTTCGCTCAGCGGAGACTTCGTCGCTTGAGAAAATGACGAGAGGTTCCGCTGGCGGGGTTTCGCTCAGCGGAGACTTCGTCGCTTGAGAAAATATCAAGGGAGAAGTTCCGCTGGCGGGGTTTCGCTCAGCGGAGACTTCGTCACTTGAGAAAATAACAAGGGAGAAGTTCCGCTGGCGGGGTTTCGCTCAGCGGAGACTTCGTCGCTTGAGAAAATGACGAGAGGTTCCGCTGGCGGGGTTTCGCTCAGTGGAGACTTCGTCGCTTGAGAAAATGACGAGAGGTTCCGCTGGCGGTACTTACGAAGTTGTCCCTACGGTGGTTAACACGTGTCGAATCTATAGCGGGTTAGCGTGCGTAGGCTTGTCTCCAGGCCTGTCCGTCTTCTGGCCTTTAATGACAGTAACTGTAGGTTTCGTAACCGAGGTAACGCCTCGAGTACTCCGGAGAGTAAGTGGAGACTGATGACACGTGTACGGCTGGTATGCGATGCCGTTATGGAGCGGACGGCCTAGGATGCGTTGATGCAGACATAAAAAGGGGGGGGGAACCTTGAGAGATTTGACAGTTTGTGAAAATTTGAAAACCTAGTTATCGTCTGCGAGCCCTGTTTTTCCGAGACCGGAGAAAGAGTTTACCGAAGTTTTGGGTATACTATTCCCGGAGAGAGTACGATAATGCCTCCCAGGATTGCCGTTCACCACCGTGCCGAAGACTTTACCACTGAGGTTGGTACCTGGATTTCCCTTATCTGCCCTTTTGCTTCTGCTAATTTCTGGGTTTTGTTGTGTTTGTTTTTTTCTGGGTGTGTTCTGAGGTGTGAAATGGGGTTTTTTGTGGGGGGGGTTGAATGATGGTTGGCCAATGCGTTTAGTGGTTAAGGATTTGCATAGCCGAGTCTGGGTTGGGTGCGTTTGTTTGTACTTTGGATATTTCTGGGTTTTGTTCTTGATTATTTTGGCTATATCTGATGCGAGAATAGGCTAGATCTATGTTTGTGCTAACTAATGTGGGTTTTAGGGTTTTGGGATGGCTAGCGTTATAGAGATTTCGAGCAGTGAGGATTCCGGGTCTGACGTGTCGTTCAGCGCGGCGGATAGGATTTTTATTGATTCGTTGCGTCCGTCTGCCCATGCAGGAACCTCACTGCCAGAACCGCTAGAAGTTGAGCCGCTACAGACCATACCTTGGGAAGTAACAATGGGTCGTGGTCAGCGTCCGGAGAGTTCCAGGGCGGGTGAGGCCGCTGCCGCCAAAGCTAGGCGCGACGAGCGCTTGGCGAGCAATAGTGCTGCCAGCGGCTCCGCTGGGGAGGAAGAAACAGCGGAGCAAAATGTTGAGTCAGCGTGGTTTCTCCCGGATGGGACAGCCGTTGACGAGGCAGGAGGGGGAATGAGCGGTACTGCTGTCACTCGACTGAAGCAGACGTTCCGGTTGCCGGGGTCGGTGAAGCTGCGCCCACCGACGGCCGATGAGAAGGCGTCGATTCTCCCGGCGGGGTGTGCGGCCGTGCACGAGGCCATATTCCGCCAAGGAGTGACACTCCCGCTGGTGCCCAATCTCCAAATCCTTGTGTGCGAGTTTGGCCTTGCCTTTGGTCAGATCTGTCCCAACATGTGGCGGTTGATGTTGGCGATGAACTCCTTGTGGCGCTTGTCGGGGTGCGAGGGGCCTACCGTGGCGGAAGTGCTTCATTTTTACGAGCTAGTGTATGTGAAGCGCCGAGGTTGTAGAGGGTGTGTGAACTTGAGCCGCCGCCAGGGAGCGCCCAAGTTGATTGAGAATCTAAGGGACTCAATGTCCTACTGGCGGGGGACTTTCTGCGTCGCCACAGATGGTTGGGAGTACCACGCCAGGTCCAATGAGGAGGGGCCGACATTTAAGATTAAGTCGGAGTTCCAACCCATCCGAGGTTGGCAACTGGTTTCCGCTAAAACTAACTGGCGGGTTCAGATTTCTGCAAACTTGCGCTTTTTGCTAATGATTACTGTGTTTGTGCAGCTGGACTGCGGTACATTTTGACGCGCGAAGAGGAGTGTCGCGTGGCGAGGATCCGCGGCTGCTGGCGGAACGGCAACTTGCTGGACTTCCGTCTTCTGACCGGTTGGGAGTTGCTGGTCGACCTGCGGCTAACTCGTTCTATTGGTGAGAAAATCTCCGCCACACCTCTTTTTTTTTTTTTTTTTTTTTTTTTTTTTTTTTTTTTTTAAGCAAGTGATCCGGACTGACGGGTGTTTGTGTTTTTCTTTTCAGAAACCCCGCCCGGCAACAAATCGAGTCGCGACGCCTTCGAAAAAGCAATGGATCGCGCCGAGATAGAGAATTTTCTGGAGGCTATGTATGCCGAGGGGCTGGCGGCCCAGCAGACGGTGGTGAACCCGGAGACGCTGGTGCTGAGCCAGTCCGAGGTTCCGGTGGAGCTGCCGATGCCGCACCACTCCCATTTGGGTGAGGATGGTCTGCCGGTAGTGCAGGCGGATACCCAAGCGGGCGGCGGGGAGAGGGGAACTGTTGCTACCGGGCAGCGGGAGCGGATGCCTGCCACCAGGCGCGGTCCTCAAAAGAAGACGGTGCAGCCGACGGAGACTGCCACCGAGCCCAGGGGTGAGCCGCCGGTGCGGGTGACGAGGACCGCTGCTGGCACACAAAGGGCGCTGGAGAAAAAACGCCGGCAGCCTGACTCCCCCGTCGAGGAAGAGGAAGAAGAGGTGGTGATCGGGGTCCGCCAGCAAAAGAAGGCCCGACAAGCTGCGTCGAAGGTTGCAGTGGCGGAGGGAGAGGCGCCCGCCGTCAGTGATCTGGACTCCTTCGCCGAGTATGCGCCATTCATGACAGAAGGGGAGCGGGAGTTCCTTTTCCATCTGTGCGAGCGGCTGGGGTTCGGGGGTCTGGCGGGCATATCGCGCCCGACGGCAATTGACCAATCGCCCTTCAGCTCGGCGTTTGGTCAAATATCTGCGGGGTTACACGATATGTTCGTGGCGGCGTCTAAGCAGCCCCGGATTGAGGAAGAGCTCAGGGGAGAAATCGGAGGTCTCCAGAGGGAGTTGGCGGAGACCAAGGAAAGACTGGCGGGGGTCGAGCGGGGACTGGTCAAGGCGGAGTGTGGTTATGCGGACGTCCGCGGCAAGCTCAATGTGGCCATCAGGCGTGACCTGGAGCGGAATGAACATGTCTCCAAGTTGGAGCAGGAGATCGCTCTGTTGCAGGAGCGGATAGCCGCTAAGGATAAGAAACTCATTATAGTGCAGCGGGAGTCCGCCGACAGGATGGCTGAAATGAAGCGGCTGGGGGGTGAGGTTACCCGCCTGAGAGCTGAAGGGAGTACCTCTGCGGCCGCCGCTGTTGAAGCATTCAAGCAGTCGGCAGAGCTTAAAAATGCACTGACGGAGGCGGCAAAGGCTGGCGCCCGGGCTAATATAGATATGTTGAAGCGGAAGGGCGCCATTGACTTCGTCAAAGCCTCACAGCCTGACGCACCGCCGGCCGAAAGTGTCCCGCCGGAGACTGAAGTCGTGCCTGGCCCAGCCGCAGGTACTCACTCGGGCAGCGGGGAAAGTGGCCATCATCCGACGGAAGGGTCCCAGCAAACTCCCCAGCAGACCCCGTCGGAGGTGTCGCGTGCCGGATTTCTGGAGGCACACACCCGGGCCGACGGCACCATAGAGACCCCCAGTCCGACAGCCCGAGGGTCCGATCAAGCGAGCCGATAGGTCGCGCCGCCAGCCGCTGAAGCAGCAGAGGCCGAAGCCAACCGCTGACCCTATCTGAGACCTCCAAAGTTTTTTTGTAGCCGCTGAGGCACATTAGCTTGTAAAGACTTTTGTGGAATAAAGTAAATTTCTGACTTGGTTTGCCATGATGTGTGTAGTATTTTTGAGTTATATTTTTCTTTTGTCAATCAATGGAACATTAAAGGAATTAAGATTGGTCCAAGTGCACCACGTAGCGGACGGGGTCCGCCGACGATTGCTGGCGTTGCCAGTTGCCCTCAGTGCTAGACTTGGTAACAATGGTTTGAATAATTCCTCGTTTCATTGATGGCTGACTGATCAGCGTACAAAAGTGGGGTAGTACCCGTTGGGTAGCTTCCCTTAGCTAAACATTTGAACAAAAATTTAGCTAAGTCAAGATGCGCATGGGTAGCGGTCTGACTATTTGTAGTAATACCGAAGGTGTACGTTCAGTATTCCAAGGGTGGGCCGACATGACACCGTCCTTGTCCATTAAGTAGAAGGTGCCTGGGCTGACGACTTCCACAATTTTATACGGGCCCTCCCATGTTGGGCGGAGTTTTGTTGGTGGTGGAATGACTTCCTTCATGACCAAGTCCCCCAGCTGGAGGTTCCGGGCCTTGACTCTGGCGTTGTAGAAACGTGATACCCGTTGTTTGTTTTGTAAATTGTGTAAATGGGCCTCGAGTCTTTTCTCCTCTAGGAGGTCCCTGTCCAAGTTGATGCCGGCGCTGTTGGTCTCTGGGCAGTAGCCTTCGACTCTAGCGGTAGGTTGAGTGACTTCAATGGGTAAGACAGCCTCTGTGCCGAACATCATACAAAAAGGAGTTTCGCCAGTGGCGGAGGTTGGAGTTGTTCGGATGGCCCACAGGACCTCTGGGAGCTTTTCCGCCCATAAACCCTTGGTGTTGTCGAGCTTCTTTTTTAACAACTTTTTGATTATCTTGTTCGCCGCTTCGACCTGGCCGTTGGTCTGGGGGTGGGCGACAGATGCGAACCTCAGCTTAGTGCCCAAGTTGGTGGTGAAGGAGATGAGCTCGTCATTGTTGAACTGTGTGCCGTTGTCTGTAATGATTGTGTGTGGGACACCGTAGCGGCAGTAGATATTCTTCCAAAGGAAGCGAATTACCTTGGTGGTAGTTATTGCCGTCAGTGGTTCTGCCTCTATCCACTTGCTGTTGTAATCGATGGCAACAATGATGTATTTGAACTGACCCTTGGCAGTTTGGAATTTTCCCATCAGGTCAAGGCCCCACGTGGAATGAATCCATGGGCCCACGATGATTGACAGTGGTTCTGCTGGTGCGTGTGGGAGATCTGCAAACTGTTGGCATTTGTGGCAAGACCTCGAAATCCGCCGGGCGTCATCGCCAAGTGTGGGCCAGAAGTACCCTTGTCGCATTGTGCGGTTGGCCAGGGATCTGGCGCCCGAGTGGTTTCCGCATTCCCCGCCATGGATTTCTGCTAAGACAATCCTTCCTTCCTCTGGGGTCAGACAGCGGAGGTTAGGATGGGTGAATCCCTGGCGGTAGAGCTTGCCGTGTTGGATGTTGTAGCGGGTTGCTCTTCGCTGGAGCTGTCTTGCCTGGACCTTATCTTCTGGCAACGTTCCGTTGCGCTTATATGTAATGATCTCGTCCATCCAGCTGGGGTTGACCTGAACGTTGAAGATTTCCGCCAGGGTCTTTGTGATACTTGGCTTGTCAAGATACTCCACCCTTGTGTCCGCCGGACTCTGATGTGGTTGGGCGGTTGCCAGTCTCGCCAGGGAATCAGCTTTAGCGTTCTTTTCCCTGGGGATTTGTGTGATTGTATGAAATTTGAACTTGTTTAGCAACGTTTTGACGTACCCCAAATACGCCGCTAGCTGCTGGTCCTTGGCCTGGAAGCTGTCGTTGACCTGGTTGACGACTAGTTGGGAGTCGCTGAATATGTTGACGCTGTCAGCTCCTGAGTCAATGGCGAGGAGTAGGCCGGCGATGAGCGCCTCGTACTCCGCCATATTGTTTGAAGCTTTGAAGTTGAATTTCAACGCGTACTCTGCGTTCAGTCCCCCGGGTCCGGTTAAAATGACTCCGGCACCGCTGGCCTTGGCACAGGCGGAGCCGTCCACATGTAGGTCCCAATCTGACTCAGGGGGAGCTGCCTCTGTACTGATTACCATTTCCGTTCCGGGCCTTGCCTGAGTACCGAGTTCCGGCTGACGCTCAGTAAGTTCAGCGATGAAGTCCGCCACTGCCTGGCCCTTCATGGCGGTTCTTGGCTTGTACTCGATGTCAAATTCGCTGAGCTCAATCGCCCACTTACTGAGTCGCCCCGAGTGTTCAGGGTTTTGCATTACCTGCCTCAGCGGTTGGTTGGTTAACACGTGGATCGTGTGAGCCTGGAAATATTGCCGGAGGCGTCTGGCTGCAATGATAAGTGCGAGGGCTAGCTGTTCCAACGGTGGATACCTTGTTTCTGCTCCGTTCATACCTCTGCCGGCGTAGAATACTGGGAGTTCATCCTGGCCTTCCCGCCGAACAATGGCGCAACTTATTGCTGTCGTCGAGACCGCCAGATATATGAATAGTGTCTCTCCTTGGATAGGGACAGAAAGGAGAGGGACTGCCGCCAGATATTCCTTCAGGCCCTGGAACGCCGCCTGACATTCTGGGTTCCAATCAATGACCTTCCTGTGAGTTGTTTTGAGAAGTTTGAAGAATGGGGCGCACTTGTCAGTAAGTCGAGAGATGAATCGAGAAAGGGCGGTTAACTTGCCCTGGAGGCACTGGACGTCCACCTTATACTTGGGGTCCGACAGGTTAAGGATGGCTTGCACCTTATCTGGGTTAGCCTCGATGCCTCGCTCACTGACGATGTAACCGAGAAATTTGCTAGCGGTGACTGCAAAGAAACATTTTTCTGGGTTGAGGCGCATACCGTAGGCCAGGAGGATTGTTACTATGATCCTGAGATTTGCCACATGTCCACTAGCTTTTATGCTCTTAACTAGCATGTCGTCCACATAGACTTCGATGATCCTTCCCAGATGCTCAGCGAACATGGCGTTCATCAACCGCTGATAAGTTGCACCGGCGTTCTTCAGACCAAAAGGCATGACATTGTAGCAGTAGAGGCCTTTGTCGGTGGTGAAGGTGGTGCATTCTTGGTCGCTGGGGTGCATCTTAATCTGATTGTATCCGGAGAAGGCATCCATCATGCTGAGGAGTTCGTGTCCGGCGGTTGCATCGACCAGCTGATCGATACGAGGTAGCGGGAAACTATCCTTTGGGCATGCCTTGTTGAGATTTTTGAAGTCGACGCACATCGCCACTTGCCGCTGGGCTTTTTTACCATTACCAGATTTGAGATCCACTGAGGATAGATGACTTGGCGGATGAACCCAATGTCCCGTAGTTTGGCGACCTCCTGTCCGATTGCCCGGTATTTTTCCTCATCAAAAGCCCTCCGCTTCTGCTTGATGGGGTAGAAGGAAGGTTTGATGGTCAGCTTATGGGTGATTATTTCAGTGGAGATGCCAGGCATGTCCGCATAGGACCATGCAAAGACGGTGGCGTTATCACGTAGGAACTGAGTGAGTTCCGCCTCCACCTCTGGGTCTAGTTGGGCGCCTATGCGGACCGTCCTCTCAGGATGCTCGTCTGAGATGCAGACGACCTTCAGCGACGTGTCCGGGTTGACCGGCTCCTTCATTACATATTTCTTCTCTTCATCTCTAGGATCTTCAAAGATATTCGGTGGTGGTGGGTCATTACCCACTGTCAGGATTTCATGGCGGCGCGTTGACCGCGCTACAGTTGTTGAATAGCATTCCCGTGCCAGCTGTTGGCTTCCCCTCACACAGCCTGTGCCGTTGGGCGTGGGGAACTTCATGAGAAGCATGTATCCGGCAATGATGCACTTGAGCTTATTAAGCGCTGGTCGACCAATGATGGCGTTGTACGAACTGGGACAGTCGACGATAATGAACTCCGTGTGCACCTCCGCCATACAGGGACTAGTGCCAATAACTAGTCGCATGTAATCCGACCCTAGTGGTTGTGTGATGTCTCCGGAGAAGCTGAGCAGTGGCTCATGATCCTGGAGTAGTTTCTTGTTCCGCTTAAGGTGGTCGTAGCATCCGCTGAAGATGACGTTGACAGCGGATCCGCTATCTACCAAGATTCTCCCCACCGAGAATTTGCCAAGAATGGCATCGACTAAGAATGGGTCGTCATGGGGTAAATGTACTCCGCGCTCCTCCTCCTCTGAAAAGGTGATAGGTTCCCAACCTGATTTCGGGAGTTTGGCGGATCTTTCATAGCGGATGTTGCAAACTTCCTTTGGGTGGTTAGTGATTACACGCATTTCTATGCATGTAATTGTATCTAAAACACTAGAATTAAGTTAATCCTCAAGTAAATTATTATGTAATTAATCCATTTTTATTTATTTTATAGTAAATAAGCGGAGTTGTGAATTTCGGAAGAAGTTGTGCAAAAATGGAGCAATTTGGAGTTTCCGACAAAAAGACAAAATAGCCGATGCGGTCAACCGTAGTCAAAGCATCAAGAGAGCGAGATTCAATTGCGTCCGATAATATGTGCGGAAGTGCATGGAAAAGAGTGAAAAGAAAAGATTTTATTAAAAAGGAATGCATGTTTATTAATTAGGTTAATTAATCAAATGATTAATTAACTTAATTAATCAAGGAATGGTGCAGCACGTGTTCACCTAGCTTTTCATTCTCTTCCTCTTAGATTATACATTGCACGTGCACCCTCCCCCCTTTAATCCATTAGCCACTTGACACATGGCCTTCACTTAATTAACCATGAAACCCTATCTCTCTCTCACGGACACAAGGGGCCAAATATATATATGTTTCTCTCTTGAGCTGAAGGGGGAACGAGATACCTACAGCGGCAGCCGCATACCAAAACAGGGGGCAGCCTTTGGGCTGCTCTCTTTCCTCTCACTCTCTTCCCCATTCTTCTCCTCCACTTTCCATATTTTCTTTAGTTTTATTTTAGGGATTTGAAGGATTTACTCACCCAAAGCTTCAAAGATTCATCAAAGACTTCTCATCTACAAGATTCAAGACTTGGGTAATTGTGGGAGTTGTAAATCAAGACTAGTCATGCTAGCTTTTTAGCTATTTGTGACTATTCTTGTTTTCTCCTACACTTCTCTTCTCTTTTGTATTTGAATTTTGTAATTTTGATGTCTATGATTATGAGTTGTGAGTAATTTCTTTTGGGAGCTAGGGTTTCTAACTCTAGCTCAATTTTGATGTAATCGACATATTTTTCAAGTGATAAATAATGTATTTTCATATGGGTGCACTCTAATTACTATGCTAATTGATTCTTGATGCATTAATTTTAGGGAATTGACCACTCTCTTTGTTATGTGTTGAGATTTGTGTTGTGTGATACAATTGGTGGTTCTTTTGTTCACTAGCTTCATGTAATTAGTGTGGTGTGTCAAGTAGTTGCTTAATCGAAAATGAATGATTGCCTAAGTTTCTATTTTCTTGTGCCCTTCGCCTTTAATCCTAGACGTTGTGGCCCTAACAAGGCATAATGATTAGGGTTAGAGAGTTCATTCTTGCCTTAACCGGAAGAATGGATACCAAATAAGAGAAATTGACTTAGTGGCCTTAACCGGCATTAGGTAGAGAACTAAGTAATCGTTACATTTTAGGTTGTAACTATTGCATGCTTAAATCCCTAATTTCTAGAGCTCTACGCCTTTAGCTCATGTTTTGGTAGCCCTAGTAAGGTACTAATTCATGAGTTAGAGAGTTCATATTTGTCCTAACCGAAAATGTGAATACCCTTAAGGAAATTCGGCTTAGTGGCCTTGACCGGCATTAAGTACGGGATTTGGTTCTCATGAAGATATGTTTGTTTGCTTAAAATGTGTTCGTTGCATTGAAATTGCTAGAGAGTGATCCCTAGCACCCAAAAATCTATCTCTCTTTTATTTTTCGTCATTTTTAATTGTTGTTGTTAATTTAGTTTTCGACTTAGTCTTTTAGAAAATTACAATCACAATTTTGAATCATAATTTCTACCTCATTGTAAATAGCCATCACTAGGCTCTTAGTTTTGATTAGGCTTTGGTGCAAACCAAAGCCGAGCATTGCTAAGGCTTGGTGCCTTAGAATAGTATTTTTATTTTATTTTATTTTTTTCTTTTTCTTTTTCTTTTGTTTGCTTAGTGACTTTAGTTCCGACTACCCAAGGATTGTGGGTTAGCCACTAATCCCCGTGGTACGATAAACTTTGGGCTCAATATTTCCCTATCTTGACAACGATACGTACGCTTGCGTAAATGTGTATCAAGTCAATGGCGCCGTTGCCGGGGATTAGGGTTTAATAGCCTTAATCCCTTGGTAAATCGGTTCTTTAGGTCACTTTAGCATATTTTTATTTCTTTGTTATTAAAAAAAAAAAATTTGGTAGTTTAATTAATTTAGTTATGTTTTGTGTAGTTATTTTCCTATTTTCTTTCTAACTTTGGTTACTTATCTCGTTCTTGGGAATCCATAGGTACTTATTTTCTTATCACATTGAGCTATGGATCGATGGAATTATGGATGGGAAGACGCAGTGAGATATGTTCAGCCTCCTCAAGATCAAGTTTATGAACCTATAAGTTCATCCATTGAAGAATTATTTGCTCAATTCAAAGCTATAAGTGAGAGTGTAGATCCAATCATTGAGCAATTCAAGGCTAGCCTACTTCAAGAGCAACCTCCCACCACTTTATATTTGCAAGAGCCTTTCTTTGATCAAGTGGAGCCTATTTCAAGAGAAGAAGTACATATCAAGCATCTTGAGCAAGAGTCGTTTATGCAAATTGATGATTATAGTGATGTTGATGTACAAGAAAGTGAGCTTGGTTATGAAAATTTCAATGCAAGTGAGGTGAGAGACTACATTTCGGAGGAATGGGTGCAATATTGGAAATCTAAGCTTCCAAATGGAGGAGAGATACTTGAAGATGATTCCGAAGAAGATGATAGCTTATCTATTGAGGAGGATGCGGAATTTAAAGTTATACACCATAATCCCTTGTTCATTGAGGAGGATGCGGAGCTTGAAGTCATACACCATAATCCCTTATTTGTTGAGGTTGATATTCCCATGGAGGAAGAGAGTCCTTCAATACTTTGTGATGGTGAAGAAATTGAAGAGGCAAGGACTTTTTCTCCTCCCACATCCAAAGAGATCCATCATGAGTTTCCCAAGGTGGATTGTAGAATATTGAGCACTTATGTTCTTAATGAGAGGATTGGGATCAAGGTAAATTTACCTCTCAATCCACCATTAAGTGGTCAATGTTTCTACAATGAGGTGATGGATTGGAAAGGAAATGGAGCACTTGCACTCACCCTTTCCCATCACTCTCAAAAGCTTCTACCACATATTGTTCCTATGAGTATAATTTATAATCCACTTGTGAAGGAGAAGGCAAGGGTATTGGCTCCTAGAAGAAAAATTGAGAAGAAGAGGAAAATTAAGAAGCTACACTTTTGGCCACCAATTGAAGTATTCTTTTGTAGCTCTTGGTCTTGCCTCTATGATATATCAAGGAGTCCCTTAGCCCCAAACAATAGGGTGGTCGTGCTTGAGAAGTATCCACCTTGACAAGATCATGTTCTATATGGACCGGCAATGAAGTCCTTAAACAAAGCGCTCGCTAGGGAGGCAACCCTAGCACATCATCGGTAGAAATTTCTTCCTATAGTAGTTTCTTTTTGTGGTGAATAAAGCTTTTTGGTTGTTTTTGGGAGGATGGGAGGTGTTCGGAGTTGGAAGTGTGAAGAAAGAGTGAATGTGATAGAGAGCAGTTTCTGTCCAGAAATTACAGTTCATTTTGGGTGACTAAATTTTCAGATTTACATGTTATTTTGAGCTGAATTTTTCTGTAGACATTCCACTATGTGTCCACTGTCTTGTGCCAAAATTTCAGACCCTTTGAGTCCTTGTAACTCCAGTTATTCAATGGTCAATGCATGGAGGTCAGAACAGAGACAGCTACTGTAGAGTGATTTTGGGAAGCTACACCCTCTACATATTACGTTATTTGGAGCTCAAATTTTCCAGAGATGTATCTTCACATGTCCTCTATATGATGGTACAACAGTTTTTGATTTTAACCTTCCTAGCTTCAGATATTGTGTTCCAAGTGACAGAGGTCAGAAACAGGGCACAGCAGAAACTGCAGAACAGATCAGTGAGTTTGGAGGCCAAATATTTTTGACTCATAATTGATTTTCAAGTGCAATTTTAACCAAATGTAGCTTCATGAGTCTAGTTTTATATCCAGTTGGTTTCACCCTCTTTGCACCTCTGGAGCTTCAGATATTTCTGTGTTGGTGACTGAGGGTCAGAAGAAGTCTTCATGACATATTGGCAATTTTGACCAGTTTTGGTTTTCATCTCAGTTGGAGATAGGTAGCTCGCTTTATATGGATAGAAAGCTCACTGAGTCTACTTTCCATTCCAAGTGGTCTCACGTATTTATTTCTTTCTGAGTTTGAGATATGGGCATTTGAAGATATAAAGGTCATTGCTGGAAGCTTTCTGCACTCACTAGTTTGTGTTCACTTGGGGTGGTTGGACTTCTTGCACTTCAACTTTTCAATGGAGGCCATTGTAGGGCTGTACGTTGTGAGGTGAGTTGGAGGTGATCAAGGCCATGTGCTTAATGAAGGACCTTGTCCTTATTCTTTGGTAGCCTATTTGTGACGCATTGCTCTTTGGACACTATATATGTCTCAATGGAGTCGATCTTTCATGAGCACCTAGAGCTAGCTTGGAGCATACGTTAAGGAAGTCAAGGCCTTGTGCTTTGAGGTTGGTGTCTCATGTTAGTCTTCTCCAAGGATCGTGAGCAATGGAGGGTCGACAAAGGGGGTTTTCCGTAACTTTTCTCCGCAATTAGATTTTTATTTTCATAGTTAATTTGTGTGCCTTCGCCCGGACTTCACTCTCATGCCTAAATCCGACACGGATTTTAGCTTTCGAGCTCACTTTACAACATTGAGGACAATGTTGGTTTTAAGTGTGGGGGTGAGGGCTCGGGCGACTTAAAAAAATTAAAAAAAAAAAAAATTAGCTTTATGTAATTATATTTTAGTGGTTAATGCCTTTTCCAACCCCAATGACGAGACATGGACTTAACTTGTTATGATTGTGGATAGATTAAGCATGATCTAGGACTTTGAATTTGTTTTGTAATTAAGTGTACGTGTGATCTATGCTTGACAATATGTGTGCACATAGCCGTTGGTTAGGTTGGTTCACCATAATTAGAAAAGCATATAGATGATTTGATTGACTTGCATGCCCTTATTTGTGAGCTTTTGTGCCTATATCTATAGTGTATGCATTGTTCATTCACTTATTCTTTCATGTGTGTACAATTTCATGACAATGAGTATCTAGAACTTGCTTGAGACCTCTCAAGACTACTTTTAGCTTGCGACATGATAGAAAGGATGGAGGCATTAGGACTATATACCACCATGGCCAAATAAGCATGTGCCCAAAAATATTTACCACTAGATTGCCACTTTTAGCCTATTTATTTATTTAGCCTTTTTATTCATTTGCACCACAAATTCCTACCTAGCCTATACACTTTTATCCTACCCTTCCATGGTAGTTGGTGAAGCGATTCGAGAGAATGACTTTATGTTTGAGTGCCTCAAAAGAAAAAGAAAAAAAAAAGTCAAAAGTGTGAGATTAGAAAAGAACAAGTGTGGGGGTGAGTGTGTGTTTAGAAAATAAAGTTAAAAAAAAAAAAACATTTGTGAAAATAGAAAGAAAGTTCAAGGAAAAAAAAAAGTTGTGAGAAGAAAGAAAAAAAAAAAAAAAAAAGAGTTCAAAAAAAAAAAAAAAAAAAAAAAAAGAGAGAAAGAAAGAAAGAAAAAAAAAAAAAAAAAAAGTATTACGTAGTATAGTGTGGGTTGTACATTGGGATTAGAGTGAGTGACTTAGCATTCGAAAGCAAAAGTCTTAAATCTCTACAAGAGAGAGTTGCTTCACCGATTTCTATGGACTTTGTATTTCCTTATCCTTCATTTCTATTAGCCACTTGCCCTTAGCCCCATTACAACCAAATAAAAGACCTCTTAATCTTGAATGTTGTGAGCTACCTAGTGGAGATGAGATCGAAGAGCAAGCATATGGCGGCGCATGTTATGAAATTGCTTTTGAGTGAAACACATATAACCCTTAAACACTTGAGCGGTAATATTTAGTGAATCTATGTGAGTTTAGTGGGTTATATAGGGTCTTCTATATGTCTATTTGATTGTGGTGGATTGATTTGACACATGGTCAACACATGCATATACTTGAGCATTTCTCACATGTGCATCTTAATTGCCTTACAACTTCAAAAATCTTATGTTGTGCTTACATCTACTTCATGGTCATGTACATAATTAGTTCTCCGAGGGTTACGGTTGGAAAGGCTAATACCGCATTTTATTTATATTTGTGAGTTAGTGGATTTTCATATTAGATTTCATTTAGTTTGCTTGAGGACAAGCAAAGTTCAAGTGTGGGGGTGTGATTACACGCATTTCTATGCATGTAATTGTATCTAAAACACTAGAATTAAGTTAATCCTCAAGTAAATTATTATGTAATTAATCCATTTTTATTTATTTTATAGTAAATAAGCGGAGTTGTGAATTTCGGAAGAAGTTGTGCAAAAATGGAGCAATTTGGAGTTTCCGACAAAAAGACAAAATAGCCGATGCGGTCAACCGTAGTCAAAGCATCAAGAGAGCGAGATTCAATTGCGTCCGATAATATGTGCGGAAGTGCATGGAAAAGAGTGAAAAGAAAAGATTTTATTAAAAAGGAATGCATGTTTATTAATTAGGTTAATTAATCAAATGATTAATTAACTTAATTAATCAAGGAATGGTGCAGCACGTGTGCACCTAGCTTTTCATTCTCTTCCTCTTAGATTATACATTGCACGTGCAACCCTCCCCCCTTTAATCCATTAGCCACTTGACACATGGCCTTCACTTAATTAACCATGAAACCCTATCTCTCTCTCACGGACACAAGGGGCCAAATATATATATGTTTCTCTCTTGAGCTGAATGGGGGGAACGAGATACCTACAGCGGCAGCCGCATACCAAAACAGGGGGCAGCCTTTGGGCTGCTCTCTTTCCTCTCACTCTCTTCCCCATTCTTCTCCTCCACTTTCCATATTTTCTTTAATTTTATTTTAGGGATTTGAAGGATTTACTCACCCAAAGCTTCAAAGATTCATCAAAGACTTCTCATCTACAAGATTCAAGACTTGGGTAATTGTGGGAGTTGTAAATCAAGACTAGTCATGCTAGCTTTTTAGCTATTTGTGACTATTCTTGTTTTCTCCTACACTTCTCTTCTCTTTTGTATTTGAATTTTGTAATTTTGATGTCTATGATTATGAGTTGTGAGTAATTTCTTTTGGGAGCTAGGGTTTCTAACTCTAGCTCAATTTTGATGTAATCGACATATTTTTCAAGTGATAAATAATGTATTTTCATATGGGTGCACTCTAATTACTATGCTAATTGATTCTTGATGCATTAATTTTAGGGAATTGACCACTCTCTTTGTTATGTGTTGAGATTTGTGTTGTGTGATACAATTGGTGGTTCTTTTGTTCACTAGCTTCATGTAATTAGTGTGGTGTGTCAAGTAGTTGCTTAATCGAAAATGAATGATTGCCTAAGTTTCTATTTTCTTGTGCCCTTCGCCTTTAATCCTAGACGTTGTGGCCCTAACAAGGCATAATGATTAGGGTTAGAGAGTTCATTCTTGCCTTAACCGGAAGAATGGATACCAAATAAGAGAAATTGACTTAGTGGCCTTAACCGGCATTAGGTAGAGAACTAAGTAATCGTTACATTTTAGGTTGTGACTATTGCATGCTTAAATCCCTAATTTCTAGAGCTCTACGCCTTTAGCTCATGTTTTGGTAGCCCTAGTAAGGTACTAATTCATGAGTTAGAGAGTTCATATTTGTCCTAACCGAAAATGTGAATACCCTTAAGGAAATTCGGCTTAGTGGCCTTGACCGGCATTAAGTACGGGATTTGGTTCTCATGAAGATATGTTTGTTTGCTTAAAATGTGTTCGTTGCTTTGAAATTGCTAGAGAGTGATCCCTAGCACCCAAAAATCTATCTCTCTTTTATTTTTCGTCATTTTTAATTGTTGTTGTTAATTTAGTTTCCGACTTAGTCTTTTAGAAAATTACAATCACAATTTTGAATCATAATTTCTACCTCATTGTAAATAGCCATCACTAGGCTCTTAGTTTTGATTAGGCTTTGGTGCAAACCAAAGCCGAGCATTGCTAAGGCTTGGTGCCTTAGAATAGTATTTTTATTTTATTTTATTTTTTTCTTTTTCTTTTTCTTTTGTTTGCTTAGTGACTTTAGTTCCGACTACCCAAGGATTGTGGGTTAGCCACTAATCCCCGTGGTACGATAAACTTTGGGCTCAATATTTCCCTATCTTGACAACGATACGTACGCTTGCGTAAATGTGTATCAAGTCAGTTAGCGCGTTCATAGCGCTTTCTTGCCCTGTGAGACATGCTGGTGATTGGAGCACCGCCATCGATGGTGTTGATGCGGCCCAAGGTTTCCACGTTGGCAATCACTGGTGGTGGTTGGCGTACCTTGAACTGCTCCAACTTACCGTCACGGTATAAAGTCTCAATGGCTGTTTTGAGAGCATTGCAGCTGTTTGTATTGTGGCCGCTGTCCGCGTGGTATTTGCACCACTTGCCAGTGTTCCTGGGTTTGCCCGTTTTTGGGTACTTTGGAGGGGGTGGTGGTGGGATCTGATCCTTGCACTTATTATAGATGTCTTCATATGAGGCCGTTAGGACCGTGAAAACTGCATACCGCTGTGAGGACTCCGTCTGTTTGTTGTTGTTGTCCCCATGAGTTGGGCGGTTTCCCTTGTAAAAATGCTGCCCCTTCTGCCGTTTGGTTTGGTGGTGGCCCTGCTGCCACTCTCTTTTCTTGTCAGTTGGCGGTGCTGAGGGGGTCTTGTCAGCGGTTTCCTGGTGGCTGGAAGATGGTTGGGTTGACCTTGCTGGCGTTGCTGGTGGTGGGGTCTCTCCATAGGTGATGAATTCCGCCTGGGCGTGAATGACCGCCTCACTCATGACGTGGTCGTACGTTGCATTGGGATGGTTGTAATTGAGGTGATAGAGGAACGGTCCCTTGAGGAGTCCCTTCCTGAAGGCCGCCGATGCCATAGTCTTGTCTAGGTCGCGGCACTGAGATGCTGCCGCCCGCCACCTTGTGACGAAGGCCTTCAGTGATTCGTCCTCCCCCTGCTTAACGCCGAACAGCTGACTTGTGTTGTGATGTCCGGCGGACAATAGGATGAAGCGGGAGAGGAAAGCATGTGACAGTGCATGGAATGAGCCGACCGATCCTGGCGGACATTCAAAAAACCAGTTCATTGCCTCGCCGTCCAACGTTTCGCTGAACAAATGGCACAAGGTGGCGTCGTCGAATCCCTTGTTGTTAGTGACTTTCTTGAAGGTGTCCATGTGGACAAAGGGATCGGTCATTCCGCCATACTGTGACATCTTTGGGGTTTTTGCATATGTTGGCCTGACGGCCTGCAGGATCGCGGCGGAAAAGGGACCGGGTCTGGAAGTGAACAGCGGGTTCCGAGTTGACGTCGGGACGCCCGTCTCTGCCCGGATCAACCTCTGCTCCAGTTGGTGCATCCTTTCCAATAGCTGGGCGGTTGCATCGCCGTCGGAATCGGCCAGGCTGGCCTGCCGAGTTGGCTTGCGCCTAGGTATGGGCGGATCACCCTCAGTCCTTGCCCTGGCATTCGAGCGGTTGGTGTGCGGAAGCGATTCCGCCACCTGTTCTAACATTAGTTGGGGTATGGGCGGTGGTCCCATTCCCGACAACCCAGGTGGGTTCAGCGGTACATGCATTTGTACGACCGGTCCTGGCACCATTGTGCCGGCGCTGGGTCGACTACGCCTGGTGCTGCGTGACTGCTCGCTCTGTGCCGGGCGGTCGGTGGCCGCCAAAGTGTTTTTTAGTTCCTCAAAACGTGTCATGAGCGCGGCCACCTGTTTTTGGGCTTCGGCCTTCTCCTTGCGCTCCGCCTCACGCTCTCTGTTTTCCTTATGAAGATCCTCCAGTGCCATTTCGTACATGGTGACGAGATCCTGGCCTGACGGGCGGCTGCTGCCTGGATCTGCCTCACCGCCGGGGTTGGCCGGGGTTGTGAATAGTGTGCGGTTAACACCGATCGCGGGATCGGTGGGTTGGGGGATGGCGGGGAGCTCTGGCTGCTCTTCAGCGTCTCCCCCGCTACCGTTAGTCATGGTGATTGTAGTGGGATGACCTTTAGTTCAAGGGTTCCCACAGACGGCGCCAATGTTAATGTCTAAAAGTCTAGCGGTAGCCGGACCTTAGTTAACGCTGATCTGGTGGGCGGATCGATACTTGTGCTAATATTGTAGTTCCCGTTATCTGTCAAGTAAAATACAATGGGCGTCAGAGGGAGACCGCGCTGGGCGGTCTTCAACTCTCCGATGCCTAAGTTAGTCAATGTATTTATGTTGACAAAGTAACAGTAGGTAAGTATTGAATGCGTCATTAATGAGGAGAGAGGAGAGAACCTTTTATAGGTGAGGGAGAGACTGATCTTGTCTTTGTTTTCGATGTGGGACTGATGAGCTTCAGTTCCCAGCTTCAGAAGCTTCTGATGCTATCTTGGCGCGGCGCGTGGCGGCGCGTCGGTGGAGATCTGGAGGCGGTCCGACGCTGAGGCTGTAGCCCGCCTGGCGGTGTGTCTGCATGTCATTCCTTTGGTTGGAATTAGTACCTTTGGCGGTACAATGAGCATGGCCCATTATAGCTAATTATGCTTGCAAATGTACATGTATGTACAGACATAAAAAATGAACAGTTGAGATGTAGATATGCGATCAAAAAATGAGTCTATTTAAGGAAATCCTTAGATTTTAAAATCTAAGGAGATCCTTAACATAAAAAGACTGATGTATGTATGTATAGACACGCGGGCGCGTAGACACTATACTTGCTGTTAGTGATTATTAGGATTAAAATTTTTGGAACGTAAGACAAATTATTGATTCAAAATCAAAACGGAAGAACATGTACTTGGAGATTCATTGCTGGCTCAAGTCCATCTTCATTACCTGAAGGGACAAAAAAAAAATGAAATTCAGAAACTAGGTTTACCCTATATATCTAATTTCTATTGAGATCTAGAGTGAAGTAAAGTTGTATGATATTAATGATACTTTCTCAGTTGCATGATATTAATGATACTTTCTCATATTCATGAATTTCTTCTTCTTTTTTTCTTAAAAAAAAAAAAAAAGATACTTTCTCTCAATTTTTGGTAGTTGAAGCTGACATAAGCTGAATTTTATAATATTAGATAACCTATTTCTATTAAAAAAAAAAATCATAGATTCATATCTATGAAATAGGATTTACAACTGGTATGTACTCTTTAAGAGAAATTTTAAATACATACCCCTAATCACTTAATACACATCCCTATTATTTTATATTTCAAATTAGATTTGTTAGGTAGGTTAAATGACCAAAACAGACATCTATGCATTAGAAGAAGAAAAAAAAGGTCATATTTTCCTTATATTATTCTATTTATGTATAAATAGTTAGACAAACACAAAGGATCTCAAGAGAGAACAAGTACAAGAGGTAAAGCAGAGCCCTAGGGTTTCTGAGCAGAGGGTGGCGGCGGCGTGGTAGTGTTCACCGGCGAGCCTGCGTCATTGGTCGTGCATGGCAGATCTCAGGGTCTGTTTGGTGGTGGTAGAGGTTTCGAAAGGATCCGCTTGTCTAGGATCTTGGTGGCAGGGTCTTGGTGCTGTGAATCGAGGCAGATCAGTCGTAGGTTCGTCGGACTGGTACCGCCGTGACTGGGGTTTGGGTGAAGGGCTAACACGACTGCGTTGGACGATTGCTGGCAAATTAACAGATTAGATTCTCATCTAGTCTGGGTGCAGTCAAGGTCGAGGCGATTGACAATCGGAGTTGGAGGTCTACTGATCGGTAGGCACTGGTGTGGTAGTGCAGTGCTGCTTCTGAGGATGGCTGCTTGGGGTGGACGACCCCCAGACAGGGCGGAGGCGGTAGCGGCGATAGGCTGGCGGCGCCATGATGCTCAGGCCAGCACCCTTGCTTGGGTTTGGGCCTCTGGGCCTGGGCCGGGATCAAATGGGCCTAATCTATCTTGGGCCTATTTCAGTAGGTTTGAGAAGTGGGCTTGGGTCATTGGGCCGCTCCAACTTGGGCTAGTTGAGTCTGCTACAGTTGCTTTGGACAAGAAGAGCAAGACCAACTTGTTGTCGAGGTTGTTGGCTCCTGAAGAGGCTAAGGATAATGCTGGCTCCAACCTTAAGGGGGAGGAGCTAGTATCTTCCTAAATCTCTGCTATTAGACATCTGGTTACAAGCCTTGTAGGGTTAGAGTAATCTCTATGTGTTGTTCTAAGATGTTTCTAGTTGTTATTTGTACCACAATGGTGTGCTGGCAAATTAGACTAGATGAATGATTTTGCCTTAGAATAGCGAGGTTGTTCTTGCTCGTTGTAGGCTTGCTTTCCGGCGAGCGTCCTTTTAGACTCTAATGAGTTTAGTATTGGCTTAGAAAGGTTCTCCGGTTTCACCGGATTCTTATGTAAGTGCATGTTAGACTCTGGCCTGTTTTTTCATGGCTTTGATATCTAATAACATCAAATCCTTTCCAAAAAAAAAAAAAAAGTTTGATTGTACGATATAGGCTTACCATCAGATATTTCTTGAATGATGATCGGAAGAACTATGCCTGCATAAGAATCTCTAGCAATGTAGAGTGGATTGGAGATGAACCTGGGGTGATCCACAAGCCACTACACCACGATCGTAAATTAGAACAAGCTAGCTAGTCAAATTACATCAATATTCAACCATAAATATTCTTGAAGCACTTACAAGGTGACTATGCAATATGTGGCTTTTAGATATAGGGTTATTTATTTATTTTTTTCCTCAAAAAAGAAATTAAAAAAAAATAAAGATATATATAGGTTTTTGATTTTTTGACTTTTTAAATCGAAAATCTGCACGAATCGGTATAATATAGGTCATTCGATCAAAAAACTAAAAATCAAGGCATGAGGCATTTGGTTTGGTAACTAGCATGTTTTTGCTACAATTGTGATCATCCAAGTTTGATTCTTATAGATTCCAAAGGGATTGGCCCTTCTAGTGCTAATAGGTTTGGTTGGTGAGACGAGCATGAAATTGTGACCACCCAAGTTCGATTCCCACTTATTCTAAAATGGCCATCCCTCCTAGTGCTAATTAGATTTTTGGTGAGGCAACTATGAATGAACTATATATAAACTTATACATCTACCCGTCGAAATCGAATTTTCACCGGCTTGGTGTCATTGTGTGCCTTAATTTTCCCATTTCACAAGTTATGGGGCCGTTTTGTGAGACTATATAGTTTTCCTTCTTTTCTATTTGGTGTACGCCAACTTCATGATTGGTCAGTGGTGCAGAGTTTGGGTCGAGGCAAAATTTATCCTCCATACCAAATATTAAAATTAAATTAAATTCATAAAGTTGTATGCGTTACCCATGTCATTAGCAAAGAATGAAATGCAAACCTCACCTTTCTAAGAAACTGATATGTTTGTGCGGCTGATATTGTGTCATTCACAATGCGATATTCGTCCCAAGCTTTTGTATATGAGAATCCTGTCCCCACTGGGGCATCTATAAATATTATGTTGGCAACCTGCAAGTATTTTATATTGTTTAGTTCTGGAGGTTTCAATGAGTCAATAACAAAAACACATGTCGTCATAAGTCTCCTACCTTTGTCCATGAGTATGGGTTCAACCTCAGCTGTGGCTTGTTGTCAAACGAGTGTGCATAGTCAAATGACAGAGGACCTATAACAAAATCTCAGGGTAACTATCTTAGTTGTTGTTTTGTTTTTTGTTTTTCCTTAAATTTTAGGTGTTAAAGGCGGGGCATACTCTGCTGGGCATTAATTTCCATGTCCCGCACCATTTGATTATTTATTTATTAGGGTTGCAGTATCTGACTAGATATTTTCAAATCATACCAAAATCTATCCAAATTCAACCAAAACACCGTCAATTTTTCATCAAACCCCAACAACCGAAATCAAAAACACAAAATCCCAGACCTCCAAAATTAATGGCTGAGCGAGATGATGAAGGATTGCAGAAGTGAAGAAAATTAGAAGACACATGATACCAAGAACCGTCAATTAGGGTTTAGGGTTTAGAATAAATACGAAGAATAGAATGAGCGGGAGAGGAGGGGAGGGGAGAGAGAGAGAGAGAGAGAGAGAGAGATCTAGGCTTCCAGGACCTCCTTGTATTTCTCACAGAGAGGGAGAGAGCTTTTGTTTTTGTTAGAAAAAATACTTGTTCACTTAAAAGTTGCCGTCCGTCCTAACTCCTAAGGTCTTTACATTTATTAAGAAAAAAAAAATTGCCATCCAAATAAACAAATTGTGCAATTACACACACAAATACAAACAGAAAAAAATATTTTTGATCAAATAGACACGAATAATTTGTACAAACATTTTATCGGTTTTCTTCGATCTAAACGCTCACCCCTTACTTAATAAATGGACCGAACAAAATCTCAATTTATTGTTAAAATATAGAACAAAATTCCAATATATCCTAAAGTTATCACATATTGATAATCATATGACTAAAAGATTTGACATTGGCTGATTCTACTCCAAGCAAATTAATTAACAAATGAAAATATAAAATTATGTGATTAGTGATTCAACATTCACCTCATTAGTCTGAAGTAGAGCATCAGAGAATTACTGAACTATATATAACTCTAAACCTGCAATGTACTTATCGACGATGACCGTAAAAGTGATTTTGAAGTGAAGAAAAATACGCAGCATACCAATACTTTCATAAACAGAGGGAGTATTCAGAGCACCGTCGTGCACTTGCACCAACACAAATAAATGGTTAGATTATATTAAATACATTTTTTGTTTATTAAAAATAAAGTTGATACTAAATATCAAAGGTTGAGATTATTTTATAAGGGTTGGGTCACTTACACCGTCGGTGCATAGAATAATTTCCATCATAAACAAGGCCAGAAAAACCAGAACAACCAGGACCTCCGGTGAGCCAAAGCACAAGAGGATCATATGCTGGAGATCCTTCGGACTCAATGAAGTAATAAAATAGTTGCACATTATCCGAGTCTCCAACTCCGATGTACCTAAATAAGTACAATTAGAAGCGCTCATTTAAAAAAATAAATAAATAATAAGTACAATTAGAAGCGCGCCATGCTTAATTTTGAACGGTTCATCAATGTATATATGCAACTACGTAAAACTAGCATGTAGTCTGTTAAGAGTACGAACCCAGTTTCAAGTCTAAATGGAAGGTCACCGGGAAAGCCGGGTAAGCTGGAGATGATGGACCTGGAAGCAGCATTGATGTGAAAGAGGAAGACTAGAAGAACTGCTTGTAGAGTCACAGTCATGATGCACCTGATGGCTACAGCTATACTTGTTTGTAAGAAACAATAACATTTGGCCATTGGGGATTTATTGGAGACTTTTTTAATTCGATTGGGGACTATTATATGTGTACTACACTACTACGGGACTACCACAACACGTGGTCCATTGAAGTGTAGCTTAGCGATCCATCAAGAAGTCTGACCAAATGGTCAGCCCAATATTTTTTTTTTTTTTTTTAATTTTTTATTTATTTCAAGTAGATAGAGGACTAGATGAAGCCCAAATTACTTCCAAGCAGAGATATAAGACATTACCTTCATAATCTGATGTAGACGTATTTCATCTTCAGCAGTCACATGTATCATACACTCAAACTTCTTTCTTAAGTTCACTACTACCATATGCCTTATAGAATACTTGATTTTTCTGTATCTTTTGCTCTAGACGATATGCAGTGGAGGAACCAGGATTTAAATCTTGGGGGGTCCAAAAAAAACTACTCCAAACCCTAAATCCTAAATTTGTGGTAAACAACTAGTAAATTCAATCGATCATTTATTAAAGGAACAAATGTACACACAAGAAAAAAAATTGATTATCAATTAAAAGAACAAAAGTACAAATAAGAAAAAAAAATTAAAATTTTGTAACAATAAAATCACAATGAAATTATATATTTAAATCACACATGTTTTTAGCTTGTTAGATGTTATTTTATACCTTAGAATATTTAACCGCATTAAAGATTTTTGTTAAATTATTATGTTACTTTTTTTTCATTTTTGATTAAATTTAATCTTACTTATTATCAACCAAACAGTTTTTTATTTTTTTTAAGAAATAAAAGGTTTACCTATTAATTTGCCTATTGATTTAATTAATTAAGTAAAGATAAAAGTTTTACTTGATTGTCACGTGGGAGTGGAGAAAGAGAGGAGAGAGTGAAGGAGAGGGGGGGGGGGGGGGGGGGGGGGGGGGGGGGGGGGGGGGGGGGGGATAACTGTATCAAAAAGTTATTAGATACGGTGTAGTCATGGAATGAAGAAGAGTATTCTCTATTGCAGGCTTCAGTAACTAAAAGCCAATTAAGCTTTTGACTTTGGTGTCTATGTTTTTTATTTTATTTTAAATTTTGTATTAATGTTTTGGTTTCTCTCTCCTAATTTTCTTTTAATTTCTGTTTATATATTAATCAAAATATACAAATATTTTTTTTCCTTTTTATTCCAATTTTATTTGTTTTTCTTATTCAAATTTTTGTTTGTTTAATATTCAAAAGAAAATTTATATTTCATTTTTATATTTGTTGTTTTGATTCGATATTTATCCGATCGCCGGATCAAGGCAACCCAATCCTCTTCCTCCGCCCTCTCTCTTATCTCCCCTTCACATCCTCATCCATCAATTTGATTAAGCCAGAGCTACCTAGCCTCTAATTCAAACAAAACGATCTCTCCCATTCGCTCACTCTCAACTCACTGTGTCATTTGCAATCAATTAAGACGGTGATGGAGGATTAGAGGCTATATTGAACCCAGAAAATGAGCGAATAGGTGCACGTTGATCTCAATCTATTCTGTGAGATGAGCATGTTTGGACCCAAAATGAGTATTTTGACCTGACAAGGCACGTCTTGGAGAAATTGAGCCAATGTCAGTGGCTCAAGCTATATATTGTCGACAAGTTCGAAATATATATTTAGAGGCTAAATAAAGCCTACTATGGAAGCATGAAAAGTCAACTTTAGCACATTTTCCTACTTCGGCTAGGAGAAACCGAGCTAAACAAGGAAGGAGGGGCGGCAAACTAACCAAATGAAATCGAAATGAGCTAAAACTTTCCAGATTAAATCTATAAATCCCAATGATCATTTCTTATGAAGAGTTCCAGAGCTAAATTTGAGTGGAAGGCCTTCAAACAATCAGTCCAATCTTTTACAGAAGCAAAACTGGAAAACTGGACCTGTAAGAGGTCCAGCAGCATTTTTGGCCCAACCACTATACTGAAAGCTCTGAAATTTTACCAGGATGATCTACACTTATAGTGGAACATTTCTTATGAAGAAGTCACGGTCAAAATCTGAATTCTTGATAGAGATATAATTGAAGGAATAAAGGAGCCGAAAGTGCAGCCGGAAGTGCTTCCTTATCTCCAAAATTCATCATTCCTTGTCTCCAATTATGCTTCTTTATCTCCAAAATTCATCATTTCTTATCTCCAATTAATGCTCCACTATCATTTGTTTAATGCCAACTGCTTTGGCATGGTAGCCTATAAATAGAGGTTACAAATTCATCACCAAACACACATTCACAACATCAAAACATCTCTAAGATGATCTAAGTTCTCTCTAGAGCAACCTCTCTAAGAGCAACTCCTCTCCTTCTCTTTCTCTTACTGGTGATCACACTCCTAGTCCTAGTCTTCTCAGAAGCCGACTTTCAGTGCCACCAAACCCTCTGCCAACGTACTTCGGTCCTAGTCTCCTCGGGAGCCGACGGTAGTGCCGCGACCACAACGGTTACAGAACCAGCCAAGCAAGGGTAACGCCCTAGCAACCCAGCCAAGCTAAAGTCACGCTTTAGCAAGTTCTCCTCACTTCCTAGTGGTTCTCGCTCTGCTCGATCTACAACATCGAGTATCGATTGTGATTTTTAAGAAGCTCAGCAAAAGTCCTCGCCACGAGGCACAAAGAATCCTACGACGAGGTTGGTGCTCTCCTCGTCCATAATCGCTTGAAAGAAGTCAGGTCAAGGGACACCCCCGACGACCGCACCCGAACGGTACTGGCACGCCCGCGCAGAAAAGAGACTGTTGACCAGATGCAATAAAATTGGAGCCAAACAGAGCAAATGGATCAATATTAATCATAATTATATGAATATTAATCATAATTATACCTTAAATCTCAAAGCATGAATCTAAAATTTAAGTTCAAGGGCTGATTTTACCAGTTGATTAAGAACATTGTATCCCACTTCTGGTTAAGCAGAACAATCACCAGGAAGTAGGAGAACGCATGGAGTTTGCTAAAGCGTGACTTTAGCTTCGTTGGGTTGCTAGGGCGTTACCCTGGCTTTGCTGATTTCAACTAGGTTGAAGGTAGGTTGCTCCGGAGAGATTTTGGATAATCTGATAGATTAGTTGATTGAGAGGTTGTGTGTTTTTTATTTTCGNTCTTAGTTGTGAAATTCGACATGTTTATCGGGAAATAAACTTGGTTGCGGATTTGCTTTCTAAAGATGGTGTTGGGGCTGATCTTGGAGTGCATTTCATAGAGCAACCTCATCCGCAAGTTATCAATGTTTTGCTTGATGATTTGTGTGCAAGTCCTAGATCTAGGACTATAATTTGTGATCTTTAGTTGTTTTTTTTTTTTTGGCCTTTTGGCCCCCATCTATCAAAAAAAAAATAAAAAAAAAAATAAAAAATAATAATAATAATAATAATAAAATAATAATAAAATATAATAATAATAAATAATATAATAATAATAATAATAATAATAAATAAAAATAATAATAATATAATAATAATATAATAATAAAGGCTAAAGACGACCAGTTTTACCTTTGCCACCCTCTAGTACCCACCTATTCCGTCATATGAGACCCCACCAGATTTGGAGCTAAAGATGTACCTTCGAACTTTGAGATATGCATTTCTAGGGGAGGAAAGTACATTACCGTGATTATATCATCGAGAAGTTGAGTAAAGTTGAGGAAGATAAGCTTCTGAGGGTGTTACATGATGAGCATAAGAGAGCTATTGGTTTGGACCATTGCCGATATCAAAGGCATTAGTCCATCCAAGTGTCAACTCACTTTACTTGGATGAGGGTTGTAAGCCCACTCGGAAGCTCAGGAGGTTGAATCCTCCCATGATGGAGGTGTAGTGAAGAAGGAGATTATTAAGCTTCTAGATGTTGGAGTTATTTTCCCGATTTCTTATTCGCCGTGGGTTTTCACCAGTTCAAGTTGTCCCTAAAAGGGAGGAATTACCGTAGTGCAGAATGAAAGGGTGTGTAGATGTGCCACAGCGAGTTCAGAATGGATGGAGGGTTTGTATTGGATTATAGAAAGCTTAATGGAGCGACAAGGAATGATCATTTTCCACTACCTTTCATTGATCACATGTTGGAGAGATTAGCAGGTCATAGCCACTATTGTTTCTTAGATGGATATTCGGGGTGTAATCAGATTGCTATTGCTAAGGAAGACCAGAGAAGACTACTTTCAATGCCCGTTTGGTACTTTTGCATATAGGAGGATGCCTTTTGGACTTGCAATGCATCCGCCACTTTTCAGAGATGTATGATGGCATGTTTCATGACACGACTGAGCGCTTTATGGAGATCTTTATGGATGATTTCTCGATTCATGGAGATACTTTTGATGATTGTCTTCAACACTTGACCCTTGTTCTAAACGGTGTGTGAGGAGACCAATTTGGTCCTCAATTGGGAGAAGTGTCACTTTATGGTGGAAGAGGGTATTTGTTAGGGCATGTAGTATCATCACGTGGCATTGAGGTGGATAAGCGAAGATTGAGATAATTTCTAGTTTACCACTACCGAAGAAGTGAAAGGAGTCAGGAGTTTCCTTGGGCTGCTGGCCTTTATAGACGCTTTCTTATTCCAGATTTCTCTAAGATCACCAAGCCATTGTGTGACCTGCTAGGCAAGGATGTGCCATTTGAGTTCACTTCAGAGTGTTTACAGGCTTTTGAGCTACTTCAGGAGAAGTTGACTCACGCACCTATCATGATTGCACCTGATTGGAATAGACAATTTGAGTTGATGTGCGATGCTTCAGATTTTGCTATGGGTGCTGTTTTGGGTCAAAGGATTGAACGAGCACTCCATGTGATATATTATGCTTCCCGGACTTTGAATGATGCTCAAGTCCACTACACTACTACCGAGAAGGAGCTTCTTGCTATTATTTTTGCATTGGAGAAGTTTCGGAGTTATCTTATTGGGAGTAAGGTGATTGTTCACACGGATCATGCGGCATTGAGATATTTGTTGAGCAAGAAGGATGCCAAGCCTCTTTTCGTTGGGTGCTATTGCTTCAGGAGTTTGATATAGAGATCAGGGATAAGCAGCGTAGAGAGAACCTTGTTGCAGATCATTTGTCTAGACTTGAGCATGGCGGAGACTCTTCTGACATACCATTGATTGAGCATTTCCCCTGAAGTACTTATTTCGTGTTGACACTGAGATGCCTTGGTTTACAAACTTTGTGAACTATTGGGCTAGCAATTGTACTTTCATTCAGGATAACTATGATGCACAGGCCAGAAGAAGTTCTAGAGTTCTCTTAGGATGCTCGTCATATTTTGGATGACCCGTACATGTGGAAGGTGGGTAAGGACCAGGTGATTAGAAGATGTATTCCTCAATGGGAGGCCCCAGAGATTATTTTATTGTGTCACCCATCTTTATGTGGAGGTCATTTTGGTGGAAGGAGGACAGCTTTCAAGATCCTTCAGTCCGGTTTCTTTTGGCCTACTTTGTTTCGAGATTGTCATTCTTTCGTGCTTCAATGTGATAGATGTCAAAGGACTGGGAAATATTTCCTCCAAGGACCAAATGCCTCTCACTAACATTATGGAGGTTGAGATTTTGATTGTTAGGGCATAGAATTTATGGGACCGTTTCCAAAATCTCATGGGAATGAATATATCATAGTAGTGGTTGATTATGTTTCGAAGTGGGTTGAAGCCAAGGCCACAAGGAAGAATGATTCTAAGGTAGTCACCAAGTTCTTGAAAGAGCACATTTTCTCTCGATTCGGGACTCCTAGGATTATTATTAGTGATGGTGGTACACATTTTATCAACCGAACTTTTGATGCTTTGTTGAGAAAATATGGGGTCAAGCATAAGGTTGCCACACCTTACCACCCTCAAACTTCCGGTCAAGTAGAGGTGTCAAATAGGGAGATTAAGAGGATTTAGAAAAGACGGTCAACTCTTCTAGAAGGATTGGGCTATTAAGCTTGATTATGCTTTATGGGCCTATCAGACCGCATATAAGACTCCTATTGGCATGTCTCCTTTCGCTTGTGCTATGGAAAGAATTGTCACCTTCCGGTCGAGCTTGAGCACAAAGCTATGTGGGCTATCAATTTTTAAATTTTGACTTGGAAGCAAGTGGTGAGAAGCGGAAGCTTGATCTTTGTGAGTTGGAGGAGATCCGGAAGGCATATGAGAGTGCCAAATTGTTTAGGAGAAGACCAAGGGTGATACATGATCGGAAATTGGTGAAGAAAAACATTTCTTCCCAAGCAAAAGGTTCTCCTATACAATTCTAGGCTCAAGTTATTTCCGGAAAGTTGAGATCTAGATGGAGTGGACCTTTTGAGGTAGTTGACGTTTTCTCTCATGGTGCAATCACAATCAATCTTCATGGGGGGGAAGCCCTTCAAGTAAATGAGCACGATTGAAACCTTACTTGGACACCACATTTGACACTCAAGAGGAGGAGGTCACCCTCCAAGATGTCCCTTGACTCACTCTTGACATATGGACTGGCAATGAAGTCCTTAAACAAAGCGCTCGCTAGGGAGGCAACCCTAGCATTACATGTGATGTTCTTTTCTTGTTCATTTTGCATCAATAAGGCTATTTAGCCATCTTTTTGGAGGTTGGGAGGTGCTTGGAGTGTGGAGAATAAGGAGATATTTGAGCTACAATTCCTATGTGGAGGTCATGGAGGATGATTTTGGGTTCTGAGTTGATGGGATTAAGACCACGAGCTTAATGGAGGACCCTTGTCCTTATTCCTTGATGGGCTATTTGTGATGCATTAGTCTTGGACACTACACATTTCTCAATGGAGTTGATCTTTTCATGAGCACCTAGAGCGATTATGGAGCATATGTTAAGGAAATCAAGGCCTTGTGCCTTGAAGTGGTGTCTCATATTGGTCTTATCCGAAGGTCGTGAGCAATTGAGGGTCGACAAAGGGGGTTTTCCGTAACTTTTCTCCGCATTTAGATTTTCATTTTCATAGTTAATTTTTGTGCCTTTCGCTCGAAACTTCACTCTCATGCCTAAATCCGACACGGATTTTAGCTTTCGAGCTCACTTTACAACATTGAGGACAATGTTGGTTTTAAGTGTGGGGGTGAGAGATCGGGTGGCCCCATAAAAAAATTAAAATTAAAATTAATTAAAATTAAAATTAGATTAGCTTTATGTAATTATATTTTAGTGGTTAATGCCTTTTCCAACCCCAATGACGAGCCATGGACTTAACTTGTTGTGATTGTGAATAGACTAAGCATGATCTAGGACTTTGAATTTGTTTTGTGATTAATTGTATATGTGATCTATGCTTGATTATATGTGTGCACATAGCCTATGTTAGGTTCGTTCATCATAATTAGAGAAGCATATAGATTATTCGATTAACTTGCATGCCCTTATTTGTGAGTTTTTGTGCTTATATCCATAGTGTATGCATCGTTCATTCACTTATTCTTTCATGTGTGTACAATTTCATGACAATGCGTATCTAGAACTTGCTTGAGACCTCTCGAGGCTACTTTTAGCTTGCGACATGATAGAAAGGATGGAGGCATTAGGACTATATACCACCATGGCCAAAGAAGCATGTGCCCAAATATATTTACCACTAGATTGCCACTTTGAGCCTATTTATATAATTTAGCCTTTTTGTTCATTACCACCACAAATTCCTACCTAGCCTATACACTTTTATCCTACCCTTCCATGGTAGTTGGTGAAGCGATTCGAGAGAATGACTTTATGTTTAAGTGCTTCAAAAGAAAGAAAAAGTCAAAGGTGTGAGGTTTCAAAAGAATAAGTGCGGGGGTGAGTGATTTTGTATAGAAAAGAAAGTTTCGAAAGAATTCCAAAAAAAAAAAAAAAAAAGAGATTAGAAAAAGAAAAAGGTGATTGAAAAAAAAAAAAATGTTGAAAAAAAAAAGAAAAAAAAAAAAACTAGTATTATTTTTGTTTATAGTATAGTGTAGTGTGGGTTGTTCATCGGGATTAGAGTGAGTGAGTTAGCATTTGAAAGCAAAAGTCGTATATCTCTACAAGAGATAGTTGCTTCACCGGTTTTCATGGACTTTGTCTTTCCCTATCCTTCATTTCTTATAGCCAGTTGCCCTTAGCTCCATTACAACCAAATAAAATACTTCTTAATCTTGAATGTTGTGAGCTACCTAGCGGAGACGAGATCGAAGAGCAAGCATATGGCAGCGCATGTTGTGAAATTGCTTTTGAGTGAAACACATATAACCCCTAAACACTTGAGCGGTAATATTTAGTGAACCTATGTGAGTTTAGTGGGTTGTGCCGGGTCTTCTATGTGCCTATTTGATTGTGGTGGATTGATTTGACACATGGTCAACACATGCATATACTTAAGCATTTTTCACATGTGCATCTTAATTGCCTTACAAATTTAAAAATCTTATGTTATGCTTTCGTCTACTTCATGGTCATATACATAATTAGTTCTCCGAGGGTTATGGTTAGAAAGGTTAATACTACACTATATTTATGTTTGAGTTGGTAGATTCTCGGATTATGTTTCATTTAGTTTGCTTGGGGACAAGCAAAGTTCAAGTGTGGGGGTGTGATTACACGCACTTTTATACGCGCAATTGCACTCTAAATACTAGAATTAAGCTAATCCTCAAGTTAATTAATATGTAATTAACCCATTTTTATTTATTTGTAGAAAATAAGCAGAGTCACGGATATCGGAAGAAATTGGTGCGAAATCGAAGCAAATAATGAAGAAACTGTTAAAGGAAAAGCACATTATGTGCCTTCGTCAAAGAAACAGACGAAGAGGGAATCAAGCAATTACAAATCACAGCTCAATCAGCATTTAGTATCATCAATGTAATTGATATTTATGTTGTAATCCTATCCCTATATAAAGGGGTTATGAATGAAATGAGTAGACCAATTCCAATTGTCATTTTTACTTTTACACGTTATCAACACGAAGCAGATCGACCTCCATTGCAGTCGATCGACCTCTATCCCAGCAGTACTCGAGCCCAGCGCGCTCCAGTTCAGCTCTTCCAGACTGGCCAGACTCTCTCTCTTCCAGACAGGCCTCAATCTTCCTCTGCCGTGTGTCTCGCTCCCAGCCAAGCACAGGCCCATCCCCACCGCGCTTTCGACCTGTCTAGCCTAGCCCAGCCCTGCACCACCGAGCCATCTCCAGCGCTGCACACTACGCTAAGGCCCCTGCCCAACGCTCTCTCACCTGCAGCCCAGAGCACCAGAGACATCCTCTGCCTTTTCCAGATCGGCCTCCTCCTCTCCTGCGCAGCCCAGCCCGCCCACCATCCGCTGCAGAACCTCACCCAACACAGATCCGGCGATCCCTGCAGCCCCAGACCCAGTCGTTTCCTGGCGCTTGCAGCAAGCCTACCCAGACTCGTCGAAGAACGACGAACGACCCAGACCCGATTTTGCTTCACTAGACCCAATTTAGATCTGTTTCCAGTCAGTTGGACCATTAACCCCGTCCTCGCTGCTGCCAGCCGCGCGACACCCATCTGCAATCCCCATTGCACCCATCTGAAAACCAGGAAAAAGAAAAGAGAAAACCAGAAGAAAAAAAGGGCAGGCGGAGGAAGGAGGAGAGAAGAAGAACACACGAGAAGAAGAAGAAAAAAAAAAAAAAACCTGTGACCCAGCCCAGTAAAGAAAAAATGCGGCCCAGACAAAAAAAAAAAAAAGGCCTACAGCCCAGAAAAAAAAAGAGAAAAGCAAAGAAAAAAAAAAACAAGGCCTCCTGGCCCACTGCTGAAAAGAGAAAGGGAGGAACCTCAAGCACAAAAATATCGCTACGCACGCCTGCATCAACACGCGTGTGCACTAAGATAGTTTTGTTTTCTCGAAATCAAGTATGTTTTCTTTATTTTGTCTTTATGATTTTAATCAAGCATGTGGAATCTATTTATGTTTTCCATTTTTAAGCATGTTTTATACTTTATTGTTTATGCTTTTATTTTGTTATTAAGCATGTTTAGTTAAGATAATTTTGATCATTTTAAGCATGCCTTGTTATCTATATAATTATGTTTAAGCATGCTTTATATTTTATTGATGATCTTTTTATTATGAAATTTTGAGCATGTTCTTATTTTACTTACGCTTATATAAAGTATGTCTACGCATGCGTTATATTATGCTATTGTTTATATTTTATTTTACGCATGATATATTATTGCTATTATTATAACATATATTTTGGTATATATTTGTGACATTTGAGCATGCCATGTAATTTATTATATGCTATGTTTTTATTATTTATTATTAAATGTGCTATTATTAATTTTAGAATGCAACATATACAATCCGCTTTGCCATGATAATGAAAATTCATGAGCATTATACATACTCACCATGATAATGCATTTTCACGTAGCATCGAAAAAAATGTGACCATTACGAATCTTGGTCTTGAAATCTAATTCATATTTTTGGAAAATAATTTACGTAGATGTCTTTATGACTGCGTAATTTATATCTTCTCTCTTGTTTTATGTAGATGGCTGATCCAACTCGACCTGAGTTTGACATCTTGGACTCAGAAGGACTGGAGTACCATCATTGGGTTTCCGATATGGAAACTGCCTTTGTGGCAAAAGACTACACTGCCACCATTACTGATCCCAAAGATGATGAACTATCTAATAACGTGAAAGCAGATGCCTTAATTTTTCTGAGGCGACATATTGATCCTAGCCTACGCTGGGAGTATCTTCAGTTGAAGACACCCAAAGCATTGTGGGATGCCCTTAAAGGACGTTTTGGGAACATTCACGATACTTTGCTCCCAGGACTGGCTGTTCAGTGGAATGGAATCCGCTTGCTTGACTATAAAAAGGTCAATGACTTCAACAAGGACATGTTGCGCTTAAAGGCATGTCTCAATTTCTGTGGAAGGGAAATCACAGAAGATGATATGATCTACAAGACTCTTACCACCTTTCCTAATTCAGCTTTTATACTAGCGAACCAGTATCAGTTGGATTATGACAACAAAAGAATCACAACCTTCAAAGTTGATAAGCCTACTGCAAGTGGCTGAGAGACAAAATAAGATTCTCTTGAATAACAATGCCAGGCCCACTGGGACAAAGAAAATTCCCGAGGCTAATTATGGAAAAATGAAAGGTGGAAATAACTCCAATGCAAGGGGGTTTAGACGTGCTGATCCCTACCCACGTGGCAACAATGCACCACGTGGAAAGGGACATGGGGATCATGGAAACAAGATGCCAAAGGAAAGAGTTGACAATGAACCATGCTATAGGTGTGGATTCATTGGGCATTGGTACAAGAACTGCCAAGCAAACAACAGAGTAGCAGCCAATTACAAGAGATATAGAGAGTCTAAAGAACAAGTGGCTCACTATATGGAAGAAGGAGGTCATGACCTAGACGTCAACCTTACAGTTGCAGACTCCAATGGCAAAGAAGAACTTGCTAAGTCAATGGATGCTCTCAATCTTGACTGATCTGCTTTATTCATTTTATTTTCCAAAGACAGTTGTGAAGGCATAATGCCTCATTTTTAATTAGACTATTGTTTGGTCTTAAAGTTTATTTTCAATCATGGATTGATGAATAAGATTTTTGAACAAGACCTTGATTTGATTATCGTTGGCTTATTAATAAATTTTGAATTTTATTCTGAAGCATTGAATTTATTCAAATTTATTTTCTACACATATTTACATGGTTCGACATAGCACTATAAAGATGTAAAGCAATACATCTAGAGAAAAATTATTAGAATGAAAAGAATACCATTATACGCAAATAGAAATACTCTAAAGAATATGAGTTATATTTTCTAAATACCTCCCATTTATTTGTAGGAATGAATGGAGGAGAACTTGAGTGCTTAGATGATAGGGGGACTACCCACACAATATTAAGAAATAGGCAATTATTCATTGAAATAATAGCCTATAATTCCTCTGTGACTACGATGATTGGATTATCAAAACTAATAAAATGGCGAGGAACTGCCAAATTTTTGCTACCTAATGGCGCAACATTTCAAGTCACAGACGCTCTATATGCATCAAGAGCTAATCGAACCTTGTTAATGTTTCAAAGCTATTTGTGCCAACGATTATCCAGTAAAAACACACCGTGCGAATGGAACTGAATACCTTGATATTACATCTAATGACTGTGGAAGGAAACACATCTTAGAGAAACTTATGAGTCAATCTAGTGGACTGTACCTAACTACGATTCGGATCATTGAATCCTATATTGTCACCAACAATGAAATGTGGGACACTGACTCATACAGGCTTTTGCATGACCGCCTATGGCACCGAGGTCATGACATGATGATCCGTATTTTTAAAGAACTCACACGGACATCCCTTCTTTCGAGTGAAAAATGAGAGAAAAATCCGCCACACTGCAAGGTGTCGGTTCTAATATTGCTCAAATGCAGTCATTGCCTTCTGAAGTACCAGAAGCACTACCTCCCTCCCATTATGCCTCATTGACTATTTCAAAGGCACATCACTTGTTTTGCAGAGCCTGCTCTTTAGCAAAAACAGGATCGAGACCTTCCTATGCTAAAGATCTAAAACAAAACATTCCATTCTTACAAAGGATACAAAGAAATGTCTGTGGACTTATCCATCCAGAATGCGGACCATTCAAGTACTTTATGGTTCTGGTGGATACTTCGACAATCTGGTCACATGTCGTTTTATTGTCCACAAGAAATGCTGCAATACTTCTAGCGCAGATTATACGTTTAAGGGCTCACCACCCTGATCACCCTATCAAGTCTATAAGGCTTGATAATGCTGGAGAGTTTACATCAAAAGCATTTGATGATTATTGCATATCTATTTGGATCGATGTAGAGCATCCTGTACCACATGTGCATACACAAAATGGTCTCACAGAAGCCACCATCAAAAGGCTACAGATGGTGGCTAGGGCATTGGTTATGCGCACCAACCTGCCTATATCTGCATGGGGTTATGCAATATTGCACGCAGCTTTACTTATTCGTTTAAGACCCACAGCTAACCAACCATTTTCTGCGTACCAGTTGGTAACTGGATATGAGCCTGACACTTCACACTTACGCATATTTGGTTGAGCAGTATATGTGCCTATTGCGCCCCCACAGCGCACCAAAATGGGTCCTCAGAGACGATTAAGTATTTATGTTGGATACGAATCCCCAACAATTATCCGCTATTTGGAACCCTTGACAGGCAATCTCTCTACCGCTAGATTTGCGGATTGTCACTTTGATGAGACAGTCTTCCCGTCGTTAGGGGGAGATAGGAAAAAGGATTTTCCAAGGGAACGACAGGAATTGTCGTGGTTTGTCCCCACTCTGTCTCATCTTAATCCCCGCACTTCATAAAGTGAAAGTGAAGTGAAAAGAATAATCGATCTTCAGAACGTAGCAGATTCGATGCCTGATGCGTTTACTGATATCGTAAAAGTGACGAGATCACATATACCAGCTGCAAATGTGCCTGCAAGGTTAGAAGTCCCCAACAAGGGGCACGGTGTCGCAGATAGAGGCACTGCAACCGCACTTAGTGGAGGTGTGGTTGAGGCCGTGGCTCCCCAAGGAAGAGGGGGAGGTCACTTGGTTCGATTGACACTCACCAAGGAAGAAGAGGGTGGGTAAGGCACAGACCAATCATCAATGTATAGAATCCCTCTCATGAGATTGTCTCTGATTATAGTTATGTCCATGAATCAATACTGGAGGACGCTCCGATGTTTGAAATGATTCCAGAGAACAAAGAAATCTCAAAGGATTACGAGAGTACGTATGAGTTGATAGAAAGATCTTTCATACACATTGATGATATATACTGTTGCTCAAGGAATCATAGAGCACGATGATATCGAACCACGCTCTATTGAAAAATGTCAACAAAGAGCAGATTGGCCTAAATGAAAAGAATCAATCCAGGTAGAATTAGATTCTCTGACAAACAGACAGGTATTTGGTCAGGTAGTGCTAACCCCACCAAGTGTAAAGCCTGTAGGACATAAATGAGTCTTTGTCAGAAAGCGTAATGAGAAGAATGAAGTCCTGAGGTACAAGGCTTGCCTTGTGGCGCAAGGTTTCTCACAACGCCCTGGAATTGACTACGAGGAGACATACTCTCCCGTAATGGACGTTATAACGTTCCGCTACTTAGTCAGCGTAGTAATTTTAGAAGGACTGGAAATGCAGCTCATGGATGTGGTTACTGCATATCTCTATAGGGATCTAGATTCAGAGATATATATATATATATATGAAAAGTGCCTAATGGCCTTACATTACCCGAGTCAAGTGACTCTAAACCACAGAGTGCATTTGCAATTAAGTTGAAACACTCACTTTACGGATTGAAACAATCCAGACGGATGTGGTATACCCGTCTAAGTGACTACTTGATTGGGAAGGGATATAAGAACGATGAATTATGCCCCTGCGTATTCATAAAGAAAAAAAGTTCCGGATTTGCAATTGTAGTGATATATGACATAACTGGTACTCTTGATGAAATAAGAGAAACCGCGAGCTACTTGAAATCCGAATTTGAGATGAAGGATCTTGGGAAAACTCGATTCTATCTAGGCCTTGAACTAGAACACTGAGTTTATGGAATATTAATCCACCAGTCTGCATATGTCCAAAAGTCAGGCGATATAACATGGACAAAGCACATCCTGCTAGCACTCCCATGATCGGTTGAAGTTTGGATGCAAGGAAAGATCCATTTCGTCCAAAGGAAGATGACGAAAAGGTGTTGGAGCTGAAATTCCCTATCTAAGTGCAATAGGCGCATTATTGTACTTAGCCCAATTTACTTGACCAGACATAGCATTCTCAGTGAACTTGTTAGCTAGATTTAGCTCAGCGCCAACGCAGCGTCACTGGAATGGTATCAAGAACATCTTTGATACCTAAAGAGAACCATTGACTTGAGACTGTTCTTTCCCTACAGAGAGACAAGAGGGACTGTAGATGGAACTGCAATCCCTGAAGAAAATATTGATGGCGAAAGTGCCACTCACTACACCGAAATGTCAAATGATGTTTTGGTTGGTTTTGCTGATGCTGGGTATCTCTCTGACCCACATAAAGGTCGTTCCCAAACTGGTTATGTATTTACCAATGGAAACACAGCGATATCTTGGAGATCAACCAAGCAAACCCTTGTGGCTATCTCCTCGAACCACTCAGAGATCATTGTTGTACATGAGGAGGTTCGTGAGTGTGTATGGTTAAGAGCTATCATTGCACATATTCGAGGGATTAGTGGTTTGAGTTCTACCACTGAAGAGCCTACTTGCATTTATGAACACAATGCAGCTTGCATCGAATAGATGAAGCTAGGTTGTATTAAGGGTGATAATACAAAACACATATCGCCAAAGCTTTCCTACAATCAGCAACAACAGACCCTCCTCAAGATTCAAGTGAATCAAGTAAGGTCTGAGGAGAATGTGGCAGATTTGTTCACCAAATCACTGCCTAAGGCCACAGTTGAGAAACATGTGAAAAACATAGGAATGCGAAGACTTTCCAAACTCACTTGATTAATGTAAAGATCAGGGGGAGGTGTAGACGTCAGGGGGAGTCTAACACACACATGTCATTCTCAAATGTAGAAGGTGCGTTGTGCTCTTTTCCTTCGACCAAGTTTTATTTTTGTCCCACAGGGTTTTTATTGTTACTTGGCAAGGTTTTTAGTGAGGCAACAACTCATGCACCATTTCGTCTTTGACTTGGCACAAGGGGGAGTGTTAAAGGAAAAGCACATTATGTGCCTTCGTCAAAGAAACAGACGAAGAGGGAATCAAGCAATTACAAATCACAGCTCAATCAGCATTTAGTATCATCAATGTAATTGATATTTCCGTTGTAATCCTATCCCTATATAAAGGGGTTATGAATGAAATGAGTAGACCAATTTCAATTGTCATTTTTACTTTTACAGAAATGAAGAAAAGAAAAATTTCTATTAATTAATTATTCTTTTCATTTATTAATCATTGAATAATGATTAATTAATAGAGGTTTAATCATCAGAGCATCATCACGTGGAGAAGCATGCAGCAATTAAACAATTATTTGTTTAATTAAGTTCAGCCACTTAGAAAATGACACGTGGCAGTCCATAATCATCCTACTCTCTCATGCGCCAGTATGCCAGCCCTGTTGTCTTCTTTTCTTTGAAGCCAATCTGTTGCCGACACAGTAGCATGAACTTATCCGTTCTCCTTTTCGCGATGAAGCCGACCACACATTACCATATTCCTAGCCACATATATACGTCTCACCCTATTCTCTCACAGAAAAAAACGGAGAGACGAAGAGGAGCCGCACACCAAAAATATATTCATTCAACCCTCTCTCTTCTCCAACAGCCGCAGACCCCAATTTTCCTTTACCCTTCCTCTAACACCGAACCACCCACCTCCAACCCATTCTCTATATTTTCTTCACTATTCCACCACAAGGCTTCATCAATTCCACAAGATTCAAAGAGGAGCCCAAGCATCAAGAGCTTCATAAACATCAAATTTGGGTAAAAGTGGGAGCCATAAATCAAGGCTAGCTATAATTGCTCTATAGCAATTTGTGGCTTGTTCTTGTTACTCTCTACTTCTCTTCACTTTTTTCTCTTTCAATTATGTATTTTGATGTTAGTTTGGTGATGGGTAGTGAGTAGTTTTGTTGTTGGGGGCTAGGGTTGTGTGCCCTACCCCAAATCTTGTGTAAAAGATGTTTAATTTAATGTAATGATGCAATTTTCATATGATGGATGCTTATTTCAATTATTGTTGGGTTAAAATGCATGTCTAGGAGCCTAGTCAACTCTAGGGTGTGTATTTTGAGCATGTCTAGGATGGAGTTAGAGGCTTGACCCCCTCTAATTCCTAAGCTAGAAACCTTCAATTTTGTATTCGAGGGGTTATAAGCATGGTGATTTACACCTGTTGAGTGAATGCGCGGGCGGGTCGCTTAGTAGTCTAATTCTTCAATCTTTAGGCCTCTTGATGTGAATTAGAGACCCTTGAACCGGCTCTAATTCATGCCAAGTGAGTTCCTACGACCCTTGAACTAGAGTAGGAATACCATGAAAGGGAATTTCGGTCCTTGAGCCTTGAACCACCTTGGATTCGACTACCGCCAATGTAGGAAATTTGCATCTACATTAGATTAGTTTTCGACACATAAGATTTGGGTGAAGGAACCTCCCTAGCACCCGACATTCTCATTATATTGTTCACACTTTTCTAGTTTAATTTCCTTGCATTCTTATTAATCGTTTTGCATTTTATTACTTTTTGTTAAGTTCAAATCAACTCTCAAATATTAAATCAATCGACTCATTTGTGTATACCCATCTTGAGGCTATAAGTTAGTGGCTTTGAATAGGCTTGGTGTGAGCTAAGCCGAGCATTGCCAAGGCTTGGTGCTTTGATTGTTTATAATTTTTATTTTACTTTTTAGTTTTCTTGTGTGCTTTTAGTATCCTACCGTCAATTATCTTGGTTAGGTCCAACACCTAATCCCCTAGGTACGATAAACTAAGGTCCAAATATTTCCCTTACTTGACAACGATTCGTACGCTTGCGAAGAGTTTATGCATCAAGACACCTAACATTCAAAACTGCATGTGATTTCTTACCTGAAAACTAATAATTGCAGGACTGTTTCGGTCAGATTCTTGTGATAAGCGACAGCATCATAGATGTCATAAGTGTATGAGAGACTAACGTTGCACCTAAAAAATATTTTAACAGTTCCCTGTCAAAATGAAGATATAACAACATTAAAAGCAAAATCTGAAAATACAAGGACAGAATGTGTTTTTCTGGAAAATGGGGATTGCAGTGCACGAATCAATCCTTACTGGGTAGCAGAAACCAAAATAACACACAGAACACCAGATTTTGGTTACGCAATGAAAACCTCAAATATGAGATTAAAAACACTGTGGGGCTCTTACCCTTGAGAACCCAAAATAAGAATCAACTTATTAAAAAGGATATGTTCTTTTACAAACTTGAATAGCACTAGCTTGGCTACAATGCTTAGACAAAAGCTAACACAAAGTTTGTCTATCTTCTTGAACTCCTTCACTTGAATGTTCACAAAATCTTACTCTTCTTTCTTCACAGTCTCTCTACTGATCTCAAGGGGGTTTTTATTAGGGCTGCCACTTGATTTTGGTAATTACCAAACTGACCGAATACCAACCAATGTTTTAAGTTTGGTAAACCAACTTTTTGGTAACCGAGACCGATAAAACCGAAATCGAAAATTATTAAAAAAGTTGGTTTGGTTTTGGTAAATACCGAATCTACCGATTATCTAAATATTAGCTTTATATACTATGGTTTTCAATACACTTACATGTATATTAAGAAATAAACATAAAATTTTTCATAATAGTATGAACATTACTACATATACTACATTAATAGTACATGTATTTTAAGTAATTTAGTTAAAGATGGTTAAATAACCTAGATTTATTGAAAATGACTCAAACTTGATGTCATTCATATATACAAAAAAAAAGCTATAATTAGAAGATGAGTACAAAGTTTATGACTTTAAAATTGAAGAACCTAGTTTTGTTCATTCTAATTTTAATTACAAAGAATTAGTTGTTTTAAAGTTGGTAATACCGAAAACCGAAATACCGAATTTGGTAGTTATGATTAAAAACTGAAAATTTTGGTTGGTAATTGGTAGATCAATTTTAAAACCGAAAGCTTTGGTTTTGAAGTTGGTAATACCTATAACCGATTCGAACCGACCGAGTGACAGCCCTGGTTTTTATGCATATGAAAACATGATCAATAACACTTATACAAGGACCAAGCGTATTGACACTTTGTGAAGACTCAAACTCAAGCAAGCATGCAAGACACTATCAATATTCTTGCATCTCTAAAATCCACGCCTTCTGACAGTGTATCTTAACGTATATAAATTGACCAACGACAAAAACCTCTGACCTTAAGATTCTACCCTAATTCTCCTTTAATTAGGAAAGAGACTTTCCATTTAAGAAGTCCAATAAATCTTAAGGAAAATCAATTAAGACTAGACAAGTCCTAAAATGCCTAGAACATTAACACCACGATTTTAACAATCAGAAAAATCTTTAAAAACATAAATACATAAAACCCAAAATCTACTTTCCAAAATCGGACTCCACATGAAACTGATTATGCATATGTAGATGCACCTACCTGTGATTCTCTGAGATCAGTAAAAGGACTTTGTCATAGTTTTGTATGGGAATGCCAATATGACCTACACAAGAATTGTACTACAATCTCCCCCTTTGGCATTCCTATACAAAACTACTCTATCTTATGTAAATTCCCCCTCAACAAGTACTTGAGGGATCTCACTTGTGAAGCAGCCAACAAAACTTGAAACACTCATCACACACACATTGTAAAAAAAACAACAAACATAAAATAGCAAGTTGGGTGCATCACTTTAACACTATTCCAAAGTCAACCACTAGCTTAAAACAAAAAGAAGTCTAGCCAAACTGAGCAAAAAATTAATCCTAACAGAGAACCACACAAGTCCATAAGTCAACAAAAGTAGTCTTCTTCTCCCTCTTTTTGGATAGGTATGCCAAAGCTCACGAGGGATCGACAAAAGCGGTGCGAAGAGAGTGAAGCTCCCCCTCTATGTGATCGACTCTCTGAAGAAGTGCACTCACATCCGTCTGAAGATGATCAAGTTTACGATTCACCACAGAGAATTGGTCAAGAACGGTGCGAGATAGAAAGGTGGTGTCAACAGAGTCTCCTTTGGTCTTGCTTTGACTGGAGCTACGAAGAAGAGAACTCCGAGAGAATACTTTCAAAGGAGGAGCCATGACATCAACATCTTCAAACTTCACACCTTTGGCTTAGCAAACAGCGGTGATGACGGAGGGAAAGACTAAGGCAGCCTTTTTGTGACGGCGACCTTCAACAGCAGCCTTCCTAATGGCTTGGTACATGTATTGTTCAGAAGGAAGATAAGGATGCGGGGCATTGAGTACATAGATAAGATGAGCTTCCACCAGTGTGATCTTACTGCTCTGGGATGATGGATAAAGCAAAGTATGAACCAGGTGGCTTAACAGGCAACAAAACTCACTGAGATCACCAGCAGATAGCTCCTCGGGGGTGGCATCCAAACGATCGTCATAGTTGGCAGCCACACCATTGTCAATGGATAGGGCCTCAAGCACGGGAGCAATATCGGCTATCTCAGAGACAGGAGTGATAAGTCCCAATGTCTCTCAAATGGTGGTAGGAGTGAAGGGAACAGAGACACCGCAGATATCAACATTGCATCTAATCAAAGTGGCAACATTAAGCAAATCAGGCAACATATCCAACACAGGTTCCCAATGAAAAGCACGCACAGTTTCAGCAAATAAAGTACCCAACTCAGTTATATTGAATAGTTTTTCATTAACCACCGGTCGGAAACAGGTATAATTTTCATAATCAAGCCTTTGAGTACGAGTGCCGGGGTGAAGGCTTCATAATCAAGCCTGTCTCTTCTTCACCTGCTCTGACTTCACCCCGCCACTCGGTCAGTCCTTCCTCCACTGCTGTGCCAGCCAAGCACCCTCGCCCTTCCGGCTGCTTCATCCCTTCAACCGAGTGGCGGGGTGAAGTCAGAGCAGGTGAAGAAGAGACAGGCTTGGGCTCAGAGACAAAGGAATCGGAGAGAGTAGCGGCAGCGGAGGAGCGCTCGGATTCAGACGGAGATGATATTGCTTGGGCCGGAGACTGAGATGAAGAATCTGCCAAATCCTGAGGATTCTCAGCTGAGGTAGGCGGGCCAGAATCTCAAGGGCGGTGGAGGCGATTGGAACGCCGAGAAGGACGAGTGGCCGGAGGCCGGATTGAAGGCGAGGTGGTGGGCAGAAAGGAAGGGCGCTTGACGGTATGCTTGATTCAAACCATTGTGAGAGAGAGAGAGAGAGAGAGAGAGAGAGAGAGAGAGAGAGAGAGAGAGAGAGCGAGTGGCCTCGAGAAGGAATTGTTGGAAATTTGGGGAAAAATACCCTAGCTAATACACCTTAAACACACCGTGAGAGAGAAGAAAAAAAATAACAAGAATTTTTTTTTTTAAAGGTTCAAATTAATATGAGGAAGACCCAGAGACCATAGACCCACAAGAAGAACAGCAAAAGCACAAGGTGAAACAAAGAGAGTGCGGCAAAGTGACTAAGTCCTGAAACTTCGTCTTAATTTAATATGATATGAGTTATGCAAACATGCTACGCAAACACACAATGATGTTAGGAAGTATCCACGAGTAAGAATATACGGAATTTGCATAGCTTTTCCAACAAGAGCAACACCACTTAACCACAAATAAGAGAGCAACAAAATGAGTTTACACGAGTGAAGTAGTCCGACAACCACAAGGTAAGATAGAGGATGATCGAGTATTCTATACCTCTTATCGTGTAGAGTGAACATATCTCAAGATGGGGTGTGAAATATTTGTGGAAACCTGGAAAGCAAAGCTCACATACGAAACACATTTAAGCACATAAACTTTATTCCCCCTTATAACACCGTGTAGGCTAGGCATGATTTGAAATTTTTCTTTTTGTCTTTCACGTACACAACATTTTTTTTTTTGTTAAGAAAACTACGACCCATGTAACAAGTATTATGCCAGTAGCTCCCAAGTCAAATGACTTTAGGATACTAGATGTAACAAGGACACCCCACAGAGCACATCTACTCGAGTCAATAGTCTCACAATCCATCGGGGTGACCAAACCATTCCCGTTTCTTCCCAATCCTCATATCGTTCGTTACGACCGAGACCCGTTTACTTTGGGAATAGCCTGGCCATGCTACATAAATGATTTTTTTTCTTATATATCAAGGAGCAACAAACATGAGAAGTAATTTCGTACATGAGCATTGAGAACAAGCCAACCAACAAGTATGACTTACCACCACTTAGAGTATGTGTGCATGTGAGAATTCAAGGTGATAGAGAATATTTTGTTCAAGCTCACAATTATAGAGTGATGTAAGAGCAAATTCAAAACGTGCTAGGCATCTCATTGCACACAGATTTAAGGAAAAGAGTACGGCCCTTATCAATCTAAGTTCAAAAAGCTTGTCAGTCAATCAGGGATACAAACTAGCATTTCAATCTTGAGTTTCCAGAAACTAAATCTAACAATGCAGAAAGCTTAAAGAAAATGCACCTATACTACCATGAAGTCATACAATATGAATGCATGCAGTGATATATGTGAAATTAAGAAAGAGTCTCAGAACTTAGAACACCAATGGCACTTCTAAGTTATTCAAATCGTGCATTATCCAATGGTTTTGTGAATAAGTCTGCTAATTGATACTCAGTGGGGACAAATGCAAGTTCAAGTATATCTTTCTTAACCAAGTCTCGGATAAAGTGATATCTCATGTCAATATGCTTAGTGCGAGAATGTTGCACAGGATTTTTGGAAATATTGATAGCACTTGAGTTATCACAAAATATGGTCAACTTACCTTGCGTGATTCCGTAGTCAAGAAGCATTTGCTTCATCCATAACATTTGAGTGCAGCAACTACCTGCGGCCACATACTCTGCTTCAGCTGTGGAAAGTGATATGCAATTTTGCTTCTTGCTATGCCAAGCCACCATGTTGTTTCCCACGAAGAAGCAGCCACCAGATGTACTTTTTTTATCTTTCAAGTTTCCTCCCCAATCTGCATCTGAATAACTTGCAATTTCAACGTTAGTATCAAATGTAAAGTAGATGCCACAATTCATTGTACCAGATACATAACGTATAATTCTTTTTACTGCCTCCAAATGTGATTCTTTGGGATTTGCCTGAAAACGAGCACAAACCCCAACACTATAGGATATGTCAGGTCTGCTAGCAGTGAGATAAAGAAGACTACCAATCATACTTCCGTAGAGAGTTTGATCAACCGACTTACCTGTGAGATCCTCAGTAAGTTTGGTACTTGTACTCATTGGATTAGTGACAATTTTTGCAGATTCAAGTCCAAACTTTTTCATAAGATTCTCAGCATATTTAGTTTGTGACAGAAACATACCTGCTTTCAGTTGACAAACTTGTAGACCCAAAAGTAATTTAGCTCCCCACACATGCTCATTTCAAACTCACTTTCCATGATGTTAGTAAACTCTTTAACATAAGTATCAGAGGTAGAGCCAAATATAATATCATCAACATAAACCTGAGTAATCATGACATGGTTTTTATCCTTTTTTACAAATAGAGTTTTATCCACTGAACCTCTAAGGTAACCTTTACTCACTAGGTAGGTAGATAGACCTCATACCAGGCTCTTGGAGACTGTTTCAAACCATACAAAGCCTTTTAGGTCTATACACATGATCAGGTTTACAAGTATAAATCCCTGAGGCTGTTCAACATAAACTTCCTCATGCATTACACCATTCAAGAAGGCACTTTTTACATCCATTTGATACAACTTAAACTTAAGATGACAAGCAATAGCAAGAAGAAGTCTAACAAATTCAAGCCTTGCAACTCGGGCAAAGGTTTCATCAAAATCAAGTCCTTCAACCTGTGTGTACCCTTGAGCAACAAGTCTAGCTTTGGTCCTAGTAACATTACCATGCTCATCACTTTTATTTCGAAAAATCTATTTTGTGCCAATAACATTGAACTCACTAGGCCTAGGAACAAGATACCACACATCATTTCTAGTAAACTGATTCAATTCATCATGCATGGAATTTATCCTATCATCATCATTCAAGGCCTCTTTAACATTCTTTGGTTCAATAAGTGAGACAAAACCACAATTCAAAATTATGTTAATATTCACTTCATTTTCAGTCAGAAAACAAACAAGAGCAGAATCGATACTTACCTGGAATGCAGCTTGTATGCGAGTTTGAATTCCACCATGTAAGTCCCCAATAACATCCTGAGTGGAGTGATCTTTCTGAACTTGTCTGAACCCCGTTCTCTGTACTAATGGAGGATCAAAAATGGGGTCATTTGAGGAATCATCCTTTTCTTCATTTAGTTCCACACTTACTCGGCTTCCTGAGGGTTGATCCTCATCTGGATTAAGCTGAACAGCACTCACAACACAATCATCAATAGATACATTACAGGACTCCATTATAGACATGGTTCGCTTGTTGTACACCCTATAAGCTCTACTATCCAAAGAATAACAAAGAAATATGCCTTTATCGCTCTTAGCATCAAATTTTCCCAAATATTATCTATCTCTATAAATATAGCAAGGTGAGCCAAAGACACGAAGATGACTTACATTGGGTTTCTTACCTTTCCACAGCTCATTTGGAGTTTTGCTAGTACCTGGTCTCAAGAATGTATGGTTTGCAGTATAGCAAGCAGTGCTAATTACTTCGACCCAAAAGTTTGGATTAAGTCCAGCTGAGTGTAGCATCACTCTTCCAATGTCTAGCAAAACCCTGTTCTTTCTCTCAACTACACCATTCTATTGTGGGGTAATTGGAGCTGAAAACTCATGTGAAATTCCATGCTCAAGGAAAAAAATCAACAAACAATGCATTCTTAAATTCAGTCCCATTATCAGTCCTAACTCTAACAATGCATAAGTTTGATGAATGTTTTTCATTTGTTATTCTTTTGCACAATCCCTTAAAGCTTTCAAATGTATCACTCTTTTCTCTAAGGAAATTCACCCAAGTAAAGAGTGAAAAATCATCAACTACAACCAAAATGTATTTCTTACCACCCATGCTTTCGGTTTGTGAAGGCCCAACGAGGTCCATATACATAAGTTCCAAAAGATGAGTTGTAGTGGATGAATTAACTGCTCCATGAGAGGCACGAGTTTGCTTACCTGCCTTGCAACCGTCACATAGTTTATCTGGCTTACCACTCAGAGAAGGCATACCTCTTACACTTTCCTTGTGTGAAAGTTTCAGCAAGTCTTGAAAATTTACATGCCCCAGACGCCTATGCCAAAGTTCAAGAACATCATCCGATGTCTTGGCTTTCAAACTTGTCTGCACTTCAACAGATTTGTTAGCATGTACATGATAACAATTATCTTTAGATCGCAAACCACCCATAATATTTTGCCATTGTTATCAGTAACAATACATCTTATTTTATTGAAATTTACATTGATGGAATTCCTGCAAGTATACAGGGTGGATGTAGTATAGTAATGGAAGAGAAGGGGTTGTCGTTCCCACGAGGATATTAAGTCAATTCACAATATGAAAACCTAAATTAATTAAAACCAAAAACACACAAAACAAGAAACATGAATCGACTAAAACAAACAATGACTCAAACTAGGACTTATGATTTTCACGGTTTTGAAAGAGTTTATGATAATGGGAAAATTATTCGAAACAGAAACTTAAAATGTAAATCTAAATAAATTGAAATTGAGAAGAGAGTCTATAATGATTAAAGGTAAGAATATGATGATGATGAGCCTAGGGTGTCGGAATCAACCACAAGCAATCTTATCTACGTTTTGAACCAACCAATGAATTCTTTCGTTTCTTTGATAACAATTCCCGTATCTAAGTTCAGGTACGACACTTAGACCATAGTTTTCCTTAAGTGTATGATTCTCTCCAGGTACGGCAGAGGTCGTATATCCTAGCATGCAGTCTATCCAGGTACGGCATAAATTTAACATATAGGACTCATTACATTCTAGAAAACAAGGGAATCATGCAAATCATTACTTCAGGCACGACAATAATGTAATTCACAATTCTTTATCTCATGAAGCTAATTTGAATTATATTGGAGGTACGCCTCAAATTCATCCTCTGATAACTAGATGCAAAGCCCTAAAGGTCGCGAATCAATGGAACTTTAACATAAGCAACAATTCAAGCAGAGATTAAGAATTTATCAGAAAGAAACTATTAATCCATCAATTGAATATCAAAACATGTAAATAATCATGCTAGGGCCTCATCCTAGCCCTAGAAAAGAGGTTTAGCTAAATAAAACTAAATAAAACATAGGAAAAACATGAAAAGAATGGAAAGGGAAAAGAAGGGGAAGATGGGTGAGTCGTCTCCGCTCCTTAGGCGTCTTCAATGTGCTCCCGAGACTCTCCTGGTCATGCAAATTCGTGCTCCCTTATATAGGGAAGATTTCTGCTCATCTTTGGTTTCAAGTTTCCTTGTAAGACTTGGATTTGGATTCCTTTCTTCATTTGGAATGGGAAAACCTTGAAATATCTCTTGTAGAAGTAGGAATACATGTATTCTTGAATCCTCATCTGAATTAACTTCCTTGAAACATTAGGATTGATTATCTTGTGCCGCGAAACTTGAGTTCTCCACGAATGGTTGTAAATTCCCGAGCAGGTTTCCTGTCTGACCTATCTTCACTCAAATAATCATAACTTTATCCAAAAGTATCGAAATCGAGATCCGTAAAATTCTACAGAAAGTAGACATCCGTAGCTTTCCAATGATATAAAGCTCATTGTCTGATTCTATCTGAGTAACTCCCAGTAATTCGGTGAAGTTGGGTGTTCTGCACAGGCACATTCCCAGTCTCAGATTGCACATTGTCTTTCAATCCAACTTAGCTCATTTTGGCTTCTTTTTCTTCTTTCTATGGAACAAACCTACAAAAACACTAAAAGATGTAAATGAATCATAAACAAGGAGAACTAAACATAAAAACCAAGATTAAGAGGCATAGAAATATAGGATAATATGAGCACATCATACATCTTCATAATCATCAGTTAATTGACTAACACTTGTGAGATTTGGATGAAGCCCTTCAACAAACAAGACATTTTGGAGATTAGGAATACCTGGTGCATTTACAGTTCCCTTACCCATTACCTTAGCCTTTTTCCCATCTCCAAAAGTGATTGATCCACTTGTGAATTCACTTGAAAAAGACATAAATCAACTCTTTTCACCAGTCATGTGTCTTGAGCACCCACTATCAACATACCAAACATCACCTTTCTTATCAGCAAGTGCAGTCAAGGCCACGAGACATGTAGCTTCCACATATTAAAATTCCTTGTTAGAGCTGCAAGAGGAAAGCAAACACGTGGCATCAATACATTCAGAAGACACGTCATAATTATCAATCTTAGCTGAGAAGCAATTGGGTCCTTTCTTAACCCAAGTCAGTTTTATTTTTGTTTCCAGATCCACGGGGATTGAAGCCAGCTTTACAATCTTGGCGATTAGATTCAGACCCTCTTTTAACTCAGCTTGCAATGAAGCAGGTGAATTAATTCTCAATGTTTTCCTCTGATTTTGGATAACTCTGCTAAGTATATTGCACCTAGGACGTATGTGTCCTAATTTTCCATAATAATGACAAGTAGGAATGAAGTTTTTGGAGTTGTGAATATACCTGGGCTGACGCACAGAGGTGTGCTTGTCAGGACTTATAGAGAGACTTTTCTGATGTGAGTGAATGACCTCACGAGGTTCTGTTCTTCCAGCCAATTTGGTCCCAGACGTGTTTTCACTAGTGCTTTGTGATTGGCTTGAAGAACTTTCACCTTCCACACCTTTTACAAAAACCAAAGGTTTGCAGGACTCTCCATGATATCCTAATCCTTCTTTATTGCCGTGAGCTTTGCCAATTCCCATCATTTTAGAGACTTTTTCAGACCTTATAGAGAATTTGTTAAAGCTTTCCTTGACCCTCAATAATTCTTCCTACAATTTTTCATTCTCAAGGGTTAGAGAAACATTTAAGGAGGATTGAGCCTTATTTTCAACCTACAAGACTTTGATTTTGTTAGTAATCTTATCATGCTCCTTGTTCCAGTCTTGAGACTTGACCTTGCCCTGCAACACTTTAATCTTATCAACAAGGTTAGTACGCTCATCTTCCCATTCTTTCAAAGATATATCAAATTTTTGCTCAATTTCTTCTTTAAGTTTATTATTTTTCTTAAGAACAATTCTTGAGGCATTGTACAATTGCTTGCACTTTTCATTTGTCTCTTCATCCAAATTGTCATCTTCTAAATCAGAAACAACAGATAATTCAGAATCAAAGGAGGAAGTAAGAGCAAGATTTACCTCTTCGCCGTCGGATTGAGTGCTTTCATCATTGTCACTCCAAGTAGACTTTAAAGCCTTGTTTCCACGCAAATTGTACCTCTTGTTGCCACAATTGGCAGCAAGATGTTCAATTCCACCACACTCAAAACATTTAGGCTTGTCAGGAAAATTTTTCTTTTGAGGGAATTTAGCAAACTTTGAATCTTTATCAAATCGATTTTCAGATATTTGACCCCTTCTTGACTCAGAAATTTTTTTTGAAGTATTCCCTGAAGATTTTTTTCTTTTCAAAAAATTCTTAAATTCTTTAGTTAGCAAAGTTAAATCAACAAAATCATCAATAATTTCATTATTTTTTATGGAAGAAAAAGCGACACTTTTTACTACCAGTGTCTCATCTCAAAAGTTTCATCTCAAAAGTTTTGAGATTTCCTACCAATTCATCGAGGGTGTATGTGTCAAGATCTTGAGGTTCTTCTATGGCAATCTGCTTGGCTTGAAATTTTGGAGGAAGAGCCCTGAGAAATTTCTTGACAATTTAGTGCACCTCAAATGGGTCATCAAGACTGCGGCATTGGCTTGTAACATTGAGAAGTCAAGCATGAAAATCATCAACTGGTTCATCTTCCCCTATGGTCATGTTCTCAAATTCCAGTACAAGTGTTTGAAGTTTCTGACCTCTAACCTTCTTATTTCCATCATACGTAACCTGAAGCAAGTCCCACGCTTCTTTGGCTGTGTCACAGTGGCTAATTCTCATCCTCTTCTTCTTGGACAAAGCTGTGAATAGTGAATTTCTAGCCTTAAAATCACAATTTCTGTCACGAACTTCCTCTTCAGTCCATTCCTTCCTAGGTTTAAGAATTCTTGCAGCTGACCCTTCTACTTTCTTTGATTCTTCTGCCTTGGTTGGGTGTTCCCATCCATTCTCAACTACGTTCCACATGTTTTCGTCCTAAGTGTAGAGAAAAGCCCTCATCATAATCTTCCATTGTGAATAGTCTTCACCATCAAACAAGGGCAGGCAATTTATAGAACTAGAGGCTCTGTCACGTTCACGTTCCATCATTGACCACGGATCAACTAAAAAGACTTTAGAACCTGCTCTGATGCCAAGTGAAAATACAAGGACAAAATGTATTTTTCTGGAAAATGGGGATTTTAGTGCACGGATCAATCCTTATTGGGTAGAAGAAACCAAAATAACACGCAAAACACCAAATTTTGGTTACGCAGTGAAAACCTCAAATATCTTGAGAACCCAAAATAAGAATCATCTTATCAAAAAGGATATGTTCTTTTACAAACTTGAATAGCACTAGCTTGGCTACAATGTTTAGACAAAAGCTAACACAAAGTTTGTCTATCTTCTTGAACTCCTTCACTTGAACGATCACAAAATCTTGCCCTTCTTTCTTCACAGTCTCTCTACTGATCTCAAGAGGGTTTTTATGCATATGAAAACATGATCAATAACACTTATACATGGACCAAGCGTATTGACACTTTGTGAAGACTCAAACTCAAGCAAGCATGCAAGACTCTATCAATATTCTTGCATCTCTAAAATCCACGCCTTCTGACAGTGTATCTCAATATATATATTGACCAACGACCAAAACCTCTAACCCTAAAATTCTACCCTAATTCTCCTTTAATTAGGAAAGAGACTTTCCATATAAGAAGTCCAATAAATCTTAAGGAAAATCAATTAAGACTAGACAAGTCCTAAAATGCCTAGAACATTAACACCACGATTTTAACAATCAGAAAAATCTTTAAAAACATAAATACATAAAACCCAAAATCTACTTTCCAAAATCGGACTCCACATGAAACTGACTATGCATATGCAAATGCACCTACCTATGATTCTCTGAGATCAGTGAAGGGACTTTGTCATAGTTTTTTATGAGAATGCCAACACGACCTGCACAAGAATTGTGCCTACAAAATCTTAATTAAAGGCTTGACCTATCAGATAATTTTTGTTTTGTTTTTGGGAATCTTGACGTATGAAAGCTTTTTTTGAATGAGAATCAAGAGTAAATACAGCATATTAAGTCAGAGTTCTGAGATTAGAAAACAATTATCGGTCGAATATGAAGAGCCTCTTGGACTCCTTCATAATTTCCCCATACATCCGAAAGCAAATAAGGGAAATTCTGCCAAATAAATTGAGGAAATAATATCCAGATATAAACATTAGTGTTGTAGAGAACATTAGTGTCCAAACACAAAAAACCTTGGAACTTTTTCATTCCTCAAGGCGGGGTTATTCCACATCCTAATTGTAGAGAACAGATCTTCTGTAATATAGATGCGACTTACACCTCAATTCGACTAATGTGTCTTCCTTCGGGTTAGGCCGTGACAAAGAGATAAATTAACACACAGCGTGAGAGAAACTTACATGGCAGTAAAAATCTTGTTTGTTTGTAATTGATGATGGTAGGCTTAGTGAACTCCTGATGGGGTTTTGTCTGAGAGATCTTCTGGCCGCTTTTTCTTCCTTTTCTTTCGGGGACAAGAGAGTGCAATCGGGATCCAAAGGACTGGTTCCACTTATTTCAGCAATGCACTGCACGTTATGTAAAAGGATCACACTACTAGTAGTAAACGAACCCATTAAACAAATAAAATGTAATAAGAGACAATGAGGATGACGAGGATGACGAGGGCAAGGATTTTGCAAACCTGGGTTATAGCACTGAGACTTTCTATGCATGCTGCAGTGGTTGTATCCGCATAATCCCCATTGCAACTGTTTTCGGCGGACTGAAAACACAAATGGTAATTATGTAAACATATAATGAACACGTTGTTCCTACCCTGCCTAGGAAACTTTTACTAGAAAGGAAAAATGTAATTAATTATTTTGATCACTTCCTACCTCGTAGGCTCGTACATTGAATCTGATATTAGAGCCATCCTATGGGCAAAAGGTACTTTGGAATTTGCTTCAATACCAGTACTTGTATGCGGACAGCTAAGTACCATTCCCTGGGATCATATAAAAGATTGAACTATTAATTACTCGATATATTATCAAATTTCTGTAAATAACTAAATATCAAACAATCTGATATGTGATGTTATCCAATTGTCAATATATGCGATCATTCTCATACTTTGGGGTATATAGTTGGCTCGACTCCGGCTTCATTTCCCATTTGCCTGCAAATCAATCAATAACAAAAAAAACGAGTCCACAGGTGCTACTTCGAGGCGTTATCATAATTGGAAAAAAGATTAACAAAGGAGTAGGTTGTGATTACTGTTGATTATATCTTGAGCAAGGATGGGAAGATTTATTCCATGGATCACTACCAATGTAGACTGGGTTTGTATATGAATCACTACCAATGTAGACTGGGTTTGTATCAAAATCCGGGTGTTCATCTATCCACTGCATCACAGTTTAACCAAAATAAAACAACAGTACGTTAATGTAAAAACATGGACAATCTGTAATCATTATATCAAAGTTAGACAAGTACACCTACACTTCTCAAAAAGTCATTGTACTGGCTTGCTGCTTGTGTATCTGTTGTGGTCCAAGCTCCGCTGTCGTTGGCGTATGAGAAACCAGTACCAACAGGTGCATCCAAAAATATTAAACTGGCAGTCTGCATCGATAGGAAAATAAAAGTACAGATAATGTTAAATCTATTTTGATGTGTCAGTTTCATGTAAGAATGATCGAGAGCTTAAATTGGTGAAATCTTGTTTAAATCGATGATGCGAACAAAAACTACCGATGTCAAATTGTTGCATACCTTTGTCCATGTTTTTGGGGTTCATACATTATGGCACGTTTACTTACTTGGAATGGGATTACGGGGTAAAAACATTCATGTGTTTACTAACATATAAAGGAATTAGAATGATTCCGGATAAAAGAATTCATGTGTTTACTAACACATAAATGAATCGGAATGGGTGTGGGTCTCACCTCCTTAGTAGGAATCGATTTCTGAATACTCAGGAATTTGGATGCATCTATGCATCCAAAAATTCAGGAGATGGGTTTAGGAATTTGGGTGTAGGTCTCACCTTCTTATTAGGAATCAATCCTCCAGAATCAATACCGATTCCTTTCTCTCGCATTCCACTTGTCTCTGATTCATGATTATTTTCTATTCCAAGTAAGTAAACGTGCCATACATTAATGTTGGTAAGCCCGCGGTGTAATCTGAAATGTTGAACTTCAACGGGCCTAGAAATGAAAAAGCACAAGATGGTAAGAATCATAGGCGTAAACTTAGACATAAATACTAGGGCTGGGCATTTAAGCCCGAAAACCCGTAAACCCGGACTGGCCTGTCAAGGCTCGACCCGTATGGTCCGGGCCCAATTTTTTTTCAATCAAAACGGTTCCGGCCGAGCCTTAATTTTCAAAATACGGTTCGGACCCGAGCCTGAACTTTCAGATATGAAAAAGCCAGTCAGCCCCGTTTTACATTAAACGAGACAAGTGTCTCTATATAATAGGACATCATATTTTTATATTGTTGGTCTATGTAGACCTCCACCACACCAAATCATCTCCCTAATATTACTTCCTAAACCTACTATCTCTCCTCTCTTCTCTTCTTACTTTGCCGCAAAGGTGAGAAGTCCATTTCTCTCTTCTTCTCACTGCAAGAACTCCATTTCTCTCTTCTTGTTTTGAAACTTCCCATCTTTGAAATCCAAAACCTTCCTCATGGCCACCATCTCACCGATCTTATCGCCCCGTCTTCACTCATCCCTTACCTTTCGCTTTGTCCCGCTCAGATTTCCAGAATCACTTCCACTCTCCAATTGGATCGTCCACTTCCATGGTGACTTGACTCATAAACTCTTCACAAGCGTACGAATCGTTGTCAAGTAAGGGAAGTAATTGGACCTTAGTTTATCGTACCTCGGGGATTAGGTGTTGGACCTAACCAAGATAATTGGCGGTATGATACTAAAAGCACACAAAAAAAAATAAAGAGTAAAATAAGACTATAAACAATCAAGGCACCAAGCCTTGGCAATGCTCGGCTTAGCTCACACCAAGCCTATTCAAAGCCACTAACTTGTAGCCTCAAGATGGGTATACACAAATGAGTCGATGGAATTTAATGTTTGAGAGTGGATTTAAACTTAACAAAAAGTAATAAAATGTAAAGTGATTAATAAAAATGCAAGGAAATTAAACTAGAAAAGTGTGAACAATATAATGGGAATGTCGGGTGCTAGGGAGGTTCCTTCACCCAAATCTCATGTGTCGGAAGCTAATCTAATATAGATGCAAATTTCCTACTTTGGCGGTAGTCGTATCCAAGGCGGTTCAAGGTTCAAGGACCGAAATTCCCTTTCATTGTATTCCTACTCCGGTTCAAGGGTCGTAGGAACTCATTTGGCATGAATTAGAGCCGGTTCAAGGGTCTCTAATTCACATCAAGAGGCCTAAAGATCGAGGAATTAGACTACTAAGCGACCCGCCCGCGCATTCACGCAACGGGTGTAAATCACCATGCTTATAACCCCTCGAATACGAAATTGAAGGTTTCTAGCTTAGGAATTAGAGGGGGTCAAGCCTCTAACTCCATCCTAGACATGCTCAAAATACACACCCTAGAGTTGACTAGGCTCCTAGACATGCATTTTAACCCAACAAAAATTGATATAAGCATCCAACAAATTAAATTGCATCATGACATTAAAATAGGCATCCTTTACATAAAATTTGGACTTGGGCACACAACCCTAGCCCCCAACAACAAAACTACTCACTACCCATCACCAAACTAACATCAAAATACATAATTGAAAGAGAAAAAAGTGAAGAGAAGTAGAGAGTAACAAGAACAAGCCACAAATTGCTATAGAGCAATTATGGCTAGCCTTGATTTATGGCTCCCACTTTTACCCAAATTTGATGTTTAAGAAGCTCTTGATGCTTGGGCTCCTCTTTGAATCTTGTGGAATTGATGAAGTCTTGTGGTGGAATAGTGAAGAAAATATAGAGAATGGGTTGGAGGTGGGTGGTTCGGTGAGAGAGAGAAAGGGGATGGGTGCGGCGCTGTGAGAGGTAGGTTATGTCTGATGGGATTTTTTTCAGCTTGCGGCTCCTGTTCGTTCTCCCTAGAGAATGAGGCTATGAATATATATATAGTTGTCTCGGTGGCTGGGTAAGAGGATAAGAGAAGGGTTGAGGTGGCGATATGTGAGTGGCTAGGAGAGAAAATAAATAAAATTGAAAAAGGAGCACGTGCAAGCAGCTGGGAAAGGAAGCAAAATTGATGGCAATCTTTAGTTAATTGAAAAGAAAGGAAAATGGGGTGACACGTGCACCATATTAATTAAACCATTGGCTAGCAAACTAATTAATTAATCCATCAATGATTAATTAATTAATTATCCATTTTTCACTTCACTTCATTTTTTTTTTTCCTTTTCTTCTTGTCTCTTTCATGATTCCAAGTTGTCCTTGCACCGATTATGATGTCGAATTTTGCATACTTCTTGACATCAATTGCAGCTCACCGACATCGATCATTTTGTCATTTTTTTCTGAGAGCTCCAATTTGCTCAATTTGCACCACTTTGACTCGTTTCCGCAACTCCGCTTATTTTCTACAAAATAACTAAAAATGAATTAATTACATAATAATTGACTTGAGGATTTGCTTAATTCTAATATTTTAGATATAATTACACGTATAAAAATACGTGTAATCACATGGCTCCCACGGTCCGATCTTCCTCTCCTGCCCACCGTGGTCCTTTGCTTGGAGCAGTTAATTGATTTGATCTTCTTTTTTTTTTTGTAAAAATCAGATCTGATTAGTTATGTTGTTCATTGATAGCTATATGAACATGGTACTCTTTGACTTTGTTATGTTGTTCAGTTGTTTTGGAATTAGCACGCTACTGACTTTGTTATGTTTGTTTTTTTTTCCTTCTCTGTGAATGGAGGCATTAAAGGCTAAAGCCCAGAAAAGGAAAATAAAAGGTAACTTTATTCAGCCAAAATTAATGGAGGCACTGAAAAAGCTTAATGGATTTGAATTGAACTTTGAATATGCTAAAATCTGGAAATATATGGAAAATGGGTATTTGGGCCTGATAACCCGGAAGCCCGGCCTGAAATGAAACTGGCCGGTCCTTGATGGTTGCAAAACAGGCTTTGGGCACGAATCGTAAAAAACGGGCCTATTCCAGGTCCAGTAAAGTTTTAGTTCGACCCGGCCCGCGCCCAGCCCTAATAAGCACGATGACAAAACAAGAAACATTAATTAGTAGAAGAAATGAATACCTACCAATTTGGTAGAAGAATTTGTTTAAACCCGAACATCCAGGGCCTCCATTGAGGTAAAGCAAAACAGGGTCAGCTCCAGGGTTCCCTTCAGACTCAACAAAGTAGTAGAAGAACTCGATTCCATCCAAACTAATGTACCTGAATACAACATTGTTTGTGATCTACATGTCTCAGTAATGATAAAAATGTGAATTATTGTTACTTCGAAATACTAATGTAGCAATATATACATACCCGATTTCAAGGTTGAAGGGCAAATCACCGGAGTAGCCAGGCAGAGATTTTACAGGCCAATGAACTAAGAGTACAGTGCCGGAGAGAAGCAGTATAAGCAAGAAATACAAGCATAGTGAGCTTGCTTTGGACCCATTTCTTAGAAATTGTGTTAATGGGAGTCATTGGAAGCAAAGCTTCAAATATAGCTAGGGTCCTTGACACAAAGCACCAAAATGAGCCAAAATTATCACACTTAACCTAACAACAAATTTTTATTCCCACTAACCCAATTTAAAAGAAAATGACTATTCTGCCCACTCTCTAATTAAATAACTACAGGGACATTACTTTGCTAACCAAGGCTAGTTAGCTTGGGCTGACCAAGGCTAATAATAGATCTACATGTGTATGATGTGGGACTGACGCCAAAGCATGAAAAGCAGGAGATAATAACTCAGCCTGGTTGCATCGATCTCCGCCTCTCCTCATCGTCTCCTACCCATCTCCTCTGCCAAATCTCTCAAACCCGAATCACCGCCTTCCCCTCTTCCACCCGCTATGACCTCATTTGCGGTGTCCCCATCTCCCAAATTGCTGATCCTAAAGGAAATCTCCAAGTATAACAAAGTTAAGTCAACAACTCCAAGTACATTAATTACAATCATGACAATGTTTGTTGTGCCAAAGATCAGAAATTTAAACTAGGCAAAGTTAAACCCTTTCACTGGTTTTGAATAGACAGAACAGAGAAGCGAACATAGACTCAATAGTTCTAAGAGCACAATCAGAAAGCTAGATTAAGAAACAGAGAAAGTCCAATTCCAATTCTCCGATAAAGATACAAACTTGTTCATCTATTCTCATCACAAAACAAAATTTAACCAAATTCTCAATTCTCAATTCTGAAAACAAAACTTGTTCATCTACTCCCAATTCTCCAATAAAGATACGAACTTGTTCATCTATTCTCCTCACAAAACAAAACCCAAAATTTTATCGAATCCAATCCACCCAAAATTTCAGGTTTTTGGGACAGAGAGAAATGAATCACAAACCCAAAATTTGAGTTAATGGGCACCACCTCCCCATCACCACCTACATCAGCATCTCTCATGACATCCCCATGGCCAGCTGCGGTTGTGTTCCAAGAATGGGTCTGATTAGTTCTATTACGGTGGTCGACGCTTCAATTGGTCGTCGAGAACGAGTAGGGTAGCCGTGATTCACATCTCCGATGTCTTCTCTTGGGTCAATCACTCCACCTATAAGCTTTAACTCGTCAAGTTCTCTCCTTTTTCTGGTCAAGGATTTCAATCCTGGCTAGGTCTACCTCATCATCAAAGACCTCGTCACCAACATCGCTTCCATTCTCGAGACCTTCAAGCCGCTCAGAGTCATCGGGTTGAAGGTTAGTGACGACGTCATTTTGATTGGCCGGGCTAAGGAGTTATTATCTCTTGCTCTTCATTGTTTTGGCGTCAGTCCCACTTCATACACGTGTCTATCTATTATTGGCCCTGGTCAGCCCAAGCTAACTAGGGCTGGTTAGCGAAGTAATGTCCTCACTACAGCTACTGCCACTATGTATCTCTCTCTCTCTCTCTCTCTCTCTCTCTCTCTCGGCCGGGCTAAGGAGTTATTATCTCCTACTCTTCATTGTTTTGGCGTCAATCCCACTTCATACACTTGTCTATCTATTATTAGCCCTGGTCAGCCCAAGTTAACCAGGGCTGGTTAGCGAAGTAATGTCCTCACTACAGCTACTACCACTATGTATATATATATATATATATATATATATCTTCTCTCTCCCTCCCCTTCTATCTCCAGAAACCAAAACGCCTCTCTCCCTCTCTCTCTCTCTCTGCAAACACCATGAAGCAATTGATCCATCGGAAACCGGCGACCCCGATTCCCAATTGGGCTTCCATTATGCTTCCCTGGCTACTCCGACTCTCAACCGGACTTCCAATATGCTTCCTTGGTGACTCCGATTTGCAACTGGAAGGAGAAGACTGGCCGCTTCTTTAGCAACTCGAACGGCGACGGCCTCTTGCTTCAGAAGCTTTTGCCTCTCCGGTACTACCACAACGACGCCGTCGTCGGCTTCGTCACCATCATCCCCTCGAATTCGGACAAGTAAGACCACTTAAGGACGAGATCTCCACCATTGATTTTGTCCTCCCGATATGTGATTTTTTGGTGGTGTGTTTATGACATTTCAGGGGAAATCAATTTGGTGATAATTGGTGAATATGGGGTTGTACAGTCTGTAGGTGAGCAACCTGAGTTTGGCACCATCTCCGGCAGTGTGTTGGGTCAATTGGACACTTAGGTGCCTAGAGCAGTTTCTGGCTGCCCAAATCAATCTTTTTTTTTTTTTAAGAAATGGGACAGAAGGAAGGAAAGAAAAAAAGAATTGAATGTCTATTGGGGGACAATAGACGTTTTGAATTGATATAAGCTCTTCATTTTTTTTCTTTAATCAAAGTTTTATTTGTCTAATTTTAAGAAAATTAGTTCCCATTCCGACAATCGAAAGTTCTATTGAGGGGCAATAGACGTCTATTAAGGGGCAATAGACCTTTCCGGTGAGGTTTTCAAAAAAGTCCGGTGGGCCGCATCCTGTGACCGGATTTCAGCCAAAGTTGGCCTGAGTCCCGCGACCAGTGGCTGGATTCCGATGATTGGTGACTGGAATCTAGCGACAGGTGACCGGCTCCGGCGAAGTCTCCTATGGTCTCTCTCTCTCTCTCTCTCGCTAAGTAACAAAGGAGTGAGAGTAAAAGAACAATTCTTAGGTTCACCCCTAGGGTGAATGAGCATATTTACCCCCGTTGTCGATTAACATATTTTTACTTAATAAATTTATAATCCAACGGTCTATATCTTAAATTATCCTGTAAAGATCATCTCTGTAAAAAATCAATCGAATCGGAAATCGTTTAATTACCTAATTGAATCAAACAAATGGATGGTTCTAACAACACTTACTACTATTATGATGAACCGTCCAAGTATTTCATAGAAATGAATAACTAAAAAGTCTTCAATTTGATTGATTTTTTACAGAGCTAATCTTTATATTACGATATACAACATGAATGGTTTGATTAGAAAATTATAAAGTTATTATGTGTTAATCGCAAGAGAGGGTGAATATGCTCATTCACCCCCATTCACCCTAGGGGTGAACCTAAGAATTGTTCAGAGTAAAATGGTATTAAAAAAAATTAAAAAAAAAAACAAACAAAAAAACTCTTAATGGGATATTAGGAAAGACCTGCTTAGAGTGTTTTGGATAAGAGGGAATTAAAAAAACTTAATAGAGGTAAGTGGAAAAAAAATCTCAAAAAATAGGGTATATTGACAAAAACCCTCAAATATATTTACGGGGGGTGGCAACAATAAAGAGTTGAAAGGGCAGTAGCTAGCTATTGAATTATGGTTTCGGTAGCACGTGTGGGAGTTGGTGCCGGTGTAGAAAGTCCATTTTGTAGTAATGGTGAAAGTTAGATGAACTAGATAATGTGAGAGAGACAATTAAAGTGATTTGCCTGTCAAAACAAAGCCATAAAATATGAAAGGTAAGAAAAACGTGATTGATTTGCCTAATCGGGCTAAAATCTGATAATTTCCCTTTGTTGAAAAGTTTTTTGTTTTATATTTTAGTTTTCTTTCTAATTGAATATTGGTGCACCAAAATTCGATATTATAGCCTTATAGGTATGATGATTGGACCTACATTTTGGGTAGGGCAAACTTTCAACTAGGTTCTAATTTAGAGGGTTTGGATTGGGCCTTGGTTTTCGCCCTGTCTGGGTCATAGTTTAACAGCCCATCAGACCAGGAAAGATTGAGATTCCTGCCTAGTACACAAAATACATTACAAATATTGCACAACATGATTTGATCAGTGATGATATGCTTTTTAGCCACAAAAGCGAAGGGAAGAGATTAATAAATATACTGGAAAACTTGTCTCTAAACAACAGTAATTAGAGGGGTACTGCTCGTATGAGACATTGTTCAGAAAAACAAAATGACATGCAACATAAACTTGTAGCAAAACCCACATTTCTGTAGGCAAATTCTGTCAGCTGCCGGAGTTCACTGACAAATCATTTTTCCGAGTAGATTATCTCCGCGTGCGCAGAGGCCCGCTTAAACTGAATCATTTTTTTTAATAGTTCTGAAGAATTGGGAACAGCAGCAGACATAATAGTCATTCTCTGAAGCACAGGGGAACTTGAAAGCAAAAGTCTGATGAAATTTAGTTCAGCTTTGGTGCCAGAGATGCTGGTTATCTTCACAAGTCTCAGTTCGGTGAATAGGAAAGTTTGGTTGTCATCTAACCAAGAGTTTACTTCTCCTACAATAGCCCGTGCATCTTGGCGAGCCTACAGAAGTAGCATCAGAATCTTGAACGACGGACAAAACAGAATTAAGTCTAGAGCAGAAGTCATTCCAAATTTTTAATTCAAGAAGAATATCAGAATGCATCAATAAAAAGTTAAGTACCATAAAATAAATAAACCTCACCAAAATATGTATGTCTTGTAAAGCAGGGGAGCTTCTCAGAATGCATAGAGCATTTACAATCTCATCCTGATCACTGAAGTTCATGCGTAAAACAAGAGTGTGCAGATATAAACATGGTTTAGGCAGCTTTCGTGGAGAGGAACCAACAGCCAAATACTGGAGCATAAAAAATAAAAAATCAATAGACTAACAAAATGAATATGCTTATAATTCCATGGCCATGGGAAATACCTTCAAATGAATGTATAAAACTAGAGGATGACACAATTCAGTACCTTTAAGAAGTATTTAGAAATATAAAGAATTTGAATGTGAGGCATTTGAACAAAGAACTTGAGCAAATTACTAGAACTGCTGGAAGCCTGTCTTTGTTCGACATCCTCTTTCAAAGCAATGTGAACAAACCCAAGGTTTAAGGTATTCTCAAGATATAAATTCTCAAAAACACCGCCAAAGTCAAAGCACCGGAGGTTTGGTGCATCAATCTTTAGATGGGTGAAACCACTACAGCTTTCCAAACGCAATACCTTAAGTAGAGGACTACAAACAATTAGATTTTCAAACTCATCTTTGCTCAATGTAACACGAACAAGTCTAAGCTTTTCCAAACTCTTGAATCCCATGAATGTGGACGGAAGTTTTAGCAAACAATCACGTAATTCCAAAGTAATCAGATCTTGACAAGAAAACAAAGATGAAGGCAACTTGTATTGAGGCCGTCCAGAAAAACCAAATATGAACTCTTTGATAGAATTTCTTGATAGATGAAGAATCCAACGATCAATATCTTCGGTGCACAGAAGATTTGGATGACAAAGCTTGACTTTTTGTATGGGACCAATGTGAAGTAAGAGTACATGATCAACAATTTTCACAAATGTAGTATGGTTTCCAGAGACACACTGTTCATCCAGCAGCAGACATGGAAGCATAGCCCATTTGTACCTCCACTTGCTCGATAACACACTTGTCCTGACTACCTCCCTTGTCGACAAAAGTAACAGAATCTTTTCCGTAACATCACTTGGCAAGTTGCTAATTCTGTCCAACTCAATCTCTATTTTCAATTTGGTCTTGGGCGGTTCTCTTTGCATCTGAGAGATTCAAGTAATACAAGGAAACCAATCATCAATCAAATACAACGGCTAGTGATGTGAGTGAAGATCATTTAGACCCTGAGCTTCTGTGTTCAAATGTTTAGTGAGAGCCAGTAAGCATTCAAAGTCCAATTTCTACAACTGACAGAAATACAATTCGTATACAACATTCTTACTACTAAAACAAACACACAATCTACATGCAAAGGCACAGACACGTATCACATCCCACAAACCCAGGTCCTTAATTCACATACTTCATCAATCAGCAAATGTCTCATCATAGCATTTCTCTTTTCATAGAAAAAAAAAAAGGTTAAATTGGAACAAGTAGCATGATACTAAATAAAACAAAAAGAAAAGAACAAGCACCTTTTGTTAGAAAAGTGGAGATAATGAGCCAAATAAGTACCCTTTTCCAAGATCAATGTAATTACATGAAAATCGCCGTTCCAAGTTAAATGTATAACTAGATAGGTGTATACCAAACTATGAATCTCATCATCTCGGACATTTAAATGCATGTAGAGGAGCCAAGGCCTGAGCCCTAAATATAACCCAAAAACAGGTCTAATGTTTTGGAAAGAAATGGAAAAGGCTTTGCCTTGCTTATCTCTGCTGCCACCGGAACTCGAAAGCAAAACCAGAAAGAATAGAGAAGTTTGATTTTAGTTTTTCTTTCTTTATTACCTTGAAGATACTTAGCAGGATGAAGGAAGAATGCTAATTGCACCCCTTTTTTCTCTCTAAGAAGAGGCCAAATAAATTAAAAATATATCGGCATGGGGAAGACACAAGTCATAATGCAAAGGAAGAATTGACGAGCATGACACTTCTCAAAACTGACGGTTTGTGCTTTGGAAACCAGAAGGACACGAAAATCTTCCTTTTCACACTTGGTTTTCTGGTTCGGTACGGCTGCCAAGACATCTATATTTAGGGTTTTAGGGTTTTTAAGTATTCACTCAATTATGACCGGTCTTTTATGAGTGAGTTATTGTGTATTATATGCTCCTTGTAAAAAAAAAAAATTAACCTTATTTTAAACTTTTATGGTACCATTGCCGGAATTAAAAATAGTTATTTAACACATTCAAAGTTGTTTCTCTTCATGTTCTTATTATTATATTCTACAAGAATCAAGCTTTACAGCAAATGCATTGTCAAATTATAGTTACTCCCTTGGAGAAAAGTTGTCAACATTGACTTGTTTGACATAGAATATATTAGAGGGGATTGTATCTAATTTCTTGTCGTAGAAATTACTTACAAAAATAAAAAACAATCTATGTCATTTTATCGAATTGCTAGCTATTTTCACAAGAACGAGTGGAACAATCTTAATTTTTTGTAATTCGATCATAATATTAATTGGTATTATAGAATTAATTGTTTGGTCTGACACTATGTAGTAACAGATCAAAACGAGTGTTTTGCTTACTATGCCGAAAGGATTTATTTCGTCACGACTCACGACTTAAAATGTGTCATTGACCAGGCCCGTTCTTCGTCTTCTTCAGGTGTGATTTTATTCAATGCTTTCATAGTTTCATCACATTGCTTTGGATTTTGGTCTTCACTTTGTTGTACTATATTATAGTAGTATACTAATACTATAGGGAAAACATCACCAATGGTCACTAAGTTATGACTTATTCGACATTTAACTCACTGTATTTTCAACAATATCACTTAACTCACTCAGTTTTACATCCGTCTTTCACTTAACTCACTGTCGTTAATTCTACCGTTAAAAGCTATTAAAATTGAGGGTATATTTGTCTAAACACTAAAAAAATGCATTTTTAACTTCTTTTTTTTTTTTAAAAAGACAATTTTTTTTCAATTTATATTTAAGTTAAAAAAAATCCTTTTTTTAAGAAATCTCAGAAATTAAAAAAATTGAAAAAAGTCTAATAAATGTAAATTGAGGATATATTTGTCTAAACACTAAAAAAATGCATTTCTAACTTTTTTTTTATTTTCAAAAAGACAATTTTTTTTCAAATTATATTTAAGTTAAAAAAATCATTTTTTATTAGAAATTTCAGAAAATTAAAAAAATTTAAAAAAAGTCTAATAAATGTAGTTTTTTTAAGTTAAAAATGATTTTTAAATGTTTTGACAAATATACCCTCAATTTTAATGGCTTCTAACGGTAGAATTAACGGCAGTGAGTTAAGTGAAAGACGGATGTAAAACTGGGTGAGTTAAGTGATATTGTTGAAAATACAGTGAGTTAAGTGTCGAATAAGTCATAACTCAGTGATCATTGATGATATTTCCCCAATACTATATACAGGCTTTCACCTTTCACATGTGCTATTTGAACTTGACATAGTCCACGCGTGACGACTTTTCTTCTCTTGGCTTGCCATCCCAGTTTGACTGCAACTAGAAGAACCAAAATCCCCCACACCTTTATATACCATTTGACATCTGCTCTACTTCAACTCAAATTTCCCAAATCCGCACAGAAAATACAGTAGCATCTGCCGGAAATTAAAGAAACTTAAGCAGTATAGCAAAACATGAGGCAGAGCAAAGCAACTAGGCAAAGCAAGCTGATGCGCTTTATTTCTTCACCCATTAGGACTCTAACCAAGGCCAAGAACTTCTACATGAAGAGTTTAGAAGATTGTGCTGCGAAGGTGGGTTATGGTGGCGGTGGTGGTGGTGTGGGTAGTTACATTGCTTCACAAGTACCACACTTGCCCAGGAGCTTCAGCGTCAACTCCTCCAGTTCGAACGATGATGAGGATTTGAGGCAGCTTCTAAGAACAGCGTCATCAAAGAAGAACAACGATGCAGAGAAACGGTACAACAAGGTAGCAGGGTCAGAGATGCACAGAAGAGGAAGACCAAATGTTAGTATTAGACAACCCACAATGAATAATGGGATGGGGATGAGGAGTTATAGTGTTGGATTGAAGATGGGAAGGATTGATGAGGAAAGGGCTTCGACTTTTGAGGAAGATGAAGTCGATGTGAAGGCGGATTTTTATACAAGAAGCAGAAGTTATGCTGTTAACAAGAGAAATACTGTGTTCGCATAGCAAAGCAACATTTTGTTTCAAATTTTTTGATTGCTTATTTGTTTTGTAAAGTCGAAATGTTGTTGTGTTTTGGATAACATGTTCGTAACTAATCTAGCACATGTTCGATCTGTTCATTTATTTATTTCTTGACCAAAGAAAGAGAACTGAAAATCTTGAAAATTTTCCTTGTCCAAACAAGACTAATTCCAAGGGTACTGGCACTAGGAAACATTGTTCTGAGAAAAGACACCCAACATGCATTCACAAAATCATTACTATACCAAGTCCACATTCGGTCAGCTGCCAAATTCAGCGACGGGTCATGGGTCCAAGTGCATTATCTCCGCAAGTGGTGAGGAGCACCTAAACTGGCTCAACCTTACTAATAGTTCCGAAGAACTATAGTGAGATGCAGGCTTAACAAACACCTTCTGGAGCATCGGTGAATTTAAAAGCAGAAATTTGATGAAATCTAATACAGCTTTGGTGCTAGTGATTGTTAGTGTGAGTCATAGTTCTCTATTAGGAAGAGACTATCAAGGGAATATATTGTTGTAACTACTTACCTTGTATATGTTGTGTAGTACAACAGTACACAGTAGTTGTAGTACGTTGTAGTACGATTGTAATCTGTTTATATACACCACAGAATGGGTGTAATCTCATCATCAGAAAATTCATTCTCAATCTTGTTCTATTTGACTTGGTATCAGAGCAAAGATCCGACAAGGACTTTGTCTCTTGTTTCTTCAGTTCGAGGAATTAATTCAAAACCCCATTGTTAGGGTTATTGTCCTCTTAACGGCGTTACTCTCCGTCGTTATCTGTCCTGCATCAACATCCGTCCAAGAACGACTAGAACTCGTCTTCTTCTAGGACTTCTCCATCTCACGACCAGACCGGCTTCGTCTCCTACTGTTCGGACCGCCTTCGTCTGTCTTCCTCTGTTCTCTGTTCAGACCCAACAGTTGACTTGGGCACCAGAGAACTTTGCCAGATCGAACTTCGCCAGATCGTTTTCCTCTGTTGCACCGTCCGGTCATCTGCTCCAGTTTCCGGCTTTGCCTCCGTCTCCGATCGTGCCCAGACTCATTCGTTCAGATCACGACGTCATCCAGAACGTGCGCTGGACCAGCTCAAGACGTCGAACTAGTTCGTGGCGTCATCCGGTTCGCAGGACTCGACCCGTCGCGCGCCTCCGTCGTCCAGCACTCCTGCTTCGTCGTTCACAGCGCCTCCGTCGTCCGGCACTCCTGCTTCGTCGTTCACGCCATCAGTGTCTTTGATCCAAACAGTTAGCGAGAAACCAGACCGGATCTGCACCTTTTCCTCAGCGAGTTTGAAGCTCCAGACCGCACCTTTTCTCATGTCACCGTCCCAACAATCAGGTCAACCCGTGCAATTCATTCCTTAAAAAAAAAAAAAAAAAAAAAAAAAAAAAAAAAAAAAAGGTTGAATTTCCTATTCTTGTTATTCCGCTGCATACTCTGTGATTGTGTGATTTTACCACACTATTGTTCAATGGGTGGTGATAAAAGTGAAGGTCAGAGTTTCAAGGTCCATAAAGTTCAGAAGGTCGAGGGTTCTGTCCCACAAGTCTTCACCAACCGCCCTTGTTCTCAATGCTCTCATTGCAATGACCTTGGACATGTTCGAGAGACTTGTTGGAAACTGAACGGGTATCCTAAAAAGAAGGGTTATTGTCCTAAGGCAAAGGCAGCTGCGGTTCAGTTGATTCAAGAACCCGACTTCTATGGCGTAGCCGAACATGATCATCATACTGCAGGTAGGGCTGCTCCTACGGCCTCTATTGCTAGTTGTGGTAAGATTGGTATGGCTTTAAAGATTTCTAACTTTGTTGGTTCTGATACACGGATTATTGATTCTGGTGCCTCCGATCATATGACTTATGATAAATCGTATTTTACTGACTTGTCTTCCCCACCAGTGTCCTACGTCACCAATGCCAATGGTGAGGCTTTTCCTGTGTTAGGGTCAGGATCAGTGCGTATTACTCCCACTTTAGAGCTTCATAATGTGTTATATGTACCTGACTTGTCTCATCACTTGATATCTGTTCCACAGTTGAATACTGAGTCTAAATAACCTTTTATCCTATATATGTGATTTTTCAGGATCTTCTCACCAGGGAGATAGTCGGTCGGGGGTATCTGAGGGGCAGGTTGTTCCATCTGGATCAGACATACGCAGGAGAGAAACCAGGAGCACAGTCCCGAGTCGCTTTGACTTCTGGTTCTGATAAGATAAGTGAAATTTGGTTGTGGCATCGCCGTTTAGGGCATCCTTCTTTTAGTATTATGAAAACAACCATGCCTACTCTGTTTATTGGTGTGAATGAGTCTGCTTTACGTTGTGAAACATGTGTTTTGGCCAAGAGTCATCGTGCCACTTATTCTCCTAGAGTGTCTAATAAAAGTATTGTTCCTTTTGAGTTGATTCATTCTGATGTTTGGGGACCTTCTCGAGAGCCCACTGTATCGGGTATGAGATATTTTGTGTTGTTTATTGATGATTGTACGAGATTGTCATGGGTTGCCCTTCTTAAAACCAAAGATGAAGTCTTTCCAGCTTTCCAAACCTTTCGTACTCTTGTTCAAACACAGTACCATAGCACCATTAAAGTCCTTCGTTCTGACAATGGGGGGGAGTATGTTAATCATGCCTTCCAAGAGTTTTTTAACACCCATGGGATTGTTCACCAAACCACATGTCCACAAACACCTGAACAAAATGGAGTGTCTGAAAGGAAAAATCGCCATTTACTTGATATGGCTCGTGCCCTTCTCTTTAGTGCCCATATGCCTAAGTATCTTTGGGGCGATGCTGTATATGCTTCCTCCCATCTTATCAATCGTCTTCCCTCTAGTGTCCTTCAGGGAAAAATTCCAGCTCGTGTCTTTGGTTGTGTTGCTTTTGTCCATGTTCCTAAGAACCAGAGGTCTAAATTGGATGCCCGTGCACTTAAGTGTGTGTTTGTTGGCTACGGAGGGTCTCAGAAAGGGTACAAGTGCTTTCATCCACCTACCAGGAAGTACTATGTCACTATGGATGTTACTTTCTTTGAGGACATGAGTTATTTTTCCTCTTCAGATACAGCTCTTCAGGGGGAGAATTCATTCTTTGAAGAGTTGTATCATGGAGAGGAGGAGGAATCAGAAGGAGGAGAAGAAACAGGTGGTATTTTGACAGATCCAGTTGAGACCATTAGCTCGCTGCCTCTAGAAGCAGAAGCTCCAAACATCCAAGCACCAGTTTCTATGGCCGAAAAAGAAAATGATGTTGAAGATACAACTCCAAATATCCAAACACCAGTCTCTATGGCCGAAAATGATGTTGAAGACACAACTGTCCCTCCTACCATTGCTTCTACCCCTGACCCACAGCTTCCTGGTACTGAAGATCACACATTTGAGGTATGTCCACCCACTAGTACTAGTAGTAATGAATCTAATGTTGGGCAATATGTGTTACCAAATAGGACCACTCGGGGTCAATCAGCCAAAAAATATGAACCTACTCTTACTGCCAAATCAAAATACCCAGTAGCCAATTATATGTCCACTAGGAGGTTGTCTAAGTCATATGAATCTTTTGTGAATCAAATATCTGCTGTATCAGTACCTAACAAAGTGCAGGATGCATTGGGGGATCCAAAGTGGAGGAGGGCAATGGAGGAAGAGATGGAGGCGTTGCAGAAGAGCAATACTTGGCAACTTGTGCCTCCACCACAAGACAAGAAGGCTGTAGGTTGTCGTTGGGTGTTTACCGTGAAGCATAATGCAGATGGGTCAGTGAATCGGTACAAAGCACGCCTTGTAGCAAAGGGGTTTACTCAGACGTACGGTATAGACTACGATGAGACGTTTGCTCCTGTTGCCAAGATGAACACTATACGGGTTCTGCTCTCATTCGCTGCTAGTTTAAACTGGCCACTCCGACAATTTGATGTCAAGACTGCATTTCTTCATGGAGAGTTAGCTGAGGAAGTGTACATGAGCCTTCCACCTGGGTATGTAGTTGCTTCTCCTGGTGATTTTGTATGCAGATTGAGAAAATCTCTGTATGGTCTTAAACAGTCACCTCGTGCTTGGTTTGGGAGATTTTCACAGTTCATGCGGAAGGTTGGTTACAGGCAGAGCAACTCAGACCATACCTTGTTCCTTAAGCATCAACAAGGGAAGGTAACAGCTCTAATTATTTATGTGGATGATATGGTAATCACTGGCAATGATACTGTTGAGATAGATAGACTGCAGAGACAGCTAGCCTCTGAGTTTGAGATGAAGGATTTGGTGAACTAAAGTACTTCTTAGGAATTGAGGTAGCCAGGGGGAGAGAAGGAATCTATCTGTGCCAGAGGAAGTATGTTCTTGACTTGCTGACAGAGACAGGTTTGTTGGATTGCAGACCTGTTGATACTCCTATTGAGCAGAATCATTGTTTAGCTGAGTATCCAGATCAGGTACCTACTGATCGAGCTCGCTATCAGAGGTTGGTTGGGCGCTTGATCTATTTGGCTCATACTAGACCAGATGTTGCATATGCAGTGAGTGTAGTGAGTCAGTTCATGCATAACCCGAGTGAGAGTCACATGGATGCTGTTATGCGAATTTTGAAGTACTTAAAGTCAGCTCCAGGAAGGGGAGTACTGTTTTCTAAACACAACAACATCCTTGAGGTTTGTGGCTTCACAGATGCAGATTGGGCTGGAAACATTACAGACAGGAGGTCAACATCGGGTTACTTTACCTTTGTGGGAGGTAATTTGGTTACGTGGAAGAGTAAGAAACAGAAAGTTGTAGCACGATCTAGTGCTGAGGCTGAGTATAGGGGTATGGCTCACGGAGTTTATGAATTGCTGTGGCTGAGAAATTTGTTACGTGATTTGGGTTTCAAACTCAAGAGTACCATGCAGTTGTATTGTGACAACAAGGCAGCCATTGACATATCACAGAATCCAGTACAGCATGATCGTACTAAGCATGTGGAGGTTGATCGTCACTTTATAAAGGAAAAGCTAGATGCTAAAATTATTAGTTTTCCTTTTGTTCCAACTGAAGAGCAACTTGCAGATGTACTTACCAAAGGAGTTTCCAGGAAGGCGTTTTATGACTCACTAAGCAAGTTGGGCATGGTTGATGTATATGCGCCAACTTGAGGGGGAGTGTTAGTGTGAATCATAGTTCCCTATTAGGAAGAGACTATCAAGGGAATATATTGTTGTAACTACTTACCTTGTATATGTTGTGTAGTACAACAGTACACAGTAGTTGTAGTACGATTGTAATCTGTTTATATACACCACAGAATGGGTGTAATCTCATCATCAGAAAATTCATTCTCAATCTTGTTCTATTTGACTGTGATGCCATGTACTTCCACAATTTGCAGTTTTCCGAGTTGGAAATTCTGGTTGCCATCTAACCAGGAGTTCACCTCTCCCACAAGAGCCTGTCCCTCTTGACGAACCTACATATGGTCTGTAGTATCAGATCAATCTTGAACATTTAATAAGCTCTATATTTAAACTACAATTTTAACTAAACAGTTCAAAGAATATTAAATAAAGCTCCGTTAATTAGAATTGGTGAATTTAAAGTTGTTATTGAACAGAAAAATTTTGAATTGAACGCCTACTGACTCTGATATATAATTTTTGTAGAGCAGGGGCGCTTCTCAGAAGGTATAAAGTAGATAAAACCTCCTTCAGATCATTGAAATCTATGTTTATACGAAGCAACTTCAGATACAGACATGGTTTAGGACGCTTTACCGGCAAGTCGCCAACAGCTAAATACTGAAAGTAGAAAGTTGATGAAATCAATATGTATACTGAATGAATATGCTAAAGTTCGTAGCCAAGAAAATGATATAATAATTAAAAGTATGATACGATACCATCATGAAAAATTACCTTTAAAAAGTAACCAAGAATATAAGCAGTTTGAACATAAGCACACTGATCAAAAAGCTTGAGCAAATTGCTAGAACTGCCAGGTTTCTGTCTTCTTTGGTCACCATTAGCTGTTAAATAAATGGCAATAGTTGTAAGCTTTAAGGTGTTCTGAAAACCAAGATCCTCAAAAGCACCTAGAAGGCAAAAGATTTGGAGATTTGGTGCATCAATCTTGAGCTTGGTGAAACCACGACAATCTATCATGGTCAAATATTTCAGCAGAGGACAACAAACAATTAGATTTTCAAAGTCATCTTGGGTCAGGGTAACACTCTCAATTTCAAGTTTCTTCAAATTCTTGAAGCCCTTGAATGTGCGCGGAGGTTTTAGCAAACAATTGCACAATTCCAAATGAACCAAATCTTGACAGGAAAACAAACATGAAGGCATCTTGTATTCAGGCTTTTTGCAAAACTTAAATATGAACTCTTTCATAGAATTTATTGATAGATAAAGAATCCATCTATCAATATCTGCTGTGCCCTTAAGACCTGTATGAGAAAGCTTGACCTTGTTTATTGGACCAATGTGAAGGAAGAGCACATGATCAACCATTTTCACTAATTTGTCATGCTTATAAAGTACTCCTAGGAAACCCAGTTCATCAAACACAAGATCTGGAACCATAGCCCATTTGTACCTCCACTCGCTCGATAATATACTAGTCCTCACTGCCTCCTTTATTGGCAAAATTGACAAACTCTTTTCCGTAACATCCCTTGGTAAGTTACTGAGTTTGTCAAGCTCAATATCCATTTTCAAACAGGACTTTGGTGAACCTCTTTGCATCTGAGGGATTCAAGTAAACAAAGAGAAAACTAATGAATCATAAATTATTGATCTTATTACAGACATCTAGACTTGAACCTTGTTGTAGAGTGGGCTGTGGGGCTAGTTAATTTAACAAAATAGCAAGAAAACAGAGTCCAATTTTGTACAACTGACAGACAAAAGCAGATTTTACATTCTTACTACTAAATGAGAACACAATCCACATGCACAGGCACAGGCACGCCACAGCCACACAATGAGAAGATCAATGTTCACAAACCCAGTTACCTTCACATACTTTATTATCAATCAACAAATGTACCAACTTACATATATTTTTTTTTTTCCATAACAAAAGAAAGTGAAATTGGAACAAGTAGCACAACAATATGACATTAGAACATGCAAAAAGAAAACGAACCACTAACATGTACCTTATACCTAACAAAAACGTAGAGATAGAGTGAGCCGTATCCCTTTTTCCATGATCACTGTGAAAGAATCAAATCACAGTTCCAACTTAAATATTTAGTTACATCGGTGTATACCAATTTAAGAATCTCATCGTCTCAAACATTTAAAAGCATATAGAAGAGTCAAGCCCCAAGTGCTAAATATAACAACAACAAAAAACAGCTCCACACTGTAGTGTTTTGTGTCTGTGATAGAAACAGAAGGATAAGCTTTACCTTGTTTATCTCTGTTGCCACCAGATTGAAATCAACCAGACAGAATAGAGATTTAGTTTATATCTTTGTGAAGAAGTAAGGCAAGGCGTCTCTTCTTCTTCTGCTTTGGAATCCGGAAGGATACCAAAACCTTTTTTCAAATTTTCTTTTCGTTTTTTGTCTCACCAAACGTAGGATGCTATGAGTTTGCGTCCTTATGTTTTTGTATAGTTCAATCCGAGATAAGTTTGAGTTGGGTGCAGTCTGGTGTCCAGATCAAGTTGGATGTCCAATCCAGTTTTAAGGCCCAGTTTAGTTGCCGTGCCTAGAGTGGTTTGTGTATCCAAAGCAATTCCAAATTGGATGTGGGCCAAAGTGGGAACAAGACTGCCTGGAGCCTTGAAGTTGGCATTTGGTCCTGGCGTTTTTTAGTACAGAAGGGCTATTGGGTTGTTGTTCCTTTATTTTTCAGTCTTCTCATTAGGGAAGGAGAATCAAGCTTAAGTTTGTATTTTGTCTATTTACTATGGAAATGTTGGGTCATAGTATAATAGGCTTGTTTTAATTAGTTCAAATATAAGTGGTATATCCCTATGTATCATGATGGTTCTTTTACTATAACTTTTTTATCTATTTAGTTTGAAGGCAACAAAAACATATGTAATGGTCATCTTGACATGCATATTAATGAAATCCACATTTACTTTAAATACATATATATATATATATATTTTAATATCTTTTTAAAATCAATATATAATTTCTTTTCTTCTTTTTTTTTTTCCCAAGAATTTCCATTATTCTTTTGGGATGTTTGTATTGGTAATCTGTTAGCATATGAATTTTGTACCAAATAACTATGTTAAATTGTAACTAAATAACACCAAATTAATCAAGACACACAACAACAACAACAAAAGCTCTTGAAGACGTAATTTAATTGAGGTACCCTCAACCTTATGCTCTCTACGAGCCACACGAGTGTCTAACTTTTAGAGCTTTCCAGTTCATTTGACAACACGTCTTTGAGATGTCGTCGTCAGACAGCATCTAGGCAGCGCACCTTGACGTCAAATAATTGTTTCTAGGATGTGTAACTTGAAAGGATCTTTACGCTTGGCTGGAGCCTCCATGGACGTGGTATGATTTGCTACCTTCGTCTGGCTTAGTTGGGTCTGAGAGGACGACTGTGCTTCCAGGGTAGATAAAAGCGAAGTGGGCAGCGGAATTTGGTGTTGGTGGCGATTGTAGGAGCAGTTAGATTGCTAGTTTGGGAGAAGGGGTCGGATTTGATGTCTCTTTTTATTTATTAAATGGATTGACACCCCTTTGTTCAAAAAAAATAAAATAAAAATTATTTTAGACTTTTATAACACCATTGCCGAATAAAATATAATTATCCAAGACATTCTCAAACTCAAAAGTTATTTCTCTTTATGTTTTTTTATCATATTATTCGAGAAGCAAACTTTACGACAGATGTATTGTCAAATTATAGTCATTCCCTCGGAGACAATTAAAGTTGGCAACATGACATTCCTTTATGCTCTGTCAGCTTTTAATTTATACTTGGTTGACACGAAATGCCTTAGATGGGATTGTATCTAATTTGTTGTTGTAGAAATTACTAGGGGTGGGCATTTTATACCGAAAATGCGGTTACCAACCCGAACCGCACCAAAAAAACGATTCAGCAACCGCACCGAACTAAAGCGGTGTCATTTTATGATCACACCGCACCAAACCGTATAAAAGCGGTTCGGTTGCAGTTTCGGGTCATAAACCGCCCGATTTAAACCGACCCACACCGAATTTATTTTAATTACATTTTATTCATTTATTATTTCTCTATTGATGGAAATGTTGATTTTCAATATATAAGAAATCCATTTTTGATTAGGTTTTCAGTTTGTAATAAGTTGCTATGCTTGCTTATTCATTGATATATATATATATATATATAGCTGTGTGTGTGTAATAAGTTGCTATGGTCTTTCTGCAAGTTGCTTGATATTTGGGTGACATTTGCCGAATTGTGTGGACTCTAAATGCATTCAAAATTTATTTATGTCTTATTGAAATTGTTAGGTAAAAATAAGCCTGATTTTGACCCTCTCTTTTTAGTTGAAATTAATAAATAGCTCCAAACCGAAACCGACCCTCACCGCACCGAAAAATGGTGTAACCGAAATAATCGGTTCGGCCCTTTTGTAATACTGTTGCGGTTTGATATATAAGCCAACCGAAAAAAGCAGTTTGGGCATCAAACAGAACCGAACCACACCGCGCCCACCCCTAGAAATTACTTATAATAATGAAAAAAAAACCTATGTGATTTTATAGAATTTGTAGCTATTTTGACAATAATTTGGGGGGGGGGGGGGGGGGGGGGGGGGGGGGGGGGAGGGGGGTGGACAAACTTAGTTTTTAGTAATCCGATCACATTAATTGGTGTTATAGAATTGTTTGGTCTAACAAGAAACTCCAACAGTGTCTCTATAATTTATGTATTATAGGGAAGCAAAAGTCAAAGTTTTAGCATTTTTTTCTTCTCTAACTCCAACAGATTCCCTAGTTTACAACAATCTCTAAAATCTTCATAATTCTTCCTTAAAATTTTATAGATTGCTATAAATTTAGGGAATTTAGTTTTCTCTTTCCTCACTTTCCCTAAAATGGGGATAGTTATAGGGAATTTGTTTGAGCAAAAAAGACTCATTTTTTATTTAAATAGAGAAAAATTAAAGTATAGGGAAGCTGTTGGAGTTGCTCTTAAGGGTAAAAAAAGACGAGTGTTTTGCTTACTACATAAGATTAGAGAAACTCCAATAGCTTTCCCAAATTTTAATTTTTTTTCTATTTTATGGAAAAATGTACCTATTTTACTCAAACAGATTCCCTTTAACTATCCGCATTTTAGAGATAGTAAGGAAAGAGAAAATCAAATTTCCTAAATTTACAGCATGCTCTAAAATTTTAAGGAATAATTATGAAGATTTTAGATATTGCTGTAAAATAGAGAATCTATTAGAGTTAGAGAAGAAAAATATAGGGTCCTTGACCAAAAGCCCCAAAATGAGCCAAAGTTATCCCACTTACCCCAGCAACAGATTTTTATTCCTATCTACACAATTTGACATCAAATGACCATTGTGCCCTCAACTCAATTAAGAAATTGCAGCCACTGCCATTCTCTCTCTATTCCATCCCTTCGCCGGAGCTTGTCTCTCTCTCTCTCTCTCTCTCTCCCCCCTAACACGACTTCGGTGGATTTCCACGGCGGCGGCGTTTCCGCGCGTTGATCCAGAGGCGGAGGTAGAGGATTCGCGGCATTTTCCGACGCTGATCCATCGGAAAGCGACGGCGCTGTTCACGTCGTCGTTTCTTCGACTCCGGTAGCGAAGCCGATCTGAATCATCGTCTCTCTCCGCTCTCTCTCCTGCACGACGCCTCTCTCTCTCTCTTGCAGATTCCGACGATCCAACACACGTCTTGATCTCCATCTCGCCGGTCTCCTCACAACAGCAATCGAGGCCTGCAACCGGCAACAGCAACTGAGGCGAGCAACGGATCTGCAATCGAGGGCCTGATTTGACATTCAGACATCTTCGTGCTCCGGTTTCGATCTACTGACTGGGATCAAAACAACAATAGAGGACCTGCAACCGGCAACAGGTCTGCAACAGGCGAAAACCGGCGAAGAAAGGTGCAGCGTGGGTGCCCGGATCATTTTCTGGGTGCCCTAATCAATTTTTTTTTCTTTTTGTGGTAAAATGTGGCAGAGGCCCAGAAAAAAAGAAAAAAGAAAGGAAAAAAGGTTTTATTGAGGGCCAATAGACGTCTATTGGGGGGCAATAGATGTTTTAAATTAATGTAATCTCCTCTTTTTTTTTCTTTAATTAAAGTTATATTTGTGTAATTTTAGAAAAATTAGTTCTCATTTCGGTAATCGAAACGTCTATTGGGGGGCAATAGACGTCTATTGGGAGGTAATAGACGTTTTAAAATTGATATAATTTCTTCATTTTTTTCTTTAATCAAAGTTTTATTTGTCTAATTTAGGAATATTAGTTCTTATTCCGGCTACCGAAAGTTCTATTGCGGGGCAATAGACGTCTATTGGGGGGCAATACATGGCTGATAGTCGTCTATTGGGGGGCAATACATGGTTGATAGTCGTCTATTGGGAGGCAATAGACCTCTATTGCCCCTCTATTAGGGGGCCGGAATCCGGCGGCCGGTGAACGGAATCCGGCGGCCGGTGACCGGAATCCGGCGGCCGGTGACCGGACTCCGGCGACCGGTGACGGGGCTCCGGCGAAGTCTCCCATGGTTTCTCTCTCTTCCATTTTTTTTTTCTCTCTCTCTCTAAGTAACAAAGGGGTGAGGGTAAAATGGTATTTAAAAAAATTAAAAAACAAAAAAAAAATCTTAATGGGGTATTAGGGAAGACCTCCTTAGAGTGTTTTGGGTAAGAGGGAATTAAAAAAACTTAATGGGGTAAGTGAGAAAAAAATCTCTAAAAATGGTGTAAATGGACAAAAACCCAAAAATATACTAACATTTTAACTTGTTTTAAATTTTGTTTCCCTAGAATACAAAAGTTATTAGAGTTGCTCTACAGAGTGCGCAAATGTAGTGGGCTATGCAAAATGCAGAATGGATTTATTTCGTCACGACAGAAAATGTGTCATTGACCAGGCCCGTTCTTTGTCTTCTTTCATCACATTGTTTTTGAAGATTTTGGTCTTCACTCTGTTGCACTATATATTATAGTAGTATACATGTGCTATTTGAACTTGATAAAGTCCCCGCGTGTCGACTTTTCTTCTTTTGGCTTGCCATCCCAGTTTGACTGCAACCAGAAGAACCCAAATCCCCAGACCTTTATATACCATTTGACATCTGCTCTAATTCAACTCAAATTTCCCAAATCCACACAGCAAATACAGTAGCATCCGCAGGAAAGAAACTTAAGCAGTATAGCAAAACATGAGGCAGAGCAAAGCAACTAGGCAAAGCAAGTTGATGCGCTTTATTTCTTCACCCATTAGGACTCTAACCAAGGCCAAGAACTTCTACATGAGGAGTTTAGAAGATTGTGCTGCCAAGGTGGGTTACGGCGGAGGCGGCGTGGGTGGTTACACTGCTTCACAAGTTCCACAGTTGCCAAGGAGCTTCAGCGTCAACTCCTCCAGTTCGAACGATGATGAGGATTTGAGGCAGCTTCTAAGAACGGCATCGTCAAAGAAGAACAACGATGCAGAGAAAGGGGACAATAAGGCAGCAGGTTCAGATATGAACCGAAGAGGAAGACCAAATGTTACTATTAAACAGCCGACAATGAATAATGGGATGGGGATGAGGAGTTATAGTGTTGGATTGAAGATGGGAAGGATTGATGAGGAAAGGGCTTCGACTTTTGAGGAAGATGAAGTCGAAATGAAGGCGGATTTTTATACAAGAAGCAGAAGTTATGCTGTTAACAAGAGATTTGCTGGATTTGTATAGCAAAGCAACAATTTGTTTTAAATTTTTTGATTGCTTATTTGTTTCGTAAAGTCGAAATGTTCGAACTGTTCATTTATTTATTTCTTAACCAACAAAAGAGAATTGGAAATCTTGAATACTTTTCCCTATCTAAACAAGACTAATTCCAAGGGTACTGTAGGAAACATTGTTCAAGGAACCATTCTAAACATTGTTGAGACAAACCACACCAACATGCATCACATAATCATGACTGTACCACACCAAAATTTCAGTAAGAAAATTCTGTCAGCTGCCGAAATTCAGTGATGGGTCATGGGTCCAAGTAGATTATCTCCGCAAGGGATGAGGAACGCTTAAACTGGATCATCTTTTTTAATAGTGCAGGAGAACTATAGTGAGATGCAGGCTTGCAAAACACCTTCTCAAGCATTGGTGAATTTAAAAGCAGAAATTTGATGAAATCTAGTCCAGCTTTGGTGCTACTGATGCCATGTAGTACTTCCACAATTTGCAGTTTTCTGAGTTGGAAATTCTGGTTGTCATATCTAACCAAGAGTTCACCTCTCCCACAAGAGCCTGTCCCTCTTGACGAACCTACATATGGTCTGTAGCATCAGATCAATCTCGAACATTTAATAAGCTCTATATTTAAACTACAATTTTAACTAAGCGGTTCAAAGAATATTAAATAAAGCTCCGTCAATTAGAATTGCTGAATTTAAAGTTGTTATTGAGCAGAAAATTTTTGAATTGAATGCCTACTGACCGTGATATATAGTTTTCGTAGAAAAGGGGCGCTTCTCAGAAGGTATAAAGTAGATAAAACCTCCTTCAGATCATTGAATTCTATGTTTATACGAAGCAACTTCAGATGCAGACATGGTTTAGGACGCTTCACCGGTAAGTCACCAACGGCTAAATACTGAAGTAGAAAGTTGATGAAATCAGTATGTATGCTGAATGAATATGCTAAAGTTCGTAGCCAAGAAAATGATATGATAATTTAAAGTATGATACGACACCATCATGAAAAATTACATTTAAAAAGTACTTTTGAATAGGTTGAATTCGCAAACAGTACACCAAGTAAAGGCCACTAATAATTCTTATACATAAAGTTTCAAACCAAACATTTCGGTACACGAAATCTGAAACTCGACCCACTATCAGTACACGACGTCAATTTTTGACACCAAAATGTCCATTATGCCCTCAATTCTTTTTTTTTTTATAATTTTTTTTCTTGTTATTTTTTTCCTTCGTTTTATCTCTTTCTTCTTCCTTCTTCCGAGCTCACTCCCTCGCTTCCAACACCCCCTTCCTCACCTCGCATAACAGAAAAAAAATGACTCGACTCATTTATAAACGAAGGAAAAAAAAATTATTAAAAAAAAGAAGAACTGAGGGCATAATGGATATTTTGGTGTCAAAAAATGACGTCGTGTACTGATAGTGGGTCGAGTTTCAGATTTCGTGTACCGAAATGTTTTGTTTGAAACTTTGTGTATAAGAATTATTAGTGACCTTTACTTGGTGTACTGTTTGTGAAATTTTCCCTTTTGAATATCAAGACCTTGAACATGAGCACATTGAGTCAAAAGCTTGAGCAAATTGCTAGAACCGCCAGGAACCGGTCTTTGGTCGCCATTAGCTTCCAAAGAAATGCAAATACCTGTAAGCTTTAAGGTGTTCTGAAAACTAAGATCCTCAAAAGCACCTATAAGGCCAAAGGTTTGGAGATTTGGTGCATCAATCTTGAGCTTGGTGAAACATCATGGTCAAATATTTCAGCAGAGGACAACAAACAATTAGATTTTCAAACTCATCTTGGGTCAGGGTAACACTTTCAATTTCAAGTTTCTTCAGACTCTTGAAGCCCTTGAATGTGCGCGGAGGTTTTAGCAAACAATTACACAATTCCAAATGAACCAAATCTTGACAGGAAAACAAACATGAAGGCATCTTGTATTCAGGCTTTTTCCAAAACCTAAATATGAACTCTCTCATAGAATTTCTTGATAGATGAAGAATCCATCTATCAATATCTGCGGTGCCAATAAGACCTTTATGAGAAAGCTTGACCTTGTTTATTGGACCAATGTGAAGGAAGAGCACATGACCAACCATTTTCACTAATTTGTCATGCTTATAAAGTACTCCTGGGAAACCCAGTTCATCAAACACAAGATCTGGAAGCATAGCCCATTTGTACCTCCACTTGCTTGATAATATGCTTGTCCTCACTTCCTCTTTCATTGGCAAAAATGACAAAATCTTTTCCGTAACATCACTTGGTAAGTCACTGAGATTGTCAAACTCAATATCCATTTTCAAGCGGTACCTTGGTGGTTCTCTTTGCATCTGAGGGATTCAAGTAAAGAAAGAGGAAACTAATTAATCATACATTTTTTATCATACTAATTAATATATATTGAATTACAATGGTCAGTAAGTGGTATGAAGATCTTTAGATTTAGACCTTGTGGTTTAGTCTGTGGAGTGGCTAGCTATTTAACAAAATTAATATCAAACACAAACCACAAATAACAAGAAAACAGAGTCGGATTTTTTTACAACTGACAGAGAAATGCTATTGCTAGTTTGCTACACAAAAGAAGCAGATTTTACATTCTTACTAGTAAAATGAGAACACAATCCACATGCGCAGCCATAGCCACAGCCACACAATGAGAACATCAATGTTCATAAACCCAGTTACCTTCACATACTTTATTATCAAACAACAAATGTCTCATCTTCCATTTTGTCTTTTTCATAACAAAAACAGTGAAGTTGGAACAACTACTGAACTAGCATGACACATGAACCAATGAATTAAAAGCGCGCCTTGGGGTGCGCCTGAGGCTCAAAGGGCGAAATTCTGGCCTGAAATTGAGTGTGTTTTAGTGGTTAGGCGACGACGCTGGTGAGGCGTCCTCCAAGGCGTTAAAGGCCTGAAAGGCGTCCTCCAAGGCGCTGAAGGCGTACACGCAGAAAAAAATGGTAAATGACGTCGTTTTGAAACAGATTGGGTTTAAAGCGTTTCTAGGTCGCGACCCCAGAGTAATTGAGTGTTGGAGAGCCGATTTCAGCCCTCTCTGTTCCAAAAGCTTGCAATTCGATCCCTAACCCAGAGTCAATTCGATCCCTAACCCAGAGTCAATTGGAGGTCGATTCGCAGCAGGCTATTTGAACGTTTTGGAGTTGGATACTTGGATTCGCAACAGGCCATTTGAAGGTATGACTCCCTATTTCCCGTCTATATTTATCTGGGTTTGAGTTGTTCCTATCTAGAAAATCATATATGTATCTGGGTCTAAGTAAATGTCTTACTTTTGGTTGCAATAGTTTGTGGGTTACTGTCAATTTTGCAGATTTTGATCTTTTAGATATCTTGTTTGTGGGTTATTGTTAATTTTGTAGATATGCAAATCAAAACTGCAATCTTGGTATCGTTGATTACCAGAAAACTACTCATATTTCCGAATTGTGGGTTCCTACAATGGAGTGGTTTGGTTATATGATAGTGATTATGAAACATATATATTGAATCCGTCAATCTGAAAATTTAAGAGACTTCCCCAGGCCCTCATTGAAGGGGGCTATTAGCTCGCTCTGCTATCGGGTTTGGGTTCCATCCTGTAGGTGATGACTATATATAAAGTTGTGAGAATTTGGACATGTCGTCGTAATATAATTGAAGTTAAGGTTTACGGCCATAGGTTGGAGGCTTGGAGAATAATTAATGCAGTTCTCCAGCAACCTTTTTGCGTGCTCTGTTCTCGGTCCTCTTTTGAAGTAGCAGCTGGAAGATATTGAGATGGCTGAACTGGGTTTACTATATTGAGGCCGAGTTACTATATTATTGTCTCTTGTGCTAATTGATATGATTGTCATTATAATATATGATTGGCTGAACTGGATTTGGAGTTCGACTTAGATTTCGAGACTTGGAGTTAGATTGGCAGGTTTGAAGAGGTGCTTGCAGATTTGGAGTTCGACTTGCAAACAAGATTTGAAGGTAAAAATCTTGACTGAATATGTTGCTTTGTATCATTGCTTTGTATATGTTGGTTGGTATTGTTCAAATTCCCTGCCCAGATTGTTATTTTATATGTAATTGATAGGATGTTATGTTTAATTGTTTAGTGCAGCAACAATGAGTTCTAGTACTACTACTAGTGGTTGCTCTTAATGTGACGACAAAAATTTATGTCGCAAGGCTTACGCCTTATGCCTCAAGGCTGCAAGGCTCTCCCGAAAACGCCTCGGCTACGCCTTCAGGGTTTTAAAACATTGACTGGAACACAAAAGGAAAGAACAACTTACATGTACCTTATAACCCCACCTTTTGATAGAAACGTAGAGATAGAGTGAGCCATATAAGTACCCTTTTCCAAGATCATTGTGAATGCATCAAAATCACAGTTCCAACTTAAATATAAAGCTATATGTAGGTGTATACCAATTTAAGAATCTCATCACCTCATATATTTTTCGAAAGGTCATCTCATACATTTAAAAGCATGTAGAGGAGCCAAGCCCCAAGTAATAACTAAAACCCAAAAGCAGCTTCAAGTTTTAGTCTTCTGGGTTCGTGCTAGAAGTAGAAACAAAAGAAATAAGCTTTACCTTGCTTATCTCTGCTGCCATCGGAATGAAAAGCAAAACCAGACAGAATAGTGAAGTCGGATTTAGTTTATGTCTCTGTTAAGGAAGTAAAAGCGCAAACCTTTCTCTTGAAGATACTGATTTGGTGTCCAAAACCAGGAGGAGGAATGTGTTCATATTATCCTATATTTCTATGCCTCTTAATCTTGGTTTTTATGTTTAGTTCTCCTTATTTATGATTCATTTACATCTTTTAGTGTTTTTGTAGGTTTGTTCCATAGAAAGAAGAAAAGAGGCCAAAATGAGCTAACTAGGATTGAAAGGCAATGCGCAATTCCAAGTCCCAGAATATGTCTGCGCAGAACATCCAACTTCGCCTAATTACTGGGAGTTACTCAGATCGAATCAGACAATGAACCTTATATCAGTGGAAAGCTACGGATGTCTACTTTTTGTATAATTTTACGGATCTTGATTTCGATACTTGTAGAGAAAGTTATGATTATTTGAGTAAAGATAGGTCAGACAGAAAATCTGCTTGGGAATTTACAACCATTCATGGAGAACTCAAGTTCCATAGCACAAGATGGTCAATCCTAATGTTTCAAGGAAGTTAATTCAGATGAGGATTAAATGATGAACTTATTCCTACTTCTACAAGAGATATTTCAAGGTTTTCCCATTCCAAATGAAGAAAGGAATTCAAACCCAAGTTTTACAAGGAAACATGAAGCCAAAGATGAGCAGAAATCTTCCCTATATAAGGGAGCACGAATTTTACATGAGAAGGGGAGTCTCGGGAGCACATTGAAGACGCCTAAGGAGCGGAGACGACTCATCCATCTTCCCCTTCTTTTCTCTTTCCATTCTTTACATGTTTTTCCTATGTTTTATTTAGTTTTATTTTTCTAAACTCTTTTCTAGGGCTAGGATGAGGCCCTAGCATGATTGTTTACATGTTTTGATATTCAATTTATGGATTATTAGTTTTTTTTCAGATGAATTCTTAATCTCTGCTTGAATTGTTGCTTATGTTAAAGTTCTATTGATTCGCGACCTTTAGGGCTTTGCATCTAGTTATCAGAAGATGAATTTGAGGCATAGCTGCAATATAATTCATATTAGCTTCATGTGATTAAGAATTGTAAATTACATTATTACTTGAGAAAGAATAATGATTTGCTTGATTTCCTTGTTTTCTAAAACGTAATGAGTCCTGCATGTTAAATTTATACCTGAGAAGGATAAACTGCATAGTTAGGATATACGACCTTTACCCGAGAGGGAGAGAATCATACACTTAAGGAAAACTATGGTCTAGAGTACCTGAGAAGGACTTAGATACGGGAATTATCATCTGGAGAAACGAAAGAATCCATTGGTTGGTTCAAAACGTAGATAAGATTGCTTGTGGTTGATTCCGACACCCTAGGCTCATCATCATCATATTTTTACTTTCAATCATTATAGACTCTTTTCAACTTCAGTTTATTTAGATTCACTTTTTAAGTTTCTGTTTCAAGTTATTTTCCCATTATCAACAACTCTTTTCAAAACCGTGAAAATCATAGTCTTAGTTTGAGTCATTGTGTGTGTGTCTTAATTGATTTGTGTTTCTTGTTTTGTGTGTTTTTGGTTTTAATTAATTTAGGTTTTCATATTGTGAATTGACTTAATATCCTCGTGGGAACGACAACCCCTTCTTTTCCATTACTATACTACATCCACCCTGTATACTTGCAGGAATTCCACCATCAAGACAGATAAAATCCTGGATACGATTCTCGAGCCTAGCCAAGAAGTGCTAACTGTTGAGCAAGCTCAAGTTTTGGAAGCAAATAGAACAGTCTTAGAGGCAAATAAGACAAAAGTCATCATCCTAATTAATGACTCGTCATATGAATGATCCACTCCAGTACGAGTGTATGAATAAAGAAAAACCCAGAAGGTTGTGGATCTCACTCAAAGAAAGATTTGGCAACGTCAGTGACTCCCTGCTTCCTGACCTAGAAGAGAGATGGCATACCCTCCGCTTTTGTGATTTCAAGTAAGTTCATGACTACAACTTGGAAGCATTTCGCATTAAATCCTTAATGGAATTATGTGGCAAAGAGATCATAGATGTGATGTTGATTGAGAAGACTTTCTCTACCTTTCCGTCTCTGCATTGATGGTTGCTAAGAACTATTGAATCGATGTTACTACAGAACGGATCACAAGGTTTCATGAGCTCATTGGAGCTATGAATGTGGCTGAAAATCATGACAACATCCTTGTGAAGAACTATAATTCGAGATCCGTGGAAACAGAGCATATTTCGGAATCCAATTATAGTCGTGCCCCTAAGAGAGGGCGCCAAGAGCGAAACCCTAATATTAGGGATACTTCTAGACGTTCTGGTCCATATAATCACTCTACTCAGGAAGGTAACCGCCAAAATAGACGAACACGAAATCGAAAAGGTCAACGTGGAAATAGAGAGGGAGGCAACACCTCTGGCCTTGTTGGTGGCGACACCAACACTAAAAGCGATCTAAATGACGCTTTCAAAGTGCCTCAATCAATGGAGTCTAAGCAAAGAGATGTATGTTCTCGATGTGGAGTATCCGGTCATTAGACACGCATTTGTAGAGCTCGTGAAGAAATTGTCACTGCCTACAAAGCATATTGTGAAATAAGAGAAGCTCACTATGTGGAACAAGAAGATCAAGAAGATGATCTAGAGTGAAGGGTTGAAGACTACAAATCTGGCTGGAATCAATAGATCACCAATTCTGTTTAAGTCTTTATTTTTCCAAGAGATGTAATAGGCAATTGCCATATACTTTGTAGTAAATGTCATTGGTTTAGTTTTTCTTCACATAGGCTCATCCAAAATGAGTATGATGTCTAGGAAGATTTTGAGATAAGTGGTACTTAAGCGAGCTTTACTCCATCAACATCTCTCTACTCACTTGGTCATATTTATTTTGGAGTTATCAAAAGAAGTCAAACGACTACCTTTGTTTTGCATTAACTAGCATTTGGATTAGATTCTCCTAATGGTTAAGAGACAATGATGTACTTTGTTGGCTTATGAAAAAAATTTCGAGTTCTTTTCGTTATGACTCTATTTTGATTATGAGCATATTACTTTGTGATTAAGATGGCTGGGCCATCAGTATTAATTCAAGGACATGAAATAACCCAAGTTCCCATTGCCAAATGACACCTTGATTACTGTCACATAAACTTTCTACGCTCCCAGGGCAAATCGCACCTATGAATAGCCAACGGATTCCATGAGAAAACGCATGTAGAGAAAGAAAATGAGTTCCATTGCAATACCTCTAACAATTGCGAATAAATGCGCATCTTAGAGAAGTTTATGTGTCTATCTAGAAGTTATGAGAGAAGATCTCTTGGATTTGGACACATATTAGCTTTGTCACGACAGGATAGGTCATCCTAGTCATGATATGATGATCCTTCTACTAAAGACTTCACATGGACATCCTTTCTCTCGAGCGAAAAGAAGCATGAATCAAAAGTTGATTCCTAGACTAAGTGTGACCGCCGCCGCTGCCTCTAGCGCCGCCTGCCGTCCACCACCAGCCTAGGGCTGGCATAGTCTCTACCCATGACGCCATGGATGGCGTCCATCATGGTGACAGAACCCTAGATGATGCCACAATTACCAACTTTATTTCAAATAGCGTTTCAGACGCTCAGGCCCAACCAAAATCCTCATTGGTTGCTTTTAAAGCGTTTCACTCATTTTACAAAGCATGTTCCTTAGGGAAGTTAGGACTGAGACCGTCCTATGAAAATGATATGAAAATACTCATTATGTTCTTACATAGAGTCCATAGGGATTCTGTGGACTAGTTCAACTAACTTGCGGACGTTTAAATATCTCATGCTGTTGGTTGACAAGCAAACACGCTGGTCACGTGTTGTTCCATTGTCCACTTGTAAATGTTGCTTATGCTACACTCGTAGCACATATCATATGACAATGGGCTCACTCCCTGGATCATCTTATTCAGTCAATTGGATTTGACAATGCTAGAGAGTTTACATCGAAGACTTTCGATGGTTATTGCATATCACTGGGACTGATGTTGGACATCATATTCTCATGTACACACTCAAATGGTCTCCCGGAAACGACTACGATGGTAGCCCAGATATTGGTAATGCGCACCAATCTCCTTATATCCGCTTGGGGTGATGCAATATCACATGCAGCTATGCTAATTCGTCTACTATCCACTACCACTCAATCTATCTATGCGTTACAGCTAGTGACTGGGTACGAGTACCTCGTACTTACGCATATTTGAATGAGCCATTTACGTGCCTCTTGCGCTGCCATGGCGCACTACAATGGGTCCTTACAGACGACGAGGCAAATAAGTTGGATATAAGACTACAACAATCGTCTGCCACTTTATGCCCTTGCTAGGCGATCTATTCACCGCATGTCTTGCGGAGTGTCATTTTGATGAGACAGTCTTCCCATCGTTAGGGGGAGATAAGAACACGGATGTTCAGCAGGAATGAAAGGAATTGTCGTGGTCTATCCCCACTATATCTCATCTCGATCCCTGTTAAAGTAACGATATCACACATATCTGCTGCAAATATGCCTGCAAGGATGGACGTCCCTACGAGAGGACGTAAGTGCCACCCTACAAGGATATAGGCATGAGGCCAACGCCATAGAGAATGGCACTCTGGCGTTACAGGCCATGGCCCCAGCTAGGATGCGTCGGAGGCCCGTGGATTCGAATGATACTTTAGTACAACCAATCCTTGGATCATCGACACTCAAAATCCGTCTCATGAGAATCTTCCGGATTATGGTTATCGTTGGGGGACTCCTTAACGTCAGAACCTATTCCTGAGAATATAGAGCTCTATGAAAATTACACTAGTGTACATGAGACGTGGGATAGAAACTCCATCATAATTGATGATGTAGTCGCGCATTTTATGATCATAAGTTTGTTGAGTCCGATAATATTGAACTATGCTCCGTTGATGAATGAATTCCAACGTAGAGAGATTTGGCCTAAATGGAAAGATACGATCCAGGTTAAGTTGGATTTTCTAACAAAGAGGAAGGTTTTTGAGCCAGTGATGCTAATACCTCCTAACATAAAACATGTTGACTAATAGGTCTTCGTTAGAAAGCGTTATGAGAAAAAGAGATAGTAATCTCACCTTATGGCACAAGGATTCTCACAAAACGCCGTGGAATCGACTACAATGAGACATATTCTCTAGTAATGGATGTCATTGCACTCCATTACCCTGTCAGTTTGGTAGTTTTCGAATAACTGAACATGCAGCTTACAAATGTGGTTACTACATATCTCTATGGGGATCTAGATACGAAGTGTACATGAAGGTTCATGGTGACCTTCATTTACCCAAGTCAAGTGGCTCTAGACCACGGAGCGCGTTTACAATAAGGTTGAAATGCTCACTAAAGTAACTACTTAATTGGAAAGGGATATGCTTGCGCTTTTCCATAACAAGTTTCGGGTTCTATTGAGGTTCATGTTGGACATGATCTTCATTGGAAGCCCTTAAAGAGTTAAGGGAAACCGCTGAACACTTGAAATCTGAGTTTGAGATGAAGGATTTTGGGAGAACACGATCATGTCTCGGTTTGGAACTTAAGCATCGTGTTGATACATGCTTAGGCATTTTGACAAGGTCAAGCCTTCAAGCACCCTCATGATTGTCCATAGTCTTGATTTTGAAAATGATCCTCTTCGTCTAAAGGTGTGATGCCCTGAAAATTCTTATTCATTTTCCGAGGATTTTCTGGAATTTAATTAGTAGTTATTGGATGTTTTTGTGGCACGTGGATGGAGCGGAAGTGTTTCGGGGCGAATAATTATTCAGGAAGCGTCATTTAGGGGGGGCGCAAGGGTTGACTTTTTGTCGTTGGAATTCTCCGAAAACTTTCTTCACGAAAGTTGTAGAGCGCGTCAATACAAGTTCGTGGACATGCGGAACGCGAGAATCGGAGTTCGTATGAAAAAGTTATGGGCTTCGAAAAAACTTTCTATTTTTGTATAAAAGGACGAATTTTTGGGAAAATTGCAAAAAAGCCCAGATTTCCCAAAATGGAAACCTGAGCTTAGTCTCTCTCTCCCGAGCCCGCGCGCAGGCCATTCATTTCGCCAGCGTTGTTCTCCCTCGTCCGACCGCCTCTGGACGTGATTCAAAGTGGGTTCTCTTCGCCTCATGCTCCTCTACACGTCTGTGGAAGCCATAGAGCGTGGATCGAGCTGTGGTGAGCGCTGCAAGTCCGAGAAGAGGCCGCTTCGGGGACAAAATTGCCTTGATCGGAGTTGGTGATTCCGGCCACCATAGCTAGTGGTTCTTGAGGGCTTTTGGAGCCCTGAGAACGTAGATGCTTCTCCCAAAGTAGCTTGGAGCGATTTCACTTGTGGATGACGAATTGAAGCTTTGAAGTTCTAGGGTTTCAATCGGACCGATTTGTTTTAAGGTAAAATTCGATCGATTGGTTTATAATTGGACTTTGTTGTAGTTATGAAAGTTGAAATTGGGGTTGGGATGAAGAACTTTGGTGTTGGAAGTTTTGGCAAATTCCCACTTTGGATTGGTGGTGGTTTCCGGCTACCTCAGGGATAGTTTATGTTCCTGAGTTCAATCTACTCGTCGATACAAGCATTTCGATGTGCAATACGTAATTTTCGGAGATCGTATGAGCATGTTAGGGTTTTTACGGTTTCGGATCATTCGATGTTTTGATCCGTGAGGATTTGAGCGTTCGATCGACTTGTGGTTTTGTCACATCGATCTTAGAAGTATTCCGAAGACATTGGCTGGTCTCGGATGTGGTTTCGCCTCGATTGGCGTCACTTTGGGGATTTTGGTTCAAAACAGGGGTTTCGAACTTAAATCGTTTGTGATTCATATACTAAGTTGAGATCGTATGTGACTAGGTACTTGACAAAGTATCCTTGGATGGTTAATTGTGGTTGTGCTGCTTTGTTCTGTATTGAAGATGCAGCGGGATTCTGAGGTGAGTAATCTCACAAGGTTCATTTATGAACTGAATAATACCCTTATTGTTTTGAGAGTTATTTCTTTAACTGCAAACTATAGTTGGTATTAGTAGGCATTCCTGAGCGAATGACTACGTATATATATATTTACGTGAAATATATATATTCTTGTGAGGGATGTGTGATGAATAATATGCATGATGATGTTCATATTATTGTTGAAGGCGACTTTTCAGGAAACAATGTTGTGGAAAAAAATGTTTTCTATTGTTTGAAAAGTATTGAGTTTGATGTTACATTTTTGAGTCAGACGCGACTTATTATAAATGTATTGGTCTTTGTACCAACAGCCACAGATGGTGGGCAGGGATGGGGAAAGCCGAACTAGATATTTGTAACGTTTTTAGGTCGGGTGCGACTTACATAACATTTGATTTTAAGACCAAACGGGATATGAAAATCATGTCACAGATAGTGACAAGTCGCAGATGGTGACCAATGGTGGATTCTAAGACTTGACGGGGTCTGAAAATCAGGTCGCAGATGGTGACAGGTCGCAGATGGTGACCAACAGTTGATTCTAAGACCAGATGGGATCTGAAATCATATGTCACAGATGGTGACCGAGGCAAGAAATTGGGAAATCACGCATTTGGCTGAACGAGTGACTACGAGCAGTTAGAGCTCTAGTCTGTCTGCCATTGTACCTCATGGATCTAAGTAGGTTACTTACGACTCCTGGGTACATATTTTGTCCAGGTTGGACCAAAGAATCATATTCTATTTGTTAGGTTAACGATAGGTATGATTGATGTGTGTTGATGTTTTGTCCAGGTTGGACCGAAGATTCATATTCGATTTGTTAGGTTAACAATTGATATGATTTGTTGTTTTTGTCCAGGTTGGACCGAATTGTTGTTTTGTCCAGGTTGGACCGATTTTTTGTTTTGTCTAGGTTGGGCTGAATTGTTGTTTTTGTCCAGATTGGACCAATTTGTTGTTTTATCCAGGTTGGATCGATTTATCATATTTGAATTATTAGGTTAACGATTTATATGATTTTGTCACGGTGTGACTTTCGTTGTTTTCTTTTGGGAAAAGAGTATTGTTTTGGGAAGCATGGTATGTTTTCCTTATTTACGAGTTGAAATGTTTTCCTCATTTTTGGCGTGAGTTGTGTGTGTTTGAGTTACTCATACGGGCTTGCAAAAGCTTACCGGGTTTGTTGTGTGGCAGCCCGGTGCACCATTCAAACGGTGTAGGGGTTAATCCTGCAGGTCAGGGAAATCGTGGTTGAATCTGAGGTAGCGTGCTAGCAGCTTTACGGTAGGAAGTCAATTTTGTGACTTTACCGTTAATATGACTTCCGCTTGTAGTGAGCTCCGAGGAGCATTTACGTTTTATTTTGTTGTTGACAATTTAATTCGTAAGCATTGTAATATATGACTCTATGGAGTGGGTCAATATTGACATAGTAGGTTCAGGGCATCAATGTGTACTTGGTTTAAAAGGGAAAAAGTTTATAGGTATTTTGTATTGATGGCTGAACGATCACGCATATATAATTATGGGATTGTATATCGATTTTTATTTGTGTTAAAAATCGGGGGCGTGACAAAAGGATGATGACGAAGACGTGCTAAAGGCAAAAGTGCCATGCTTAAGTACAATAGACGCATTATTGTACTTAGCTCAATGCACAAGACCAGACATCTCATATGCTGTGAACTTGTTAGCCAGATATAGTTTTACGCCAACGCGATGTCATTCGATTGGTGTAAAAGATATCCTTTGGTACTTGAGATGCACGATTGATATGGGCTTGTTCTATCCCTATAGAGAGACGATGGATTCAGACCCATCACACACCAGGAACGCCGCCAACATTGGCCGGTGTCCTCTATCTCCATCCTAAAACAACATGTGTTTTGGAAGGTTTTGCTAATGTTGGGTATCTCTCTGACCCACACAAAAGTCTTCCCAGACTGGTTAAGTGTTCACCATGGGTAAAGACCGTGATATCTAGAGGTCTACAGAACAGCCCTAGTCGCTATATCTTCGAACAATGTAGAGATTATTGCTCTTCACGATGTCGTTCTTGAATGTATATGGATTGGATCCATAATTATCCATGTTCGAACAATTGTGGTTTGAAGTATACCACAGATGAGCCTACAAGCATTTAGGATAATGCTGCTTGTTTTGAACAAATGAATCGAGGCTACATCAAAAGCGACAACACCAAGTATAATCAACAACAACAGACTCTCCTCAAGATCAAAGTGAACTAGGTTCGATCTGAGGACAGTGTGGCAAACTTGCTCACTAAGTCATTGCCTAAATTTCACTTTCGAGAAACATGTTGGTAACATCATTTGTGGAAGTTATCCGAACTCCCATGACTGTTGTCATTAGGGGGAGGTGCAGACATCAGGGGGAGATGTCGACATGTATGGTCTCAAAACGTGAAGGGTGTGTTGTGCTCTTTTTTCCCTTCGACCGAGGTTATTTTTGTCCCACCGGGTTTTTGTTACTCGGCAAGATTTTTAATGAGGCAATGAGAGAAGCACCACGTTTGGGTGACACAATAGGGAGTGTTCAAGTAAATCCAGAATATGTGTCTGGCCCAAACTCTAGGTTACTTGACCTAGTTGTAATAGGGTTTTGAATTAGAGATATTCTCGGAAATATTCATAGATATCCGATTAATTGTACGATTTTCTTTTCTTCTACAACTCTTATTCTATGTCTTGTAATCCTCTATATAAAGAGGCCCTAATTATCAATGAAAATACTACTCAATTCTCTCCCAATTCAGTTTTCCTTAAACAATAATTAATATGTATGAAAAATACCTTTGTCAAAACAAGGATGTAATATTTTATTTCACTAATTTGTCAACATTAATTGAATAACATGGGTGGAATTGTAATGAAATTTTGAAATCTTGAAAAAAGACTTCTAATGTTTAAATCTCATCATTGTAAATTTTTTATATTTAAAAAAATGGAAGCAAATTTTGTGTTTGTAACGAGCCATGCTAGACCCATAATGGACTCGGACTGAGCCGGATCTATGGATCAATATACCTCAGCCCAGCCCATAATTTTGGGTAGTGCCGGACTGATTTTAAACGTGCTCGGCAAGGGCCAGCTCGGACTTAGTGGCCTGTTTGCCACCTTTAAGTAACACATACCGGCATTTGTTTATAGCACTTCCTTAACCAAAATATCTATTTTCATTTGATGAAGGTTGCAAACTTGTAAAAGTGAGGATTCTCCTTGGCTCTTTGCGAGTCAAATTGGCTTCTCTAATCTTAAAAGCCAAATTTGGCAGTACAAATATGGTACAGCAGCTGCTGATAGCAACAAATCAAAATGTGAGTTTAGCCAAGTTAGACAAAGAAGGGTCAGCCTCTTCACCTTTCTTGAATTATTAGAATGATGTTTTGGTCACATTATATTGGATTGTAATCTACTCATTGTATTTATTAATTTAGAATATATTTGAACCTTTCACATGTCCCATACTCCTTTTCAAATTTTGATATGGTTCGCACGTCTGAATCAGCAGCTGACTGCTTCTTCTACAGCTACTTCCAAATAACAACTCCAAATTCCAAGTTCCACACACCTTTATATACATACCCATTCAGATCGGTAACTCTATCCCATCAGTTCACATTTCCAGAGTTTTCCTAAGAAACTAACTAAATAAGCAGTAGCAACAACAAGAGGACTGCAAGCAAAGCAAAGAAGCAAAGCAAGTTGATGCGCTTTATTTCTACACCCATTAGGACCTTAACAGAGGCCAAGAACTTCTACATGAGGAACCTCGAAGATTGTGCAGGTAAGGTGGGTTATGGTGGTGCAGGTGTCAGTGGTTACACCGCTTCGAACGTTCACTTGCCTAGGAGCTTTAGTGTCAACTCTTCAAATTCAAATGGTGATGAGGATTTGAAGCAGCTACGCAGATTAACCGTTTCGACAAAAAAGAACAACGATGTGAAGAAAGAGGGTAACAGAGCAGCTGGAGGTTCCGACACGCAGAGAAGGCCGATTGTTAGAGAACGTCCCATTGTCAAACAACGCACAATGAATAGTGGGATGGGCATGAGGAGTTATAGTGTTGGCTTGAAAATGGGAAGGATTGATGAAGAATAGCTTCTACTTTTGAGGAAGATGATGAAGTCGATGTCAAGGCAGATCTGTATTCAAGAAGCAGAAGTTACTGTTAAAAATAGAAATGCTGGGTTTGTATAAATGTAAAAATGTATACGATAGGGAAGAAATGGTGTGGGATTTTGAACCTATTCGATCTCTCTACCAATTCCGTTGTTTATTTGTTACTAGCTCTTTATTCATTGAGAAACGATACATGCAATATTTGACAAAACTAATTGTCCCAACAAATGCAATTAGAAGGGTTTTATAATGTATATGGGATGAAAATGAAAAGCAAGATGTATAATTGCATTGGTAAGAAAACCACATCCATTTCTTGTAGCAATTGTACTTATTTTAGCTGCCAAAATTCACGAGAATAAATGTGGCGGAATTGACCAGACTGCTCTGGCTTCCTTGTGCAGAAAATGCTTAGGGATTGTTTACCCTTAGGTGTTGTTTATTAACATGAAATGAGAGTTGGAGAAAGAGGAATCACTCTCATCCTTCTCCAATTTTATGTATAAAGGAGAATCAATATAGTATGAGGCTCACTACAAAATCATGAATGATTCCTTCAATTTCAATCTCTAGGATTTAATCAAAAAAAAAAAAATCTCTAGGAAGAAGTACATAGTGCACTCTTCCAAAAGAATAAAATCATTATATAGTAGCCGAATTATCACGAAATGCACTTTTTAGTACCTACAAATTTTTAAGGAGTCTAATGGTACATGTACTATCCTTCCGTTAGCTTCTATAGTACTTCTGTCTATTGTTCCGTAAAAATGCATACGTGGCGGTCATGTGACACTCATGTGAGTAAAAAGATAAGGGTAAAATAGTCTTTTCATTCATAATTAATATTATAGTATTTATTATATTGAATATCTATAATTAAAAAATATTTTGACACAAAAAAATTAAAATATACCTAATGTAAAAGTAAAATTGAGATTGGAATTTGTCTACTCATTTCATTTCATAGCCCCTTTATATAGGGAGAGAATTACAACGGAAATATCAATTACAAATATAACATTAACTACTGATTGGTCCTTGATCCATGCTGATTGATGGTGATTGCTAATTACTTGATTCCCTCTTCGTCAATCACTTTGATGAAGGCACATAATGTGTTTTTCCTTTAACACTCTCCCTTGTGCCAAGTCAAAGATGAAATGGTGCATGAGTTGTTGCCTCACTAAAAACCTTGCCAAGTAACAATAAAAACCTTGTGGGACAAAAAATACACTTTGGTCGAAGGAAAATAGCACAACGCACCTTTTACATTTGAGGATGACATGTGTGTGTTAGACTCCCCATGACGTCTACACCTCCCCCTGATACTTACATTAATCAGGGGAGCTTGGAAAGTCTTCGCATTCCTATGCTTTTCACATGTTTCTCAAATATGGCCTTAGGCAATGATTTGGTGAACAAATCTGCCACATTCTCTTCATACCTTACTTGATTCACTTGAATCTTGAGGATGGCCTGTTGTTACTGATTGTAGAAAAACTTTGGCGTTGTGTGTTTTGTATGACCCTTGATATATCCTATCTTCATCTGTTCGATGCAAGCTGTATTATTTTCATAAATGCAACTAGGCTGTTCAGTGGTAGAACTCAAACCACTAGTCCCTCGAATATGTGTGATGATAGCTCTTAACCATACACACTCACGAACCGCCTCATGTAGAGCAATGATCTCTGAGTGGTTCGAGGAGATAGCCACAAGGGTTTGCTTGGTTGATCTCCAAGATATCATCGTGTTCCCAATACATAACTAGTTTGGGAACAACCTTTATGTGGGTCAGAGAGGTACCCAGTATCAGCAAAACCAACCAAAACGTCATTTGGCTTTTTGGTGTAGTGAGTGGCGCTTTTGCCATCAACATTTCCTTTAGGGATTGCAGTTTCATCTGCGGTCCCTCTTGTCTCTCTGTAGGGAAAAGAACAGTCTCAAGTCAATGGTTCCTTTTAGGTATCGAAAATATTCTTGATACCATTCCAGTGACGCTGCGTTGGCGCTGAGCTAAATCTAGCTAACAAGTTCAATGAGAATGCAATGTCTGGTCGAGTACATTGGGATAAGTACAATAATGCGCATATTGCACTTAGATAGAGAATTTCAGCTCCCAACACCTCTTCGTCATCTTCCTTTGGACGAAATGGATCTTTCCTTGCATCCAAACTTCGACCGATCATGGGAGTGCTAGCAGGATGCTCTTTGTCCATGTTAAATTGCCTGACTTTTGGACATACTCAGACTGGTGGAATAGTATTCCACAAACTCAGTGTTCTAGTTCAAGGCCTAGACAGAATCGAGTTTTCCCTAAATCCTTCATCTCAAATTCGGATTTCAAATAGCTCGCGGTTTCTCTTATTTCATCAAGAGTACCTGTTATGTTCATATCATCGACATATACTGCTACAATTGCAAATCCAGAGCTTGTTTTCTTTATGAATATGCAGGGGCATAATTCATCGTTCTTATATCCCTTCCCAATCAAGTAGTCACTTAGACAGGTAGACCACATCCGCCCGGATTGTTTCAATCCGTAAAGTGAGCGTTTCAACCTAATTGCAAACACACTCTGTGGTTTAGAGTCACTTGACTTGGGTAATGTAAGGCCATCAGACACTTTCATGTATATATATATATATATATATATATATATAAATCTAAATCCCCATAGAGATATGCAGTAACCACATCCATGAGCTGCATTTCCAGTATTTCGGAAACTACTAAGCTAACTGTACCTACACGTACGTTTACAAGCATAATTAGCTATAATGAGCCACACTCATTGTACCGCCAGAGGTATCAAATCTCACCAAGTGGGTGACCTGTGAAGGCACGTCCAGGCGGGCTACCGCTCAAGCCCTGGATCGCCCCCAGATCACCGCTGACGCTCCGCGTCAAGATGGCATCAGAAGTCCCAGACGCTGGGAATTGAAGCATATTAGTCCCACATCGGAAACAAGAAGAAGATCAACCTCTTCCTCACCTATAAAAGGTTCTCTCCTCTCTCCTCATTAATTACGCATTTACTACTCATTTATTACTATACTGCCTGTATACAGTGACTGACTTAGGCATCAGAGAAGCGAAGACCGCCCATCGCGGTCTCCCTCTAACGCCCTGTCTCTCGTGTTTCAGCAAGCGAAAGTTATCAAGTACTCGGAGTAGCGGTCCGTCCATCGGACCAGCGTTAAACGAAGAATCGGCTACCGCCGGACTTTGAGCATTAACACTAAGTCACTAACTAAGTAGCGGAACGTTATAAAGTCCATTTATGGGAGAGTATGTTTCTTCGTAGTCAATTCCAGGGCGTTGTGAGAAACCTTGCGCCATAAGGCGAGCCTTGTACCTCAGGACTTCATTCTTCTCATTACGCATTTTGACAAAGATCATTTATGTCCTACAGGCTTTACACTTGGTGGGGTTAGCACTACCGGACCAAATACCTATCTCTTTGTCAGAGAATCTAATTCTGCATGAATTGCTTCTTTCCATTTAGGCCAATCTGCACTTTGTTGACATTCTGCAACAGAGCGTGGTTCGATATCATTGTGTTCTATGATTCCTTGAGCAACAGTATATATCATCAATCTATATGGAAGATCTTTCTATCAACTCATATTGTCACGCCCCTGATTTTTACACAAATAAAATCGATATATATATAATCCCATAATTATACATGCGTGAACGTTCAGTCATCAATACAAAATACCTAGAAACTTTTTCCCTTTTAACCCAAGTACATATTGATGCCCTGAACCCACTATGTCAATATTGACCTGCTCCATAGAGTCATATATTACAATGCTTACGAATTAAATTGTCAACAACAAAATAAAACGTAAATGCTCATCAGAGCTAACTACACAACGAATGTCCTTATCAACAGTAAAGTCACAAAAATGGCTTCCTACCTTAAAGCTGCAAGGGCGCTATCTCCGCTCCAACCCCGATTATCCTAACCTGCAGGATTAACCCCTACACCTTTTGAATAGTGTACCGGGTTGTCACACAACAAACCCGGTAAGCTTTTGCAAGCCCGTATGAGTAACTCAAAACAGTTAACACAACTCACACCAGAAATAGGGAAAACAACTCACGCTTTGATTCCTTAAAACACGAAATAAAGGAGAATAACTCACACTTTAATTTCCTTTCAAATCGAAATAAAAGAAAGCAACTCACACCTTGTTTCCTTTTAAAACGAAACATAGAAAACAACTCACACTTGAATTCTATCAATAAAACATAGAAAGCAACTCACTCCTTGATTTCTATCAATTGTACCAAAATCGTACCAAAGAAAGCAACTCACACCTTGATTTCTATCAAATCGTTAATAAGGAAAACAACTTGCACTTTGTCCCCTTAAAAACCGTTAATAAGGAAGCAACTCACACCTTGTTCCCTAAAAGCACATAATGTCATTAGTTATCAATAACCAGTTCCCGTTACCCCATGAATTATCTATATGGCAGACAGATTAAAGCTCTAACTGAAAACGTAACCACTTGTCTGGCCAAAGACGTGATTACCTGATATTCTGCCCAAGGTCATAGACCTTCGATCCTCGGGCCGCACAGTCCCTTGGAGCAAACATTAAAGGAGTCGCACTGGACCCAAAATGGTACATAAATCGCAACGCTTTTGAAAACAATCGAAATCAACATTTCCGAAATCATTGTTTTCCAAAAAGCCATAACACAAAGCAATAAGGAGCATCAATTCATGCCTATTGTGTTCATACCCAAATCTCAACGCTTTTCTCAAATCTCAACGCTTTTCAAAACAAATTGAAATCAATCATTTCCACAAATCATTTGTTTTCCAAAAGCCACACCCCAAAACAATAAAAAGCATCATTTCATGCATATTGTTTTCATAAATCCACAAACCACCAAAACATATATATTTCACTTAAATATATATATATATATATATATATATATATATGTAGTCATCCGCTCAGGAATGCCTACTAATACCAACTATAGTTTGCAGTTACTAAATAACTCTCAAAACGATATGGTAAGCCCGTTCGTGAATGAACTTCGTGAGATTACTCACCTCGAAATTCCCGCTGCGTCTTCACACCACTAGACTACTTACAGAATGCACTCCATCAAGCACCTAAGAAAAGTACAACCTTGATTCAGTAAATGAAACACAAGGAATAATGTTCGAAACCCTAAATCGAACCAAAATTCCCAAAGTGAAGCCAAATTGAGGCGAAACTACTTCCGAGACCTCCCAAAGTCTCCGGAACACTTCGACGATCGATGTGTCCAAACCATAAGTCGATCGGATGCTCAGATCCTCACGGATCAAATAATTTGACCGATATGAAACGGTAAAAATCATAACAAATCCATACGAACTCCAAAATTTGCATACTATATATCGAAACGATATTATCGACGAGTAGAAGACATATAATATCAGAAACAGTCCCAAACATGGCTGGAACATAGCCAGAACGCCGCAACAGGCGGTGGCGCACCTCCGCCGGCCAAAACTCAATATTTCCCAAAACTCCTAACATAAAAAAGTTTCATCTAAGCATGCTTGTGAATTCTCAGAACTAGCTCGAAGTCAGAAAATAAGCATAAAGGGTCGAAAACTACCTGACAAGCCATGAACAGTAATCCAATTTGAGTTGAACCAAGTTTTACGTGAATCGATCCAAACAACCACCAAGGATCGATCAAGGAGGCTGCTCTGAGCTCCCCAAGCTCAACTTGAAGCCCCGCCGACGTCTGAGATCGGAGAACAGATCAGGTCCGAAAACACTCAACTGGGCCGCCTTGGAGGAAAATCGGCGCTAGAGGACACCACAAGGACGACCAGACGGAGGAGACGATCCTATCTGGAAAGTTTCGTCGTTGGAGACCGCCGCAGTTTGCAGGAAAAGCTGGGTCTGGTCTATAGGGTCCGGTATGGTCAGTCGAAAAAATCAGATACTGAAGGTGCAGCCGAGAGAGAAGAGAGAGATAAGAAAGCTTTCCGGAAAAGGAAAGTGAAATTATGAAATGATTTTTCGGAAATTCCTTATTTATACCAAAATGGAAACTTCTTCCAATGGTCATAACTTCTTCATATGAACTCCGATTGACGAGTTCCATATGTCCACGAACTCGTATCGACGCGCTCTACAACTTTCGTGAAGGAAGTTTTCAGAGAATCTCAACGTATCAAAAGTCAACTTTTGCGCAAACCCTAAAGTCATATTTTCCGAATGAAAATTAATCCGAAACACTTCCACTCATTCCACGAGCCACGAAACCGTCCAATAAACATAAAATTAATTCTGGAAAATCTTCGGAAAATAATTACGAATTTCCGGGGTATCACACATACGCACTCTCATAATCCTTTGAGATTTCTTTGTTCTTTGAAATCATTTCAAACATCGGAGCGTCCTCCAGTATTGATTCATCGACATAACTATAATAAGAGACAATCTCATGAGAGGGATTCTATACATTGATGATTGGTTTATGCCTTACTCGCCCTCTTCTTCCTTGGGTGAGTGTCAATCGAACCAAGTGGCCTCCCCCTCTTCCTTTGGGAAGCCTTGTGGAGGCCACGGCCTCAACCACACTTCCACTAAGTGTGGTTGCAGTGCCTCTATATGCGGCACCGTGCCCCTTGTTGGGGACTTCTAAATTTGCAGGCATATTTGCAGCTGGTATATGTGATCTCGTCACTTTTGCGATATCAGTAAACGCATCAGGCATCGAATCTGCTACGTTCTGAAGATATAAATTCAGGTCGAGTTGGATCAGCCATCTACATAAATAAGAGAGAAGATATAAATTATGCAGTCATAAAGACATTCACATAAATTATTTTCCAAAAATGTGAATTAGATTTCAAGACCAAGATTCGTAATGGTCACATTTTTTTCTTTTGATGCTATTTGAAAATGCTTTATCACAGTAAGTGTGTATGGATAATGCGCATGAATTTTCATTATCATGGCATAGTTGCATACTAAAAATAACCATAGCACATGTAATAATAAATAGAACATACCATATATAAAAATAAAGTATATGGCATGCTCTAATTTCACAAATATACAACAAAATATATGTTACACATAATAATAGCAATAATATATCATGCGTAAATAAATAAATGTAAATAAAATTCGCAGAACATGCTTGAAATTTTACAAAAATATAAACAGTAAAATATATAATCATACTTAAAGATAATTATATAAAACATAAATAACAAGACATGGTTAAAAAGGTTAATATTATCTAACTAAACATGCTCAAAAGTTCATGATAAAAACATAAACAATAAAATATAAAGCATGCTCAAATAAATAATTAAATATATCATAGTATTAAATTAAATAAATAAAAGATAACATACTTGGTTTTGAGAAAATAAAACAATCATAGCGCACGCGCGTGTTGATGCAGGCGCGCGTAGCGATGTTTTTTTTTTTTTTTTTTTTTTTTCAGCTTCTGCTATCCTGCTAATTTGTTGGGCTAAGAATTAGCACTTTTTTCCTTCTTTTTCTTTTTTCTGCCAAAGGTGGGCCGCAGGGCCTTTTTTTTATTTTTTTATCTTTTCCTTTTTTCTAGGCCAGAATTCTTTGGGCCGGATCACTTTTTTTTTTCTTTTCTTTTCTCTCTGGGCTGCTAGGCCTTTGTTATTTATTTATTATTATTTTTTTTTTTTGGGCCGGCTCTTTACTTTGGACTGGGTCACCTCTTTTTTGTTCTCTCTTTCTTCGCGTCTTCTTTCCTCTCTTTTTCTCTCTCTGGTTTGCAGATGGGTGTCGTGTGCTCCTGGGATCCGGACGTGCAAGGCGGAGGCTGCGCAGGCCGATGGAGGCAGCGCGCTGGGTTGTGCGCAGGTGAGGCCGTTTCGGCTGGGTAGCGATGGGCTGGGTTGTGCTGGAGGCAGCGCAGGACTGGGCGGGGCAGCAGCGAGGTGGGTCTGCCGGTGTTGTCGCGCCGGTGGGCAGGATGGAGGGCACGGCCTGGTGGGCTGGGCGTGCTAGGTAGGAGGCTTTGGTGAAGGGAAGAAGGTGAAGCTCCGGTGTGGGCTGGCGGTCCCCGATCTGGACTGAGCCGGTCTGGAAGGGAATTTTTGTTTTTTTTTGTTTATGATGGCTGGAGAGAAGAAAAGGAAGATAGTTTTTTTTTCTTTTCTTTCTAAGGTTTGGGTTTTTTTTTCAATGGGAAGAAGAAAGAAACTAGAAAATTAGAATTTTTTTTCTTTGGCTATTGGCTCTGAGCGTGCTGATAACGTGTAAAAGTAAAATTGATATTGGAATTGGTTTACTCATTTCATTTCATAGCCCCTTTATATAGGGAGAGAATTACAACGGAAATATCAATTACAAAGATAACATTAACTACTAATTGGTCCTTGATCCATGCTGATTGATGGTGATTGCTAATTACTTGATTCCGTCTTCGTCAATCACTTTGACGAAGGCACATAATGTGTTTTTCCTTTAACACCTAATATGTTTTTCACTATTCTTGAGATACTTAGGGCAGTTAATTTAAGTACTTTTTTTTGTTTTTTGTTATTTTTTATAAAAATTTAATATTGTTTTAGGGAATCAGAAATTGAGAGGAATTTGCTGTCTATTCTCATTGATAATAGGGGCCTCTTTATATAGAGGATTACAATGCATAGAGTTAGAATCATACAAGGAAAGAGAATCTCTAGATTCTTCTAATTGAACCCTATTACCACTAGGTCAAGTAACCTAGAGTTTGGATTAAACACAAATAGAGATATCCTTAAACACTCCCCCTTGTGTTGTCCAAACGCGGTGCTTCTCTCGTTGCCTCATTAAAAACCTTGCCGAGTAACAAAAACCCAGTGGGACAAAAAATAACCTCGGTCGAAGGGGAAAAAGAGCACAACACACCCTTCACGTTTCTAGGTGAACATGTAGACATCTCCCCCTGATGTCTGCGCCTCCCCCTGATGACTACGATCATGGGAGTTCAGATAATTTCCGCAAGCCAATTCTTGCCACATGTTTCTCGAACGTGGATTTGGGCAATGACTTAGTAAACAAGTCTGCCTTACTGTCCTCAGATTGAATCTAGTTCACTTTGATCTCAAGGAGAGCCTGTTGTTGCTGATTATGCTTAGTGTTGTCGCTTTTGATGTAGCTTTGCCTCATTTGTTCAAAACAAGCAGCATTATCCTAAGCGCTCGTAGGCTCATCTGTGGTAGACTTCAAACCACAATTGATCGAACATGCGTAATTATGGATCCAATCTATATACATTCACGAACCACTTCGTGAAGAGCAATGTTCTCTGCATTGTTCGAAGATATAGCGACTAGGGTCTATTTTGTAGACCTCCAAGGTGTCACGGTCTTTTCCCATGGTGAACACTTAACCGGATTAGGAATGACCTTTGTGTGGGTCAGAGAGATACCCAACATCAGAAAAAACCTTCCAAAACATATGTCGTTTTGGGATGGGGATAGTGGACGCAGGCCAGTGTTGGCGGCGTTCCTGGTGTGTGATGGGTCCGAATCCATCATCTCTTTGTAGGGATAAAACAAGCTCATATCAATCATACATCTCAAATATCGAAAGATATCTTTTACACCAATCCAATGGCGTCGCGTTGGCGCAGAGCTATATCTAGCTAACAAGTTCACAACATATGAGATGTCCGGTCTTGTGCATTGGGATACGTACAATAATGTGCCTATTGTACTAAGTAAGGCACTTCTGCCTCTAGCACATCTTCGTCATCATCCTTTCGACGAAGAGGATCATTTTCAGGATCAAGACTTCGGACGATCATGGGGGTGCTTGAAGGCTTGACCTTGTCAAAATGCCTAAGCATCTATCGACACGATGCTCAAGTTCCAAACCGAGACATAATCGTGTTCTCCCAAAATCCTTCATCTCAAACTCAGATGAACCGCGATGGAATCCGAAACTTGTTATGGAAACGCGTGGGCATATCCCTCCCCAATCAAGTAGTCATTTTAGTGAGCCTTTCAACCTCTTTGTAAACGCGCTCAGTGGTCTAGAGCCACTTGACTTGGGTAAATGAAGTTCACCATGAACCTTCATGTATATTCCGTATCTAGATCCCTATAGAGATACGTAGTGACCACATTTGTAAGCTGCATGTTCAGTTATTCGGAAACTACCAAACTGATAGGGTAGTGGAGTGCAATGACATCCAATACGAGAGAATCTGTCTCATCGTAGTCGATTTCAGGGCGTTTTATGAGAAGCCTTGAGCCATAAGGCGAGATTACCATCTCTTTTTCTCACTACGCTTTCTAACGAAGACCCATTAATCAATAGGTTTTATGTTAGGAGGTGTTGGCATTACTGGCTCGAAAAACCTTCCTCTTCGTTAGAGAATCTAACTTAACCTGGATCGCATCTTTCCATTTAGGCCAAATCTCTCTACGTTGGCATTCATTCTTCAACGGAGCATGGTTCGATATCATCTAACTCAACAAACTCATGTGCAACGAAATACGCAACTACATCATCAATTATGATGGAGTTTCTATCCCACGTCTCATGTACACTAGTGTAAGTTTCATAGAGCTCTATATTCTCAGGAATAGGTTCTGACGTTGAGGCGTCCCCCAACGATAACCATAACCTGGAAGATTCTCATGGGACGGATTTTGAGTGTCGATGATTCAAGGATTGGTTTGTGCCAATGTATCCTTCGAACCCACGGGCCTCCCATGCATCATAGCTGGAGCTATGGCCTATGATGCCAGAGTGCCACTCTCTTTGGCGTTGGCACCATGCCTACCTCTATGTAGGGTGGCGCTACGTCCTCTCGTAGGGACGTCCTTCCTTCCAGGCATGTTTGCAACATATTTGTGTGATCTCGTCACTTTAATAGGGATCGAGATGAGACATAGTGGGGACAATTTCTGTCGTTCCTGCTGAACATCGGTGTTCTTATCTCCCCATAACGACAGGAAGACTGTCTCATCAAAGTGACAACCCGCAAATCTAGCGGTAATGAGATCGCCTTGCAAGGGCATTAAGTGGCGGACAATGATTGGAGTCTCAAATCCAACTGAGTGGCCCATTCATCTGTAAGGACCTATCATAGTGCGCTGTGGCGGCGCAATGGGCACATAAATGGCTCACTCAAATGTGCGTAAGTACAAAATACGTGTACCTAGTCACTAGCTGTAACGCAGAGGTACATTGAGTGGCTGTAGGTCGTAGAATAATTAGCATAGCTGCATGCGATATTGCATCACCCCAAGCGGATGTAAGAAGATCGGTGCGCATTACCAATGTGCGGACTACCATCGTAGTCATTTCCGCGAGACCATTTGGGTGTGTACATGGGAATGTGATGTCCAACATCAAGCCCATTGCAATATCCATCGAAAGTCTTTCGATGTAAACTCTCTAGCATAGTCAAATCCAATTGACTGAATAGGATGATCTGGGGAGTGAGCCCGTTGTCATATGATATGTGCTAGGAGTGTAGCATAAGCAGCATTTATAGGTGGAAAATGGCACAACACGTGACCGGCGTGTTTGCGTGTCAACCAACATCATGAAATATTTAAGTGTCCGCAAGTTGGTTGAATCAATCTACAAAATCCCTACGGATTCTTTGAGAGAACAGAATGAGTATTGTCATATCCTTTGCATAAGACGGTCTCAGTCCTAATTTCCCTAAGGAACGGGCTTTGTAAAACAAGCGAGAGGCCTTAGAAGCAACCATTGAGTATTTTGGTTAGGCCTAAGCATCTGAAACGCTATGTGAAGCAAGTTGGTGATTGCAATATCACCTGGGGCGCCATCACCATGATGGACGCTATCCATGGTGTGATGGATATGGACTGCGCCAGCCCTAGGCTGATGGTTGACGGAGGCGGTGCCCTAGGCAGCTGTGTCGGTCACACTTAGTCTAGAAATCAACTTTTGATTCATGCTTTGTTTCGCTTGAAAGAAATGATGTCCATGTGAAGTCTTTTGTAGACGGATCATCATATCATGACTAGGATGATCTATCCTGTTGTGACAAAGCCAATATGTGTCTAAATCCAAGAGATCTTCTCTCATAACTTTATTGGATTAATAGCTCGAATAGTGACATAGAATCCACGAGAGAGACACATAAACTTCTCTAAGATGCGTCTTTGTTCGCAATCATCAGAGGTAATGCAAAGGAACTCATTTCCATTCTCTACGTGCATTTTCGCATGGAATTCGTTGGCTATTCATAGGGTACGATTTGCCCTAAGAGCGTAGAGAGTTTCTGTGACAGCTGTAATCAAGGTGCCATTTGGCAAGTGGAACTTGGGCTATTCCATGTCCTTGAATTAATATTGATGGCCCAGCTATCGTAGTCACAAAGTAATATGCTCAGAATCAAAATTGAGTCATAATGAAAAGAACTCGAAATTTTATTCATAAGCCAACGGAGTACATCATTGTTTCTTTGATCAAAGAAAATCTAATCCAATAAAAAGTAATATGGCAATCGCCTACATCTCTTGGAAAATGAAAAGACTTAATCAAAATTGCCAGTTTCTGGGTCTTGATCCTTGTAGTCTTCCACCCTTAGATCTAGATCGCCATCTTGATCTTCTTGTTCCATGTAATTTGCTTCCCTTACTTCACGATACGTCTTGTATGCGTTTGCAACATTCTGGGGTGCTGTACATGCTTTGGCCCAATGTTCAGTTGATCCACATCGAAAACAAACATCATTATGGTCAGGCTCCCTTGATCGAGGCGCCATTAGGGTGCGATTTGGACGACCTATGCTCTTGGTGGCGTTACCACCATGGTCGGAGGCTCCGCCTCTCTCTCTCTTCACACGTTGACCTCCACGGTTCCGTGCACGCCTCTCTCGGCGATTTCTTTCCTCTTTAGGGCGAACATATGGACCAGAATGTCCAGAATTGTCCCTACTCTTAGGGTTTCGCTCCTTGCGTTCTCCATTGGGGGCGCGACTATGGTTAGACTCCGGAATAGGCTTAGTTCCCACGGGTCTAGCATTATAGTTCTTCACAAGAATATTGTCGTGCTTTTCAGCTACGTTCAAGGCGCTAATGAGCTCATGAAACCTTGTGATACGTCCTTCATTTACATCAATCAGATAATTCTTTGAAATCATCAGTGCAGAGACGAGGAAGGTAGAGAGAGTCTTCTCGATCAACATCGTATCAGTTATGGCTTGGCCACAAAACTCCATCAGAGACTTGATACGAAGAGCTTCCAAGTTATAATCAAGCACACAGACTTGAAATCACAAAAGCGGAGGCTATGCCATCGCACTTCTAAATCAGGAAGCAGGGAGTCACGAACGTTGCCAAATCGCTGCTCAAGTTCTACCCATAGCTTTCTTGGGTCTTCCTCATTGAGGTATTCATTTTGGAGCGCGTCATTCATGTGCCTTGTCATGAGAATTATGGCTTTAGCTTTTTTTGCTTCAAAAGCAGTAGCTTGCTCAATGGAGAGCACGTTCTGACTAGGCTCTTGGATGGCTTCCAAAAGTCCATCAGCCTTAAGATGTTGGCGCACATCTCGGACCCACCTATGGTATCCCGCGCTAGTTGTCTCTAGTGGAACAAAGTTCAGCTTGTTCAGGTTACTCATCCTGAAAAACAACACAAGATTAGGGTTAGTTTCGGAGCGAAAAATGCTACCACGAAAAACTATTAAATTTCTGAGCGTAGTTGCTTCCAAGAAATTAGGGATTTTTCTCAGCGTAGTCGCTTCCAAGAAAATCCGATTCCAAGAGGGGTTTTGGATTAGATCGAAACAACGATGTATGTGGTCGATCGTTTTCTTCTCAACAAACTCTAAGTTTGGAGGACTCTACAAGCTCCAAACTTGGAGTGAGCACGAATCCCCACAGTTCGGCTTTTGGTCTCCCCTATGAAGAAGAAAGGGGGGTAGAAGAAAGGATGTTGGAAGTCCCCGAGAAAAGAAGAAGAAATTAAAAAAAAAACTTCAAAAACAGGAACTTTTAGAAAAAAAAAAAATTACCTTAAAAAGTGACTAGAAAACTTGACCGAAAAGTTGGCCGGAAAAATGTCGCCGGAAAAGTGGCAGGAGAAATCTCCTGAAAAGTCACTGGAAGTGGCAGGAAAAGTGTTGACCGGCCGTTGACTGACCGTTGACCGGGGTGCTGACGTGGCAGTCCGGATGATGACGTGGCAGCTGACTGGACGCCTGCGTGTATGCTGACGTGGTAGGGGATTCTGCGGCTTGGCGGCTCGGCTGATTCACTTGGGCTCCGCTGGGGCCTGCTGCACGTGGGCTCGACTGTGGGCTTCTGCAGTTGGTCCTGGGCTGCACAGTTTTCCCTTTTTTTTTTTTTTTTTTTTTTCTGCCGGTTCAGGTTAGGTTGACGCCTGTGGCGGGTTCGGTTGAATTTTGGCCGGTTCCGGTGGTGAAATTTCAGATTTCGGATTCTGGGGACGAGGTGCAGCTACTGACAAAAGGTGGCCGTGAAGGGTGGACGGGAAGATGGCGAACCGCACAGGAGATCTTTGGATTTTTCTTGGGAGGCCGGTTTGAACACATCCGGTGGCCGGTTCAGGTTGATTCCGGCAGGTTTTGGGGGTGGTGCCGCCGGTTCTGGGTTCCTGGGATTGAGAGCTTCAAGGTAGGCGGCGGTGGTTTCAGGGTTAGGGCTCGTGCTGATAACGTGTTTTAGGGAATCAGAAATTGAGAGGAATTTGCTGTGTATTCTCATTGATAATAGGGGCCTCTTTATATAGAGGATTACAATGCATAGAGTTAGAATCATACAGGGAAAGAGAATCTCTAGATTCTTCTAATTGAACCTTATTACCACTAGGTCAAGTAACCTAGAGTTTGGATTAAACACAAATAGAGATATCCTTAAACAAATATATATTAATATGGGTCAACTAATGAGATAAGTTTTTTCTCAAACAATTAATAGGATTAACCAATGGAGTTAGTAGTTAAATTTAGATATTTACTAAATTCAATTCTAGCTTCTTTTTTTTAACCTAGTTTAATTTATTTTAATTTAGTTTTATAAAAAAAAAAATATAGGTTTTTAAAGATTTTATCCCTAATTTAACGGAATAATTGACGAGTACTAAAAGGGCTAACGGAAGGATAGTACAAGTACCACTGGACTCTCTAAAAATTTGTAGATACCAAAAGGGAAAAGTGTATTTCGTGATAATTCAGGTACTAAATAAAGATTTTACCCAAGAATAGAATGAATGAATCAAACTTGTGTATGTACTTCGAACAAATATTTACTAAATCATTGGAAAAATGATTTCCTTCCAAAATGTCTGTCGTCCGATCCAACCTTAGAAAACCAACGTCCATTTTTTCCAATAATCTTCCGCTCATATCTTCTCCAAGTTTTAGCTAGCTCTTCTCGTAAATTAGTTCCATAGTCAATGTAAATCATTCACTTTAAAGGTATCGTTGAATTGTTAAAAGTGTGATCATCTTTACAGGAAAAAAAAAACACTAAATTAGAGATCATTTCATCATCTAAAATTTATCAAGTAGAATTTTCGTTGAACTATCCATTTATTTAATATAGTTCATCCAAACTGGCTGCGACTTGGTTAATTTTGTACAGAGATTGTACGGGTCATGAAAGTCGGTCAACCCAAACCACATATTGACCATTTTTTAACTAAAAGTTAAAAAGTAAATTGAGAAAAATTTATTAGTAATTTTGAGTTGTGCGCTGTTTTTCCCCAGAGGATCTGCCGCCCGACCTTTTCCTTATTTCCAGATCGATGGGTCAGCGCCCAGTTTTGGAAGGGTCACCTTCACTACCACGTCTAAGTTGCATGTATGATTATTCTACGATATGTTTTCGTCACATTAATTTGGATTATGGTCCACTCTAATGGTGTATATTATTTACAACTTTGAACCGTTCACATGTCCTACTCTCTCATTTGAATTCTGATATAGTCCACACGTCCTTGTAATCAATTATATATTTTCCTCTCTCTCGGCTTGCCGTCTCAATTAGACTGCTTCAAACCTACTTCCAAGAAACAAGTCCAAAACCCAAATCCCCCTATACCTTTATATACCTCTTCACATCGCCAACTCTGCTTCATCCATCTCAAACTATCCCAGTTCCATAATCGAAAAATCTCCCACATCCATATTGAGCAGAAGCAAAACCATGAGGACTAGTGCTAGCAAAGCAAAGAAGCAGCAGAATTTGTTGATGCGCTTTATTTCTTTACCCTTTCGGACTTTAGCCAAGGCCAGGAACTTCTACATGAGGGGTTTGGAAGATTGCGCTGGTAAGGTGGGTGGCGGCGGCGGTGTTGGCGGTTACGCTGCTTCGCAGGTTCACTTGCCGAGGAGCTTTAGTGTCAACTCTTCGGGTTCAAACGACGACGAGGATGTGAGGCAGCTTATCAGAACTGCGTCGTCAAAGAAGAACAATGCAGGGAAAGAGAATAAGGACGACAATATTAGGACAGCAGCTAGTTCAGATGTGAATAGAAGTAGTGTTAGACCAATTGTTGGTGTTAGACAAGCTACGAATGGTACGAACAATGGGAGAGGGGTGAGGAGCTATAGTGTTGGGTTGAAGATGGGGAGGATTGATGAGGAAAGGGCTTCTACTTTTGAGGAAGATGAAGTCGATGTCAAGGCAGATGTGTATACAAGGAGCAGAAGCTATGCTGTTAATAAGAGAACTGCTGGGTTTGCATAGGAATTACTGAAGGTTAAAGATCTGGATTTGATTAATTGGATGTAACAATTGTCTCTTATCCACTCCGTTTGTTTATTTGTTAAATCATTTTTCTGGGCCAATCCAACTTTGTAATTTGAGACTGCATGCATTAGTGTATATAACTTTCTTTCATTTGTCGTTGAATTAGTCTGAAGTTCTTTTTGAATTGATTTGCCAACATAAATTGACGAGCCGATCCTATTATGTTGTATTTGAATTCAAGAGCATTTGTCTGATATCTCAGCCCAGTTAGTTATTGGTTTAACTAACACGGAGAATGAATGAGTTTAAAATATAAAAAATTAAAACTTCTAAAAATACTTGAGTAAAAATCAAATAAGTACGTAAACATAACTCACTAATATTACTTGTCTAAACCAATTTGGAAACATTGGCTCAAACTATGTCTTATTTACTGCACCACGGTTGAATTCGTGACTGATGGTTGTTTTTGGCATCGGCCTGTAGATGGACAAGAGCGAATGTTTTTTGAAAGTTTAAATTCTATGTTCTGACTAATTGTATTGTTATGGCATCATGGCATGATAGGTACGTGATAAGCCATGATCGCCGTTTTGGTTGCAGAATGCAATGTGATGGCGACAACAAGGAGTTTGGCTCATTGCATCTTCTGTGTGTCAAATTATTGTGTCATCAAATTGTCAAGACGGGGCTCATTCATTTTTCTTCAAACACAGATATCATCTTCATTCTACGTACTGTCTCTAAAAAGCTAAAGTTTTCTTTTGAGAAGCTCCTTGAGATTTGATAAGGGCAACTCCAACCCTTAGTCAAAAGCCAAAATGGCTAGTGTAGTTCAATTTCATCATCTCCAACCCAAAATAAAGTGGAGTCAAAATTGAGTCATTTTGACAAAGAAATAAAGGACGAAAGCCATATTGGCTTGGTGGGGCACGTGGTATGCCCCAGATAATAGCTACACAATGGAGGGCCGAGATTCACTATGTATTGATTCAATTAAAAATGGAGGGCCCAAATTAATTGGTATAGAAAACAAAAGAGTAAATATGTAATTACTTAATTTCTAATCTTACTGCAAAAAAAAAACGATGAATTAAATTCAACGGCTAATAATAAAGTAACAGATTTTTAAACGAAAGCAACATTTTTTCGAAAAATTTCTGAAAAATTAGAAAATTATTTTATTATGACGATATATTATATATGATATATAATTTCATATTGTAATTAAATGATTGTCTAAAATGATTAAAATTCTGAAATGACTATGACTTTTGATTAAAGTGGGTTGGAGATGCAAAATCTGAATTAATAGTAATAACACTAGAGGTGTCAAATTAGTAAATGATTATGACTTTTGACTAAGGGACTTGGAGATGCCCGAAGCTTGTGGAATTTAGTTGAATGAGATACTATTACTCAATTGACACACAACTCCCGTTGCATCAGAGACTTAGACTATTACCACAACTGATTTTTCCTCGATTGGTTTTTCGGTGATCTGAGCTTTTGTTTACCGATTATAAGTGGATATGAAGTTAGACAAGATCAACAACCTACTAAAAGTAATGTTTATAGAAACAATATTAGCACCTACCACTTAAAGTATTTAAAATTTAGTGAAGCCTTCCAGATTAGCAACAAATTTTATTTGAAAATACAAAAAATAATAAAATGAAAACGCATGAAGTAATAGTCATATTCATTCATTATACCAAAAAAAAAAAAGTCATATTCATTTTGTTTTATCTTTGGTCTGTGTTGTCTCTTCTCCATTTTGTTTTGTTTTCTCTTTTCCATTTTGGTTTGTTTCACAGTTTAGAAGGCTTGGTTTCTCTTTTGGGCTTTGCCCATCCTCTGTCCCGGTCTGTGGGCTTTGGTAGTTTGTTGTGTTCGGCTTATAAATACGAGCTATCATTTACAGCCTCAAATTCTCACTCGGCAAAAACACTATGAGGCTATGAGCTGTTCGCAAAACTGATCAAATTTCCAAGCCTAGTAATTCTCTGTTGCTTTGTCTCTCTCGCATGCAACCCAAATTGGGTTTCCAATACTTACGTTTGGTTTGGGTTATTGTGAGAAAAAGCTTTTGACGCACCCCGGCACTCGCAGTGGTCTCGGCAAAGGGAACTTCTCCGGCGTAATATCTCCACATTTCTGGACAAAATTGAAGTGATATGGTAAGTACTTGGATTTAGATTTGTGTAATTTGCATTTGACTTAATCCATTCAAGTAGTGAATAATGTGCGAAGTTTCGTGTGCTTTATGAGTTGTGTTGCTCTTACCGTGGATTTAGGGAATTAGGGAATCCTCCCTGCCTTTATTTCACTGGAATTTAGTTACTTTTTCGAATTGTTAGCTCAAGATTGTATCTTTTGCCAGTTGGTAGCGGAAAATAGGGAGTTTGCATCTGGTAAATAGGAAATGCTAGAAATTTTTCTATTATCAGATCAGTGATTCAGTATTCTTTAAAATGCTTCAACATGTCAGGAGCAAACAGACCCACCCAAGTCCCGTTCGAAAGTGGAGATAGAGATGGAGTTGGACAGAATCAGCAACTTACCAAGTGATGTTATAGTTAAAATTCTGTCATGTTTGACTCTTAAGGAGGCAGTGAGGACAAGTGTTCTTTCAAGCAGGTGGAGGAACAGATGGGCTATGCTTTCAGGACTTATATTTGATGAGAAGTGTTTCTCGACTGAAAACTGTGCAACCTTCGTGAACATTGTTTATCATGTACTCTTAAGTCACATTGTCCCCATAGAGAAGTTTGTGCTTTCTCACACACATCTTATACCTACTAAAGATATTGATCGATGGGTTCTTCATCTATCAAGAAACTCTCTTAAAGTTTTCGAACTTCATATTCCTTATTGGCCTAAATACAAGATGCCCATATGTTTCTTTTCTTATCAAGATATGATTGAGCTGAAGTTATTTAACTGCTTGCTGAAACCTCCAACCACATTCAAAGGCTTCAGAACTTTGAAGAGAGTTAGTTTTCAGTATGTTACCTTGGCCCAAGATGTGTTGGAAAATCTGATTATTCCTCTGCTGGAGAGTTTGGAAGTGATAAACTGTGATGGCTTTACACATCTCAAGATTGATGCACCAAATCTTCGATTCCTTTCTTTTGTTGGTGGCTTGAAAGATGTTAGTCTTCAGAATACCTTAAATCTTGCTGTTGTTCAATTTTATTTGACAGAACTTTATGACGGACAAGATCTTGTCAGTTCTTCCAATTTGGCAAAATTTTTCATTGACCTGCCTCATATTCAGTGGCTCAAAATTGATGGTTTTGCTGTACAGGTAACTCTGTGCTTTTTCATACTTCGATTAAAGTCATCTATATAGCTATAAGAATTGTACCATATTCATTGAGTGCTCTAAGTTCTGCATCTTCTGCTCCAGTATTTGGCTGTTGGTGACTTGCCTGGAAGGCTCCCCAAACCATGTCCAGAACTAAATTTTCTTTCTCTCCTCGTATACTTTAATGATCTTGCGGAAATTTTAACTACTCTGTATCTTCTGAGAAGCTCCCCTGTTCTGGAAGTACTACATGTTACGGTGAGGTTTACTCTGTTGATGTATGCAGTATTTGGTTATGTTAGTTTGAAATTTCAAATCAATTCTACTATAAGAATTTGTTGTTTCGTGTCACATGGCCGATATTCTGAAGCTATTAACCTTATTCAGGTTCACCATGAAGAACAGGTCATTGCTGTTGATGAAGAGGCAAACTCTTGGTTGGATAACCTAGATGACGACATGAATTGGTCATTCCCCAAACTGCAACTTGTTCAATTAACCGACTTTTCTGGTTGCAAAGCTGAACAAGATTTCATCAAATTTTTGCTTCTAAATTCACCCGTGCTTGAGACGATGACTATTAGGGCTTTTTCTGCCGATGGTACTTCAGAAGTTTTAAAGAAGTTGCTCCAGTTAAGGCGTACCTCAAGTGCAGAGATCATATACTTGGATCCCTGATTCATCAATGAGTCGGCAGCAACCACTAACTGGACTTCGTTGAAGATAATGTGTTTTTTGTACGGTCTTTGATCTCTGTCTGTCTGAAGTCTGAACAATGTAGCATATGAGTAGAATGTTATTCCAACTTTCCTACTCTCTGAACAAAATGGCTCCGGTCGGTAGTCTGGCTTGACTTGAAAATCGGTCGAGGAATGAATCTCACGGTTTTAGTTTGAGCTCAGTATATTTTCAGTTGGTGACATTAGTTTTGTGCATACAGTTTCTATTTTAAAAAGCGGTAAACTCGACTTTTGTCGGAATTCTCCACTTTTGCTAGCCCAAATGGGATTGGACTTTGCCGTTTTGGACAAAATATAAACCTTGATACTATCAGTACTTCATCTTCTTTATGATGGTTCATGGTTGCAAAATTTTGATCCTTTTCAACTATTTAACGTTCAAATTACCATCAACTATTTAACGTTCAAATTACCAAAAAAAAAAAAAACGTTCAAATTATCGCAATTACCAAATGCACGTTTCGTGCGTAAACCAATAAAACAAAACCATATGAGGTGGTATGCGTGTTCCAGTACAATTTTATTAGTCAACTAGTTAGTGTATCCGCACGATGCTGCGGAAATATGATCGATATCATTCGATTTAATGGTCCTGAATTTAGATTGTATATGTTTAAGGATATCTCTATTTGTGTTTGATCCAAACTCTAGGTTATTTGACCTAGTGGTAATAGGGTTTAATTAGAAGAATCTAGAGATTATCTTTCCTTGTATGATTCTAACTCTATGCATTGTAATCCTCTATATAAAGAGGCCCATATTATCAATGAGAATACACAGCGAATTTCTCTCAATTTCTGATTCCCTAAAACACGTTATCAGCACGACACCCTAACCCTGAAACCCAAAAATCGTAGCCTTCAAATCTTAGCAACCACCGACACCCACTTTGAAGCACTCGATCCCAGGAGCCCAGAACCGCAGGCGGCATCACTGGAACCGGCCGGAAAAGTATCGAACCGGCCCTCCAAAGAGAGAAAAATATCTCTTCCCGGTTCAAAAGCTTCCACACTGCCCTTCTCAGTAAAACTTGGTCATCATCCCCAGATTGACCCCAGACTCCAGGAACCGGAACTATCTCTCCAGAAATTGGCCAAAAGGTGACCGGACCGGTAGCATATCCTCCAGAAAAAAGAAAGAAAAAAAAACAGCAAGAGAAAAGAAAAAAAAAGGGCGATGGAGGCCCGCGGCCAAGAAGAAGAGAGAAGAAAAGAGCGGTGGGCCCAGAAAGAAGAAAAGAAAGAGAAGAGAAGAAGAAAAGAGGGGTGGGCCCAGAAGAAGAAAAGAAAGAAAAAAAAAAAAAGGGAGAATGAGGAGCAGCCCACGTGCTGGCCCAGAAGAAGAAGAAAAAAAAAAAAAAAAGAAGGGGACGCGGCCCAAGCAAAAGAAGAAGAAAGAAAAAAAAAAATGCAGGCCCACCACCAGAAGGAAAAAAGTCAGGGACCCACTGCCACGTCAGCTCCGATCTGCCACATCAGCACCCCGGTCAACGGTCAGTCAACGCCGGTCAACCCTCTGGTCAACGACTGGTCAACACTTTTCCTGCCACTTTTTTCCGGTCAAATTTTCCGGCGACCTATTTCGAGGTATTTTTTATTAAACGTTCCCGTTTTTTTAGAGTTTTTAAGTTCAATTTCTCTTCTTTTTTGGGGACTTTGAACATCCCTTCTTCTACCCCCCTTTCTCTACATAGGGGAGACCAAAAGCCGAACTGTGGGGGTTCGTGCTCACTCCAAGCTTGGAGCTTGTAAAGTCCTCCAAACTTAGAGTTTGTTGAGAAGAAAACGATCGACCACATACATCGTTGTTTCGATCTAATCCAAAACCCCTCTTGGAATCAGATTTTCTTGGAAGCGACTACGCTCAGAAAATTCCTAATTTCTTGGAAGTGACTACGCTCAGAAATTTAATAGTTTTTCGTGGTAGCCTTTTTCGCTCCGAAACTAACCCTAATCTTGTGTTGTTTTTCAGGATGAGTTACCTGAACAAGTTGAACTTTGTTCCACTAGAGACAACTGGCGCAGGATACCATAGGTGTTCCATCTTAAGGCTGATGGACTTCTGGAAGCCATCCAAGAGCCTAGTCAGAACGTGCTCTCCATTGAGCAAGTTATTGCTTTTGAAGCAAAACAAGCTAAAGCCATAATTCTCATGGCAAGGCACATGAATGTGTCTCTCTAGTGGACTCTATGTCACTATTCGAGCTATTAAATTCAAGAAAGTTATGAGAGAAGATCTCTTGGATTTAGACACATATTGGCTTTGTCACTATAGGATGATATGATGATCCGTCTACTAAAGACTTCACTTGGACATCCATCCTTTTTGAGAAAAATGAAGCAAGAATCTGATGACGCCATAAAAGGCGCCAACCATGAGCATAACGCCATGGTTGTTCCTCCTTGTGGCCATGACGCCATACATGCTAATTTCCAAGGCTCCAACGCCATGATGGGAGATGTAGTTGCACATTTTGCTTCTAATAGCGCTACAGACACTCAGGCCCAACCAAAATCCTCATTGGTTGCTTCTAAGGCATCTCGCTCGTTTTACAAAGCCCGTTCCTTAGGGAAACTAGGACTGAGACCGTTCTATGCAAAGGATATGACAATACTCATTCTGTTCTTATAAAGAATCCGTAGGAATTTTGTGGATTGATTCAACCAACTTGCGGACGCTTAAATATTTCATGATATTGGTTGACACGCAAACACGCTGGTCACGTGTTGTGCCATTGTCCACCTATAAATGCTGCTTACGCTACACTCCTAGCACATATCATATGACAACGGGCTCATTCCCCAGATCATCCTATTCAATCAATTGGATTTGACTATGCTAGAGAGTTTACATCGAAAGACTTTCAATGGATATTGCAATGGGCTTGATGTTGGACATCACATTCCCATTTACACACCCAAATGGTCTTGCGGAAATGACTACGATGATAGTCCGGACATTGGTAATGCGCACCAATCTCCTTATATCTGCTTGGGGTGATGCAATATCGCATGCAGCTATGCTAATTCGTCTACGACCCACCGCCACTCAATGTACCTCTACATTACAGCTAGTGACTGGGTACAAGTATCGCACTTACACATATTTGAGTGAGCCATTTATGTGCCAATTGTGCCGCCACAGTGCTCTATGATGGGTCCTTACAGACGAATGGGCAACTACGTTGGATTTGAGACTTCAACAATCGTCCAGCACTTAATGCCCTTGCAAGGCGATATCATTACAGCTAGATTTGCGGCTTGTCACTTTGATGAGACAGTCTTCCAGTCGTTCGGGGGAGATAAGAACACAGATGTTCAATAGGAACGACAGGAATTGTCGTGGTCTGTCCCCACTATGTCTCATCTTGATCCCTATTAAAGTGACGAGATCACACAAATATGCTGCAAACATGCCTGCAAGGAAGGACGTCCCTACGAGAGGACGTAGCGCCACCCTACACGGAGGTAGGTATGGCACCAATGCCAAAGAGAGTGGCACTCTGGTGTTATAGGCCATGGCCCAAGCTAGGATGCGTGGGAGGCCTGTGGGTTCGAATGATATTTTGGCACATTCCAATCCTTTGATCATCAAGACTCAAAATCCGTCTCATGAGTATCTTCCGGGTTATGGTTATCGTTGGGGGACGCCTCAACGTCAGAACCTATTCCTGAGAATATAGAGCTCTATGAAACTTACACTAGCGTACATGAGACGTGGGATAGAAACTCCATCATAATTGATGATGTAGTTGCGTATTTCGTTGCGCATGAGTTTGTTGAGTCAGATGATATCGAACCACGCTCCATTGATGAATGAATGCCAACGTAGAGAGTTTTTGGCCTAAATGGAAAGATGCGATCCAGGTTAAGATGGATTCTCTAACGAAGAGGAAGGTTTTCGAGCTAGAGATGTCAACACCTCCTAACATAAAACCTGTTGACTAATGGGTCTTCGTTAGAAAGCGTAGATGAGAAAAAGATATGGCAATCTCGCCTTATGGCGCAAGGATTCTCACAAAACGCCTTGGAATCGACTACGATGAGACATATTCTCTCGTAATGGATGTCATTGCACTCCACTACCTTGTTAGTTTGGTAGTTTCTGAATAACTAAACATGCAGCTTACAAATGTGGTCACTACGTATCTCTATGGGGATCTAGATACGGAATATACATGAAGGTTCATGGTGAACTTCATTTACCCAAGTCAAGAGGCTCTAGACCACGGAGCGCGTTTACAATAAGATTGAAACGCTCACTAAAGTGACTACTTGATTGGGAAGGGATATGCCCACGCGTTTCTATAACAAGTTTTGGATTCTACCGCAGTTCATGTTGGACATGATCTTCATTAGAAGCCCTTAAAGGGTTAAGGGAAACCGCTGAACACTTGAAAGCCGAGTTTGAGATGAACGATTTTGGGAGAACACGATTATGTCTCGGTTTAGAACTTGAGCATCATGTCGATAGATGCTTAGGTATTTTGAAAAAGTCAAGCCTTCAAGCACCCCCATGATCGTCTATAGTCTTGATCCTGAAAAGGATCCTCTTCGTCGAAAGGATGATGACAAAGATGTGCTAGAGGCAGAAGTGTCTTACTTAGTACAATAGGCGCATTGTTGTACTTATCCCAATGCATAAGACCGGACATCTCATATGTTGTAAACTTGTTAGCTAGATATAGCTCTGCGCCAACGCGACGCCATTAGATTGGTGTAAAAGATATCTTTCGATATTTGAGATGTATGATTGATATGGGCTTGTTCTATTCAGACCCATCACACACCAGGTACGTCGCCAACACTGGCCTGCGTCCACTATCCCCATCCCAAAATGACATGTGTTTTGGAAGGTTTTGCTGATGTTGGGTATCTCTCTGACCCACACAAAGGTCACTCCCAAACTGGTTAAGTGTTCACCATGGGAAAAGACCATGATATCTTAGAATAGACCCTCGCTATACCTTCGAACAATGCAGAGATCATTGCTCTTCATGAAGTGGTTCGTGAATGAATATGGATTGGATCCATAATTACGCATGTTCGAAGCAATTGTGGTTTGAAGTCTACCACAGATGAGCCTACGAGCATTTAGGATAATGCTGCTTGTTTTGAACAATGAGGCAAGGCTACATCAAAAGCGATAACACCAAGCATAATCAGCAACAACAGACTCTCCTCGAGATCAAAGTGAATTAGGTTCGATCTGAGGACAGTGAGGCAGACTTGTTTACTAAGTCATTGCCCAAATCCACGTTCGAGAAGCATGTGGCAAGAATTGGCTTGCGAAAATTATCTGAACTCCTATGATCGTAGTCATCAGGGGGAGGCGCAGACATCAGGGGGAGATGTCTACATGTTCACCTCGAAACGTGAAGGGTGTGTTGTGCTTTTTTTCCCTTTCGATCGAGGTTTTTTTTGTCCCACTGGGTTTTTGTTACTCGGCAAGGTTTTTAACGAGGCAATGAGAGAAGCACCGCGTTTGGACAGCACAAGGGGGAGTGTTTAAGGATATCTCTATTTGTGTTTGATCCAAACTCTAGATTGCTTGACCTAGTGGTAATAGGGTTTAATTAGAAGAATCTAGAGATTATCTTTCCTTGTATGATTCTAACTCTATGCATTGTAATCCTCTATATAAAGAGGCCTCTATTATCAATGAGAATACACAGCGAATTTCTCTCAATTTCTGATTCCCTAAAACAGTATATTATATATTGTTTATTTGTTTTACATGTTAAAAAAACACTGGTAACGTGGCCAGATTTCAAAGTTAATAACTACAAAAAGTGTCCACAATGAAGCTTCACGTACTCCTAATACAGCTAATAACTCAACTTTAATCAACGTATCATCATTTTTCATTTAACCAATGTATTATCATTCTCCATAAACTGATTATAAATCATTGGCAAAAAATTCCTATCAATAAAAAAAAAAAAAACAGGTTTCAATCTAACAAAAGGAGGAGAGACTTCACCCACACGTACTCTATCCAAAGCTGAATCCACGTTGACTTTGGGCCTTTCCTGTGCAGCTTAGTCGACATTTACTGCTTAGTACTACCACGAAGTTCTGGGAAGATTTAAATCTCCAAACAGTTCAGTGTGATTCTTCCACCAGTTTCTGAAAACAAATAAGCAGCAAAAGCTAACTATACAATACAATACAAAGGCCATAGTTACATCAGTTACTCCTACTGAAATGCACCTAGGCCATCCAGGTCAGACACATCCAACAATACTTGAATATGTGTGTGCACGTGTTGCATCACTTGCATGGATCAACCAAGTAAAGAGAGTTGATTGGGCATACCTAAACAAACTTTGATGGAAGCAAATCCTCGCATTGCTTGTTAACATGCCATGGAGGGTGAAGCAATATCAGAATCTAGATAATGTGCAAGCCGATCAATTTTGACACACTGAAAAACAAATGGGGAAATATATCATGAATTTCTACATGGTAGGGAAGCAGGGACCAATATATTGAAGAAGCTAAGGTATTCATAAAGACATTGCAGAAATTATGCAGTTGGCAATAGCCAATGCAATTTGGCAACAGTGTCAAGTCCCCTGCTTGTGATCAGGTTACCATCACTTATTACTTTGGTGTTGTTTTTTGTTTCATGGACTTAAACATACTACTCAAATCAAATTGAAATAAATGCACCAAGATGATTTTTTGATTGGGTTTTTTGATTTCGAAACAAATGGCACCAACATTAACAACTTAAGGGAGGGTACAAAAGAATTGATCGTTAGCAGGTTTAAATGTTTTCATGTATTTGTTAGAAAAGAATGAAAAGTTTTTTCTCTAACAACATAGCTTTGATCTTATTGATCGATCTATCTGCATTATGTTTCGTATATGCTCACTAATGAAAAAAGGAATAAGTAACTGCATCATGATGTTGAGTATGCAATTGATATTTCAATTGCTTTGCTGCCAGTTCATACATTGAAGCAAAAGTTACCATAAATTAAGGTCCTGCAAATGTTTCTCTAAAAGCCTAAAACATGATTATTAAATACTCAAAGGAACGTACCATATAGTAGTTGCTCATTAATCTAATAGTGTTTGAGGGCTAGCTTGATTGTAAAATATCCAGTTCAGTAAGCAGTGGTTCCAAATTGAGGTATAGGAGTCAAAACCGCAATGACCAACATGAAAAAGACTAAGACTTTAAGAAAAGAACAAAGTAAATCTTTATGGGCAGACCTTTCTTGAAGAAAAGCTAGAGCAAATTTGTCATACCTGCAAAATTTGAAGATGATGTTCAGTAATTGTTCCTCTGGTTGTTCTAAATATCAAGGCAAACACAACAAAGTAATATGTGTATAAACCCTCCAATACATATCTCGCATCAGAATGAGAGGACAATTCAAAATTGAATCAACAAAATCAAGGTTCAACAATTGGAAATTTGGGAACTTCTTTCTTTGTGCACCTCTCTTATCACTCTCGTGATGAAGGACAACTAACCTTGTGCTGAGATGAATATCACCTCTCTCTCTCTCTCTCTCTCTCTTCGGGCAAAGCAAAGAAACACACCTGGACTCCCTCGAGGTCTCGATCGTTCTTGATTTCTCTTTGGCAGTGGTGTTCACCTGGTCAGTTGCTGACCAAAGAATTTATGCTCAATAACCCTTAGATTTACATTCAAAGGTGAAAAACAAAACACCTTAACTTAAAAATAATTCTCTCTGCCATTGAATTTACATCTAAGGGTGGTTGAACATTATTTTCTTGATCAATAACTGATCAGGTGAATATTTTCGTTCTCTTTGGATTGTTCTCTCTTCGTGGAGCAAGGAAGCAGAGCCACGCGGAAAGCCTCGGACGCCAATGAAGACGTACACCTGTTGGGGCAATCAGGTAAAAAGCCAAAGAGAATGCAGGGGCAAAATGGGCAGGTCACTATAGTGCTATTCATTCAACAGTACCATTCTCATTTTACTTTTATATATGTATAATGTGCCATTATTTTGATGGTAATCGGTCACGTTGCTTTTCTTTTTTTTTTTAATAAATTTTTTATTTTGCCCCTTTGTATGAACTAGACTCTGCTATAGTCTTGCGTTATTCTTATTGTTAATCGGTAAAATTAATTTTCAAACATTAACTCTACCCCAGTTGGTTCTCCACTGATGTGAGACTCTTTTTAGTTTTTACCGAGTAAGAGTTGATATGGAGTTGGACAAAATTAGCGATCTACTAAACTTTAAAACTGTTGAATTATTTAGGTAATGATTCTTTTGATAGCCCCACAACAATGAGTCATTATGTGTAATTTTTTTGATAAATGTAATGAGTTGACAGTTCTCTAAAAAAAAAAATTTAATGTTCATATAAACAATATTATCACTTGCCATTTAAAAGTATTTAAAATTTAGTGAAGTTTTACAGAATACAACAAATTTTATTTCAAAATACAAAGAAGGGAGAGTTAATGTTTGAAAAAGAAGAGTAAAGTACTAAAATGAAATCGCGTGAAAGTAATATAGTCATATTCATTTTGTTTAACCTTTTGTTTGTTTCGTCTCTTTTCCATTTTGATTTGTTTCCTCTTTTCCATTTGTGGAAAGTTCCAGTTTAGAAGGCTTGGTTTCTCTTTTGGGCTTTGCCCATTAGGGATGGCAATGGGGCGGGTTGGGGATGGGGATCACAATACCATCCCCATCCCCAGGGTCATTCTCTACCCCCATCCCTGCCCCAATCCCCAATAAAATTATATTGGGGATTCCCCATCCCCATCCCCACTGGGGACTAAACCTCCAAACCCGCCCCAAATCCCCAATAAGAATTTAATAAATAAAATATTTTTTTCTCATATTGCCTTTTTTAAAATCAAAATCTCTACAACAAATAAATTTAAAACATGATTAAATTCATAAATCATAATTCATTGAGTGCAAAAGTCAAAATACCATTAAAGTAAAAGTGTAGCCATTAAAGTAAAGTAGTAAATTTATATATTTATGATTTATATTATAAAAAATAAATTAAAATATATATAGTTAAATATATGTATATATTATTGGGGCGGGTTTGGGGATGGAGATCACAATACCATGCTCGCCCCATCCCCAATCTTAGATAGCGGGGATTGGGGATCCCCATCCCCATTCCCCATTTGTCCCCGAATTCTCCCCCCATCAGGGGCGGGTATCCAATGGAGCTCCGCCCCGCTGGGGATTTTTGCCATCCCTATTGCCCATCCTGTGTCCTGGTCTGTGGGCCTTGGTGTGCCTGTTTGGGTTGTTAATTCAAGTTGTCAGATACCGACCCAAATTGTTGCAAACTTGCAACCAACTTCCCTAATCAGACCAATTACCCGCTCAGCCCAATGCCCAAGCTTCACTCCTCATCTCTGCAAGGACCACCAGCTAGAATGAAGACGAACTGTATCTGTCCTTGTAAATGAATTACACCTACTTTAAACATGTGAACCCATTCCTTCCTCGTAAAGGAATCCCTCCTACTTTAGGAATCACTTCTAGTCTCCTACTTTTAAGTATGTGTAAAAAACCCATTCCTTTACTTCCTTGTGAGGTAATCACTCCTACTTTTTTGGTGTAAAGGAATGACTCCTACTTTAAATATGTGAAACAAACCCATTCCTGGGCATGAGATTGTTTTAATTATTTTGCAATTCCCCTTTCCTTAACAGACTCTCCCACCAACGACACTATAAACTGTTCGCAAAACCTTATAATTCTCTGTTGCTTTGTCTCTCTCGCATGCAACCCAAATTCATAGTTTTAGTTTGGGTCACTGCGAGGAAAAGCTTTTGGAGCAGTGGTCTTGGCAACGGGAACTTCTCCGGCTTAGTGTCTCCATATTTCTGGACAAAATTGAAGTGATATGGTAAGTTTTGAAGTATGTGCGTAGCTTTGTGTGCTTTTATGAATTGTGTTGTTCTTCCGGTGGATATAGGGAATTAGGGATTCCTCTCTGCCTTTATTTCACTGGAAGTTAGTTACTTTTTCTAATTTTGTAGCTCAAGATTCTATCTTCTGCCAGTTGGCAGCGGAAAATAGGGAGTTTGCATCTGGTAAATAGGAAATGCTAGAAAATTTTCTATTATCAGATCAGTGATTCAGTATTCTTTAAAATGCTTCAACATGTCAGGAGCAAACAGAACCACCCAAGTCCCGTTCGAAAGTGGAGATAGAGATGGAGTTGGACAGAATCAGCAACTTACCAAGTGATGTTATAGTTAAAATTCTGTCATGTTTGACTCTTAAGGAGGCAGTGAGGACAAGTGTTCTTTCAAGCAGGTGGAGGAACAGATGGGCTATGCTTTCAGGACTTATATTTGATGAGAAGTGTTTCTCGACTGAAAACTGTGCAACCTTCGTGAACATTGTTTATCATGTACTCTTAAGTCACATTGTCCCCATAGAGAAGTTTGTGCTTTCTCACCCACATCTTATACCTACAATAGATATTGATCGATGGGTTCTTCATCTATCAAGAAACTCTATTAAAGTTTTCGAACTTCGTATTCCTGATGGGCCTCAATACGAGATGCCATTACGTTTCTTTTCTTATCAAGATATGATTGAGCTGAAGTTATCTCAGTGCTTGCTGAAACCTCCAACCACATTCAAAGGCTTCAGAACTTTGAAGATGGTTAGATTTCAGCGTGTTGCCTTGGCCCAAGATGTGTTGGAAAATCTGATTCTTTGCTGTCCTCTGCTGGAGAGTTTGACAATTATAAAATGTATTGGCTTTACCCATCTCAAGATTGATGCCCCAAATCTTCGATTCCTTTCTTTCTCTGGTCGCTTGGAAGATGTTAGTCTTCAGAATACCTTAAATCTTGCTGTTGTTCACTTTAATCCTTGGCGCATTTATCACAGACAAGATCATGTCAGTTCTTCCAATTTGGCAAAATTTTTCGTTGACCTGCCTCATATTCAGAGGCTCACAATTGATGGTGCAGCTGTACAGGTAACTCTGTGCTTTCCTGTTCCATTAATTGTCATTTATATAGCTATAAGAATTGTACCATATTCATTGAGTCTTCTATTTAATTTCTGCATCTTCTGCTCCAGTATTTAGCTGTTGGTAACTTGCCTGGAAGGCTCCCCAAACCATGTCTACATCTAAATTTTCTTTCTCTCCTCCTAAGCTTTAATGTTCTTGCGGAAATTTTAACTACTATATATCTTCTGAGAAGCTCCCCTGCTCTGAAAGTACTACATGTTATGGTGAGGTTTACTCTGTTGATGCATGCAGTATTTTGTTATGTTAATTTGAAACTTCAAATCACTTCTGCTATAAGAATTTGTTGTTTCGGAAATTGTTTTGTCACATATCCGATATTCTGAAGCTTTTAACCCTCTTCAGGTCCGCCTCAGCCTTCTTCAGCGCCTCAACCGTCTTCATTCTGATAATGAAGAAGCAAAGTCTTGGTTGGATAACCTAGATGACGACATAAATTGCTCATTCCCCAAACTGCAATTTGTTCAAATAACCAAATTTTCTGGTAGCAAAGCTGAACTAGATTTCATCAAATTTTTGCTTGTAAATTCACCCGCGCTTGAGACGATGACTATTAGGGCTTTATCCGCCGATGGTTCTTCAGAAGTTTTAAAGAAGTTGCTCCAGTTAAGGCGGACCTCAAGTGCAGAGATTATATACTTGGATCCCTGATTCATCAATGAGTCTCGACAGCAGCCATTCATCAATGAGTCTCTACAGCAACCACTAACAAAACTTGGTTGAAGATAATGTGTTTGTGTGCAGTCTTTAATCTCTGTTTGTCTGAAGTCTGAACAATGTAGTATATGGGTAGAATGTTAATTATTCCAACTTTCCTACTCTCTGAACAAAATGGCTCCGGTCCAGCATCGGAGGTAGTCTGGCTTGACCTGAAAATCGGTCGAGAAATGAATCTCACGGTTTTGGTTTGTTGTCGGAGTTTTTTATCTTTCGCTGGCACAATTGGGATTGGACTCTGCCGTTTGGTATGTAACTATGTATTAAACCTTGATGTGAACCAAAGTACAATCAGTACTCCTTTTATCTATTTTATGACGGTTCATGGTTGCAGAATTTTGATCCTTTTCAACTATCTAACGTTCAAATTAAACCAAATTAATGCACGTCTCGTGCTTAAACCAATATTTTTCAATTTTATTGTGGGATAGATATTGGAGTTGAAGGGCAAATGATGTTAGTTCAGTGCATAAGAATTGTGTCACACATCAGACCAAAGGACATCAAATGTTCCTAGCTGGCTGGCTCAGGCAGTCGGCCAGTCGCTTGTTCTGAATCGGCTTGGTGGCGGCTAGCCGTGGTCGGAGGTCGTGCCTTGGGTCCTAGTGCACGTCCATGGGAGGTCGGCGGAGGCGGATTTCCGTCCTTCTCTGCCACAGGAATTCGTCAGTGCAGCCGGCATATTCGGACGCCGGCGACTTTGTTTTGGGGCCTAGATCGATCGGCGAGGGGTTGGAGTAGTGTTCTGGGTGGGGCGGCGACGCCTTGCGTCGGAGTGCTTCGATCGCCTGTCCTCCTCTTCTGGGTTGCAGACGGTGCGCGCCGACGGGGTGCAGCCGGAGTCCAACCCCGATCTGGTCCTGGTTCTTGGTTTGGGCTTGGTGTCTGGGCTGGATCTGGTGTTGGGCCTGTGGCCCTGTTGGGCTTCTTTTGCTGTTGCTTTTTGTATTTGGTCTTTGTGCCCTTTTGGAGTTCTTTCGCTTTCATTTGGTTTTACTTTTTGTTAATTAGGCAAGGTACTCGACGCAGATCTTTGCGTTGATGGATGGTGCACCGTATCGTCCGTTGTTTAGGTTTTGTCCAGTTTCCTCAAATGCTTAATTGCATCCCTTTGCGTTGTTCTTCATACGGTTTTTTATGTTTCTCAATTCAATGTAGTTTCTACATCTATCGATTGTAATATTTTTATTTGATAAAGACTTTTCGGTTGCTTCAAAAAAAAAAAAACCATATGGTGTAAATTTACAAAATGTGAAACCTGTGGACTATATTTCTCAGTTCACGGATCATAAAACTTTATATAACCAACATATAGAAACCAAAAGTAAAATTATCCATCTATACATTGCCTCTGTTGCTTCACCCATTTCTATATTATTGGATTGTTGAGAGGTGGTGTGCGTGGTTTGGTACAACTTTATTTGTTAATAAGGTGTATTTTGATGGTAATCCGTCATTTTGAGTAATTTTTCTTTATCCCTTTGTATGAACTTGACTGCGCTATTGTTGTCAGGGTGATGGATACATGGTACTCGCGGACTACACAGTAATCACTCTACTATTCTTATTGTTAATTTTTATTTTAAGGTTTTGTGGCCAAACTAATTTTTAGTTCTTACTTTTTAAAATTTGTTAAAAATCAGTTGCAATGTGCAATTCACTAAACTTAAGACTGCAGTCCAATACCATTTAGTCTGGCTGCATCAACCTCCTCTTTGTAAGTGGGAGTTCCTAAATTTGATTACGAAATACTAGTTGTAAAGAAAAAAAAAAAGTTACTTAACACCGCAAGTCTGCAAAGGGTTAATGCAGGAAACAGAGATGTTTTGTAACAGTTGGGCGGGAACGAATCCCCAACCGTCATCCACGTGTATTGTGACGCATAGCCATTGGCCCATGATGAGTCGTGCTTATTTCATTTCTCCTTGGGCTAAATAAATTTCTAATTCCTAAAATATAACCTTCACCAAACTTCAAAGCCTCCTCGACTTCTCTCCATCTGTAACTCTCTTGCCTATAAACCCTAACTGGTTCTTCTTGTACGTTACATCAACATCCGGTATGTGGTGAATAGGTGATAAGCTTCTTGGTATTTTAGCTTCGTGGTTGAGCAGTGATCATAGGGCTTAACATCTCCAAATTTCTGGATAAAATGTCTGAGGTAACTGACGGGTTTCCTTGGTTTTGATTTCGTGCAATCTGCATAATTTTCATACAGTTCGATCGATAATTTTTTATTTAACTATGCATGTTCAAGTTCTCCATACTTGTTGTGTTTTTCTCATTGTTATGGAGTCACAGTGAAGGGCATTAGAGGAATTCTCGATCTTTGCCTTTCAAGGACTTGATCACTTTACGAGAATATTGATTCATTTGCATTTCGAAGTCGTAGCACTTTCCAATTTTTAAACTGTTCGCAATTAAATAGAGAATCAGGGATTCTGCACACCTGGTTAACTATCTTCTTTTTAGTAGATCATTAAGCCCTTTTGGTTAGCCCAAGTGGTGGGTGATGAATGCGAATTGGGTTTGGATTATGCTACCTCAGGTTTGATCGATCCTTTTCAGTATAACAAAAATTGAAAATAAAATAATCTTCTATTTGTAGTACTCGAATTTGGATTTATGCCTTCGATCGACTACATGGCAACTCTACCTGTTAAATGATCCTATATGTAAACTCGTCTTATCTGAAAAACCAATTTTATTGGAGATTTGTGCTTATTTAGTTTGTTGCATGCCAATTAAGCCCTATAAACTGGATATTAGTTCATTTTCCTGCATACAAGACTCTTAGGCAGAGTGCAAGTCAAACAAAACCAGAATAGAAATATGTTGCTTAATAGCTTCTTATACATATGACCATTATTATAAAAACTCTTGCTTCTTATCGATCAGCTTCCAGCAAAGCTCAACATTCTCCTAAAAAAGTAAACACAGAGATCATAGTTCTCAACATTCCTTTCGAGACAGAAGTTTTATCAGCTTCTGTACTTTGATTTAAGACCTATCTTGGCTTAATCCAATGTGATAAAAGAATCAGAGTCTCAGCCACTGTCTCTTTGGTAGAACCTGTGCATTAGAGGATTACTGTAAAGCCCAAAACCAAATCCTTCCATATATATGGACTAGTTATGAAAACAGAATGGAAAGCTACTTCTTTTCTAGGTGATAGACTATATTAATTTGGCAATATGTTCTGAATGTAAGGATATGATCTTTGTTGCTTAATTACATTCTCAAATAGACAATGACATAGTTAAAATTGTCTGGACACTACACTGGTCAATATATTTGATCAATGATATTTTCTTTTCTAATTAATTGAAAGTTTCAGGAGCAAAGGAACCCATCCAAGCCTCCTTCAAAAGTAGAGGCGGAGTTGGACAAAATTAGCAACTTACCAAGTGATGTTATAGATATTATTTTGGAACATCTGTCGATCAAGGAGGCAGTGAGGACAAGTATTTTATCAACGAAGTGGAGGTACAAATCGGCCATGCTTCAAAATCTTAAGTTTGATGAGCGGTGTGTTTCAAATCAAAATCCTCTCACCTTTGCAAACATTGTTGATCAAGTACTCTTACTGCACATTGGCCCCATACGCAAGTTCAAGCTTTCTCATCGAGATCTTCTAGCCACTGCTGATATTGATAGATGGGTTCTTTACCTATCAAGAAACTCCATCAAACATTTGATACTTGAACTCGGGAATGGTCAGCACTACAACTTGCCTTCATGTTTGTTTTCTTGTGAAGACATAATCTGTTTGCGCTTGCGTAATTGTATTCTAAAACTTCCATCAACTTTCAATGGCTTCAAGAGTTTGAAGCGTCTTAACATTGAGCTTGTTACATTGACCCAAAATGTGTTTGAAGATGTCATAGTGTAATAACCGATAGTGGGATTACTGTGGATAAAGGAAAAAGAGGAGCATGTTTCCGTGTTTTGAGCAATAAAGGGAAAAAGCTGGGTGCTGCTATAGTAAGAAGTGTCGGTGGAAGGAACTGCAGTTCTCACTCTCTCTCTCTCTCGTCCGAAACCATCCAAGAACAGAGCATTTATTCTCCAAGCTTGTTCTCGCTCCACAGGCCATCGATCGACCCCAGACCACTTCCTATAGGTTCGCCTCGACCTTGCGCAGCTGCAGGTGGCAGCCTTGAACCGCAACACGGCCACCAGCGGCGGCGGGAAGCTCCGCCCGGTTTGAGCTCGTTTTGGTTCCAAGATTGATATCTCAAGCTACCGGTCACCAATCCTCACCGAACTTCATCCTCGAGCTCACCTCAACCTCCTGAAACTCCCAGAAGTGTCCTTGCACGGAGGAGCTGCCTCTAACGGCGGCGGCAATCTTGTTTCGATTTGAGTTCGATTTTAGTCAACGCCGGTTTTCTCCTAGCTCCGGCCACCAAAACTTCCGATCCTTAGCTCCATGAACTCGCCTCAACCTACTGATCATCATACTAGAAGGATCGCACCTGGAGTGACGGGTTTCACGTTCGTCGGAGCTCGACTGGTTTTCGATCCGAAACCAAAACCTTTCGATCGTGATATCTCGAGCTGTAGTGCATCGTTTTGATTTATTCTTGAACCAGTGAGTTCACCTTGATGTTCTTAACAACTCACCAGAAGGAATCGAGGCCTGAAATTGAAGTTTTTACGTCGAAATCTTGGCTCGCCGGTTTCTGCATTTCTTCGCCGGTTTCTGGAAAATTTCCGGCCACCTTCAACTGTTCTAGGTAATTTTCGACCACTTCCGTTCAATTTCAGACTTCATGCTAGTTAGGAAAATTGTTGGGCATGATGAGATGAAGAGGAGCAGCCTGGCCCCGACACCATTGGCGGTGGTCGGCGGCGGCTCTGTCCAAACTCCGGCGGCCCTTTTCCGGCCACCTCCGGGGGTCAAAACTGTGATTTCTTTACATTTTTAGATTCTACATTTCGATACGATCGTTTGCTTAAGTAATTCATAATTTTTGGGTAACGTATGATTTAGTTATGAATTTGACGATTTCGATCGATTTCGATCGTTCGATTTGTGATCTGTGAAGATCAGACCGTCGGATGGACTTGTAATTTTAATATGTTGATCGTATGACTGTACCGATGACTTTGTGTGGTCACGGGCGAAGATCCGACCGTTGGATCTTTGTAAAATTGTGAAATGGTGTTTTGGAAGGCGATTCGTGAGAATCTGACCGTCGGATTTTCATATAAATCTGTGGAGATGTTATTAAAGGCGATTCAGGAAGATCCGACCGTTGGATCTTCGTAATAATTTTAGAGGATGATCCTAATGGCGATCCGTGAGGATCCGACCGTTGGATCATCATATAATTTCGATCCGACCGTTGGATCGTTTTTATTTTAGAATCCGACCGTTGGATTTCCATGTATGTGTGGTTTATGAATGATTCCTAAGTTAAGATCGTGTTTGATTAGGTGGTTGACAGTTTTTACTGGGCGAGCGAGTTTGGTGTGATTGTGTTAATTTGAAGACGCAGCGGGATTATCGAGGTGAGTAAACCGCACATGGTTCATTTACGAACCGAAATTCGGTGATTTTATTTAAGTATGAAATTGTGGAAATTGTTTCATGAAAATAAATATTTGTTTTAAATTATATGGACTTGTTCGACTACGGTCCATAGGTAAGTAAAATGAATTTATTTATAAAATGAATTTTGTTTTAATGCATGTGAACTATGGTGGTGTTAGTAATCATTCCTGAGGGAATGGTTTCGTTTATAATATTTATGTGGAATAAATATTGGATAGTGTGATATTGAATGAAGTATTGATGTGGTTAAATGAGTTATTATTCGAGCATTACTCTTTAGAAGATATAAATTATCTTATAAGTTGAGTTGAGTATGAGAAAGTTTATCTTATAAGTTGAGTTGAGTATGAGAAAGTTTATCTTATAAGTTGAGTTGAGTATGAGAAAGAGTATTTGAGTAAAGTGTGATAGTTGAGTCGTTGAGATGAGTTAAATGAGGAGTCGAGAGAATTGAGAATAACTGTTATCGTAAAGGTGAACCTTGGCTAAGGTGACACATTACGATTCAGTTGAGGAGTCGAGAAAATTGAGGCAAATATTATCGTAAAGGTGAACCTTGGCCAAGGTGACACGTTACGATTCAGTTAGAGCTCTAGTCTGTCTGCCATCATACTGCTTGGGGGATAAACGAGTTATCTATGCCCTTGGGTATGACATACTGAATGGGGTGATTAATATAATTAATCATAAGCCTGTAAGTATGATATACTGAATGGGGTGATTAATATAATTAATCATAAGCCTGTAAGTATGATATACTGAATGGGGTGATTAATATAATTAATCATAAGCCTGTAAGTATAATATACTGCATGGGATGATTTATATAAATAAATCATAAGCCTGTGAGTATATGTTGAGTAAACAGTTGTTTGTTTTTGAGTAGTCATGTTGAGATGTGAGTTGATTGATGCTTGAAGTGACGTTGTACACTTCAATTATTATGCAAAAGAAAGAAAATCCTTGAGTCAATTTTATGCCTGAGTTGATTTTGTCACTTTAAATCGTGCAATCCTTCCGTTTACTCATACGGGCTGTCAAGCTCACCGGGTTTGTATTGTTGCAATCCCGGTACACTATTTCAACGGTGTAGCGGGAAATCCTGCAGGTCAGGAGGACCAAGACGGTGATCGGGCTGCTTAGAGTGGTAGCACTTGAGTTACAACATTTTGTGAGGTTGTTATGCTCATTGAGCTTACATGTAATTTTGGGGAGAGTGTGTTGTAATATTAAACTCTGGAGGATTTGGTTTATGTATTAATGAGTGAGGCGAGGTGTGTTTATTTGTGAGAAAAAAATTCAGGACGTTTATTTGTTTTTGTTATTATTCATGTTTCGGATTTGAATTGGTTATTCAAATTTGGGGCGTGACAGTTTTGGTATCAGAGCGTAAGGTGCATATTCGGTGATGTGTCAATACTTTCCGAGTGATGGCCCGTCTGCAGCGGATCCCCATCGTGTGCTCTTCGGTATTGGCTAAGTCATTGGGTATGCGTGAGTGTTGGGAGTTGTTTAGGCCGCTAGGTCGTTTTAGGAACGTGAATACCTTCCCTGTAGTATTGACTTGGTTAATATGGACTTGTATTTGACTTATACTGTGTTTTAAGTGTTATATGTGTATTAGCCAAGCATACTATACTTCGTAGGTGTTGGATATTTGAAAGAGGTAGTACGTTGAAACGTAAAGTTGTTTTGGAGGTTCGTATTAGAATAAGTCCAGTTACGGCGAGTTATAATCTTTAAGGAATGGAAACCTTCGGATTTAACTCTGTTGAGTCATTGAGATTTGTTTTATGGAAGTGAGGTTCTTTTGGATGTGGAAGTGTTTGGTTGAAGGCATGATGTTGACCTATGCACGTACCTAGTGTGGATACGAGTATAAATTGATTTAATTTTTTTGCCTTCTTCAGCTGGACGTACAGATGTTTTTGAATAGATTCTTGACTCATGTGGAGTTGTGAGTTGTGTTGCAGTTAGGGAATGAATTATTGTGGTTAATTCTTCCATGTGTTGGTAAGTTGTTGAGCAGGGATTAAGGTGCGAGAATGGAGTTTGATCTCGTGTTTAAGTGAATGAGACGAACGATTTTATACTTGTGTTGTCTCCGAGTACCTAAAATCATAAGGGTTATTTGAAGTGGGACTAGTGGTAGTTTTAGTGATTCTAAATTTAATTTGAGTTCGATGAACGTGTTTTATATACATGGTTGATGTTACGAGCATCATTTTTGAATGATATTTTGTGACTCACAAAGACAACTGGATTGGAAATCCTCTGTTTGGACACCTTGGTCTGTTGACCTGACTATGACTTGTGGACATAGTTTTATTTAAGTAAAGGGAATTAATTTTGTGAATTAGTTTTTCTAAGTGTTGGATCGTAGTATGGAGATGGACTGAAGTAAATTTGATGTTGTTTTGTGTTTTAAGTTTAAGTAGGCGGGACACTTAAGGTTTTGCAATGGAATTGATCTTGGTCGGTAATTAATGGAGAGATTTAGAATCAACTCTCTGTAAATGATATTAGACGGGAGTGTGTTTATGTGGTTATGGATTTTAGGAGAAATGGTTAAGTGCGATTTTGGGTATTGATCGTAGTGACATTGTTGGGTATCCATAGTGGTTCAAGTGAATTACTATGCGATATGGAGTTTGATTCGGTTTCTAAATCGTGAATTCATAGGGTATGAATTGTGGTAAGTTTAATGGAGCATTTAATAGAGGAAATGGTTGGGATCTTATAAGATTAGTAGGAGTAACTCTAAAGATGTAGGTTTTTCCCAGTTGACTCAGGATGAGTTTAGCTTTTGTAATTCCTAATTCTAGCGACAGAATTGTTTGTGTTTGGTTTGACTCAATGATGCTAGCTAGACCTCTGTGTGACGTAAATGATTGATTGTTATGCATTATTATGAATAAAGCGTGCAGCATAGTTGACGAAGGTTTTGAAAGAACAAGGAGTGACCAAGGTTCGACCCTTGGTGTCGTTGTTGGTTGTTTAAAGTAAAGACTACCACATGCATTCAATCTTATTAATTTAGTTAGTTTACAAAAAAAAAAAAAAAAAAAAAAAAAAAAAAAAAGGGGAAGCTACACTATTCTAAGCTAAGTCAGCAGCTCCGGATGGGTTGAGGCTGAGCTCAAGAGAAACAGGAGAGCCACTGTTGTAACCGCCTGAGCCACCGGAATAGTAGCCATATGCGCTACCTCCCTCGGAAGTAGTCTTCGGGTCTCCAAGGACGTCCTCATCGTGCACTGGGAACAGAGGAAGAGTTTCGACCTCCTGGTGATCTCCTCCCCGTTGATCCATGGAAGTTTGTCCTCCTGCTGTGCCATAGGAGGTAGTACTAGTATTAGTGTTGAAAGGTGAGGAGAGATATGGGTCAACACCATAGCCGACGCGTGACCCAAGGGTTAGATCGATTGATCCATCATCCCCAGTAGAACCAGTGGAACCGAAGTTGAGATCAATGGACCTACCTTCATCAATAGAACTAGTGGATCCAAAATTGAGATCGAGAGATCCACCAGCCCTAACGTTCCGAATTAACCTCAACTGCATCCTCTCCCGAGCTTTGAGGTTCTGGAACCAAAAGAAGACGTTCTTGTCCTCAATCTGCCCAAACTGTTTCAGATAAAGGCAGATCTCTTGAATCTGCTCTGGAGTTGGGCACCTAAACTCCTTGTCATAGTAGAGCCCCTGAAGGATTCTTAGTTGAGCTGGTGTGGGAGCCCACCGGTAATTAGGCTGCCTGATAGGCGTGTTGGCACTACTCCCGGCTGCTTGGTTGCTTCCTCCCTCCTCGGTTGGTTGCTGGGCTTGTAGTTCCAATTGTTGCTGGGTTTGAAGCTCCATTAGTTGCAGAGTTCGTGGTTCCATGGTGATGGGTTGAGAGGATGTGAAAATCGAAGATTAAAGTTGTTGAGTGTTTGAGAGAGATTGTTGTTAAAAGGATTGAAGATTGGTGAAGGAAGGACTGGAGATTTGAGAAGAGAAACGCTAAAACTCTGGGAAATTTTCTTTTCTTTGGTGTGAACAGTCGCTTCCCCGGAATGCACCTATTTATAGAACGAGGTGAGCAGATCTCCACCGTTGGATGGACGATCTCTGAGATTAAATCTACGCGTTGGATTAAAGTCGCCCTGAAACCCGGAAAAGTTGTTGACGCGTGTAGAGCGCGTAGGGGGACAGGATGAATCTCGAGGCGCTGTGGCAGACAGCTTTAGCCGAAAGTGAATTTGACTGCCGTAAATCACGGAAGGGATAAACCGTGGCAAGTGGGCCGTACCTGGGCTTGTCTCGGATCAAGGCCCTCACTGTAGCTGTGGGTGGAGGCCCGATGGGCCGAGTTTCTGAAATAGTTGGTGAAATTCAAGGGCTGGATTTCTGCAACAGTAGTGGATATGTTGGGCCGGATTTCTGCAACAGTTTTGGGTGTTTTGGGCCGGATTATTGAAACAGTTTGAAACAGCTTGGTTTAAATAAAAGGATTGGTATGGATAGTAACGTGAGCAGCTCGTGCTCGAGTGGTTGAGTGTGGAGTTTGTGTACAAGAGGTCTGAGGTTCGAACCTCGCCTCTCGTTTATTTTTATTATGCTCGCTTATGACATAATAAGTATAAAACTTGTACACATTATATTAAGCACAGCTTGTGCTCCAGTGGTTGGGGGCAAAGTTTTCATACACCAGGTTAAGAGTTCGAACCTTGCCTCCCCTTTTATTTTATTAGGTCGCTTATGACATAATAAATATAACACGTGAGGATATATTAATGAATGTAGCTCTTGCTTCAGTGGTTGGGAGCAAAGCCTTGGGGTATAGGGTCGGGAGTTCGAACCTTACCTCTTACAAATATTTTTGGATCTCGTATATGCTCGATATACGGATGTGTATACGATCAGTACGGTATGCGTATAGTATGTAGAGCTTCATACTGTAGCCGAGCCGAATGCAGCCAAACAGTACGACTGAGCCGAGTCGAGCCGAGTAGAAGGTTAGTGGGCCGAGTTTTTGGCCCAATTTGGTTTGGGCCGGTTCGAATTGGGGTTGGTTCGGTTTCTTTGGCCCAAATGGCCAGCCTTAGTGCCTAGCCCAAGGAATGAACAAGCCCAAGTCATCATCACGGGGTGACATAATTTGTTGGCGTGCTTTTGAAGATGTTTTGTTTTGAGTGATGCATCTCTATTGTTGTGTTGAATAGTGCATGCTTAAAATTTTACCGTGGAGGTTTACCGTGATGCTAATTGAGTAGGGAAACGCTTAGTGAGAGTGGTTACTGTACTTGTGTGCCAGTACAGGGTGATGATTAGTGTGAAAATAGCTTTTTGTGCAATACCGCGTGGTGATTTGAGTGTGTGTTGCTTGAGGCAATTGTTGTGTTATAATTTTGAGAAATGATGCGGGAAGGAATGTCATGTTGATGACTTAAGCGGGAATGGGGATTTTATTTGTGAATTCTTGTTGTGTGAGTTTACGTTAGTGTTGAATTGATTTAGTTACTTTTGAGATATGACCTTTGTGGTTGAAATTGTTCGTATCTTGGATAGTTCTACGAGGAGGCTTCGTAGGAAGGAGGTTGAGCTTGTGTGGAGTCATCATGACGAGGGTAATGCATCATGGGAGTTAGAGTCATACATGAGAGTGAAGTATATATCTTTAGGGAATTGGGTGCTTGAATTTCGGGACGAAATTCCATTAAGGGGGGTAGATTGTAATAACCGATAGTGGGATTACTGTGGATAAAGGAAAAAGAGGAGCATGTTCCCGTGTTTTGAGCAATAAAGGGAAAAAGCTGGGTGCTGCTATAGTGAGAAGTGTCGGTGGAAGGAACTGCAGTTCTCACTCTCTCTCTCTCTCGTCCGAAACCATCCAAGAACAGAGCATTTATTCTCCAAGCTTGTTCTCGCTCCACAGGCCATCGATCGACCCCAGACCACTTCCTATAGGTTCGCCTCGACCTTGCGCAGCTGCAGGTGGCAGCCTTGAACCGCAACACGGCCACCAGCGGCGGCGGGAAGCTCCGCCCGGTTTGAGCTCGTTTTGGTTCCAAGATTGATATCTCAAGCTACCGGTCACCAATCCTCACCGAACTTCATCCTCGAGCTCACCTCAACCTCCTGAAACTCCCAGAAGTGTCCTTGCACGGAGGAGCTGCCTCTAACGGCGGCGGCAATCTTGTTTCGATTTGAGTTCGATTTTAGTCAACGCCGGTTTTCTCCTAGCTCCGGCCACCAAAACTTCCGATCCTTAGCTCCATGAACTCGCCTCAACCTACTGATCATCATACTAGAAGGATCGCACCTGGAGTGACGGGTTTCACGTTCGTCGGAGCTCGACTGGTTTTCGATCCGAAACCAAAACCTTTCGATCGTGATATCTCGAGCTGTAGTGCATCGTTTTGATTTATTCTTGAACCAGTGAGTTCACCTTGATGTTCTTAACAACTCACCAGAAGGAATCGAGGCCTGAAATTGAAGTTTTTACGTCGAAATCTTGGCTCGCCGGTTTCTGCATTTCTTCGCCGGTTTCTGGAAAATTTCCGGCCACCTTCAACTGTTCTAGGTAATTTTCGACCACTTCCGTTCAATTTCAGACTTCATGCTAGTTAGGAAAATTGTTGGGCATGATGAGATGAAGAGGAGCAGCCTGGCCCCGACACCATTGGCGGTGGTCGGCGGCGGCTCTGTCCAAACTCCGGCGGCCCTTTTCCGGCCACCTCCGGGGGTCAAAACTGTGATTTCTTTACATTTTTAGATTCTACATTTCGATACGATCGTTTGCTTAAGTAATTCATAATTTTTGGGTAACGTATGATTTAGTTATGAATTTGACGATTTCGATCGATTTCGATCGTTCGATTTGTGATCTGTGAAGATCAGACCGTCGGATGGACTTGTAATTTTAATATGTTGATCGTATGACTGTACCGATGACTTTGTGTGGTCACGGGCGAAGATCCGACCGTTGGATCTTTGTAAAATTGTGAAATGGTGTTTTGGAAGGCGATTCGTGAGAATCTGACCGTCGGATTTTCATATAAATCTGTGGAGATGTTATTAAAGGCGATTCAGGAAGATCCGACCGTTGGATCTTCGTAATAATTTTAGAGGATGATCCTAATGGCGATCCGTGAGGATCCGACCGTTGGATCATCATATAATTTCGATCCGACCGTTGGATCGTTTTTATTTTAGAATCCGACCGTTGGATTTCCATGTATGTGTGGTTTATGAATGATTCCTAAGTTAAGATCGTGTTTGATTAGGTGATTGACAGTTTTTACTGGGCGAGCGAGTTTGGTGTGATTGTGTTAATTTGAAGACGCAGCGGGATTATCGAGGTGAGTAAACGCACATGGTTCATTACGAACCGAAATTCGGTGATTTTATTTAAGTATGAAATTGTGGAAATTGTTTCATGAAAATAAATATTTGTTTTAAATTATATGGACTTGTTCGACTACGGTCCATAGGTAAGTAAAATGAATTTATTTATAAAATGAATTTTGTTTTAATGCATGTGAACTATGGTGGTGTTAGTAATCATTCCTGAGGGAATGGTTTCGTTTATAATATTTATGTGGAATAAATATTGGATAGTGTGATATTGAATGAAGTATTGATGTGGTTAAATGAGTTATTATTCGAGCATTACTCTTTAGAAGATATAAATTATCTTATAAGTTGAGTTGAGTATGAGAAAGTTTATCTTATAAGTTGAGTTGAGTATGAGAAAGTTTATCTTATAAGTTGAGTTGAGTATGAGAAAGAGTATTTGAGTAAAGTGTGATAGTTGAGTCGTTGAGATGAGTTAAATGAGGAGTCGAGAGAATTGAGAAAACTGTTATCGTAAAGGTGAACCTTGGCTAAGGTGACACATTACGATTCAGTTGAGGAGTCGAGAAAATTGAGGCAAATATTATCGTAAAGGTGAACCTTGGCCAAGGTGACACGTTACGATTCAGTTAGAGCTCTAGTCTGTCTGCCATCATACTGCTTGGGGGATAAACGAGTTATCTATGCCCTTGGGTATGACATACTGAATGGGGTGATTAATATAATTAATCATAAGCCTGTAAGTATGATATACTGAATGGGGTGATTAATATAATTAATCATAAGCCTGTAAGTATGATATACTGAATGGGGTGATTAATATAATTAATCATAAGCCTGTAAGTATAATATACTGCATGGGATGATTTATATAAATAAATCATAAGCCTGTGAGTATATGTTGAGTAAACAGTTGTTTGTTTTTGAGTAGTCATGTTGAGATGTGAGTTGATTGATGCTTGAAGTGACGTTGTACACTTCAATTATTATGCAAAAGAAAGAAAATCCTTGAGTCAATTTTATGCCTGAGTTGATTTTGTCACTTTAAATCGTGCAATCCTTCCGTTTACTCATACGGGCTGTCAAGCTCACCGGGTTTGTATTGTTGCAATCCCGGTACACTATTTCAACGGTGTAGCGGGAAATCCTGCAGGTCAGGAGGACCAAGACGGTGATCGGGCTGCTTAGAGTGGTAGCACTTGAGTTACAACATTTTGTGAGGTTGTTATGCTCATTGAGCTTACATGTAATTTTGGGGAGAGTGTGTTGTAATATTAAACTCTGGAGGATTTGGTTTATGTATTAATGAGTGAGGCGAGGTGTGTTTATTTGTGAGAAAAAAATTCAGGACGTTTATTTGTTTTTGTTATTATTCATGTTTCGGATTTGAATTGGTTATTCAAATTTGGGGCGTGACACATAGTTCATTGTCCTATGCTTGAAGGATTGATTTTGAAAAACTGCAATGGTTTCACACATCTCAACATAGATGCACCAACTCTCAAGTTCCTTGTCATTGAGGGTGATTTTGAGGATTTTAATCTTCGGAATACTCTGAATCTTGAATATGTTTACACTGCTTTGGAATTCAATGTCAAGCAAAAGCGGGTTGTTGGCAGTTCAAGCAATTTGCTTAAGTTTGTCGTTCACCTATGTCACATTCGATGTCTTGAAATCACGAGTTACTCTTTAAAGGTATAGGGTTATGCTGTTTCATACTTTCATTTGTTTTCATTTTTTGAAAAATGTTTCATACTTTCATCTGCCGATCATATGAAAGATGATGGGAATAATATGCTAATGAGTTTGCTTTTTTACTTTCGCCATTTTGCTGCAGTATTTGGCTGCTGGTGCCTTGCCAGGAAAGCTGCCAGAACCATTAATATATCTGAAAGTTCTTTCTATGAGTGTAAGCTTCACTGATCTAGAGGAGATTACAACTGCTCTATGCCTCATAAGTAGCTCCCCAGCTCTACAGGAGCTAGAGATTTTTGTGAGTCTATAACTTTCTTGATGAATTGTATTCTTGAAATATAAAATCTCTATTTCAGAAATTAAAGTTGTAGTTCTGAGAGATATGTTATAAAATGTTTAAGATAATGATGTCATTGACATTATTTTAGGTCCACCGTGACGATGGGGATGTTGTGGGTGAAGTGAACTATTGGTTAAAAAATTTAGACGACAACTCGAATTATCAGTTCACCCAACTTCGAGGTATAGAAATAACTTGCATCTCTGGTGCCAAAGCTGAACTAGATTTGATCAAATTTCTGCTGTTAAGTTCACCTGTGCTTGATCGGATGACTCTTCAGCCCGCTTCTGGAGATGGTTCTTTGGAAATGTTAAAAAAGGTGGTCCAGTTTAGGCGTGCCTCAATGCAAGCTGAGATAATCTTCTTGGACCCATGATTGATAAAAAATTACCCAAACAAAGTAACAAATGATGTTTATCATCTGCAGCTTATAGACTTGGTTGCATTTTGGTGAGTACATTAAGTGCAAGTCTTCATGATGCATGCATGTGCGTTTGGTTTTCTGATGCTGTGTCATATTGGTTGTACTATCTGGAATTATCATTGTTGAGACTCGTTTTCATTAGCTAGCAAAATGTCTGGTTTTCCTGTGAATCAGATAATGAGAAGGATAGAGATAATAGAACTTAAGTATGATGCTAAGAGGATTATATACTCTTACCGTAAAGATCTCTGTCTTGGTTATGGCACTGGTAGTACTGTAGTAGCATAGGCCGGCGCGCCCTAGACTAAGGAAGAAATCAGATTTCTGTTAATTTCCATTTATTTTCAAGTCTTATTCTTATCAACTCTATGGTTTATGGTGATCATGCTAGAGAGATATATATTGTTAATTTGATTTGTTTCCAACCCTACTAGTGGAAATACTGTTGTACACTCTCTTCCAAAGTTTTTTAAGTTTTAAGACCTGTTTTGGTTACTCAAGAGGGCTGGACTGCTGGAGTGGCTGATTAATTATTGTAATCATATAATGATTTTATATACATTACTGTAGTTGGGAATTAAGTTTATTGAAGTATAGTGAAGCAAAGAATGATAAAAATATAGGAAATTTGAGCTTTCTGGACTGAGTGTGGACCACTGGAACTAAATGAGGAACCTACATCCGATCCATACAATTGAATCCTTTTTCTATTACCATGCAAATTCCAATGCATATTAGTTTCTATATAGTTTCTGCTAAAATAAATGAATCCTTTTGCCTTTCACCCCAGGTTCCTCGTGTTCAGTATAAATATATGGTTTATTCACAATTCTTTAAATCACTCTCCACACAATTAAAGATGCGTCCAACTTTGTAATCCATCAATCTCCTAAACTAGGGCTATGGTGATCAGAAGAACTAGGTTGGCCAATGTTTCTTTGTTCACTAATTAGATACAAGATTATTGATAATGAGAACGTGACTTAGCTAATTTAAATTGAACTGTTGATTTCCATGTGAGTCTCATTTTTTTTTAGTCATGAGTTTGTATCACGTTGACCATGCATGTAATGGAAAATGACAAAACTTTAAATAATTGCGGCGCAACTAAATGAACGTAATTAGGCGCCTTGGTTTCAGACTAGGAAACAAAAAAATTACGGCGCATCTAATTGTAGTACAAGATTTATATGTCACACGAGAGAAGAATCAAACAAAATTACGACACACATATCTGCATTATGATTTTGCGGCGCAAAGAAAAAGATACTAACAAAATGTTGTTCAACGCATTCAATACAACAAAGAAAAAAAGAGCATATATATGTTTGGAAGTTGAACAAACACCATTAAACTGTAAAATCAATCGTAAATTCTGACGTGGCACTGAAGAAAGTAAATACCATTAATACAATACCCTTATCTCCCATTCTTGTTTTGGTAATGGACCCTATCATTTTAGGTTGTAAATATGAATTTTGGAGGGTCAGATTCAATGTGTACCCGGATATTTTTCCATTTATTGCAGACCACGAATAGAGCCGCAAAATCGAAAATTTTTAAAAAGAAAATCCAAAAGAGTTCAACTTTTCCAGCCCCGCCTTTCCTATAAATAAAACCGCCACTCACTCACAAAGAATCAGTTAGCCTCATTCTTCGTGCTCGACCGACACAAGTCAATACCAGTCACGAAATCTCTCACGCCTCTCTGTCTCTTTCTCTCACGATCCCGAAAATGTCTGACGTCATCACCGGCCTTCCCTGCAACTCCGACGGCCTCTGCATGGTGTGCAACCAAAAGCCGTCGCCGGAGGACCTGTTGTCTTGCACCACTTGCGCCTCACCCTGGCACCTGACTTGCCTCTCCGTCCGTCCCGAAACCTCAGCCGACGCTCTTGTGTGGCAGTGTCCTGACTGCACTTCTCCGACGGCTTCGGTAGGTGCCGGAGGAGCAGGAAGCTCCTGCGATCTGGTGGCGGCCATCCGAGCTCTGGAGACAGATGAGTCGTTGAGTGAGGCTGAGAAGGCGAAGAAACGGCAGGAGCTGATGTCCAAAAACGTTTTAGCAACGTCCGATGGCGACGGCAACAACCGTGTGAAGAGGACCAACGGCAGTCGTAATGATGCCCTCGATATTCTCATTAAGAGCTTAACCTGTTCAATTTGCTTCGAGCTTCCGGAGAGGCCTGTTACGGTTAGTCCACCAGACTTGGTTCGACTCTGGTGTTAATTAATTTTTCTATCAAATTGTAGTAACTCTGGTTTTGATTCTTCATTTCATATGTTTTTTATTTTTATTTTTTATTAGTGGAACTAATTGTGCATACAATTCATAATTCTTAGATATCAATCAATCCAACGTGTGATTGTTATTGTTTAATTAGTGATAAATTGATAGATCATAATGATAATTTTAGAGATGGATCTTTAAATGATGCGCGCTAGTTCTATAGTACAAAGTGAGAAACGTCAAATTACAATAGGGGGAAGGTGAACCCTAGAGTGAAGAAGTTGAACCCTAAAATATTAATGTACATTTATAATTGTGTTGACGTTATTTAATTCACTGTCTTCTTGTTTCAGACACCTTGCGGGCACAACTTCTGCCTCAAATGCTTTGAGAAATGGGTGGCGCAGGGTAAACTTACATGTGCAAATTGCCGCCAATCGATCCCCTCCACTCTGAGAATCAACTCTAATCTTGTGGGAAGCATTCGTATTGCCAAGGCATCACAACGCAGTGGCTCAGGGGAGTACCTACCTCAGTTGGCTCATCGCATTAGAAACCAGGACCGTCCAGACAAAGCATTTACAACCGAGCGAGCCAAGAAGCCTGGGAAAGCTAATGCCTCAAGTGGAAGGATCTTTGTGACATCAGCTCCAGATCATTTTGGGCCCATAACCGCCGAATATGATCCTGAGAAGAATAAGGGTGTGGCGGTGGGGGAGACTTGGGGGCATAGGATTGAATGTAGACAATGGGGTATTCATCGCCCTATGGTTTCCGGCATTTCTGGGCAGTGCAAGTATGGCGCCCAATCAGTGGTTCTCTCAGGAGGGTATATAGACGATGAAGATCACGGTGAATGGTTCATTTACACCGGGAGGTATCAGAATCATCGTCTCAAAACTAAGGCCTCTCAGTTCACCATTTTTGTTTACTAATCTTTATTCTTTGGCTGCACTGTACAGTGGTGGCAAGGATTTGAGTGGAAACAAGCGTACCAACAAGCAACACAGTAAAGATCAGACGTTCACAAAGCTTAATCAGTCACTCAGGCTAAGTTGCCTGAATGGTTATCCTGTTCGAGTAGTGAGGTGAATTTTCTTTTCTTAATTGGCGCTCTCTCTCTCTCCATCGAGTGAAAATACTTATTCCTTTTGTGTATGCTGTTCATGTTTGATGCTGCAGAAAGGGGGTTAAAGGTCAAACACGAACAATATATGAAACCCTAGTTCTCATTGTTTCTCTACATTCATATGACTACGAATAAGGAGATAACCGGATAGAAGAAAAGGGTAAAATCCTCATATAGTACCCGAATTATCACGAAATGCACTTTTTGGTACCTACAAATTTTTAGAGAGTCCAGGTAGTACCTGTGCAGTCCCTCCGTTAGCCCTTATAGTACCTTCGTCCATTATTCCGTTAAAAATGACTATGTGGCGGTTATGTGACACTCATGTGAGTAAAATAGCAAGGGTAAAATAGTCTTTCATTCATATTTAGAAATTATAAAATTTAATATATTAAATATCTATAATTAAAAAAAAAAAATTTGACACATAAAAAGAAGAAGAAGAAAGAATAATACCCAATGCAAAACCCTAATATTACGTCCCCCCGATGCAAAACCCTAATATTAATATAATAAATGGAACCGGGCGTGGGGCTGAGCCTCTCAGCTAGGCTGGGTTCCAAACCCCTTTAAAAAAAAAAAAAAAAAAACAAGAAGAAGAAGAAGAAAAAATAATACCCAATTTATTCTTCATTGTTCTCGGGATACTTGGGCCAATTAATTTTTTTTTTTGAAACGACTTGGGGCAATTAGTTTTAGTACTCTTGGAGTCTTGGTTTCATTTAGTTTCTTTTTTATGAAAATTTCATATATATTAATTTGGGTCAACTAATGAGATAACTTTTTTCTCGAACAATTAATAAGATTAATCAATGGAGATGGTAAGTAAATCAAGATATTCACTAAATTCAATTCTAAGTATTTTTTTTTAACCCAGTTTAATTTATTTTAATTTAGTTTAATCAAAAATTTGTAAAAGAAATATAAAAAATATGTGTTTCACGATTTTACCCATACTTTAAAGGAATAATAGACGGAAGTACTAAAATGGCTAACGGAGGGATAATATAGGTACCGCTAGACTCTCTAAAAATTTGTAGGTACCAAAAAGTTTATTTCGTGATAGTTCAGGTACCATATAAAGATTTTATCCTAAAGACAAAACCTTAAACCTAGCTTGTTGATTCTCTCAACGAGAATACTCAAGGAAGTAGGGCACTTCTACCGCGTTTATTCTCATAGAAATAGCCGAGTTTTTTTTTTTAATAGAGATTGATTTCAATAGTAATCAAGCCATAAAACAGGCCAAAGTCTAACAGAAGTACTTACATAAGAAAATCCGAAAAAAAAAAAAAACCAGATAACCTATCTAAGCCAAGCTAAAACTCATTAAAGTCTAAGGGATGCTCGCATGAAGCAAGCCTAACTAAGCAAGAACAACCTCGCTTTCTAAGGAAAAATCATTCATTTAGTCTAATCTGCCAACACGCAATTGTGGTACAAATAACAACTAGAAACATCTTAGAAAAGCTCATAGAGATTACCCCTACCTAAAAAAGACTTGCATCCAAACTCTAATAGCAAAAGAAACTAGAGTATAGTAGCCCACAACCTCGGCAATAGGTTGGTCTTCTTGCTTTTCTCTAAAATCTGCAGACTCGAGTTGAGCCCAAGCCGAAAGGCCAAAGCCCAAACCCAAGCTATAGAACCAGAAGCCTAACTCCCTTGCCTAGCCATCGCCACCACCGTTGTCGGCAGCTCTAGTGGTCGGCCCTTCCACCATGCCATCAATTGTCAATCAGCGAACCACCCAGACAAGTACTCTTCCGGCGTTCAACCGGACAACCGATCCAGGCTAATCTAGCCTTCCACCGCTACCTGGACCCCAACCCGAGTTCCCGGTCCTTGTTACCCGAGCAATCACCCACTGCGACTCAACCACCGCCATCGACCACCTTCAATAAAACGCAGAACCCTCTGGCAACCTCGACCTAGCTATGAAGCCACCGTCGATCATCAAGAACAAGACTTGGCACCTAGACGACCCAGAACTCCTCCACCGTGATCACCCACGCCTCCGTCGCGAATTGCAGCGTTGCAACGTCACCGTACCGTCACCTCACTACCCTCGCTAGAGCCTCGCTGATGCTTGGTATGAGGAACTTGTGTTCTCCACCGCCAACGTGAAAAACCCTAGGGTTTGCTTTGCAAGTTCGCTCCGAAGACTTCGGAGGATCACAAACGAAGTTGAGAGACAATAGCTGATGGTATTGCCATAGCCGAGTTGATAGAGATAGTTCAGAAAATAAAACCTTATTTTTATTGATTCAAAGAAATAAGGGGCTTGAGATAGTTTGCAAATTCTAAGCAATTAAGAATAATTCAGACCAAAAAAACAAAAGCAATTAAGAATAATAATAAAAATCCAAAATGACACCAAAAAAAATCTGAATACTCTCTCATAAAACAAATAAGACCTCCTTTAGTTTGTGGATTAAGGCATTAGGAAATGAAAGTATTCATTTTTTATGTTTGGCAAACACAAAGTTTCTTAGAGGAAGGGAAAAAGTGGAAGAAAGTGAATCCTCTATTGAGATATTTCCCTACATATAATTAATTTTTTGCAATAATTATGGATTTTCTGGTTATTTTCTAACTTTACCAAACACGGGAATAGAAACTTAATGGAAAAATTTTCCATCCCTATAGGAAAAGGCCAAGGAAGTGATTTCATTTCGTGAACAAAACAAGACCTAAAACAAACGGATAGGAAGTGATTGTTGTTTTGCATCACTTCCGTTACTGATATTTTGGTTTTGCCCTCATCCCGCCAAGTCGAAGCGGCCGGTTGCCAGCAATGCTGCTACTGGTCGCAAACCTGCTAACCCTAGCTATCCGCATCAAATGTGACTTGTCTTGTCTCTTGTGCTACCAGCCGGTCGCCAAAACCCTCTGTTGTTTAGTCCAAAAGGCGGTTGGTCGCGCTAGCTCTTTCTAGTGACCAGTTGTGGATGAAAACTGGCAGGTCTGCTTTTCTGAATATGTATTTATCTTAAAAAAAAAAAAAAAAATTAAAAAAAAATTCTTACCCAAAAACTTGTAGGAATTGTATTTGGACCTCGCTATTTTGATCATTTCAGATACTTCCTTAAGGATTGACTCTAGTCATTCTGCCCTCAGTGGTGGCAAAATTTGTTATCTACCAGCTAACTGAGACAAGAAGCTGCTTGGCCTTATGTTATCATGTTTCTCCTTGAAAGTGCTAATAAAAGAGGAATTTCATTTTTTTACTCAACTACTGACCTGAAATATTTAGTTGATGGCTGTAAAAAATGTCCGCATTCCCAAACAAAATTTTCAAGAACTATGACACTAATGTGCATAAGTTTTCTGGTTGATTCATTAAAAAATTTTAGCAAACATTTTCTCCTCTCTCAGTTATTCTTTTGGACAGATCGCACAAGGAGACACGCTCTTCGTATGCGCCTACGGAGGTGGGACTGCGATATGATGGGGTTTACAGGATTGAAAAATGTTGGCGGAAAGATGGAACACAGGTAAAGAGTCACTCATCATTGCAATAGAAAGATTTATATATAATTATGACTTAGATTTGACTTTTAATATATTTAGTGACAGTGCTTTGTTCTTTTAGGGTTATAAGGTTTGCAGATATCTTTTTGTAAGATGTGACAACGAACCTGCGCCTTGGACGAGGTATGTTATGATAAAACACTCACTCTGTCTCTCTCTCTCTCTCTGCACCTTTAATTCTTGGAAAATTTATCTGCAGTGATGATCATGGGGACCGTCCAAGGCCTCTGCCAGATATTGCAGAGTTGAACAGTGCCATTGATATAACAAATACTAAGGGTTCTCCTTCTTGGGACTATGATGTAAGACTGTTCATTGCTATTTTATTCTGATATAGCTATTTACATTTGAATTGGGTTAAGAATTTCACTGAACATGTCGTTTCTTCATTGCAGGCAGAAAAAGCGTGCTGGATGTGGAAAAAGCCTCGACCACTTAGCAGACAACCGGTGGATAGGGGAGAACCAGATGGGAAGAAAATTAGGAGAGTTAGACGGCAGGAACAGAATGCGAAAGAAAAAGTTCTCAAAGGTATACCTAGCTTTCTGTTGAATTATGTTTTAAGTCCTGCAATTTTATTGTTACCACTTATGTAATAACTATAATACTTTGTTTCATTCTTCTTCGTTTTTTTTCTTTCCTTTAATTTACCATTTTCATGCCTATTGATGCGTGTATGCTGAATAAACTGTGGTATATATGCAGGGTTTAGGTGTGATAAATGCCAGAAGATTATGACCGAACCAGTTACAACACCATGTGGTCATAACTTCTGCAAAGCTTGTCTGCAAGATACCTTTGCTGGTATAAGTTTAATAAAACAGAGGACGTGCCAAGGCGGAAGAACATTGCGAGCACAAAAGAACGTCATGAAATGCCCAAAGTGTCCACATGACATATCTGACTTTCTTCAAAATCCACAGGTATGTATGGCAGGCTGCTTTAAATCCACAATTTTTGGCCAAATTCTACTGCCTTTAAGTGTTGTCTATGAGCATATATTTTGGGTTAGATTCAGGTTTAAGATTACTCAAATGAAATTTTCCGAATTATCGATTTGATTGTGATACATCTAAGTTTAGCCTCAATCTGGTGACAAAATGTACTTGATTGTGATACATCTAAGTTTAGCCTCAATCTGGTGACAAAATGTACATACTGACATACTGTTGAGGCTAGTTTGTTATGCGAGCACAACTTGTCTACTGAGTGTTACCATTATTATTATTTTTTTAATAAATTGTTACCTTACTGTGGTTTAAGCGATGATGACTTGTATCTACCTAATTCCTCTCCTGTTTAGTTCCCACAAAATGTTTTTCCCATGTTATTGACGTAAGAGTTTGCTAAAAGGTTAATAAGAATCTCGAGAACGCCATAGAATTACTCCAGCAGAAAGAGGAAGATGTTGCAGAGGAAGTGGAAGACGCTGAGGAAGATGAAGATGATGAAGAAGAGGAAGAAGAGGAAGAAGCTGAAGAAACTTACAATGTCGGTGAAGAGAGTGAAGCCGAAGACAAAGGAAGCATCCCACCAATACCTCAGACTGAAACTACAGAGCAACAAACCTGTGAGCAAAAGAAACCAAGTCATAAGCGAAATAGGTCGAGCAATGGAGACAACGTGTTGGATGGCGGAGCACTGACCAAGAGAAGCAAGAGGAGTAAAGTGGGAGCAGCTAGTAGTCTGATTGATTCATGATCAATCAATGGATCAAGTTGTTCCCTTGGTCATCTTTCACTATCAATTCCTTTTTAATATGTTATCATCTAAGCTTAATAGCTTATCCTTGTAAACGGTGTTGCTACTTACTCTTATCATGTATATGACAAATAAAAAAAAACTTTTTGTTCAGTTTATAGTATCATTACTTCCCTACTAGATTATACTAGAAAGGTTGCCCACGCTTTGCTGCGGGATTTACTATTATCAATGAATTATTAGAAGTATGTAATGGGAAAAAGCAATTATTATATATTGGTGGAGATTGTTTAGAAAATTAACTGTTTGTGTACATAAATCGTTGATTTCATAACATTACATAGCATAATTTTCATTACACACGAAATCAAACTTTGGTGTGTGAGAACTTTTTGATGGATGGCTACAATCTGTCATCAGGGCTGCAATTCAATCAATTACTTCCATAAGTAAATACATAATAAAGTTGTATTAAGTTTGAATCAAAATCATCAAAATAAGGATAATGTGAAATAGGTAAACAAAATAATATTTGTGTTGAAGACAAAATAATATTTGAAGAACACTGCTTATATGAACAACAGGGTTTTGCTCCAAGTTCAGGCAAAATAATAACGGGGACACAGTTAGAAACACTTCAGTGCATTTGGGCAGAAAATAAAATATGCATGCACATTAGAAAAGATGATTGATATGAAACCTGGGAGAGAAGCAGAGTCAATACTTGAATTGCAACAAAACTAAAATCAGAATCTCACCTTCTACATGTAGGTAGTGGCGGATGGTAAAGGGTATCTTCATTTCACGAAGCTCTTTCATAGAAATCTATGCAATTCAAAACTCGAGAAGATTTTACTTGCGTAGAATATGGAAACAACATTTACATTATAATGCAGTAAAAAATGACAATTGGACCTCTCACATGTTTCTTTAACTCAAAAGAAACATAATCCTATACACACACGATAATTTCTTTCAGCTAGAAAACAGAAGCCACCAGAAGAAAAAAGAGTGTTACATATAAACTACAAAGCACATCATATGATCTCTTTTTTCGATTTTAAAAACTGCCTTTGATAGAAAGAGACTAACAATAGTTAACAAAACATAAGATGCTAACTTGTTCTCTATAAACAACCAGAAATGTTTGTATATTGCTGCGATAATTTACTATTTGTTTTAAATCTACACCATAGTATTAGTAGATGCTCTCATGTCCCATCAAGAAAATGCCCATGCTCATAACACACCATTTCTGGTCTTGATGGGATTCTGCACTTTCACATGATACTCAAATTTGAGGAGTATAAACTAAACAATAAATGAGAAGCCAAAATAGAATCTCTTGTTGGTGCTAGCTATAGTAAAGCAGCAAAATAACATATCCAAAAGGAGCTGCAAGATTTAAATTGACATTATGGTATTTAACCAAAAGCAGTAAATTTCAGTACTGTAAGGGTGAAAGACTGAAAACTCTTTGAATGCATTTACAAAGGGATAAAGCAGATAAGGGAAGAACAGAAACAATAATCGTGGGCATCCAGAATAGGCATAGGAGAATCTTATACCTCAAGTGGGTCAGCCTCACCCTCCACCTCAACCATCACAGGGGCACTGATGCTGGTCATCCAAAAATTAGATTTGGTAAAGGGTTGGCCAAAACCAATCAATACAATTTCATACTAATAAAAGTTTAAAGAATACCTATAAATTTTGATGTTTTGGGAGGCCGTTCTGCTGGTACCTGTTCTTCCTTGTCATCACTTTCAATGGCATCTCCAGCAAGATCATCATTGTTATCCATATCCTCCTCCTCTGCATTTTCCTGACCATTGATAAACACTGGAGGGTAGTAAATATGTTGGTGGGAAAATGCAGAATGTGTTGTTATCAAGAAATACAGCTGCTTTCTAAAGTTTGTGTATCTCAGATGGCAGTTTTCCTAATTATCAACATCAGAAGATAAATAATGTAATACTATGACCTTTTTTGAAAGAGAAAGGTAAAGGAAGGTAGTTGCGCTTCTTAAAATGGAATTAGACTGACCAATATCAATATGCCCGGTAGGCTGGATATTGTTGACAACCCGCAATATTTGAATGATTCTGTAACCCAGAATTTAACGCAAATGAAATACCAAAATAAACCCCCATAACAAGAACAACAATCTGGCTGTACATACCTCAGTCAATTTGTTTAGATACTGCAGTCATTTTGCTTTAAAATCCAACAGCTTCAAAACGAATAATAATCTTTGGAAAATTTCTCTTCTCAAATGTTTCAACTCCTCAGTGTAAGATCAGTTGCTCACATCTGTATCGAGATTGTAAATCCACATATGTACCCATTCTTTGCTCAACTGTCTCCATAAAGAGCGAATATCACCGTTTCGTTCTTAAAGCACCTCTGTCCAAAAGTCAAGCCACATCCAAGTTGAATTCAAAATTGTGCAAAAGTCATTCTTCTATTTCTTATTGTAACAATAGAGTGAACAGACATCACCATTACATATTGCTATTTAGACTCTTTGGTGAAAGAGATCGAACACATATATTGATATATATGATTTCAGAAAGAAGAACATCACATGCATCCACAAAAGGCAGCAAACTCAAGAGGTATTCTTTGTGCAACTGTCTCCATAAAGAGTGAATATCACCGTTTCGTTCTTAGAGCACCTCTGTCCAAAAGTCAAGCCACATCCAAGTTGAATTCAAAATTGTGCAAAAGTCATTCTTGTATTTCTTATTGTAACAACAGAGTGAACAGACATCACCATTACATATTGCTATTTAGACTCTTTGGTGAAAGAGATCGAACACATATATTGATATATATGATTTCAGAAAGAAGAACATCACATGCATCCACAAAAGGCAGCAAACTCAAGAGGTATTCTTTGTGCAACTGTCTCCATAAAGAGTGAATATCACCGTTTCGTTCTTAGAGCACCTCTGTCCAAAAGTCAAGCCACATCCAAGTTGAATTCAAAATTGTGCAAAAGTCATTCTTGTATTTCTTATTGTAACAACAGAGTGAACAGACATCACCATTACATATTGCTATTTAGACTCTTTGGTGAAAGAGATCGAACACATATATTGATATATATGATTTCAGAAAGAAGAACATCACATGCATCCATAAAAGGCAGCAAACTCAAGAGGTATATAAAACATTCAAACCTACCGATTAGAAATTTGGGGCTGTAGTCAAAACCCAGATCCCTCTCACACTTCTTTCTTTCTCTGTATGCCTCTCCGATCAGTCTCTTTCTTGAATATAACCTCTATCTCCCACTCTCTCTCTCTTCGTGCGAAGCAAAGAAACAAACGCTGGGTCTCTGGATCATTCATGAACTCTCTCAAGATTGCTCTCTCTCATCGTGGAGCAATGAAAAAGAGCCACATCCAGTCCTCGACGGGGTACTCGGGTAAAAGCCAACGATAATGTAGGGGCAAAAATGTCACTATCATTCAACAGATCTCGCATCCTCTTTGTAGCAGCAGCGTCCCTACATGATGCATCTTGTTGCTGCTTCTTAATTGTATTAAAATGTTTATCTCCGTCTTTCTCCTTCGAAGTGGTTGGTTGCAGATTGCCTTTCCTCAAGTAATACTGCTCAACCTCGTTCACTTTTCTCAAGCTGCAAATCCACCACAAACTAATCAATCCAAGAAATGCAAAACTGTATAATTGAAGAATAAATCATAAAGACAACTGTTTAAATAGAGATAATAGCTGACAAAAAAAGCGACAGTAGCTATAATCAATGTGAAAACCCATTGGAGTAGCACAGCATATAACAACAAACAGATTAGATAACAAAACCAGTACTGATATATGTCCTATAAAAGCCAATATTAAAGGTCAGTAAATAATTCAACTCAAATCAATAGCTATTATCAATGAAAAAATCAATGATAAAAGCCAATGCTTCAGAGTTCTCATTTGGACTTATCCTCCACCTTCTCCAATGCTTGAGCTTCAGGGGTTTCTGAGTTCATTATTATTTGTTTCCTTGTCGAAGCAAATTGCAACCATATCTGGAAGCAAGATAATAAAGAAGAAGCATATGACTACATTTAAAGAAATATTCATATGACAGTACAGTACCCTTTAAGTCTTTTTTACCAAATTTTCCAAGCCGGCCACCTATAGCTCACTTTGTTTTTCAATATAATTCCAAGTAAGGTTAAATGATTAGAGTATACACCTGCAGTTCTAAACTCACTTTTACTTTCTCACACCCCAGAAAAACACACACAATTTGACAATTTGATTTTCCTAAGATCAAACTCTTGAGAACGAAAATCGAAAGGTCAAACCTTCAAGAACCTCTGTTGGGCTAACATGTGCAATAGCTGTGTTAGAAGGCAACATCCTCATCCAAGCATTGTCCCGGCAAGACTCAAAGCAGCCTGTGCACCTTCTGCTTAAACAAAAACCATGAACCAAATCAATAGACAGATAGCAATTAGCAAACCATAACTGCAACATATAAAATTTCTATAAAAATGTTTTCTCAAGATAGCTGTCAAGAAAAAAAAAATCAACCCAAATAAATTAATGAGAGCTATGAAGATCATGGGGTACCTGGACTGCTGGACGTGAGATTATACAAATCCCTCGGCATGATCTAACAAATTTGAGGAGCTGATGTTGCTAAGAATCCTCAGGTGCAGGTACCCAACCTTAATTCTTGTCAGAGAAAAACATGGAAATTGTTAGCAAAATCAATATTCTGTTTAATCAATACCTCCGAGCCCAAATCCTAAATCAATCACATAGGACGATTTACACTGATTTTGAAGAAATCAATTAGATACCTCTTAAAATAAAGAAGATCGCCATCTCCAGAAAGCTGGAGTTTTGTCTCTCTTCGAGGAAGTTCAATAACTTCGTACCAAGTGATCAAATGCAGGTTAGAGACGGAAATCAATCCCTTTGCCACAGAAATTAATCCTTGCCGCATATCAAATCAAACCCCCAAGCACCAATTTCTTTGATTACAGACGGATATCAATTCCCTCTGCTCTCTCTCTTTACCTCTCGGTATTGAGCATCGCCCCAGGTGTCGTAGCAAGAAACAGCATGCACCGAGCAGTAACCCAGGTGTCGAAGCAAGAAACAGCATGCAGGGGCAAAATCGTCTTTTCGTCCATTACTGGCTCGGCTCCAGCCGACACTGTTCATAAGCAGATAAACAGTGCGTTGAGAATTAGTATATAGTAAATATTTTCAGTTTATCGAGTGTGCAACTGTGCATTGTGGCATTGTGCCTAGTGTGTGTGGTTATAAGATTGGAAAAATTAATTTTTTTACACCTTTATCAGGATGGATCAGTTTGTTGACCCGAACTCAATAAGACGTGTATTGGACCCCCAATAAATATATATTTTTTTTGACTTTGTCAAGAGGAACCCAAAGGCTTCTTAGGCCCAAGATATAAACCTCTGCAGCGCATGTGAAATGCTCCAACTGTGCATTGTAGCATAGTGCCTCGCCACTTTGACAGCTTCAGGGTTTGAACTTAGGTTGGGGAGCACACCCAACTAGGCAAGAACCACTTGGCCACTTGCAGTGGTTCCCAATAAATACTTAAAAAGTTTTTTACCGAGGCCCGGTGTTTCAGTAAACACATTACCGAACTTCCTGTTTTCTGAATGCATGGGGGCCGAGGCTTGAAAGAAACAAAAACAAAACATTGTTTCGTCCTTGTGAAAAAGTGTCCTGTATTTCAATACAGAAATTAAGTGAACTTAGTTGACAGCTACAATTGCACATTTTCTCAACTGCGACTTGTGAAAATAACTGAGATCTCTGGGGTTAAGGCTGAAATAGATTTCATCAGATTTCTACTTTTAGGTTCATATGTGCTTGAGAGAGTGACTGCATGTCACGCCTCATAGATTTCCTGAGACTATGCTGAGAGAAAATTGCACACATTGAGCGTAAATGTCACCCAACATAATTTCACTCGTATTAATTTAGTGAAAAGAGTTTTTATTACAATCCCTTGTATTCAAGACAGAATGTGTCTCTTAATTACAATCCCTTGTTACAGGGAAACACCCTTTGATTCAATTTATGAAGAAACCAATTGATGAGATGTGTGTTTGTTTGTTTTTGCGGCTGCACCCGGATATTTGAATGGGTTGCCACTCGTAGTTCAAGAGTTCTGATGAGTGAATGACTCATTTGAGGGCTGTTATTTTGGAATGAGAGTAGTGTTTGGGACGAATTTGGTTTAAGTGGACCAGGGATTCGATTTTGTGTTTAGAACGCAATTGCATCTAGATAGATTGCCTACATACCCTTTGTGGGATCAAACCACATGTAGTTCCGGCATTTGAGATTTAAATGGGTAGATGACCCATTTATTTTGGCTTTGTGTTTGGGAAAGGATTTAAAGCCCTTGAATTTGGTTTGGACTTTATTTGTGTGATTTGTGAATGAATTTGATTTTTTCAAGTGTTGGGAGAATTTGACTGGAGTCATTGATTCATTTGGGACTGGCCGATTTTGACTGGTGGAGTCAGGGATTATGTTTGGAGTTGCGGTTGCATCTAGTAGGTCGCTAGACTGCCTACATACCCTGTAAAGGGATCAAACCATTGTAGTTCATAGAATTTGAATTTCCGATTTTGTACCAACTTTTTGTTTGACGGATGTGTATACATTCTTTTTGAACCAGCCAAATGCATCTCTTTTGGACGCCAAATTTGGTTGCGTCCATTGATTTGATTTGGACACCTTGTCATGCCGAGCTTTGTAGTCAGGCCTTAGAGATTTGGAGTAGGCTTTTCAGTGCTTTGAAGTTTGTAGATGGGTGATTCCATTGAGCATAAAAGCTTGCAACTACTTTGGACACCCATGACTTTATATGGTCACCCAATTTGAAGCCCATACAAAAACATATTTGCATGTTTGACAAGTATGCTTAATTGTACTTTTTGTTTTGATGTGTGCCGAATGGTTCCCACTGCTGATCCCTCTTAAAGGAAGGCATGATCATGGCCTTTATTTGGTCTTCATAATCCTTGTCCCACCGCCTTACAATCAAAGTGTGAGAGAGAATAGACAAAGCTTAATTAAACAATTAAATTTTTGATTCTTCAAGGCCTCTCTTATTTTCAAAGCAGTTTTGCAGCAACTTTTGACAAGGCTTGAATAGGGATCCAACTCCTCTAAATTTAGATAGTGTGAAGTTACACGAATTTCATAAAATCACAATCATTCATCTAATCTAACGGATAGAAGAGTGCCAACCTTAACTAATAAAAATTAGAGTGTTTCTTTTTTGGTAACAAATTAGCTTTAACCTACGTTGGCATTAGGCTTTACCTCTGTTAACAAACATTAAGATCTAATATGGGTTCTCTACAATCCTATACGATCCAACTATTGTGTAAATTTTAATCTCTCTCAGTTTTTGAACTTTTTCCTCTATTTCTCAAGATCAAAGGGGTACTTATTATGTTTGATCTGAGTTTTCATTACTGCCGGATGGATGAATTCAATTTGGCCAATATCCCTTCAATTGCAAAGGGATTTTGCCCATGACCTGTGCCTCTATTGATTCTTTGATTTGTATCACACTTCATTTTGGAGATGATGGGTGCCTAATTAACCTTTTGTAATCATATATGTATATGGATTAATCATCTATGGGATGTCGGAGTGCTTGATTTTTGATGTGGAATTTCCTCAACTTGATCTATGTTTAATAATTGATATGCTTATGTATGACAACTGCAAATGAACTAAATGTAAAAGTTTTGTTTGATTTATCCTTGCTGCTGCAAGTACCATGAAGATCAAAACCAAAGAGTTATGAGATGCAAGAGTCTGAAACAATAACCGAAGTTAGCGTCAGTTATTATTATTTTTTGGCTGTGACTATTAACTTCAGTTTGTAGGAAAAAATAAAATAAATATCCTTTTTAGATATGTATTGATTTAGGTGGCCACTGTTCTATCCGTTAGATTAAATGAAGGATTGTGATTTTATAAAATTCACGTAACTTCACACTATGTAACTTTAGAGGAGCCGGATCCCTTGAATATATATGTATCTTAAATCTTTTGCCCTTTAGTTCCCATACAAAGTTGCAGTAGCCCCATACTTCGACACTTATGCATATGAAACTTTTGACTAGGTGTGTTGACCAATTTCCCACTGCCAAGCTCTTCTTCTTTTGCTTTTCTATGTCGGCACCTCATCAAGCTTTAAGAAAATATTTTATTTTTCTTGTCGGCTACCGTGAATGTTTAGATACTAGCACATGTAATTGGAACTCCTATGCACAAGGAATCCAGGAAAAGCTGCTTTGTTGCTGTGGTATGCAGGTACGTCAAGGGCCTTGGCAAAGCTCCAGTAGTAATCAACGACTCATGAACAAGGCGTGGCACATCTGAAAGGAGAGGTGCGGGCTTCGTCAGCAACAGTAGTAATTTGTATCAGAAACAATTGTATTTGTAATCAATTATGTCTTCTTTTTTCCGTCATCAGCTTGTGTTCATTTGACAGAGCCTCTGTATGTGGTGCGGGTGCCGATGCGAGTGCAAGCAAGAGGTTTGATGGAGCTTGTCTTTGTTAAAGCTCTGTTGACACTGTTTGCTGCTGCAAAGTCCTTGTTGGTACTCAACAAGGCTTAGAAAATCACCACCATCAGTCGTTCACTAGGAGAGCACCATCATTTGTTGACGTAGCGGTCCTTCTCCAGGAGAGCAGTACCATCAAGATCACTTTGCTTTCGCCACCTATACGCAGGACGCACCACCATATAGGCATCGAGAAGCAAAGTGAGGCAAGAATGGCGTTGTGGTTTTGATTTGTGCCAGGGAGGTGTGGTCAGCAACTCAACTTCTCCGTGATTGCTGATGTGGTAATCACCTTGCCACCTTGGTCACCAGCAAGAGATTATGAGGATGGAAGCAACATTGACACTCCAGAGAGATTTTTGGCCATGCTTCATGGATCTTAGCACTTGACAATGTCTGCACCATGAAAGCAGAAATTCGGTAATTTTTAGGAGATAATCATTGTATACCTGTGACTTATGGAGCATTTTCAACTAAAACGTGGTTCTCCGTCCGTGGCTTCTCTTGGAAAGCTTTAAGAATGGAATGCAGTAGAACTTCAGTCTCGTGCGCACTCTCCTCTTTCCACTCTCCTCTCTCTTGAGTGCCTCAATATTGACGGTTTCTACTCTTTAAAGCTGCAGAGTTTCACCTGTTTTTTGTTATGCTCTCTAGTCTTTCCTGCTGCCCTTTTTTTCCCCCCTGCCTCGTTTAGTTTAAGGCTCTATTTATAGAGCAAACAAATTGATGGGATAGAGATGAGATGGCTGTGGTTTGAATTTTGAAATCATTTGTTATTAAAAATCAAATCCAACAGTTTTGACCATGCCACTCCTTTATCTTTGCAGCTCGTCTTTCATATTTTTCTCCACCCTAGAGATAAGCCTAGCATTTGACTTCAGAAGACGATGGAGATGGTAGCTGGCTCCTTTACAAATTTGAATTAGAACTTATCATGATTAGGAACAACTACTAACACCTTGACGCCAGCTGTGTGAATGAGAAGATGTGCTTCCTTCTTTAGCCTTCAGCCATCTTGGTTTAAATTGACTCCGCATATATATATCAAACAAACAGATGGGGTTTGTTTTGATGTAAACAAACAGATGGAGTTTGTTTTGATGTTCACGGGTCACACACATCCACACAACAATATATTGAGCTTTTTTTAAAAAAAAATTGATCTCAACAAACTAGCCTGTTTATTCGTATAGTTTTCCGAAACTAGTAAAAGAGCTACTCCAGTTAAAACGTGAATCAAAGCATGCACAGATACTTCTCCTGGACCCATAATTCATCAATGCATTGAAGCAGCTTTAAGGTTCTGGACTTCTGGTAAAAATGAATTTGGGTTAAGAGTTGTACCTTTCCGTACAAGTCTAAAGTCTAATATCGAGATTTTCACCATCATTATTAAGGTGAATTTGCTTATGAATGATGTATCAAGTTATATTTTTTGTCAGAATAATGGAAGGTCTGAACAAAATCTAGTAAGAAAAATTTGGGTGCGGCAGTCTAGCTCTCTAATGCAATTTCCATGTCGTTTCATCATCAGAAACCCTTCTTGCTTTTCAGCTTAATTAGATGGTTTCTTTGAATTTCCAGGGCTTTGTATCTTTGACATGGAAATAATCGATGAGAAGTCATTGAACAAATGCAGAGCACCATTAACCTGTTCAGCCAAGGCACTACTGCACTTCCCATTCTCCTTAGAGCTTATAACCAAAACGACTCCAAATTTTTTTTTTTTTGGCAATTAAAATAATTTATTACTTAAAAACACTACTACAAAAACCACATACAAGGACACCTAATAAGGACACATAATTTATGTGGAGTCCTTAAAGGGTTTTAAGGACACATAGCTTCAAATTGAAATTTTTTTAGTGAGTGGAGTCTTTCAACGACAGTACGACACCCTGTTTTTTGTGTCCTAGTATTGGGCTCCAATTAAAAACTAAAATTCTATTGAAATAACAAAACGCGGCATACTGCACTGTACTTCGCGTTTTCGTTTCCCTCCCCAAATTTCACTTCCCTCCTCCCCCAATTTTCGATTTCCCTCTTCAATTGAAACTCTCCTCAAATAGAGAAAGGTGTTTCATTCACTCTGGGTTGACAGATTCTGGGCGCCGCCAAGCTTGGGTAGAGAGTCTCTGTTGTGTTCTCTCTCTCAGGCAATTTCTTGGTCGCTTCCTCTAACACTCACACAAACTCGCCTTTATCTCTCTCTCTCTCTCTCTCTCTATATATATATATATATATATATATATATCTCGTCTTTAATCTATCTTTGTATTCTAGGATTTCAATTTAACCTAATTTTTTTGTAATTTCATTGGAATGGACTCTGATTTGTAGAGCAATCTTTTCTCGTCCTCAAACGCGAGGGGTACCAATCTCGATCCGTTTCGTTTTTTTTTTTTTTTTTTTTTTACTGAATTGGAATTTTTGAATTTGGGTTTTTGTTTGGGTTTGATAGGTGCTGATGGGTTTTTGTGGGTGATTGCAGATCTGTTCAGACACGAGGAAACATAAGGAGACGATGAGATAAAGGTTGAGTTTTTGTGCCCCTTTTGCGTGGAAGATTTCGATGTTTTTGGGGTATAATTTTGCAAAGAAACAGTATAATTATGCAAGATTTTTTTTATTTTATTTTTAAATTTGAAGTATGAAGCTTTGTGCGTAAATTGGTTGATTGGAGCTTGCTTTGTTGTTAGATTGTGTAAAGATGCAACCTTTTGAGTTGTGTTTTATTCGTTGTAAATGAAACTGTAAGTTTTTGGGTGGCTTTTAGTTGCAGTTTAGGTTAGAAAGGAATGAACTTTGGAGTGTTTGTTTCATTAGTTTTTCTTTCCTACGAGTGTCCTTCTATTGTTTTGATGGTATACAAGGCATGCTAGTGGTTTACTTCCTGATTCATTCAGTTACTTGAAGATCCAAATCATGCATGTTAGTGATCTATTGTGGTTTCGTTCGATTGGGTTTTTGAGTAGAGCGCGATCTGTTTATGTTACTGTGGAGTTTTATATCTGACTTTTATGCATGGGTTTGTGTTATTTTTCATAGGTGGAATCAACTCGTGGTAGCATGGGATGGTTACTAATAGCTCAGTTTGTATGACTATTGGAACTACTGGGGGTTGGAATTCTTGGGTAGGTTTGATTTTATTGGTTTTATTATCTCTTTCGTGGACTGTTGGAATCCTGTTGTTTTGAGTTGGATGTTCTCTAAAGATTTTTATCCACTAAATTAGTTGAATCGAGAAAGTGCATTGAATCTCTCTTTGGTGTTTATGGAAATTATAGGCATAGCATGAATTTTTGCTAAATGAACAGAAGCTTCAGTACCTGGATGTCCTACTCATTATCATGTTGTATATGATGAACTTGGCTTCTCAGCGGATGACTTGCAAGATCTTGTTCATTCTTGTTCATTCTTTATCATATGTGTAAGTATACTTGTGTTCATTCTTATGTGTTATTTTTTATTTTCTGGTTCTGTTGTTCTGCTATGGTTGTAAAGAAGCTGAGCAATTGTATACCTGACTGCCTATCTTTGAATTTTGTACAGTTACAAAAGAAGCACAATGGCCATATCTATAGGTAATACCATAATATATTTTATACTTTTCACTTTTCGTTGGAAAGAAGAAAATATGCTTGTATTTTAATTTACCTATTTCTGACTGAATAGGATATGCAGAAATTAGATTCTCTGGATAGCTTATTTGGCGACAAAGATGCAAGTAGTGCTCTGGAAGTTTCTGGTATGATTCAACCAAAGAGGTATTGTGTGAAAAATTCTGCAATCTTTTCTTTTTGAGTGTTTCCTATATGTATCACAGAAGATCCAATTTGTGGCTACTGGACTCATTTGTAATTGATCATTGCAAGTCACTGGTGTCTTTGTTTTGATCTATTTGTTGTTGTCTGTTCTTGTGTTTTTCTTTCAGTTCTTAGTTGATTAGGATTTCTTATCCACTGTTTTGTATTTCCCCTCTTTCATTTTTTTTTTAAAAAGGTCCCTATAATAAATTAAAAACTTTGCAATCTGAGTGATTTAAAGATGCTGTCAGTAGTGTTGTGACTGAAATTGGATTCTGAGGTTCATCTTTAACTTTTGGCAGGAACCTGATTTACCTGATGGACCTGACGATGGAAAAAAGGCGTCCTTACTTATGATGAATTTTTCTAGAGATGAAGTTGAGTTTGCAATGAATATGCTTGGTAGGTTGAAATTTCTGGATATTCATTTCACAGCAAGAGGCTTTGCTGATTGTCAGATTTGTGTTTGTCAAACCTCTAATAACGTGGATCTTCTATGAGAAGGATCATTAGTACTTGTATATTGATATTCCAATTTGGTTTTAACTCTTTTGGGCATGTGAGTGGTAAACATTTGTTTTCCAAATCTATCATACAACTGAGAAAAATTCTGCACTCATGTGCATGATACAATTAACATCATAATCCTGCTTGTCAAATCTATTCCTCCCTGTAACACTACATTACTCATCATTCAAAGTAAACTCAATCCTTACAATCTACAGTTTTGACTAGAAATTGAACATTATAGCCTATTGTTATTAATTCTGCTTTCCCATTTCTCTATGTAAAGGTGTACCACCATTTACTTGTGTGTTCCCAATTCTTAATAGTAAAGAATAACTTAAGGACTCTTTTATGAATTTCTTTTACAAGATTTATTCATCTGTAATGAATTGCTGGAATGAGTACCAGATATGTAATTTTGTGGTGTTTATCCCTGTGTTTATTGCATATATGTGCATTATATTATGGTTTTATATTAGTCTTTATGGAGTATGCAGGTAATCCTTAGATTGCAGTAGGACTAAGAGAAGCTACTGCTACTTAAGTGGCAGGTTCTAAGTCTAGCCTTGCAAGTTATTATCTTTGCTCTCTAGAGGTATTTTCCCTTACAAAGTAGATTTATCTGTTAACATTGACACTGGTGGCAGAGAGTTAGTATCTTATGCTCAATTCAAACAAATGAAAATCTACCTTACATGTTATGTTTTAAGCCAACACCCTTACAGATTCTTCTTAGTGTGTACTAGTGCATTCATTAAAGCCTTATAGATCTCTATTTGTTATTTCAGGTCAATTATATGTACTGTTGTCTTTGATTAGTTGTGCACATGCTTACTGGGTTGCTTTTTTGTTTAATGTAATATTCACTAATGCTCATCATTTCAGTTTAAGGAAAAAGACACACTCAAGAAGAGGTTGATGTCGTTCGAGTAGAGTGGGCAGAGTAGGTTGATGGATATATCCAAGATGAACTAAAATAGTTAGCATATGTATATGCAGATTTCTTACTTTTGGTATGAATCAAATTAGTTATATATATTTGAAGCCTGCTTAGTGTAGCAGCAACTTTGAATTAAATTGGTCAAAACAGTAGAGTAGGACATTTTGGATCTTTATGCTCCTTTAATGAGATGGACTTATGGTGTTTATAGACTACTTGTATTGGATATTTTCTATATCAGTTTTCATATTATAAGGACTTGTTGATGTGTCATCTGTATGCAAATTTGATGGGAATGTACAGAAAATAGGACACAATGCATTCCTATATGTGTCCTAGTACAAAAAAGAGGACATATGAGAATGTAATTTTTGTGTCCTCATATTGATTTAAGGATTCCATTTTCAAATCTTTGAGGACACAATTTCTGTGTTCTTGTATAAAATAGAGGACACATTTGAGTGTGTTGCTTTTGTGTCCTCTAATAGATTTAAGGACTCATTTTTAGAGCTTTTAGGACACAATTTGTGTGTCCTCATACAGAAAAGAGGACACTTATTTGATAATATAAGGATGCAATTTAGGTGTCCTCTTATACATTTAAGGACACCACGTACATAGCTATTAAGACACATAAAATGTGTCCTCGTATAGATAAGAGGACACATTTTCGGTGTCCTTGTTTGGGACTTACAATGACACCCGGATAGAGGACACATTTTTTACGTGTCCTTGTATGTATTTAAGGACACGGTTTAGGTGTCCTTAAATCATGTTATTGTACTAGTGAAAAGATAGTACTGTTGAAGGAAAATCAGTTTTGTGTGTGCCTAATCAAACTAGAAGTAGTAATAGGAGAGAAGGTTCTAGAATTCCTAATCCTACTCGGATTAGTTTTACTTGTAACATTATAACATGTACTTTGTAATCCCTATATGTAGGGCTTCTATCCTCAATAATATGATTACAATTCTCTCTTCAATCTCTCTCGAATTCTCTTTTACTTAAACACGTAATCAACACGAGTTCTAACCAAAAACCAAAAACCCAAAAATCTTCTTCATCACCGCAGCTCCTAGCCCACGCTAGCCTTACCTGCGCACCTGCCCCTGCAGCACCTATGCACCTCTGCATCCTTGCTGCCCCTGCAGCACCAACGCACACCAACTGCATCCTTCTCCTTTTCTGTGCACGTCCGTCTTCTTGAAATCCCTGAAACGTCTAGTTCGGAACCTCAGATCAAAATCTTTCCTTCATCAAAGTTGTTCGTCTCTGTCTCTTCCATCTGACCTCCTAATTTCAGCCTTATCGGAGTTATTTTGAGACCTATACACTAATCAAAGTGAAAGCTATTCAGAAGAGAATTTGCTTCAAATTTAACCAAGTAAGTTTTTATAATTAAAGTTCCCGCTTTCCGTACTTTAATTTCCTCTTCTTTTTATTCGGGGACTTGCAACCTCCCTTCTTCTACATCCCACTTTTCTTATAACGTGGGTTCGATTCTTGAAAAGTGGAATCGTGGGGATTCTCGCTATTAACGAACTAAGAGAGTTCGTAAGACTTCGGACTAAGAGCGTCCGTAAGCATCGATTCATGACCATATAAACATCATTGTTTCGGTCTAATCCAAAAATTCTTGGAAATCGATTTCTTGGTAGCTTAGCTCGGAAATCTTATTATTAGTTTTCATGGAAGCATTGACTCCGAAACTAACTTGTTCTTGTTTCATCTTTTAGGATGTCAAACACTAACAAACTCGATTTTGTTCCGTTGGATTATGCAGGCAAAGGATATTTAGACTGGGCCATTGACATTGAGACCCATCTTACTGCCCAAGATTTATTGCATACAATCCAAGAGCTTTGTCCTATAGAAACAGCTCCAGACCCTCAAACTGAGAAAGTTAATTCCAAGGCACTTGCCTTCATGAAACATCACATGGATAGTGACCTACAGTTTGAGTTCATAAATGAGGATAGTGCCATAAAGCTTTGGCAAGCGCTTTGAAAACGATATAGCAATGTTCGTGACTCCATACTTCCGAATTTAGAAGCAGAATGGAATGATCTTCGCTTCTCTGAATTTGACACTGTCAGGTAATTTTATTCGGAAGCCCACCGCATCAAAACAACAATGCGTCTCTGTGGAAAAACAATCACAGAAGACCAATTGATTGAGAAAATCCTCAATACCTTCCCCGTCCATACTATGGGTCCTTTAATTTATTTCAGACTCATGCAAATGCTAGACGGATCATAAATTTTCAACAGCTTGTTGAAGCTATGGCCACTGCTGAAAGACATGGCCAGGAGCTTGTGAAAAGAGAAAGTGATAGGCTTCAAGATAGCCATCAAGAGCATCGTCCTATGGCTAGACAAAGTCGCCATCGATGTCATAATCCATACTATCAAAATGCTCAAGAAGGTAATCGCCTAAGGTGACAATCACACGACCGTAGGAGGCGTGATTTTGAGGGACGAAGGGTTGGAAATCATGGAGTCAACGTTGGCCATGGTCATCACTTTCCAACGCCACCAATCCTAGGGACTATGCATATTGCGCCAATGCGCCCTAATCAAGGGAGAATCCACTTTACGGTGTATATTTCTGATATGGAACGTCTGATTAATGGACCTGAATTTGCAATGTACCTACGAAGGTAGTCGCATCATGGTGATCAAGACATCGAGTTCACAAACACTTTGAATCTGGCGATGAAGACAAAATGCCACAGATTTTTATTTAGAATAGTCTTTTATTTTTTCCAAGAATTATGTAATGGCAATATGCCTTGATCAATAAATGACAATTGTATTAATTAACTCTATCTCATATGGCGCACCTACTTAAGTATGATGTCTAGGAAAGTAATTGAGATTAGTGGCATTTAAGAGAGCCTTGCTCCACCGGCATCTCTCTCTACTTCCCTGGTCATACTTGATTGGAGTTACCAAACAGATAGAGTGACTACGATTTGTCTAAATTTGATTTTTATTTTGGATTAGATATATGGTCATGAAACTTTGATGTAATCATTGGCTATTATTAATAAAGTATCGATTTATTTTATAGACAACTACAAATGACTACCAGACAACATTTTGTTTAACACAAAAGTCCACAACCTTTTCCCTTATACAATTAAGGACACACTCTATTCCCTTTTACCCTTTCACAATTTGTTACAGTATCAGTCAATATTTTTTGCTAAAAATTCCTCACACAGTATCAGCCTAAGGACTAGCCTTCAACATGCCACAAATTCGCCTAACAACTTCCTGTTTAAATGGCTACTAACAGGGCGGAATCATTGCTGCCTTAGTATGATAGAGGGTTTAGTTTTTGAAGCAAAACACAACAACTGCTACTGCTACTACTACGCAGAAATAACAAAAAAAAAATTTGTGACAGTGTAATGGGCGCAAACTGAATTTATTTATTCAAACATAAATACAGATACAAAACCCAGAGCCTCACTCTTAGGCAAACAGCTAAAAGCTGCTTAGCTACTCATAATATATTACAAGTACTTACTTGGAATGAGATGTACTCTGCATACAGAGACTTATTGAAAACCTGCTACTATTGCTACTATGGCTTTCCTATTTTTTGAGAGAATCTGATTCTTCTCAATTTTCTGATTTTTAATTGATCAGCCGGTTTTCGAATGCCTTCTAAGAGAAGCTAAAGCTCCTTATATAGGGAGCGGAACTCAAATTACAATTGAAAAGAACAAAATGTACAGGACGACTCCGTGATTTCCTGCTTTCCTGAGTGCTCCTGCTGGTGGAGGTCGGACAGGAAAAGCAGATTCCTTTAGGTGAAATGTTTTTCACCTACCTTTTGAAAAGCAAAAAGCCTCTTTTGCACTACTACAAAAATCGAAACACACAACACTCATCACACAACAGAACTAAAATCTGTTGTTGTGTGTTAACACAAACTCTATCATACAATGGTACAAATATGTTTCTGTTGTGTGAATGTAAGTAAATTGAAAACTTTTTTTTAGGAAGATATTGCATAGCTGAATTAAGAAGTTTCCGTTGTGTGAATGTGAGGCCTAGATGGAGGGAAATGAGCACATAATTCCCTCCCAGAAGGAGCTCAATTTGAATTATTCACACAACAGTTTTTTTTTTTATGTCTGTTGTGTAATGGAATGTTGCATGAACTTTGAGAAATTCTCTAGGTACACCTAGTGGAAGTTGCACAAAATTGTACAATAGATTGTCATAGTTCTGTTGTCTAAGCATGGAAACAAATTGCACAGCGCGGCAAAGTTTCACTCAAATGAAACCTGTAGTCACAGGCGGCAAATTTTCCCTCTCAACTTGCTTTGTAATCAATATACTCATACAACGGTCCATTAATGTTTTGTTGTCGGAGAAACTTGAAGTCTCCCACTAAACAACTTAAGTAGTCTTCATTGAAATCAACAATCTCGACCAGGGTTTACTCCACATTTCTTCTACCACCTCCCGTTCTTCTTTTTCTTCTACTACCATTCTTCCGTTCCCAATATCCTTCTCTCTGTCTCTGTCTATGTCTCTCCCTCCCCAAATCTCCCCCAAAATTTTTGATCTTTAGCCCTAAATCTTCGACCTGTCTTGAATCAACCATGGATCTGGCCCCGGAAGAATTTCAATTTCTCTAAATCCTAAACATTCTTCGAGAATCGATCTCTCCCCTTAAATAGTCCCCCAAGACCTTCTACCTCACAACCCTAACTCTAACGTCGGAGACCTCTCTGTGGGCTGGCAACTAGTATCTCTGTCTCTGTCTCTCTCGTGAAACCTTTCTCTCAGTCTTCCATCTGGTTCAGTCTACTTTCTTCTCCGATATACTGACCCAAGTCCCCACATCTCCTCCACCTGGGTTCACACATGTTTTACTTTGCCGATGGATTCTGATTCTCCGACCACCACATTGCTCTAGCCAATAAGGAATGAATCCCTATTCCCCCCCCCTTTCTATTGAAGCTATTTGAATTCCAATATTGATTGGCAATGGCGGTGAAGCGCGGGCTCTACCAGAATCGAGCCATTGGATCTCATTCCTTAATGCAGTATTTATATTCGTCTTGTTGTTTGGTTGATTTTCTTCATTGACCATGGCCTCTACAGCTCCGGTTGGTCCTTGATTTTCTTATTATGTTCTTGATTATGCATACCGTGAAACTTTTTCTTGATAGCTTTCACTTTCACCAGAAGTGAGTGTAACCAAAGAGTCACTTTCACCATCGTCTATAGTTTTTCATCTTCCGCATTGCATCTTTGTACGGTAAGGCTCTATCTTCCTTTCTTTTGCTTCGCGATTCGGTGTTTTCCACCAAATGGTAGATATAAGGTTTCTGGAATCGTGAAATGGCTGCTGCATTGGCTTTGAATTGTTATATGTTTTGGTTTTGTTTTGTTTGCAGTTGATCTGGTGCATTGCGTATAAATTACTCAAATTTTTGAGACATTGATGACAATGAGGTATGAATTCAATGCTTAATTTAGCGCATTGCTCCGGAAGTTTCGACATAATTTAAATGTTATTGTGGTTTGTCGAAATGCTAGATCGATATAAAGGTTCCTGGAGGGGGAATAGAGCTAGAGGAAGAGTTTGGGAAAATGGGAGAAAGCCAGAAGCAGTTCCGGATGGGAACCATTGAGGCTTTGAGTTTGTCGGTGGTGTCGTCTGTGTCAATTGTGATTTGCAACAAGGCACTTATTAGCACACTTGGTTTTACTTTTGGTGAGTGTAGGGGATATAATTATCAATATGAAATGTGTTAGTTTTGTAGTCTTTTGCTTGTTGTAGTACAAAGTTGGAACTTTTCCCCTGCATATTTGCTTGCTCTTAGTAACAAATGTAGGTGGCACTGTGAGGTTGGTCTACCAAATAGAATTATCAAGTCTCATTCTTGTTGTTAAGATTGTAGGATACCAAATGTGTCATTCTTGTTGTTAAGGTTGTTGGGACCTCATGATTATGATTTAATTTTGTAGATGTTTCAAGGCTTTCCAAAGAGCAAAACATGAGCATGAGGCATTAAAGAGGCAGCTTGAAACTTATTTCCAGGTACCTCTAGACTCTTCCTTTCTTTTTGGGCAACTGTACATACGCTGTTTGATTAATTAAATAACTCTTGGAGCTATTTTTCTTTCATATATTTGTAGTTGAGAAGACAAGCTGGAATGGCACAAAGGTCTTGAATGCCACATAGATTGGTGATTGCATGAGGTGCCCATATAATAGGGAGAAACTAGTTGAGAACTATGTATTTTGTCAATCTCGTGAACTCCTAGCTACGTAATATTTGTTTTACTATAGAAGGCACCCTATTCAAGTTTAGCTGCTGCAATATGTAGATACTGAGTTTTGGTTAGCCATATATATAGAAGTAATATTGTTCGAAAAATCTACTTCCTAGATTTACCAATAATGCAATTTTTACTCCTCTATGAGATATACTGCAATATGCATGTATTATGATATAAAGGCCTTTCTTCTTGGAGTAAATAAACTCTCACCTGTGTTGTTGTCATTTAATTGCCCTTGTGTGTAGCATGTAATTGTTAACTTCCTGATCTAATGATAACAAGGGAGGTCATGAGAGGTTGGATGTGATAGAACTTTGTACATGATAAACTTTCTACTAGGGTACCGATCGACTTGAAGGGTAGAGGAATCAGCCTATTTAGAATCTGTTAAAGCTTTTGAATTGTTAGCTAATTGGTTAAGTTTGGTGTTTGATGACATGGCTTTGGGAGTTATTTGACATTGCCACAAAGAAATTATCTTCCTAATGTGCGTTGTGACATTGCCAAGCTTCTTGAGATTGGCTAGGAAGCTAAAGCTCAGATTCAGGTAATTTATCTTTTTTCATTAGGGTTAATTTACTTGCACAATATCTAGAACAAGTTCTAAGTTTTTGGTTAGTAATTATTTGGTATATGTATTATTAGAGAAGATAATATGATGGCAGATCAGGAGATAAAAGTAATGATTGGTTTTTCAGTATATGAGCTTTGTCTGAGATACAAGCACTGTTTACTTAGGCTCCAACATTTCAATTAATTAGAAATTTGGAACTGAACTTTTCAATGCAGTTTTCAATTAATTTTGGTAAATATTGTCTACAAATATTTTCACTTAATTAGAAAGTCGACCAGTAGAGCTATCAATGCTTTGATTGTTATGGGATTTGGGACCTTTGCGGTGTCTAAGTTGTTATGGGATTTGGGACCTTTGTGGTGTCTAAGTTTCTATACCTTGTATAATTTTTTTAGATAATCTTAATATGGACTCTGTCAAAAGTCAACAGATTTGTTGTTATTGATTATATTTTCTGTTTTCTTGTCAGTTAATAGAGAAATTATCTACCAAATCACCTGATGGCCCTACCAAGATGAAAATTTTGGCTGCAATTGCAGAGGAACATAATGTCAAATGGGATCCCGAGGCATTTGAAGAGAAACCTCCTGAGGACCTGCTGGTAAGAATGGTTCAGCTCTTATTCATTTATTCATTTCTTGATATAGATGACATAAAACTATAGCTTCGTGTTTGTCTTATATACACTGCATTTGTTTTGGACATGCCATTTGATTAATATAGTTTTTACTTTTCTGCAGAACGGACCAAATACGTTTGGAATGGCCAGTATGGATTCTGCTCCACCTCCACCTACTCATGATGTCAATGGACCTCCTAATGTCCAAGTTCCGCCTAATAGCATGGCCAGTAAAGCTCATGTCCACCTGATCAACCTCCAATTGCTCAAGTTCCACACAGAAATTATGAGTATCACGATGGACCTATGAATTCTAATGAGCAGAATGCAAGATCATCTCGTCACTTGGATGATTCTGCTTCTACAAATGTTTCTGCCAACAAAGCAACCACATCTGCCAAATTTCATCCAGAAACGACATCTTTAGGTACATCAATTTGTCACATAAAGATTGTGGTTATTGAATTCAATTGTTTTGTGGTTGTATTTTGAAGTTCTCATCTATTGAATTCAATTGTTTTGTGCCATTTCATATAGAAACCAGAAGCAGTCGAATGGAAATGCATGTAATATTTCCTGGGGATGAAAGTTCTTCGGGCAGGCAGAATTGGAATATGCAATTTAAGGATGCTGCATCTGCTGCAATATGTGCTAACTCGTGAAGCTTCACAATAAGCTTGGAGGTGATGCAAATGAGAATATATATAGTGCACAAAATGCTTGATAAAATGGCACAAGAAGATTTTGTTGAAGCGAAAAGATATTATATCAGCTTTTGATTCATGTGTAGCTAGCTAGGAATGCTTTCTTGTTTGGTACATTACCTAGTCACTTGAATTTATGGATGTTTGAAAAATGGTAATGGAATGATATGGATTGGAGTACTTTTTATGTGGTAATTACTATCCAATATTTAGTCTTACAACACAATGCAAATCAATGTGTTGTATGACAACTGTAAAAGAGTTCAGAATTGAGGCTTTTCCTACAACAGTCACTGGTTTGTAACCCAATTTGATTACAACATTCACACCACAGCTAACCAAATAGAGTAGTTGTGTGAACTAACAACCAACAACAAAAGAAAACAGAGTTCTGTTATGTGAGATTCATAACACACAACAGAAATGAAATAATCTCTGTTGTTTGAGTAATCAACAAACAAGGGAGATAATTTCACTTCAGTTGTGTGTTATTAATCTCAGACAACAAAGAATCAGTAATATCTGTTGTGTGTTACATATCTTAGACAACAAAGAATGAGTAATATCTGTTGTGTGTTATGAATCTCAGACAACAAAGAATGATTTATATCTGTTGTGTGTTATGAATCTCACACAATAGTGAATTCTTTCTTCTGTTGTCTGAATGTACCGACACATCCCCGCACATGCCATGCCAGGCACATGCCTGCGCAGAATTCACACAACGGAAACTGATATTCTGTTGAGCAAACTATTGTTACAGAACTGTGAAATCACCGTTGTCTGATTTTTCAATCACACAACACTCGTTTAGACCACGATTAGTTTGGTCATCACACAACAGAAAATCACCGTCGTCTGATGACCTTTTTGTAGTAGTGTTGGTAAAAGTCCAAAAGTACTTTCGGTGCTTTCTACACCTGCTGCTTCACATGTTCTCGTCTGTTTCTGAATTGTGACCAAGGACAAATGAGTCGTTATCTGCCTGGGCCATACGAGCAGTTGTTGCATTATCTTCGACATCTGTATCAACATACATCTTGTAGTGGTTGTCTGTTTCAAGTCTTTCCACCCACTATAAGCATGCCAGTATTGAGTCTATCTCTTTTCTAGTGAGAGATAGGAATAGGTCACTGCTGACTACGTCAGGATGATCGTAAGCAGTGATTATAGTTTTTTCTCCTGCTGTCAGGAAGGTATTGTTGATATCTTCAGAGATGATCTTTTTGATATATTCCAGAGTCATGGCTTTCATCCATGGGATGCTTGAGTTTAGCTGGTCATTGTAACCAACACAGGCGGGTTGCAGATATTTCCTTTGAATAATTCTCACACAGTGATATGGAGAAATATACTCAACCTCACCGTTTGCCTTCCGGATCCATTCTGGAGGAGTGGATCTAAACTTCAGATGAAGCATACAGTCATTTTTTCTAATGTTTTTGACTGTGTTGACAATGATAGGAGGCAAACCTTTAAGATCATCATTTGTTTTAGTCCACAGATTATGGACAAAACCATTTTCAACAAGCCAAAGCTTGTGTTCTTGAGGATGTTCACTTTGAACATTGACTAAGTATCTTCCAACATATGGTCCTGCAATAATAAAGAGAGTTAGAGGAACTCGGTCTTCTGAATTATGACTTCCTATCAGACTATGGAATTCATGCCAGTCTGATTCATTGAGTGCCATGATAGGGACCCTAGCACTTTCTGGAGTTTTAAGGAAGTGAATTTTTTCTTTTCTGACAGCACTCTGCTGTGTATAATGTTCTTCAAACTGTGGTCTACCATTTTCGTAAAGTTCTTCAGCTAAGGCAAAAAGAGCTGGGAACATTAGAGCACTGCTTCTTTCTTGAAAAGCAAAAAGGAGATTATCCAAGATTGCTTTCTGGTGATAAGCTAGTCTCCTGCCAGTTCTGAACACAGGAGTATCGAACGTTTGAAGTTCAAAATTAAAAATATTGATTACTCCAGATGGAGTAGGTTTGCTTTTTGGCAAAGCAACAGCCTTCAACGGTCTTGATGAGCCTTTACCATCTGCCGTTTAAGACGGGCTAGCCAATCCTTTACCCTGGGATTGATCAGTTGTGGCTAGTCCTTTTGGACTTAGCAGAAACCTTTTGAGGATTTTTTCTTTGGTTTCTTTGGGATTTTTTCTTTTCCTCTGGCTGTCTCTTTGAAAGAGAAGTAATACTTTTTTGATACTCCAGTGAGAGTTGTTTCAAAGTACATCTGAAGATCAGGAACTTCAAATTTTCGAAGAGTAAGAGCAGAAGCCATCATCAGACTGTCTACCCATTGGTCATGAGTTTTTCTCTTGTTTAGAGCTTTATCTAGATCTAGCGAGATACCATAGTTGGAAATTGGTACTCTGGGTATCTTGTCCTCTGGGACAAATCTTTGAGAATTTCTTTCTCCATTTCGGCCTGTAGGGGCCTTCTGTAAAGGAAGTTTTACTTTTCCTTTTTCTCTTGTGATGAAAGTTTTGGAGCTGTCTCCTTCTTCCATTTCAATATCTTGGTAGGGAAGGAGTTTTCTTTCCTTTCCTGGATTGAAAATTTTCATTTCTTCGATTAGTTTTTCCAATCATTCAGGATCTTCGCAGATTTCTGCTTCATCATAGAGATCATAGAGCTTTTGTGCTCTGAACATATTGACTGGTCTGTTCAGATCAGCTTCTAATTCTTCTTCAGTGATGGACTCTGATGGTTCGTCAGAGTGTTTAGTACCACTAACACTAGCTTCTCTAGTGCTGTAGCTTCTTCTAGGCAGATTTTTGTTTATCCTGATATTTTCAGGACTGACATCACTTTTTCTGTGATTGTCAAAATTTAGACTGATTTCTCCAATCTTTCTACTTTCATAAATTTTTGCTTTTGCACTTTCTTCTGGTAGCTTCGGACCAGATAACTTCGATTCAATAGGAAAAGTTACTTCATTCCAAGTAACCTTGTGAATCTGTTGTGAATGGTTCTTCTGACTAGTGAGGAATCCAGTAGTAAGACCAGGGATATTTGATATCCTTGTCTTTGGCTCTACTGTGGTACTCATTAGTTTATAGTATATTTTGTATACTATTGCCAATTCTTGCATATCACTTTTCATAGATATGCCATCTGTCTTGACTCTCAGTCGTAGACAGTGGGCTGCATCTTTCAAGCTGGTTAAGAAGTTTGGGAAACAGTTGAAATATGCTACTTGATTGCATAGGGATGCTTCAAGGGTTCCCAACAGACTAGCTTGAAAATCTGTTAGTCTATTGTCTTGGAGGACACATAGAACTGAACAGTTTATGCCTTCTCGAGCCAAAAGTTTTATGCCCACTTGGACTGCTCCAATATGCATAAATTGATAATTTTTGCTCTTGCTCTGGCAACTTCTGCAGGAGTGATCATCAAGAGTTCTGTTTCTCCTATTGTAGAGGGGGTTGTAAATTCCAATAGTTTGAAATGATGGCTATCCATTAGATCAAACGTTCCCCTTTTGTAGATTAGTTTGAAATCTAGCTTTGGAATTGAGGCATTTTTTACCTCATGCTCGATTTCATTATATTCAAATTCGTCAGCATTTTGGAGTTGTACCCCTTTCTTCTTTCCGAAGATGCTCATCATTTTGACATCTCGAGTTTCTTTCAGGTTTTCATACCGAATACTAGTAGAACTAGTTGAGGGATCCAAAAAAATCATGTTTGGAACAAGATTCTTTTCTGGTCTTTCTAATGGTTTAAATCCATTAGCTTTCTTTGTTTTTACTGTAGGCACTTTCTTGTCCTTCAGTATATTCTTCATAGAATCCAGCGTTTTTTGCTGTTCATTGATTTTTCTACTAACACTTGTTAGCTTTTCTGCTTCCGTTTTTGGAAGTTCGTTGATATAATCCAGTTTGTTTTCTAATTTTTCTAATTGGTGAATTATAAAAGGTATTTTTTCTAGATGATTTCGATATCTAGATAATTCTTGCTGCAGGTTCTGATATTTTTCATCAGTTTCTCTATCATCAAATCAGACATTGTCCCTATTGGGGATTCCCGTTTTGAGCTATTTTACAAGCTCTGATACTAGTGATGTGCGGATCTAACCAATGCTCAAATAATCAAGAGGTTTTTGTTCCTCTTCAAGTATATACAAGAGATTGTCTATCTCTTGTTCAATTCTATAGATGCTTGTTTGAATTCTATAGATAGTTTCCCAGTAATTGGGAGTATTTCGGTTGAGAGTATCTCTATAGAGTTTCAACTTTCTCAACTTTTCTCTCTCTCTTTTTAACTCATTAGTAGTATTTCTACAGATAGCAAGTAACTCAAGTCTGTCGACAATCGGAATTATGAATAGTAAAAATAACTATTTACCTTCGAGTATAGAGGATGAGTTTATACCTGCAAATGTTTAGACAAACAAATTCAAAAGCATGGGCCCACTACGCTCAGTCAATTTTTATTTTTACAGAAGGAAGAGATAAATACTAAGGAAAGTAAAAGACTCACTAAAGACAAAATGTCCTTAAGTGTAAACTTTTGTCCTTAAATGTGTAAAACCAAATGGTGAGGAGTTATTTCTGTTTTGAAATTTTAGTAGGGGGTATATGTAGTTTACTATTTATTTTATCTCATGTCGTAGACATATTTTTTGAACTTTATTACTTCAAAGATATAAGAGCCAATAGTTTTCATGTGGAAACACATTGTGAGAATGAACAAGAGTTCTTTTGCATCACCACTAATGACTACAGACATAAAAGAGTCTTAGAGAAACTTATGTGTCGATCTAGTGGGTTGTATGCAACCACTATTTGAATAATTGAATCCAATCATGTTATGAGAGATGATTTATAGGATTCTGACACATATAGGCTTTGACATGACCTTTTGGGACACCCAGGTAGTGATATGATGATCCGTATATTAAAGACTTCATACGGACATCCATTTTTTAGAACGAAAAGAAGTAAAAATCAGATTTTACACTCCGAAAGAGCTCCATTCACCCCCAAAACCGGTCATCTTTGGCCGGCACCGCCGTCCCCCTGCGGCCTCAGGGTGGCATTGACTCCACCAATGCTCTTTCTACTCCAAATTTCACTTATAAAGTCAATTGTGACTTCGTGGCTCAACCAAAATCCTCATTGATTGTTTCTAAAGCCCATCATTTGTTCTGCAAAGCTTGCTCTTTAGCAAAATTAGGATCAAGACCATCCTATGCAAAGGACACTAAAGAAAATATATCATTCTTGCAAAGAATCCAATGTGATATTTTTGTGGACCTATTCAACCACCATGCGGACTATTTAGATATATTATGGTGTTGCTTGATGCATCGACACGGTGGTCACATGTCATGCTATAGTCCACAAGGAACACTGCATTTGCTAAACTCCTAACACAAATTATTAAGTTAAGGGCTCACCACCCTGATCATCCTATTAAGTCTATAAGATTAGACAATGGTGGGGAGTTTACATCAAAAACTTTTGATGCTTATTGCATGTCCATTGGGATTGATGTTGAACATCTTGTTGCTCATATTCACACTCAAAATGGTCTCGTAGAAGCCGCCATTAAATGACTACAAATGGTCGCTAGGGCATTGGTAATGCGCACCAATCTCCCTATTTCTGCTGGGGCTATGCAATATTGCATGCAGCTGTGCTTATTCGTCTGAGGCTTACTGCCACTCAACCTTTCTCTGTGTCCCAGATGGTGACTGGGTATGAGCCTAATGTCTCACACTTACGCATATTTGGGTGTGCAGTTTATGTGTCAATTGCGCCTCCACAGCGCACCAAAATGGATCCTCAACGACGATTAGGCATTTACGTTAGATATGATTCTCCAACGTTTGTCCTCTATTTAGAACCCTTGACAGGCGATCTCTTTACCGCTAGATTTGCGGATTTTCACTTCGATGAGACATTCTTCCCGTCGTTAGGGGGAGATAAGAACATCAATGTTCAACAGGAACGACATGAATTATCGTAGTCTGTCCCCACTCTGTCTCATCTTGATCCCCGAACTGCACAGTCCGAAATTAAAGTATGGAGAATTCTCGATCTTCAGAACGTAGCAGAATCGATGCCTGATGCTTTTTTTGGTATCGCTAAAGTGACGAGATCACACATACCTGCTGCAAACGTGCCTATAATGATTGATGTCCCTAAAATTAGAGGACATGATGCCACCTCAAGAGTACATGAGTATGCCGCCAACGTCCCCACCCTTGGTGATGTTGTGGCTAGGCCTACGGCTCCTACCAGGAAGTGCAGGAGGCCTATAGGTTCGATCAATTCTTGCCCAAGAAAGAAAGCGAATTCGGCACAAAATAATCCATTAATTATCGATGAAAATAATCCATCTCATGAGAATATTCCGGATTATGGTTATGTCCAAGAGACATCATTGGGGGACGCTCCAATGTCAGAACCAATTCCAGAGAATAGAGAGATTTCCATGAATTACACTAGTGTACATGAGATGATGGATAGAAATTCCATGGCAATGGATGAAGAATTTGCATATCATATTGCAAAAGGAATTACAGAATATGATATTATCGAACCTCGCTCTGTTGAAGAATGTCAACAAAGAGCGGATTGGCCTAAATAGAAAGATGCGATCCAGGCTGAATTGGATTCACTAGCAAAGAGACAGGTATTTGGGCCTATAACACAGACACCCCCAAATGTAAAACTTGTTGGCCATAAATGGGTCTTTGTTAGAAAGCATAATGAGAAAAATGAGGTGGTTAGATATAAAGCACGCCTCATGGCGCAAGGTTTCTCACAAAGCCCTGGAATCGACTACCAGGAGACATATTCTCCCGTAATGGACGTTATAATGTTCCGCTACCTTGTTAGTTTGGTAGTTTCTGAAAAACTTGACATGCAGCTTATGGATGTGGTTACAACATATCTCTATGGGGATCTAGATTCAGAGATATATATGAAGGTCCCAGATGGACTTCAATTACTCAAATCAAGTGGCCCTAAACCATGGAGCGCGTTTTCAATAAGATTAAAATGCTCACTATATGGATTAAAACAATCCGGATGGATGTGGTATAACCGTCTAAGTGACTACTTGATTGGGAAGGGATATATTAGCAACGAAATATGCCCATGCATGTTCATTAAAAGACCAAGTTCCGGATTCGCAATCGTAGCAGTTTATGTCGATGACATGAACGTAATTGGAACTCTAGATGAGTTAAAGGAGACTGCTACATATTTGAAATCCGAATTTGAGATGAAAGATCTTGGGAAAACACAGTTTTGTCTCGGTTTAGAACTCGAGCACTGTAGTGATGGGATTTTGATCCATCAGTCTGCATATACTCAGAAAATCTTAAAGCGCTTTAACGAAGATAAAGCAAAGCCTGTGAGTACTCCCATGATCGGTCGTAGTCTTGAGCCTGGAAAAGATCTGTTTCATCCAAAGGATAAGGACGAAGAACCATTAGAGGCTGAAGTGCCCTATTTAAGTGCAATAGGCGCATTATTGTATTTAGCTCAATGCACAAGACCGGATATCTCATTCACAGTGAATTTGTTAGCTCGACATGGCTCTGCGCCAACATGCCGCCATTGGATTGGTGTAAAGACAATCTTTCGATTTCTAAGAGGTGCGATTGATATGGGCTTATTCTATCGCAACAGAGAGAAAAGGATTAATGATGAAAATTTGGGAGGGGACCCCAAAAGACAAATTGCCACCGTCCATAACATGACCGCCGGCCATGTTGTCACCGCCAACGCCACCGCCACCCATGGTGGCCGGCCTCACCTTATTCCCCTCTATCAAAACGACAATGATGTTTTGATGGGTTTTTTGATGCAGGGTATCTCTTTGACCCTCACAAAGGTAGCTCCCAAACAGGTTATGTTTTTACCATGGGAAGCACTGCGATATCTTTGAGGTCTACAAAACAAACCATTGTTGCTACTTCCTCAAATCATGCAGAGATTATTGCTCTACATGAAGCTGTGCGTGAATGCATATGGCTAAGGTCTATAATTAGACATATTCAAGGAAGTTGTGGTTTGAAGTCTACCACGGATGAATCTACATGCATTTATGAAGATAGTGCAGCTTGCATTGAACAAATGAAGTTAGGTTTCATCAAGGGCGACAAGCACATATCGCCTAAGTTCTTTTATAAACCGCAATAACAATCACTTCTAAAAATTGAAGTGAATCAAATCCGATAAGAGGATAATGTAGCAGACTTATTCACTAAGTCGTTACCTAAATCCACCTTCGAGAAACATATGAAGAGCATCGGATTGAGAAAGTTATCCGAACTCCCATGATTGTAGCAATCAGGGGGAGATATTGACATTAGGGGGAGTTATGATGTCTACATGTTCGATCTCGAATAATAGAGGACGTGTTGTACTCTTTTTCTCCTCCTCGAGCGTGTTTTTATCCCACATGGTTTTTCACTCGAGCAAGGTTTTTAACGAGGCAATGGATGAAGCGTCATCACCAAGTTTGAGCAGCACAAGGGGGAGTGTTGAAGGAAAAACAGTTTTGTGTGTGCCTAATCAAACTAGGAGTAGTAATAGGAGAGAATGTTCTAGAATTCCTAATCCTACTAGGATTAGTTTTCCTTGTAACATTAGAACATGTACTTTGTAATCCCTATACTATAGGGCTCCTATTCTCAATAATACGATTACAATTCTCTCTTCAATCTCTCTCGAATTCTCTTTTACTTAAACAAGTATGTAAGGGGAGACATGAAACCAAGACCCCTTTGGAAAAAAAAAACAGCTAACTCAAAAGGTAACAAAACATAAGCAAGATTAAGTAGAGTCGATTGAATCAAAGATCAAGACGCACAATGGGCGTTCTATTGCGGGTCGGGTAAGGATCACGTGAATCTCTCTTGGTCTTCAATTTTTTATTTTGAGACTTTGAGAGAAACTTAAGAAGATTGTCATTTGTCAGAATTGCTTCACCCTCATCAAACCAAGAACACACCAGACTTATCTCAGGCTGAGCATATGTATGATGACCAAAGGGTTCTTCATTTTCCAAATCACCCCAACATAACTTCGCTTGATGAGCAATAGATTCTACCAAAGTAGAATTTGTATTATTATTGCCAACCAAATTGTCAGTGCGCTCTCCAACTTCCTCTTGCTCATCTACAACAATGCTCTTTCCTTGTTGCATTTGAGAAAGAATCTCAAAGCTATTACCAGTGGAAATATTGACATTAACATTACCTGGAGAGTTTGTTGGAACTGAACTTGCAACTAGGCTGGAGATAATTTGTCCTATCTCTTGTACTAATGGAACAATGGCTTGCTCAACAACAGATGGACTAGTAGTTGGAACAGTAACCTTCTCAACAATTGGTGTTTGTTCAACAATATCCATAACTCTATTCAATTACGAATCAACAACCACTGCTGTAGTAAGATGAGGAGATGCTCGTGTCAATGAAGGACCCTCTCTAGCATCTGCATTCACACTTGGCATAGGAGCAACAACCATCTTCTTTCCCTTATCCACTTGCTCAGTATTCTTTGCAACAAATACTTGTGTTGTCTTCTGTGAACGACGCTTACACGATTGACCTTGACCCATCTCAATCACAGTCTGTCCAGAAGTTGCATGATTTCGTAGAAGCTTACAAGTTGTAACGTTGTGCCCAACATTGCCACAATGCGAGCAAAGATCAGAGAGACGCTCGTATCCAACTTCAATCACAACAATATCTCCGTTGTTGCGACGAACAGCCAACTCATGTAGAGGATCAGAAGATAAATCAATATCAACTAAGACCCTAGCAAAGAGGCCAAGTTTTCTATCCAAGGTATTCTGATCAATTTTCACAAGCACCCCAATTCCATTTGCAATTTTAAATAGCATCAGAGGCTCCCAAATCTCAAGACCTAAATCCCAAAAATTCACCCAAACCTGAGCATTGGTGTTCTTTTGATTTGCAGGGGAAAAATTGGGTGCCCACCTCATAAACCTCAATATCCCAGGCTTAGGGGCAATTGCACCCTTCTCCGGCCCAAACCCTAGAACAAGCCACATTGGATGTAAAGCTGAAAGAGAAGTATCCCTTGCCCATAGGAATAATTCTCCAATGGCCAATATCACCCCAAACCAATCCCAACTTACGATACAAATCTGATGGAGAATAGGGTTTATCCTTGACTGCCATATAGAGACGACCCAATAACATGTGTTTACATTTTTCTCGACAACTCCACGTTACATTTTATAGTTGTGGTAATTATAGAAAACTTATCTGTAATACTTTGCTTACTATTTCGATCCAGATCTAGATTCTCACTACACTTAAACACTAGAGTGTCAGAAAGGGTTATCTTCGTCGCCTGGACTTACGTACGTTCACTGAAGTTGCAACATTGTAATGGTATTGGATGGTAGAAGTGCCACCTGATTTCATCTATCCTAGCTAGCTTCTCATGTAAGAGTTTAAAGTCATCAAATTCCTTTCGTCTGTCGTAGGAAGGGGTATGGTATTCCTTTCGTTGATACTGGGAAGGGTTGTAAAATGGCATAAAAAACTTCATGTCGGACGCAATCTTTTTCTTTTTGGTTTTTGAAAAGCCCAAAATGCCAGGGCAGGAGGGAAGCAGCTCACAAAGGGCACCGCCATACAAAGTTACAAAGAGAGGAGAACAAGAACAGTCAAAAGTAGACTCTGGGACAGAACTAGATCAAGACGAAGCTCTGCCAAGATACGGGTCGATGCTTAGGTATGTTCTAACTCCTTTGAGGTATATCAACCAATGCATTCGGAAGAGTTCCTAGCAGGATCATATTTGCGTATTTTCCGAACTATATATTAAGAAATTTAGAAGAATTCCTAGACTGATCAAATTAAAGTATTGTATCAACTATATATCCCCTCATTTGCAGTGATGGAGTTTTAGTGTGCTAGTACTGAAGATGCAGTTGGATAGAATTAGCAGTTTACCAAATGATGTCACAGAAATGATTTTGTCACGTTTGCCGCTTAGGGAAGCAGTGAGGACAAGTGTTTTATCCAGCAAGTGGAGGTACAAATCGGCCATGCTTCAAGATCTAAAATTTAATGAATATGTTTGGAGGAGAAGCCAAAATCGGTATGATGATGAAATCCAAACAACCTTCGTGAACATGGTTGATCATGTACTCTTACTTCATATTGGCCCCATTCGCAAGTTCGAGCTGTTTGCTGATGATTTAGCCACTAGAGATATTGATCGATGGCTTACTCATCTATCAAGAAACTCGATCAAAGAGCTGGTACTACGTCTTTGCGTATCTGAATACCACATTCCATTTTGTGTGTTTTCTTGTCAAGATCTCGTTGTTTTGGTGTTAACTCAATCTTTTCTTACGGAGTCAAATTTACATAAGGTTTGGCTTAAACCTCCGTCGACGTTCAAAGGATTCAGGAGCTTGAAGAGCCTTCAACTTGTGGGCATCACCATGGCCCAACATGTGTTTGAAAATCTGACATGTTGCACTCCTCTGCTTGAGAGATTAATATTGCGACATTGTTATGGTGTCACCACTCTCAATATTGATGCACCAAATCTTAAATTTTTAGATATTTCAGGTGTCTTTGATGTTGTCAATCCTAAAGTACCCTAAATCTTACTGATGCTTCAATCGGTGTGACCATCTATTCTCCTGTCAGTCGGGTTCCTGTCAGTTGGGTTCCTAGCAGTTCCAGCAGATTTTTTATCACCTCCCTCATATTCGAAGGTTCGCAATTAAGTCGCACTTTTTAAAGGTAATGTATTTAATGATCTATGACAATGCCATTGGAATTTGACCCATATTAACTAGGTATGTTTCTTTTCTGCATCGATCAGTATTTGTCTCTTGGTGCCTTTCCAGAAAAGCTGCCTAAACCATGTGAATATCTGAATGTTCTTTCTATAGACATATGCTTTGATGATCCGGATGCAATTCTAACTGCTCTGTGCATTCTGAGAAGCTCCCCTGCTCTACAGGAATTAGAAATATTTGTGAGTTGATTCCGCTGACTTGAAATTTAATTTGTACCAACTTTACAGAAAACTATATAATTAGTGTCTAGACAGCTATTTTCCAAAACTTCTAGTTTTAATGCTATGAACCTTTTGTAGATGGATGGCAGAAAGAAACTCACAAGCAGTCCCACTGTTGTCGAAGAACAGAAATCTTCTTGTTTAGATGTGAGCTACAATTGCACACTTTGTCAACTGCGACTTGTGAAAATAACTGAGATCTCTGGTGTTAAAGCTGAACTAGATTTCATCAGATTTCTACTTGTAAGTTCACCCGTGCTTGAGAGAATGACTGTCACGCCTCATAAATTTCCCAAGCCTGTTTATGTGGAACGTTTTTCGAAACTTGTAAAAGAGCTACTCCAGTTTAAACGTGAATCAAAACATGCAGAGATTATTCTCCTGGACCCATAATTCATCAATGAAGTGAAGCAGCCAAGAGGTTCTGGACTTCTTGTAGAAATGAATTTGGCTTGGAGTTGCCCATTTTGGTACAAGTCTAAAGTCATTATATCAAGAATTCCACTGTCTTTATTAGTTGAATTTGAATTATGTATCAGGTTACATATTTTCTGTCAGAATAATGAAAGGTCCGAACCTGGTAAGAAAAATTTGGGTGTAGTAGCAGTGTAGCAGTCTCTTTAATGTAATAACTGTTGGAATTCTAAGTATGAATCTAGAGGAGGAAGAAGATGAACAAGGAAGAAAGATTTTGAGAGAAAAGACGAAGAAATTACAATTGTATCGACACAATAGCTGTTTCTACAAGGCTGAGAATTAACATGATGGAAGAGAATCAATTTTTGTACTAACAGAGACTTAAGACCCTTAAGACTATTCTAGCTAAACACGTGTCCACTTCAGGATCATATTCTTCATTACCAATTATATTCTTTACATCCCCCCTCAAACTAGTGCTTGGGGAACCAAGAACTAGGTTGCAGCAGAGATATAAGTTGTGCAATGAGAAGGCCTTTGGTAAAAGTGCAGAAGTTGATCAAGCAAGGAACCGTCCAAAATTTGTCTCAACCAGGAGGAATGAGTGGTAGTGCCTGACATAGCTCCATAGAACAATAAGCTTGCCTACAATTCAGTAGAGGTCTTTCATGAGGAGTACAGGGAAGCTGCCAAGTGCCTTGTCTCAACAAAGCATCAATTTCTTTCAGTGTCACATTGTTTCCTCCCTTTTTCTTGTCAACTGTACGAAATTCATAATTGTTTTCCTTTGCCAAGGCTTGCATTTTCTCTCTTTCTAACCTGTGCACATTATTAAGCATGATCTTATCCAAACTACCTTGAGCCCCTTTGGTTCTAGCCTTCTTATTTGTTTCCGTCGCACTAGCATTTTTCTTCATGTTTTCTGCAGCATTCTTATTCAAGTCAATAGCAGATGTTCCTGCAGAGTTCTTCTTGGCCTCTTCAAATTCCTTGTCAAGTTTTGAAGAATGTTTAATCAACATACTTTCCAAGCTGTGAATAGTCTCAGATGATGTTTTGTTTCTCTCAGAATTCTTCCGAGGTGTTTCACAATCTCCTCTTGACTTTTCCTTTGCCTCCTCGATCTGCTTCTCAAACTTTGAACCATGCTTCAAAATGATAGTTCCCAATCCTAGAATAGTCTCTGAGGTAAGTTTGCTTTTATCTGAATTGGCATTCTCATCGACAATTCTATTGGAATTTCCCACAGTTTGTTCCTTAGAATCATTCCTTCTATTCTTGGTTTCTTGCACTTCTTTTTCAAGCTTAGTCATTTCCTCAACCAAAAACTTGTCTAAACGTGGGAGTTCTGATTTAATTTCCTTCCTTCTTATCTGCCCATCTGAGAAGTATTCAGACTTCCCTGCCACTTGGGGTGTTTGGGAAAAAGTTCCAGCAAGGATATCATTACCAATACCATTATTCAACACATATCTAGGATTAGGAGCTGAAGGAGCACTAGATGTAGGACTAAGTATACCAGTGTTGTATGAAGAATGACAATTTGCAGGAACATTGGGAATAACAAATCCAAGGCTTGACGACATAGATTTTTGTGGTAGAGCATATCCAAAGTGTGTAGTGGAGGCAGTAGGTGATGTATTGTAGTGATGCACACTTGACACTCCAGGAACCATATTAACATTATGATGTATAGGAGCAGATACAACACAACTACTAAGGTACGGTGATGAAAGCAATTCATGAGCTTGTGCAATAGGATTAGGTAAGCCATACTGCATGTTTTGATGTGTTGGATTTGATACACCATTATGTGCAATCATAGCAGTAAAGGGAGATAAATGGCGTGCCTTGTGTTCAACTTCAAACTCAAACTCAGCAGAGAGCAACAAACACCTAACTTCTTCCATAGTAATAAAATTCTTGCTTCTGATAATTTGCCTTGTATGAGCATATTCACTAGGAAGGCCAGCTAAAATCAATGGTTTGATATCCTCATCTGTCATACTAATACCAATAACAGCTAACTGATTTCTGACATGTTTAAACCGCAACAAATATTTATCTATACAATCTGATCCTTTTCGAATTGCTTGCAAATTAGATTTCAACTGCATAATATGGAACTCAGAAACAGTAGCATATCGTTGTTTAAGGGTGAGCCATACCTCCATCGATGTCTGACATCCAATAACCAGAGTAAGTGCATCAGCAGAAAGCGAAGCTGTAATCAAACAAATCACACAACTATCTTGCTGCAGCCACTTTTCATAAGCTTCAGTGTTGTCAACAGAGAGAATCATAATCGCCCCTCTGAAACTGTGGAGGGCAAGAATAAGAACCATCTACAAACTTGAGCAATCCAAGACCACGAAGGTAGTGCTGCATCAGAAAATGCCAAGTGGGGTAATTTTTATCATCAAGACGAACAGAGATTGCACTACAAAGTTGATTCGAGGTGGCCATATCAGATCTTGAGGTGAATCAGCTGTGAGCAACTTCTTGGATCTTGAAGATGGAACAATTTTTCTGGAACTTGAAGATGAACAGCTACAAATCTTGCGACTATTGTATGATGCAAAAGACTGAATCTTCGAAAGAAACTTCGAAAGAAGAGGAACTGAGAAATTGAGAATGAAGAGCTACGTACAAATCTTCTTGAAACTTTGAGATATACAAATCGGGCTTTGGTTGATGATTTTTCTTCGTAATTGTACAGAAAATTGGTATTTGATTTGGTAATTGTACAAATCTGAATCAATCTAGGGTTTTGATCTATTGAAATTGGGATATTTCTTGGATATCAAAAGAAAATTGCAGTAGAAGAAGAGTGACAGAGCAATGGTCGGGCCACCATGGGCTCTGATACCATGTTGGAATTCTAAGTATGAATCTAGAGGAGGAAGAAGATGAACAAGGAAGAAAGATTTTGAGAGAAAAGACGAAGAAATTACAATTGTATCGACACAGTAGCTGTTTCTACAAGGCTGAGAATTAACATGATGGAAGAGAATCAATTTTTGTACTAACAGAGACTTAAGACCCTTAAGACTATTCTAGCTAAACACGTGTCCACTTCAGGATCATATTCTTCATTACCAATTATATTCTTTACGATAACAATGTCAATTCATCATCAGAAACCCTTCTTGGTTCTCAGCTTAAATAGATGGTTTCAATGGCTGTGTATCTTTGACATGCAAATAAATGATGGAAGTCATTGAACGAATGCAGAGCAACTGAAGCTTGTTCAGCCAAGATACCAATGCATTTTCCATATATGCATTCTCCTTAGAGCTGATCACGACGTCTCCACTCTCTCTCTCTCTCTCTCTCTCTCTCTCTCTCTTCAGTAACACCAGATCAACACTTTACTACGCGACAAAAAACAGACGCCGCACGCGCCAGCAGCTTTAGTGCGCTACAAGACAACGTCGTCTTCTTCACGCTCCTCGCTTAGTGCGTCTCTCTCCATGACGTCAGCCACGTTCTCTCTTGGGCTGAGCTGGCAACCAGCAACCGTATGGGTCAGTTTTTGGGTCAAGAATTTTGACCTTCCGAGTGACCTGGGTTACCTTTACGTCAATTCCTGATCAAGATTATACAAGATTACAAACACGAGAGAAGAACAGTCGAAGGTAGATTTTGAGACAGAGCTAGATCTGGACGAAGCTCCAGGTCGTTGCTTAGGTATGTTCTAACTCCTTTGATGTATATAGATTCCGAAGAATTCTTAGCTAGATTATGTTTGAGTATTGTACCAACTATATATGCCTAACTCCAATGTAGTGATCGAGTTAAGTGTGTGCTGATACTGAGAATGGAGATGGATAGAATTAGCAGTTTACCAAATGATGTCATAGAAAAGATTTTGTCATGTTTGCCGCTTAGGGAAGCAGTGAGGACAAGTGTTTTATCCAGCAAGTGGAGATACAAATCGGCCATGCTTCAAGGTCTAGAATTTGATGAGTGTGACTGGGGGGCGTACCAATTTCGAGATGCTGATGACGTTGATATTGAATTGTTCAAATACTTTTTGACCATGATTGATCATGTGCTCTTACTTCATATCGTCCCCATACGCAAGTTCAAGCTATTCTCTGCTATGAATGTGGTATCCACTAGAGATATTGATCGATGGATTACTCATCTATCAAGAAACTCGGTTAAAGAGTTGACACTTGACCTTTGGATACGGCCTGAATACAACATTCCATTCTCTCTGTTTTCATGTCAAGTTCTTGTTCATTTGGAGTTAAAGATGTGTTCGCTCAAACCTCCGTCAACATTCAAAGGGTTCAAGAGTTTGAAGAGTCTTCAACTCCTGCGTGTTGACATGGCCCAAGATGTGTTTGAAAGTTTGATTCGTTGCAGTCCTCTGCTCGAGAGGTTAACATTGCTACATTGTGACGGTGTCACCAATCTCAAAATTGATGCACCAAATCTCCAATATGTGCACGTTTTAGGTGTTTTTAATGTCATTAACCTTGAGAATGCCTCAAGTATTACTGAGGCTGAAATTTGTATGAACATCCATAATGATCAAATAGGGGTTCCTGCCAGTTGGATTCCTGCCTGCAATTCTAGCAATTTGCTCAAGATCTTTGATCACCTACCTCATATTCGAAGGCTTGAAATTAAGAGGCGCTTTTTAGAGGTAATGTGTTTGCAAATTTGTTACTTGATCTTCAACATTGTCATTTGAATTTAACCATACTTATTAAATTTTTTGTGTTCTTCATCAGTATTTGTCTCTGCGCGCCTTGCCAGAAAAGCTCACTAAACCATGTCAATATCTGAAGGCTCTTTCTATAGACATATGCTTCGATGATCCGGATGAAATTTCAACTGCTCTATGCTTTCTGAGAAGCTCCCCTGCTCTACAAGAACTAAAAATTTTGGTGAGTGATTCTGCTGACTTCAAATTTTGTACCATTTTTACTTTTTAAAAATATGTAAGTAAAAATACACAATTAGTTTCGACAGCTGTTTGTCAAAACTTCCAGTTTTGATGCTATAGACCTCTTGTAGGTGGATCAGAGAGAGAACCTCTCAAGAGTACACTCTATTTTCGAAGAAGTGGAGTCTCCTTGTGTAAATCACAACTACAATTGCACATTTTCTCAACTGCGACTTGTGAAAATAACTGAGATCTCCGGTGTTAAAGCTGAACTAGATTTCATCAGATTTCTACTTTTAAGTTCACCTGTGCTTGAGAGAATGACTGTCACGCCTCGTAGATTTCCCGAGCCTTCTTATGTGGACGGTTTTCCGAAACTAGTAAAAGAGCTACTCCAGTTTAAACGTGAATCAAAGCATGCATGCAGAGATAATTCTCCTGGACCCATTGAAAGACGAGCTCCTTCACTTCCCCACCCGAATTTGATTTCAGGAAGTTCTGTAACTTCGAATTGAGCAGCTTTGAGGTTATGGACTTCTGGTAGAAATGAATTTGGGTTTGGAGTTGTACCTTACGGTATTTAATATCAAGATTTCCACTGTCATAATTAATCTGAATTTGCTTCTGAAATGATGTATCAAGTTATATCTTTTGTCAGAACAATGGAAGGTCCGAGCAAAATCTAGTAAGAAAAATTTGGGTGTTGTTGTAAATATTTGTGGATAATCATGTAAATAGATGATGAGTAATAGGTGACTATCCCTATAGATTGGTGATTGATAGGTTGTAATTGTAGGAGTGATTGGATTGTAATTAAGCATTACCCTTTTGTGTACACCATGTAGTCCTATATAAGGCTCCTCATGGTGAGATGAATAAGACATACATTCAATTCTCTATGTCTAACTCTCTCTCTCTCAAATTTGTTTACTATAGTTTTACAACACGTTATCAGCACGAAGCTCTAACCCAAGCCCTAGCCAGAGAACAAAAACTCCCCTGCTGCAGCCTGTTTGCACACCCCGAAACCTCTTGATCGGGGCCTCAGATCAAAATATTTCCTTCATCAAAGTTGTTCGTCTCTGCCTCTTCTATCTGACCTCCAAATTTCAACCCTATTGGAGTCGTTTTGTGACCTGTACACTATTCAAAGTGGGAGCTGTCCAGAAGAGGCGAATAACTCTTGGATTGGCTGAGAAGACAACCTTCTCAGTTCTGCACACATAAGCTGAAGATTTATCCGTCCTTCATGCTTCTTGCTTATTGAGCCTATTGATTGGATATGAAAAATCATCATAATGCATGAACACTAGCAAATCCTACATGATTTATTTACTTCGTATATGTATTTGTATATATTTGTTCATGTGTTTGGGATTGTTTGATTGGAAAATAAAAGAGAAAAATTTATGGACTGCAACTATATATCTGTAGTACTTGGTCCAGCAGTACCAAATCAATATCAGTAACATCAATTCAACAAGAAAGAAATACTTGGTCCAGTAGTACCAAATCAATATCAGTAACATCAATTCAACAAGAAAGAAAAAAAAAACAGATTATGCAGTTACTGGGATTCGAACCCAGCTAAAATAGGTACCAACTCAACATGTTGTCCGCTGTACCACTATTTAGTATGTGTTAACACTATTTAGTATTAATTCTGCCAGAAGCAGATTTTAGGCCAATTAATTGGTGATTGATCAACCCGTGATTTGATTTTGATTGATTTTATCCAAAGCAATTACCATTGTAATTTATGCTCATTACCACAATCACTTCATTATCACATTGAGACAATTCTGAATTATTGCGTGAATTATGATAGAAGAATTATGGGCTTAATTTTTGGTTACACAAATTTGAATCTGCCATTATAATTCTTTATGCTAGAAGCATTATGAGCTAAATTATTACGCGATTATTACATAAACATTGTGCCAGAAGCATTTGCCAAATTTATTACCTGTACGTAATGCCAGAAGCATTAATGGGATTTGAACCCATTCCCTTAGGTATATAACTGCTGCATTAATTTATTTATGTTACGATTTAATAACATATATTGAATTTGGTTTTGTTATAATTGTGAATATTAATAGAGGCTGAGTTAGAAGCTCAAATCAAGCCCAAAGTCATAACAACAAATTCGAGCCAGAAGCTCAGGCCCAAGTTGCAAGGCCAGAATAGAAGCTCACTACATGTTACCATGACAAAAGTTATGAATCTTCTCAAACTAGGCTCATCCAGTTGGATGTGATGTCTAGGAAAGGTTCAGATGAGGCCGTGTACTTAAGCGAGCCTCGCTCCACCTAAACCTCATCTTTCCTTACCTGGTCGTATTCAATTGGAGTTATCGAAAGGGTTGAGTAATAACTTTTCATTCCTTGGCAGACTAGCCTGAACCTAGCAGGCCCACTCTCCCTCTGCATGACCTAGCAGCACAACAGGCCTCACATACTCTTTGACCAGCACATGAAAGTCTAGGTCACGAGCCCGCAGACTAAGCTCGATAGGCTTCACTATCAAGCCCACTCCTTCTTTGGTCCAGCAGAATCAAAATAAAAGGAAAAATGATTTCATATTGTAAATAGATTCTCCATATCTAATATGTGTAATTAATTGCCAGAAGCATTTATTTACATAATTGTATGATAATTAATCTGTTATATTACTAGCATGCAATTAATATCTCAATTGATTTGTGATTTTTATTTATCCAATTTGTGAGATATTATTACAATTTACTTTATTCAATATTATTGTGCTACTTGTCTAAATTTTCGCACTAAAATATATGTAATACCCCGAAAATTCAATTTATTTTCCGGGGACATTTTGGAAATGATTTCGTAGTCATGGAAGGAAGTACGAAGCTTTGAGGAGTTGTGAATTTAGCTCGAACAATTTTATTTCGAAATCGTACGTTATTTAGGGGCGTCTCAAAAAGTGACTTTTTATACGTACCGAATTTGGGAAAACTTCCTTCACGAAAGTTGTAGAGCTCGTCAATACGATCGCGCGCATATGCGGAACACAAAAATTGGAGTTCGTATGAATTAGTTATGATTTTTTGAAAAAGTTCCAAATTAGTATAAATAGGTTAATTTCGGAAATTTCCGAAAATAAAAACAAAATCTCCAAAAATGGAAATCGGGCTGCTGCGCTAAGAAACCGACCGGAAATCGCCAAAAAAATTCCACCGGCCATTTCTTCCTCCTCCGGCCACCATAGGACATGAAATTCTTGGGGTAGCTTCGCCTCTTCCTTGCGCAGCCAGCAGTGGCAACTTTTTGACGCGGCACGGCCGGTAGCGACGGCTACCAGCTCAACCCGATTTGGGTCCAAAATCGAGTCAATGCCGATATCTCACGTTTCCGGCCACCATTCTTCGAGTTCTTTGGCTTGTTTAACTCGCCTTGAGCTGCTGAACACACCGTACGAAGGATCGGGCCAAGTTGTTGAATTTTTCACGTTGATCGGAGTTTCGCCGGTTTCTGGAAATTTGCCGGCCAAACCGTGGCTTCTAGGTAACTTTTCGACTACTTCCGTTCGTTTTCAGACTTCATGCTAGTTAGGAAAATGGTTAGGCTTGATGAGACGAAGAGGAGCAGCCTGGCCCCGACACCATTGGCGGTGGTCTGCGGCGACTCTGTCCAAACTCCGGCGGCCCTTTTCCGGCCACCTCCGGGGGTCAAAAATGTGATTTCTTTACATTTTTAGATTCTACATTTCAATACGATCATTTTGATATATTATACGCATTTTTTGGATATCGTATGATTTAGTTATGAATTTTTACGGTTTCGATTAATTTCGATAATCCAATTAATGTTTTTTGAAGATCGGACCGTCCGATGGACTTGTAGTTTTAATATGTTGATCGTATGACTGTCCCGGTGACTTTGTGAGGTCACGGGCGAAGATCTGACCGTTGGATCTTCGTATAATTGTGAATTAGTGATTTGGAAGGCGATTCGTGAGAATTCGACCGTCGGATTTTCATTAAATTTTGTGGAGATGTTTATAAGGACGATTCAGGAAGATCCGACCGTTGGATCTTCGTGATAATTTTGGAGGATGATCCTAAGGGCGATCCGTGAGGATCCGACCGTTGGATCATCATATAATTTCGATCCAACCGTTGGATCGTCTTTATTTTTGTTTATGAGTTGTTGGCTAAGTTATGATCATATTGGATTTAGGTGTTTGACGGTCTTCCTTGGTGAGCGGTTTTGGCGTGTTTTGTGAAATTGAAGACGCAGCGGGATTAGAGGTGAGTAAACCTCACGTGGTTCATATTACGAACCGAGTACTTTAATTACTTTATTTTGTCGTAATTGTGTGAAAAATATTTATGGAATAAATATTTGTTTTTAATCACATGGACTTGATCAGCTACGGTCCATAGGTAAGTAAAATGATTTTAATTATACAAAATGAATTTCACGATTTTTATGCGTGAACTATAGTTGGTATTAGTGGTCATTCCTGAGTGGGTGACTACGTATATATATATTTACGTGATTATATGTGGAATGGTGTGACATTGAAGAGTGTGGAATTGTGATGATTTATTTATTATGATTTGAGATGTGACTTATCATATTTATATGTGACTTTATATGTGGCTTACCATATTTATATGTGACTTACCATATTTATATGTGATGGTCATGATTACTGAGTCATGTGGATTTTATGATTGACGTTGGGGGATGTATAGAGTTTTAGAATGTAGGGTTCTGAGGACGGGGAGTCCGAAGAACGCCGGTTAAATAATAACCGAGATGTAGTGCTCTGAGGACGGAGAGTCCGAAGAACGCCGGTTAAATGATAACCGAGATGTAGTGCTCTGAGGACGGAGAGTCCGAAGAATGCCGGTTAAATGATAACCGAGATGTAATGCTCTGAGGACAGGGAGAGTCCGAAGAACGCCGGTTAAATAATAACCGAGGTGACAGATAATGATGTTGTTAGAAATCTAACGTATTATTGGTGTTGGGTCCAAACAGTTGGGATGGACCAAAGTGGTGATATTGTGGTTAGAAGAGTGTGGAAAAGTATTCGTTGTGGATTTCCCGTGTTTTGTTTGATGTTTCATCACAAATGTTTTGATTGTTGATTTTTACTTGAGTTAAAATAAATATGTTATAAAATCAACATTCCCTTCTTGTTTACTCATACGGGCTGTCATGGCTTACCGGGTTTGGTGTTGTTGCAATCCCGGTACACTATTCAAATTGTGTAGCGGGTAGTCCTGCAGGTCAGGAGGATCATGGCGGAGATTGTGCGGATTAGAGTACTTGTTTTAGTTTTTTCAGCTTTGTAATTTGTGAGGTGAGTGATGCTCAATTGGAGCTTTACAAATTTACTTTGTATAAGTGAGTTGTATCAATTAATTTGAGATTTGAAATTTGAGTGGCATGTTTTGTAGTTGTTATTCATGTTTCGGATTTTGAATTAGTTATTCAAAATTCGGGGCGTGACAATATATGTGTAGAGAATGCAGGTACCTAATGAACTAGAAGTTCTAAATGAACCCGTAGTTCATACATATATCGAACTTGTAGTTTCGATAATGCCGTTTAAGAAACTTGAAGTTTCCTTCATAAATTCACTACACATGATAAAACCAGTAGATTTTACATGTCTAATCCGATTTTTCATACCATGTTATAGAACCTGAAGTTCTCATTACTTGCTTATGGATGATATTACCTAAAGCACTAATATTATTTGTTCATTTCCTGTAAAAAATGTCAAATCTCAACATGTTTGACTTTGTTGCTTTGGAGGTCTCCAGAAGAAACTATCTAAAGTGAACTCAAGATGTGAAAATTCATCTGACTGCAAAGAAGATGAGATCAACAATCGATATTGACAATGTCGTCACTGAGGCTTTTAAGGCGAGTGCCATAATGTTCATAAAGAAACATATGGAGAGATCACTCTAAGTTAAGTACCCGATTAAGAGGATACACAGACTCTTTGGGTTTCTCTGGAAGAGCACTTTCACCATCAGATGACCATTTTCTTGCTTGAAGCAAGACATGATTAGCAGAACAAAAATAACCCATATGACCGTCAGCCACGTGGCCAAGTCCCAAGAGGCCAAGGTGCATGTAATCCAGCTCCACGTGGCCAAGGCCCACGTTGTGGAAACCGTGATGACCTAACTCATCAAGCCTGAGTTGAAAGGAACACTGGTCTGGCCTATCGCCACCAGAATCAGCATGATCTTTGTTATCAATGTGGAGGAATTGACTGCTGGTCCCGCACCTGTTGTGCGATAGCCTAAGCAGTAGATGAGTATTACGCCGGTCGCGGAACTCGAAATACTAACTTTATTAAAGGGTCATTTTCTATTGATTCCACACTAGAGATCACGGATTTTCAGGCAATTTCTGAACATACTGAGGATTAGAACTCGAAGACATGGGTATAATTGGCCCCTTGTGCCATATCTATTTCATCTTAATGACTGAAACATCTTCGGATTTTGATGATTTATGTTTTCAATTATTTTGGATTATAGAAATGTGGTTATGTTCGAATATATTTAATTCAATAAACTTATTTATACATGTGATCCATTGAATTAAATAAATGAATAGACATATTATGTGGGGAAGTTTGTTGTCTGGTTAAAAGTGCTATTACACACACCATACTCCCAGATCGGAGATGTTTTTCAAACTTATTGTCTATTCATACCTCTATGACAACCGTATCAGGGCAATCCAACCTGATAGAGGTCTATGGCAAAACCCACTATATGTTATCCAATGGTACTGAACCTACAACTAATGAGGCCTTATAATCTCCACGTTCCAGAAGAACGTTATTGAGTATGAAGGATATTCAAACCAATAGTTACCACGTTGAAACCACTGAGAAAAATGCGTGTAATATCTTTGCATAACCTCCAAAGTGTGTGGCCAGAAGCGTACATTGGAGAAATTGGAATCTGTTAGCTAGAAGCTAACTAATTCAAGCAACTACTTGCTATGGCATGACCTTTTGGGACACCCAGGTCAAAGTATGATGCACCGTATTCTCAATTCATCACAGGTGCACCCCCTTCTGAATAAGGGTCTTGTATATAATGACACGCTATGCCATACTAGACCATCATATGCAAATACTAGTACATACACCACCATTTTTCTGCACAGAATGCAAGGGAAATTTGTGGACATATCCAACCACCATGTGGACCAGTTAAATATTAATGGTGTTGGTTGATGTATCGACAAAGTGATCACATGTTACACTATTGTCCACAAGAAAACGCTGTTTTTGCTAAACTCTCACCCAGATCATGAAATTGAGGGTTCACCACTCGGATTATCCCATAAAGTCTATAAGACTTGATAATACCGGAGAGTTTGCATTGAAGTCTTTCGATGATTATTGCATATCCCTTGGGATTGATGTTGAGCATATAGTTCCCTATGTTCACACCCAAGATGATCTCTCAAATAGAATCTTGGTAATGCGCACCAAGCTCCTAGTTTTTACGTTGGGCTATGCAATCTTGCATGCAGCTATGTTGGTCCCGTTGAGACCCACTGCTACCCAACCTTACTCCGCGTTACAGTTGGTGACTGGGTACGAATCTGATGTTTCGCACTTACGCGCATTTGGGTATGCAGTCCGTGTGCCAATTGTGCCGTCACAACGTACAAAATTGGGTCCTCAACAAAGGATGGGCGTGTATGTCGATTATGAATCCCATCCATTATATGCTCTTTAGAGCCCTTGACAGCGATCTCTTTACCGTTAGATTTGCGGATTAATTGTCACTTTGATGAGACAGTCTTCCCGCCGTTAAGGGGAGATAAGAAAGTCACTGTTCTTGATGAACGGCGTGAATTAACATGGAATGTCCCCACAATGTCTCATCTTGATCCCCAAACCGCATGAAAATACTGAAGTGCGGACAATTCTAGATCTATAGAGACACTTTCTCTGATCTAGCAAAAGTGACGAGATCATATATACCTGTTGCAAATGTGCCTGCAAGGATAGACATCCCTGTAGGATGTGTCGTCCCAGATGGACGAGGTACGACCATGGCGGCTAACCAGTCATATGTCCCTGCCCAAAAGTGAGGTAGACCATTAGGTTCAAAGGATTCTTATCCCCAGAAGAGGGTAAACTTGGCACAAACGAATCCTCTTGAAATCGCAATCTCAAACCGATTCATCTCATGAGATAAATCCGGATTATGGGTCTGTCCTAGAAGAGACGATGTTGGGGGACACTCCAACATTTGAACCCACTCCCGAGAATAGAGAAATCTCGGTAAATTTAGTGAGATTTGGAATCGGATTGAGATTATCATCGATGATATATTAGTATTTGCGGTGGCCACCGAAATTATAATAAGCGATGACCTCGAACCCTGCTTTGTTGATCAATATTAACGAAGAGACAACTGGCCAAAAAGGAAATAAGCAATCTAGGTCAAATTAGATTCCTTGACAAAGAGAAAGGTGTTTGGACCTGTTGTTCCGACACCTCCCCATGTTAAACCCGTAGAATTTAAATGGGTATTTGTAAGGAAGCATAATGAGAAAAATGAGATTGTGATACAGAAGGCTCATCTAGTGGCGCAAAGATTTTCTCAATGCCCTGTGATTGATTACGAGGAGGCGTATTCTCCTGTAATGGACGTCATAACGTTCCGCTACATTATCAGTTTGGTAGTTTCCGAAAAACTGAATATGCACCTTATGAATGTGGTCACAGCTTATCTCTATGGGGATCACGATACAGAGATATACATAAAAGTTCTTGAAGGACTTAATATACCTGATGCAAATAGTTCTAGACCACGGAACACGCTCTCCATTAGTTTTGAGGCGTTCACTTTATGGATTGAAACAATCTAGACGGAGGTGGTATAACCGTCTAAGTGAATATTTGATCGGGATGGGATATGTGAATAATAAACTATGCCCATGCATGTTTATTAAGGAAACAAGTTCCTAGTTTGGTATTGTGGTGGTCTATGTCAATGACATGAATTTGATCGATACTCCTAAAGAGATCAAGGAAACCGCAAAGCACCTGAAGTTGGAATTTGAGATGAAAGGCCTTGGGAGAACAAATTATTATCTCGATCTGGAGCCCGAGCACAGTGCAGATGGAATTTTGGTCCATCAACCAAATTACATCCAGAAGATGTTAAGATGCTTTAATGAGGATAAAAGCAAGCACACCCATGGTCGTCTGAAGTCTAGAGAGAACCGTATCGTCCTGCAGATGATAACGAAGAGATATTGGTACCAGAAGTCCCATATCTAAGTGCAATAGGCGCATTATTGTACTTGGCTTAATGCCCTAGATAGGACATCTCATTTGATGTGAACTTGTTAGCTAGATATAGCTCTGCGCCAACACGCTGCCACTGGAATGGCATAAAACACATTTTTCGCTACCTTAGAGGTACGGCAGATATGGACTTATTCTATCCCTACGCATCAAGGAATGGATCAAACCCCCTTGATCCTCAGAATGATGCTTGCCTTGTTGGATATGCTGATATAGACTATCTATCAGACTCACACAAGGCACGTTCCCAGAATGGTTATGTCTTTACCATTGGGAATACTGCAATTTCTTGGAGGTCTACGAAATAGACACTTGTTGATACCTCTTCGAATCATGCTGAGATACTAGCTCTTCACGAAGCAGTATGTGAATGCTCTTCATGAAGCAGTATGTGAATGTACATGGCTAAAAGCCGTTACAAAACATGTTCGAAGCACATGTGGACTGCATTCCACCACTGATCAACCAACCATTATCTACGAGGATAATACTGCTTACATAAAGCAGATAAAGATGGGTTTCATCAAAAAAGACAACACCAAACATATTGTATTGAAGTTCTCCTTCAATTAGCACCAACAGGAGCATCAGAAGATTGAAGTTAAGCATATTTGATTTGAAGACAATCGTGCAGACCTCTTTACCAAGTCACTACCAAAGTCTGCATTCCAGAACATGTTCAAGGTATTGGTCTACGTAAACTATCTGAATTACCTAACATGTAATTTTCAGGGGGAGTATCTTGAAGCATACCCACTTGACCATCGTGTACTCTTTTTGTCCTTCGTTCAGGGTTATTTTGTCCCACCGGGTTTTGTTACCTGGCAAGGTTTTAACAAGGCACATCTTTAGCATGGTCACCCCACTTATACTACATCCTGAAGATGCTTTGATTCGATATATACATGCATTTGCTCATCTTTTCCCTTCGACCACGGGTTTCTCCCACTGGGTTTACCGGGCAACGTTTTGGTGTAGCAACTCTAATGCATCCCTCTCGTAGACATACTACCTACTTATGGTGCTGATAAGAAGACTTCACCTATCTCTAAAGCTGTGATACTGCTACTCCACACTCAAGCGCGTTGTGCTCTTTTTCTCCTTCGACCAAGATTGTTTTTTTTCCCACAGGGTTTTTATTATTTGGCAAGGTTTTTGACAAGGCAACTTAGAAGCGCTCAGCCTATGCAACACTATTGACATGGAATATCCAAGGGGGAGTGTTGTAAATATTTGTGGATAATCATGTAAATAGATGATGAGTAATAGGTGTCTATCCCTATAGATTGGTGATTGATAGGTTGTAATTGTAGGAGTGATTGGATTGTAATTAAGCATTACCCTTTTGTGTACACCATGTAGTTCTATATAAGGCTCCTCATGGTGAGATGAATAAGACACACATTCTATTGTCTATGTCTAACTCTCTCTCTCTCAAATTTGTTTACTATAGTTTTACAACAGGTGTGGCAATCTCTATTGTAATTTCAATGTTGTTTCATCATCAAAAAACCTATATTATGCTACATATATACATAATACATATATGTGTTATATATGTTTTTTAGAGAGCAGATAACTAATAAAGAGTAGTAAACCTAGTAAATGTTCTAGCAGCTAATGAAAGTTTCAAAACACACCTCCCATATATGGTGAACATGAATTATCAGATTAAAAGATCCTATGCAGTTCAAGTTCATATTCAATTAACTAAAGTTTATATTCAATTTTTATAGCTACCAATAAATGTAGAACAATGAGCAACTGAAATGCAATACAAGTTTGAATTTACCCTTCTCAAAGCATATGGACCTGTTGAAGCATTTGGTCAATCATTGCTCCTACTTGCTCTTCATAATATGCATCTCCTATTGTCAACAACCTTAAGCTTTCAAACTGAGAATTTATCATCAGAAAAATATCCAATTAATTTCAGGTCAAAACTCGATTATTCTATAAGTAATTTATGTAACCATTAAGCAACTTATTGTGTCTAAGCTACTTATTTATAATACCTTACAACTTTATGTGACAACCTGCAACACAAAATTCACATTCAGCATGGTATTCACATGAGCATGCAAGTGTACAAGAAAGATGATGAAATACAATTCATTTACTTGTCAAATTTCACAACCACTAGAACAATAAGCAGCAGCTTACTAAGAGTAACAAGTCCAAATAGTACTAGTACCAGACGCAAAATCAAACCACAATAACATTCAAGAAAAGGATGAATTGCTATTACGCCCAATAGTAGCTGAGCAGATAAAAGATAAAAGATATAGTTTGTCATACTTTTCTTTTGATTAATTAGCTTACAATCTTTTATATTCAATTGAACAAGGTTTGGTTCAAGACCTAGCTTTCTCAAAGAATGCAGTTTCTTGCGAGAGCTACTGCAATGTCCTTATAACAACCTTTTGCCAACTCAATAACATTTTTTATTTGTTTGTTTCAAAATAACAAATTCACATGACCAAATCGAACAAGGAAGAAGTGTCACATACTTACATCCTCTTGGGCAAGCTTTGTAGAGAAACAAATGAAGCTGGAGGTTGCAATTCTAGCCTTATGATGCTTTTCCTTGAAATTGAATTGATGACATGTAAAGGCATTCAAGTATGAGATAATAGTAACAGAGGGAGCAAAAAATTGAGAAATAGAGGAAGTGGGAGTTGCCTGCAAATCTCAGGTTGGAGTGTGAGATTGGCGAAATTAGGAGGTTGTCATTTGAGAAGAGCAGTGAAGAGTCAAATGCATGAACCAAGAGCCCTATCGGTAGCAGCTTCACAACTCTACTTTGTCACAGTTGAAACCAACAACCCAATCAATTTAATAACAAACACAAATTCACACAAAAATGAGAAGAAAGTTAGTAATTAGAGAGAAGAACACCACGAAATGTAAACAAGCTTAGAAACAACTATCTAATTTACTCATAACCTAACCATATCAATTTATCAAGCAAACAGAAATAGATTGACTGCAAAGCCTTAATACCCACTTACCCAGAAACCTTCTTAGTTACCTTCTTAGCCCCAATTTGACATTTTGCCTTCAATCCCAAATCCACAGCTCCATTGTTCGAATTCAAATCTCAGTTACCCATAGCTGAATTTCGATTTAGCCAAATGCAACACACCACTGTCGAAAGATCTGAAGAACTCTAGAGGTTACCCATTAGGTTTTCTACTGCCTCTGAACCAGAAAACCCCAAATCCAACAGTTCACACAACAAACGCAATTTTAGGTTTCAGAAATGAAAGAAGAAGACGAGGAAGACCGGGCGTCGGAAATTGCAAGAGAGAGGGGGGTTGTTACCTGTGAGATTTTTGGATTTGATGTTGGCCTGAGCCCAGTCGGAGTAGAGCTTGAATAACCCAATAGGTTTTGGTCTTTTGTCGAAGAGAGAGAGCACTTTGGTTGGGGTTGTTTGAAGAAGAGATAGGGTTTGTAGAGGGGAGAGGTCGGGGTTTGTCTAGGAGAGAGGGAGGGAGGGAGCGGAGAGAGAGAGCTTTGTCGAAGAAGAGAACAAAGGTTCTGGGTTTGTTTTGAGAGAGCTTGGAGCGCTGTCAAGAGTGAGGACTGAGGAGTGAGGTTTTGGTTTTTGGGTCGATCTGTTGTTATTTTTTTTTGCTTAAGTGTAGGGTTTCAAGCCCTGCACTATGAATTTGGACAAGCTATATGAAGACTCACACAACTGAATTTATAACAATGGGGTCTGAGCACATGAGTTTCAAATTTTAAATTTGTCTCCTATCAATTTGACTTCCCTAGTTGGGGAGTTGGAGCAAACTGATGGTGGGAAATCTCCTTCCTTTCTGCCAAACATGTTAATCAGACCACAGTTTTATTATTTCTCGTCGTATGATTAATACATGTTGGGGGGAAATTTCGGGTTTGAGATGAGGTTTGGCACCACCAACATGGTGGGAAACTTGCCGCTCAATTTTTTTAGGGTCATACAACAGTTTTATCCTTAAACGTCTTGTGAACTAGTTCATAATTCCATATCAGACGACATGTTTTATAAAAACGACGTACAAAAAAATCAAAATCAATCAGACGACAGAAAACTATAATATGTCGTTTGAGAGGTGTCGTCTGATTCAATTTTTGTACTAGTGTGAAGACCCTTTTTTTTTTAGAATGTTACTATCGTCCAAGATGTGTGTGAGAACTTGATTGGTTGCAGTCCTCTACTTGAGATATTGCAATTGCAAGATTGTGATGGTTTCACCAATCTCAAGATTGATGCATCGAAGCTCCGGTTTATTTACATTACTGGGGTTTTCGAAGATGTCGACCTCGCTAATACCTCAAATCTTGCTCAAGTTACGATTCAATTGAAGGTTAATGTTGACCAAAGAAGGGGTCCTGGTAGTTCTGGCAATTTTCTCAAGTTTTTTGATCACCAGCCTCATATTCAAAGGCTCACTATAAACAGAAACTTTTTAAAGGTAATGGATTCCTGAAAGGTTCATTAATTATTTAACCATCATTGATGTTGCCATTGGAATTTGACCATAATCACTTAGTATGCTATTTTCTTCTTGAACTCTGCGGCAGTATTTGTCTATTGATGCATTGCCAGAAAAGCTTCCCAAACCATGTCAATATCTGAATTTTCTTTCTGTCAACATAAGCTTCGGTGATCCGGATGAAATTTCAACTGTACTATGCCTTCTGAGAAGCTCCCCTGTTCTACAAGAACTAAAAATTTTGGTTAGTTTTTTTTTTTTTTTTTTGCATGATCGTTAGGGCTTGACATCAGTTTTATGGCGCTACAAGACAACGTCGTCCTCTTCACGCGCCATGCTTAGCGCATCTCTCTCCACCGAACGCCAAGTCGTTTTCCCGTGGGCCGAGCTGGCAACCAGCAACCTTGGGTCAGTTTTTGGGTCAAGAATTTTGACCTCCCAAGTGACCTGGGTCACCTTATGTCAATTCTTGACCGGCTTCTCTTTTGTGGGTGGAAACAGAAACTGGCTTGGGCTTGTTGATTTGGAGACCGGGCCAGAAGGCACCGGTGGACACTCTCCAAGAAAAAGGCAAAGCACAAACACCCTCCAAGGAGAAGAAGAACAGTCGAACTGTCGAAGGTCGATTTTGAGACAGAGCTAGATCTCGACGAAGCTCTAGGTCGTCGCTTAGGTATGTTCTAACTCCTTTGATGTATGTATTCCGAAGAATTCTTAGCTAGATCATGTTTGAGTATTGTACCAACTATATATCCCCTACTCTATAGTGATCGAGTTAGAGTGCTGCTGATACTGAGAATGGAGATGGATAGAATTAGCAGTTTACCCAATGGCGTCATAGAAAAGATTTTGTCATGTTTGCTGCTTAGGGACGCGGTGAGGACAAATCGGCCATGCTTTCATTGGGGGAGAAACCAAAATCGAGAGTTTGATGATGATTATCAAATCCACACAACTTTTGTGAACATGATTGATCATGTGCTCTTAGTTCATATTGTCCCCATAAGCAAGTTCAAGCTATGCTGTACTATGGATGAGGTAGCCCCAAGAGATATTGATCGATGGATTACTTATCTATCAAGAAACTCCATCAAAGAGTTGATAATTCACTAGTACAAAAATTGAATTAGACGACGGCTAAAAACTGTCGTCTGATACGGAGCTAGCTGTCGTATATCTCGCTGACGTCTGATGAAACATGATTTAGAGAACCGTCGTCTGAAGAACTCGGCATCCATGTCGACAGGCTGTCGATAGCATGTCGACAGCATTAACTATTATGTGAACGTTACTCAGACAACGGGCAACTTAAGAACCCGTTGTATGATTGTGATTTAGAAGTCGTTTTTTTTTTATAACCGTTGTGTGACTGTTATTCACACAACAGTTTTTTCATAGCATCCGTGATCTGTTTTGCATTCAGACGACAGTTTTAATTTTGAGGCTATTGTAAATATTGTGTACATATGATAGTTTTGTGTGGTTATTGTTGTACTAAAAGAATGATTCAATGCATTATATATGCTGGAAGCGGAATCAAAAATGACCAAATGAACAGTAACTGATCAATATATAGAAAATGTTATAATCTACATCATGCATCAAAATAGATTGTGGAAAGCTAATCTTTTATACACGAAAGGAGTACGTCTAATAGTACTCTCCTAGCAATATACATCCAGAAATTTACTTAAGGAGTCTAGCTTTGCAAGCTTTGCTGCTCTCATGGCCTCATTGGAACAAAACCTTGCTTTATTGCATATAAACACTTCCTGACACCAAATCTTCGCAATGACATCTTTTCCTGCTAAGTCTACCATACAGCTGAGCGAGTCTGTTCCAAAGAAGTAACAGCAATAAGATGAATGCTTTTCAATCAACAGTACCAATCACTAAAGAAATAAAGTAATAGGTAATCCTAGATCAACAGTAGCAGATAATACTAACAAAGTTATAACCCATTACATGGAAACTTGACAATGTTATAACTTTATGATCCGAAACACAAAGAGCCATTAGCACACCTTCAGAGAGTAACTTTTGGCAGAGAGAGCTCCAGTTTTAGCAACCAAGGATTGTCCAACTCTTCTAGTGGAACAGAGGGACAATGAATAACAATCACAATTAGAAAATTTTACCTTTTGAGAAGCAAATCAAAAGCAAATTACTGCATAGAGGAGTGACATATACACGTGCTGAGCATAAAAGTGGCTACACATGAAAAGGTTACATTAACTGACAACAGACAAAGAATTGAAGTGTAGGACCCCAAGAAGCAAGAGGTAAGGCATAGAATTATGAACTAATTGAATGAAATGTAAGAGTTGGAGCGAAAGACAAGGAATTGAAATAGAAATTGAAAAGACAAAAAGTGTGCAAAGAGCATGCAACAGCAAAACCAGAGAGCGTCAAAGCAGGTGGAGCACGATAAAGTACACAGGGTTCAATATAAACTTAACCTGACGGCATAAAAATGCAAGAATCTGAATGATATCTGCAACTTAATTTGCCAACTTCTTCGCACTAGGAAAAGAAAACAACATTGATCAATGTGAGAAACAACTTATGATCAGTGCGGATTTTTCTTGCTGAACATGGGAATCTAAAAGATGAACAAGGATGCGAGCTCACCTGTATAAACTCGTGTACATTTGTAACTATAATGAGGTCAAAAGCTATTTTAACCTTCTTAAGGATCTGAAAGTAAAAGGGTAAAATCAAGAGAAGTGATCACACCAAAAAAACAAAATAATAAATTAACGATCTCTGTAAATAATTAAATGTATCCAGTTACTGTAACAAGAGAAAATCTACTTCAGAAAAATTTGGCCATGATTTTTGTATGTCTTGGTAGTATTGCAGCTGAGCTATTACAAGCTTAAATAGATCACTAAATGTCATGAGAGAACTTTAAAGGGCAAGAACACATGAACAAACCATGATGGGAAACTGATCATGGATACTTAATTCGAAGCGTCAAAATCCAATTGTAGCTAATAATCTATATGAATTTACTGATATCTAGCATATTCTCTATGTTTATTTGCATAGCAAAAAATCCAAGTTGTATCTTAAAATGAATGACAACAAACGCTGCCTATCAGTTTATCACCTTTAACCCTTCAGCCATGCCAGGGCCCTGGAATGATTTTGAGGATGTACGGTTAGCTTTGTCAAAGCTTGACTTGAACACCAGTGGCAATCCAACTCTATAATATTGGAAAACAGATTGTCTATCTTAGCAAAAACTATCAAGATAGATTATGAATACACTCTAATCTTAGCACATAGAAGATACATAGTAATCTCTTTACTTTTCTTACTTTTCTCAATATAATCAAACTGGAGAGGGAGGACAGAGTTCTCCCTTAAGCGTTAGAATAATTGGTCGAGTTTGACCTTCTCCTTGCTCTTAAAACTAAGATTATAAAAAACACTCTAACTGAAAATGCAACTGGTATGAAACCAGGTAAAACAAATAGAGAGACATGACCTTCTACTCCATAGAACCTATATATTGAAGCCTATTTTCTTCAACCCCATCATCTTTTATACCAAAATAAAAATTAACCAAACTCATTTTCTTGAGCTAGTGTCTCAGAGTTCCAAAGAAAAGAAGCATACTTTGTCGCAATAGTCTTTATGTGCTTGGCCATCCGGAAAATTTGCTCCTCGGATTCAATCACATTCGGACCTGCTAATAAGAAAAAAGGTTCTACAGACGTTGAGATCAAACAAAAAAAAAAGCGAAGTAGGACCAATCAAACCCGCTATTAGGACCTTATTGCAATGGATGTTCTTATGTTTTCATTATTGACATATGCATACTCAACTAGTAGAAATTTTTATAACTAATGAAACATAGTGGGTTTACTTCCTCCAATGACTATCAGTACAAATAAAATTTACAATGAATCTTTGGCCTACAATGGAGCAATTGGATATTAAAGCTGACCAACTGAAATAGAAGAAGGCTTAAACTGAGATTATGTAGAGCCATATTATCAGAGCTTTCAAACATTTCAAGTAATAGTTATGTATTTTCACTTTCCTCCTTGACAAACAATTTCATCGATATTAAAGCTATTACATGAAAACTGCATGGTACATTATCTTTTGGAAAGAAAGGGACTCACTTGACTTTGGAGCGGATTTGTTTCTCTTGAGATGAGCTGCTGCAATGCTGAATTGCTGATACTTTCAGTATATGCAGGTATCAATCTTGCTAAACTAATTAAGACTAACATTGTGCAATTATCAACCTCCTAATAGCTTCTTATCCCTCCACAGGAAAACATCAGTCACTGCATCATACAGTTCATATCGTTAGACAACAAAATTCAAATTCTTTGCAATACAATAGGTGATGAAAAATAAACCAAGGTAAATAAATAGGTTCAGCAACTATAAATAACTAGAAAAAATACAAGCCATGCTCATAAAGATTGTGTACAATAATTAGGTTCAAAGCCTTGGGTTCGATTAAAGAAACTGAAAAACCTATTATGAACTTGTAACCCACCATCAGTCCTAATAACAAGTCTCCCTTAGAATAAATCACTCAATTAGACATTGAGCAATAGCTAGAGCTTCTCCATGAGTGGGCTTATTCCGAAAAGAAAACATTGATCAGAATGTTCTGATCAGAATGCATAGAAAACACTGGTTTGTAGTCACTTTTGAACAAAGACAAAACCTTTTCTAAACCTTTCAAACTGAAGTCAAGTTTCAGGGCATGCTTTGCATGTCTAATCTGACTCACTAAAGATCGAGGACAGAAAAATAAGTGTAAAGGTTCTCAAATCAATTGCTTGCAACAATAAGCTGCAAGTTTGAGAAAATTTCAGAAAACTGGTAACAAGCAAGAAAATTTCACCAACAATTAGTCTTTCAGTGATTTCAAGCAAAACTTTCCAGATTTGAAGTAGACATGCAAAGCTACTATTTTGCAAAGTTTCATGCAAATCGAAGTTCAAATGAAGGGTCAAACAGGAATCTAAAAATGACAGAAAAGCTGATTCTGCAGAAATCCTGAAACAGTGCAGTAACTTCAAAATAGCACAAGTAACTCAATTTAACTCCGTTTTTTGTGAAACAAAGCTCAAAATGACCATTGAAGAGTCTACCTTAAGCTGTCAAAAACTGAGAGTAAAACAAGGAGTATAGATATTTCGAAAATCATGGAACAGCCCACTGGTTCAGCTTGGGTGTTGTCTTTGAGGCATAACATCAAACACTTGGAGTGCAGTAACTGATCTTTGATCTTTTCCAGTCCTATCCATCCTAATGGGTTTACCAAAATGTAATAATCAAAAGTGCATTCCATTACAACCTTGAATAGCTTTAAGAGTTGGAATTTAACTGAAAATAGAAGTTCTTACCAAAAGAAAGTAGATTTCTGGTATTGAAGCAAAATAGAGAGAAGCACAGTGGTTTGAAATCTCAAAGTCCTCAATTTTTTATGTCATAGTGAAATATGTGAATTAGAGGATGTTTACAAGACATGAAAGGCAATAGAAGACCTGGAGCTACAAAATTAGAAAAGTGCAGAAGCATATTTGATCAACCACAAGAACAATGAAAGAATCTTACTTTAGCTTCTTTCTCCACACCTTATTCTTGTATCCAGTGGCAAGTCTCTTGAGCATCGAGAGATACCTAAGAAATCCTACCATATTTCAAGATTAGCATCACAGAAAAAAAAAAATTTAAAGTGAACAAATCCTAACAATTTCTGCAAAATCAGAGGTACCCATGACTGAAAGGACATGAAGAAATCGAAAAGTGGAACAAGAATGAGAGAAGAAGAGCAAAGAAGGTACCCATTTTAGCAGAACGCGAGTTCCAAGGTTTCACTATTCCAGAAGTTGCTGCAAGGAGACTAGGGTTTGAGGCAACTGAATCGAGCAAGCTATGCTTTTAGTACATGAAACATAGAAAACATCAAATCCAAACAAAGATGTTTCACAAAGTGCTTACCACAGATCTGAAAACAATGTGAAGTATCTCTAGATCCAACTCTAATAGAGAGAGTGCGAAACAGATAAAGATTTAGAGGAGCCTAGCCACAAATCTGAAAACGATGTTGGAGCCCTACCAGTCTACCACAGATAACTCAGAAAGGACCTCGGCATCAAGAGAGAGAGAGAGGCAGAGCTACGGTAAATGGAGAGGTGTGAATTGAGTCCTTTTGAATAAACACCAAGTACACAACTAAACCTAGATTACCTGAATGACCCGTGTCAATGACCAGAGGCACAAACCCTTATCTTCCCAAGTACTCGAACTGAATGCCCGTAATCTCGCCATAGCTCAGCTTCTTCAAACTTGGAGCTCTGACAACGACGGGAACCAGCTGTATGTGTACTCGCTTTACCTTCCCGGTGTTGGGCTTATGGGTCTGATTCCACCCAACACGCTCGGCTGGCTGAGTCAGCTCCGAGTTCTGAGTCTTCATAGATTTTGCCAATAGTGCTTCCCTCCAAGGGAATTGGCTCGATCTGGAGAGGCTGAATCGGCTCGATCTCAGTTCTAACAACTTCACCAGCTCAATCCCATTCGCGGTCAACAATCTCACGCAGAGAGATGAGATTGGTTAGAGAGAGAATGAGGGTTTTGGTTTTGGGTCTGTTGAGACTTGAGAGTGAGGTGAGGTCGAGAATGAGGCGCTATCGAGAGGGGGTTTTGGTTTTGGGTCAGTTTTGTTATTTTTTTTGCTTAAGTGCTAGGGTTTCAGCTAGGTTTGTGAGGCCCTATTAAGTTGGACAAGGACTCACACAACATATTTATGTAATAATGTGGTCTGAATGTAGCCATTTAAATTTGGGGTTTGTCTCCTATCAATATAACTCCTGACTTTTGGGGAGTTGGAGAAAAATGATGGTGGGAAATCTCCCTCATTTCTGTCAAACTTTTTATCAGACCACAGTTATATCATTTCTCATCGTATGATCAATACATGTTGGACAAAATTTGGGGTTTCATATGGGGTTTAGCACCACTTACATGGTGAGAAACTTGGCGCTCAATTTTTTTAAGGGACACACAACAGTTTTTATCTTAAACGTCTTCTGAACTAATTTCTAAGTTCCTATCAGACGACTGCTCTTACAAAAACGACGTTTGAAAAAAAAAAATTCAATCACACGACAGATAATTGCATAGCGTCGTCTGAGAGGTGTCGTCTGATTTGATTTTTGTAGTAGTGATTAAGCTTTGGGTAGGCCATGAATACAACATTCCATTCTCTCTGTTTTCATGTCAAGGTCTTGTTCATTTGGAGTTACTCGACTGTTTGCTCAAACATCCGTCAACATTCAAAGGGTTCAAGAGTTTGAAGACTCTTCAACTCCACGCTGTTGACGTGGCCCAAGATGCATTTGAAAATTTGGTTCGTTGCAGTCCTCTGCTTGAGAGATTAACATTGCGACATTGTGACGGTGTCACCGATCTCAAAATTGATGCACCAAATCTCCAATATGTGCACGTTTTAGGTGTTTTTAATGTCATTAACCTTGAGAATGCCTGTAGTATTACTGAGGCTGAAATTTGTATGAACATCCATAATGACCAAATAGGGGTTCCTGCCGGTTGGATTCCTGCTTGCAGTTCTAGCAATTTGCTCAAGATCTTTGATCACCTACCTCATATTCGAAGGCTTGAAATTAAGTGGCGCTTTTTAGAGGTAATGTGATTGCAAATTTTTAACTTGATCTTCACCACTGTCATTTGAATTTAACCATATTTATTGAATTTTTTTGTGTTCTTCATCAGTATTTGTCTCTGGGCTCTTTGCCAGAAAAGCTCAATAAACCATGTCAATATCTCAATGCTCTTTCTATAGACATATGCTTCGACGATCCCGATGCAATTCCAACTGCTCTATGCCTTCTGAGAAGCTCCCCTGCTCTACAAGAGCTAGAAATTGTGGTGAGTTGATTCTGCTGTCTTTAAATTTTGTACCAACTTTACTTTAAAATATATAATTAGTTTCGAAAATATGCAATTAGTTTAGACAACTATTTGCCAAAACTTCCAGTTTTAATGCTATAGACCTCTTGTAGATGGATGGGATAAAGAAACTCGAAAGGATACAAACTGTTGTCGAAGAAGTGAAGTCTTCTTGTTTGGATGTGAGCTACAATTGCACACTTTCTCAACTGCGACTTGTGAAAATAACTGAGATCTCTGGTGTTAAAGCTGAACTAGATTTCATCAGATTTCTCCTTTTAAGTTCACCTCTTCTTGAGAGAATGACTATCATGCCTCCTCGATTTCCTGAGCCTGCTACTGTGGATGGTTTTCCAAAACTAGTAAAAGAGCTACTCCAGTTTAAACATGAATCAAAGCATGCGGAGATTATTCTCCTGGATCCATAATTCATCAATGAATTGAAGCAGCTAAGAGGTTCTAGACTTCTTGTAGAAATGAATTTGTCTTGTAGTTTTCCCTTTTGGTACAAGTCTAGAGTGTCTTTATATCAAGAATTCCACCGTCATTATTAGTTGAATTTGCTTAAGAAATTATGTATCAAGTTACATTTTCTGTCAAGAGTATTGAAACGTCCGAACCTAGTAAGAAAAGTTTGGGTGTAGTAGCAGTCTCTTTAATGTAATAACAATGTCGGTTCATCATCAGAAACCCTTCTCAGCTTAAATAGATGGTTTCAATGGCTGTGTGTCTTTGACATGCAAATAATTGATGAGAAGTCATTGAACAAATGTAGAGCACCTCTATAGCTTGTTCAGCCAAGGTACCATTGTACCAATGCACTTTCCATATATGCATTCTCCTTAGAGCTGACCACGACGACTCCATTACTCAATTAATGGAGTACTAGAAAATATTTTTCGTATATGACGTGTGAAATTTGGCTAGCTGCTACTAAATTAGTTTTGGTAATCAGATAGCTGTTTCCTTACTATTTCGATCGAGCTCTAGATTCCCAATACACTTCAACACGAGAGTCGGAAAGGGTTTGTCTTTGTCATCTGGCCTTATGTTCATCGACTTTGCAACAATGCAGCTCACCATGAGTTCGTTCTTGTATCCTAGATTCAAAAACCCTTAAATGAATTAAAACCATGGTTTATGGGGTTCAAGCTGCTAGTAAACTAGCTACAGGGAGTATGTATAATTCAGTCAGTGGCGGATCCAAGATTGAAGTCTTGGGCGGGCTTGGATTTCTTATATATATATATATACACACACATACATACCAGCAATGCCTCCACATCCTCCTGCCACAAATTCTTTGCCCCAACTGCTTGCAAGAAATTCCGGCAAGAAATCCATTTTTCCCTTTACCAAACAACACCAATTCCACCAGCTCCTTCTATTCTAATCAAAACCCAATTCCTATCTTTCATAAAAGCACCAAACACAAACCCAGATCAAAATTCTAGGGTCTCTACCTTTCTCAAATTCAGCTGGAAATAACGAACTTATAGAGTGTCGAATGTCAAATTCCATAGATGGCTAATGAAATTGGATACTTCCTTCTAGGTTTTCTTCTTTCTAACGAAGTCTTTTGAAAACCATACATCAACAGCAACAATAACAAGATGAGAAAAAGAGCTAGTCTGGAATCTTGGACGGGCTTGAGCTCGTCCTAGTCTGTGATTGGATCCGCCAGTGAATTCAGTGGTTGAGCTTCAAATCTTAAAATTTTTTGGGGTTAGTTGTCATCCTCGTCGGACTCCAAGGATCGTTGAGGTTAATTGGATTCCTCCAACTATGGACTGGGTGAAGATTAATACAGATGGTGCATGGCAATGTGTTTCAGGAAGAGCAGGGTACGGTGGAGTGTTTAGGGACTATCAGGGCTCTTTTATGGGTGCTTTTGCTTCTAATCTTGAGATTTGTAGTTCCGTTGATGCGGAGATCATGGCTGTTATTCAGGCAATTGAGCTTGCTTGGGTTAGTGAGTGGTACTTAATTTCCTTCGTGCACCCCATCTTGTTCCATGGAGGTTCCGTGTTGCTTGGGATAATTGTTTGCACCGTATATCGCAAATGCAATTTAAATCTTCTCATATTTTTAGAGAGGGAAATCAGGTGGCAGATGCGCTTGGTAATATTGGTTTGTCATTGTCAGGCTTGGTGTGGTGGAATGAGGCTCCTCCTTTTCTTCTGGATCTTTGTCAACGAGACTCACTTGGTCTTCCCAATTTTCGATTTATTTGAGTTGTAGTTTTCTTGTCAGTTTTACTCTGTTGATCGACTAGAGGTTAGAACCTCTTTAGCTTTTCTGTTTTTTGGCTAGGGGTATGGGCGATGTCCTCCCTTATTCTGTTTGTTCCATTAAGCTCTTTTAATAAATAAGGTTTGGAGGCTCTGCTCTCTCCAATTATATTTTAGCCCAAAAAAAAAAAATTAAAATAATTCCAAACACAAGCATCCGATTAAAGTATAATAGCAAATTTCATTTTAACTTTGTCTTTTTTGTTTTTGTTATTTTAAGCCCAAAAGGCCAGGGCAGGAAAACAGCTCACTAGGGAAAACAGCATCAAGTTTGATATGCTAATATGAACAGTGAAATAGGAACAATAGGATCAAATTAAGCTTGTAGTTAATCTAATCCCCAGGTCTAACAGAAACCGCAGAACAAGTAATCAAGTAAGGTCTCGGTGCAGCCAAAGCAGGAAGAACAACTGCATATATCCACGTACTAGCCAAGAAAGAAGTGAAGCCGAGACTCACAAGGTCAGTCCTCTTACTTCAAGAGATTGACCAGAAAAGAAATGTTGCAGATAATAACATTTCAAGACTAGTAGATGGGGAAGATGATATCAGGATCCCCATCAATGAATCATTATTGTCCACTCTTCTCACGAGGAGCCATAATTTGTGCATACTGTGAACTAGTAAACAACTGACTACAATACACAAAGGAAGAAGAGGTTCTTGAGCATCGTGAAACATTAGGATTTCCACTGTGACTAGATGAGCAATGTACCATTGCATACATTAGGTTTGTATTTGAAATCAAGCTATTAGCGACTATAAACACAGCAATGGCTATACAATATAAGGTTTCGTATTGGACACCGTCGACTTCTCAATACAAAGAACAAAAAACCATTACCTACGGAACCATCTTCCTAATCATATCCACTATCAAATTCAATCACAGAGATACACAATATCATCAAGACAATCCAAATTTCTGGGATGCAACTCATCACAAGCTTGGTGTGTATGGTTCTCCAAAAAACCAAACCCAAAATGAGGCATTTGCAGCTAACCCAGTTGCAGAAATCACAGAAACCATAATTCAAATGAAAGAAACACAAGCCAGCAGTCAATGAAATCAAATTACATAACAAAACCACAAACACAGATGAAACCTAACCATGGATCGATCAAATTAGAGATGAAAAGATCCAAAACTCAACGATCAAACCCTAGAATACAAAGAGAAACGAAAGCCCAAGGTGGAGATCGAACCTGGATATCAGCGATCGATGCAAGAAGAAGAGAGAGTGAAAAATAGAGATGTTAGGTAGCCGCCGTTCTTCGCGTTCTAGAATTTCAAAATCACGCCTGTTATTAGAGGGAGATATAGTAAAGTCCCTCCTGTTTTGTTACCAAACGAGGGATTTTCCACGTCGGATTTTTAGTTCCACCAAAATGTCATGATCCCTCGAGAAGGTCTTACGTACGGCACCCGCACCACGTGGCAGTGGGGCGGGCCAATCAGCTCCCAAGTAGGGAGGTATTTTGGGTATTGCATATTAAAAATCAGGGACAGTTTCGGAAAAGATGGAAAAGTTTGAGAGTTTTGATTGGAGGGCCGCACGGCCCCACCACGTGGCAGCCCCTACCCAAGACTTTTTCTGATCCCTCTTCCAAACAACATTTGAAAAATTCTTACATGTGTCAAAACGTACCATTATGTCTAATTAAAATTTAGAATATTCTAAATTTATTCTCATTTATTAAAATAAAATACTTAAAATATCCTCTCACATGTTCACTGATCAGTACTCACGTGGTACTTTAACTACTTTTACCCTGCGTAAGAATCCCTTACAAACATTGTCTTAAATGAATTAAAATAATTCCAAACACAAACATCCGATTAAAGTAAAATCATTCCGGAAATATCTTTTTTTTTTTCTGTTTTTTTTTTTCTAAGCCCAAAAAGCCGGGGCTGGAATAAAAGGACGGAGCACTTTATCGTATGCTTTAGGTAAAGCAAAGAAAAGCCAAAGCATCACACAGTACAAAGTTACAAAAACAGGAGAACAAGAACGCTCAAAAACTGAAGTAAGAGTCCCGGACATAACTAGATCTAGACGTAGCTCTGCCAAGATCCGGGTCATCATCATTTAGGTATGTTCTAATTCCTTTGATATCAAGCAATATATTTAGATTTCAGAATAATTCCTAGCTAGATCATGTTTGACTGTTCTCCCAAATATACGTTCCTTCCTCCTTTGCAGTGATCAAGTTTGGGTGTGCTGGTACTGAAAATGGAGTTGGATAGAATTAGCAGCTTACCAAATGATGTTACAGAAAAGATTTTGTCAGGTTTGCCACTTAAGGAGGCAGTAAGGACGAGTATTTTATCCAGAAAGTGGAGGTACAAATCGGACATGCTTCAAACTCTAGTGTTTGATGATGAGTGTCTCGAGACTCAAAGTCATCCAACCTTCAGCTTTGTGAATATTGTTGATCATGTACTCTTACTCCATAAAGGTCCCATACACAGGTTCCAGCTTTCTTTCATTGGTAAACTAGCCACTAGGGATATAGATCGATGGATTTTTCACCTATCCAGAAACCCTGTCATCAAAGAGATGATACTTGAGAATTTCGAAGGGGACATCTACAACATTCCATCATGTTTGTTTTCTTTTAAAGATATCGTTCATTTAGAGTTATACAGGTGTTTGCTAAACCCTCCTTCCACATTCAAAGGCTTTGGCAGCTTGAAGAGCCTTGATCTTTTGTTTGTTACTTTGGCCCAAGATGTGTTTGACAACTTGATTGGTTGCAGTCCTCTGCTTGAGATATTGAAATTGCATAAATGTGATGGTTTCACCAATCTCAAAATTGATGCACCGAAGCTCCTGTTTATTTACATAGTAGGGGACGTTGAAGATTTTAACCTCGTGGATTCCTCAAATCTTGTGGATGCTTTCTTTTATTTGCAGGTCATTGTTGATCAAAGAGGGAATTGTTGTAGTTCTGGGAATTTGCTCAGGTTTTTTGATCACCAGCTGCCTCATATTCGAAGGCTCACAATAAAGAGCAACTTTCTAAAAGTAATGGTTTTGAATGGGAAGTTTCATAAGTTATTTTGTGATCATTGACATTGCCATAGGAATTTGACCATATTCATTGATATGTTGTTAATTTGCTGCTTACATTCTGCTGCAGTACTTGTCAATTGGTGCCTTGCCAGAGAAGCTCCCTAAACCATGCCAATATCTCATTTTTCTTTCTTTAGACATGAACTTCGACAATCCGGATGAAATTTCAACTGTCTTATGCCTTCTGAGAAGCTCTCCTGCTCTACAAGAACTGAAAATTTGGGTTAGTTTTTTTCTGCCGAGTTAAGAATTTCTACCATAAAATATTTTAATTAGTTTTGAGCTATGTTGTCAAAACTTCCAGATTTTGATGCTACAGAGCTCTTGTAGGTGGACCCTAAAAAGGATCAAGCTGCTGTGGGAGAAGTGGAATCTTGTTTATATGACAACTACAACTGTGCATATACTCAACTGCGGCTTGTGGAAATAACCAAGATCTCTGGTGTAAAAGCTCAACTAGATTTCATCAAATCTCTGCTTCTAAGTTCACCTTTGCTTGAGAGAATGACTGTTCGACCTGCATCTCTCAATGGTTCTTTTAAGCTCGTAAAAGATTTACTTCTGTTTAAGCGTGATTCAAAGCGTGCAGAGATAATGGTTTTGGACCCCTAATTCATGAATGAGAGTTGCACCAGCTGAGAGGACTTTCTTGAATAAATGAATGTAGGCTTCTGTTTAGCCTTTATGTATGATGTATGTCTGTTTGTTAAGAAAAGTTATCATGTTTTCCATCCAAATTTCCACCGTCCAAGTGTGAAATTGGTTATCAATTGTTGTGCATGTTAAGAACATTTTCTTTCGATATGCAAGTTCTCAACAGAATTCATCTTTCTAAGAGTTTAATGTAAGATCAAATATGGACATAACACATATCATCATAAAGTAATTGATGATTAGCTTAATATCAATCCTAGTTTAACATGGATACAAACTGTAAATCAATACTTGTAACTTAATGAATCAGTGTATCTATTCATTAAGGTAAGTAATCCTATTCTTAGTCTGCAAGAAAGACTACAATGAAGTGTTACATTAGGAATGTAACTAGGAAACCTAAACCGATATGGATAGCTTTAATGGGAAGCTTCTTGAGGGTTAAGTCTCCTATATATACAGATGAATTGGTCCCTGATTACTACCGACGTTTTGCATATTGTTCTGTCCATTGAGAAGCAAGTTGGTAAGTAACAGAAGGCTATATTCAGTGTTCGTATTTGCAGCTGCATAAGATGGAATCCATGCCAGTGATTGCTGAAGGTAAGCCTTAATCCCTTTAATGATTGTATGCATATGTTGTGAGCATGTATATGGTTATTTAACATTTAAATCTACAACATACAAATAATTGTTGACAAGTAGTTGAAGAAATGATGCATGTGTCGTATGGTATCATATCTTTGATTCATATCTAATAATCAATAGCAAACGCCTCCGGATGCAGGAGCTACAGACACAACACCAAGAACTTGTTTAGCCAAGTCCAGATCGAACTCGGTTTGGGCCAAAAACAGAGCAGGCTCGACCGTGCTTTCTCAAAAAATTTTGTGCCACGTTAATATCACTCCTTGCCTGGTAAATTCATGGCCAAGACCTATAATATAGCTCAGTAGCAATTATTCTTGTAATTAAGAGAAATTTTCGACCAGTAGAAAAGGGAGCCAAGATACAGTTTTGAGGGTGAGATTCCGGTCAAATTGATTGAAAATCTCCAACTTGAATTAGAGATGGATACAAGAAAGGAAAGAAGATCCCATTGCTTTCAATTACAATTAAACATGGAGATTTAGTACTAGGATCCGAAGTAATAGAAAAAGAAGGGCCAGCAATATTAAAGACGTGCTTGGTATACTTGTCGCTCTTCATCATCTTCTAAACTCTTGTAACTGTTCTGGTTTGAGTTTGTGAGTTAGGGTGCAAATGTTGGATAGAATTAGCAATTTGCCAGATGATGTCACAGAAAATATTGTATCACGTTTGCAGCTTAGACAGGCAACAAGAACAATTGTCTTGTCCAGCAAGTGGAGGTACAGATCGGTTATGCTTCAAGATCTAGCGTTTGATGATAACTCAAAGCGTACATCCTTTGTGAACGTTGCTGATCATGTACTCTTACTTCATATTGGCCCCCTATGCAAGTTCCAGCTTTATTATTAACGCAGTCGGATTGATAACTAGGTTTACCAGCAATAAACCTAAAACAAAGATTCTGGAGTCCACCAGAGATAAAAGAGAAAACTCTTAATTTTGATTGATAATATGATAAAAGATGATAGTTCTGCAACCGTTTAAGGTTGCTTATATATGGGAAAAGAAACCCTAGGGCGACTAACAATGAAACCCTAAAGCCCACGGATTAAAACAAAACAAATCTAAAATAAACTAGAAAACCTAAAATAAAAATAATGTAAAACTAGTATAAAAATATTAAATCACAAATCGGATTATTAAGATGATACATTTTGGCCTAAATCTGATAGGGCTCACTAAAGTGAGTCTTGAAGATCTCGTCGTTCCCATTCCGGAAAGGTATCATGCGTTTCAAACGGACATTCTGGCCAAAAGTTAGTCAAATCTGATTCAAAATCAAAACTTGAATTTTCGCACGAGAAACCCGAAAAGTCCAAAACCAAATCTTCTTGAATATTCCAGCGGCTAGTAACCTGATTACGCGTGAGTTACCTATTTTCCAATCACTCTTCTTGATTCTACACCGCTTCTTTACTTTTATGGTTTTTCGGCTAAACTGGGTCCATTCTCGTCCTACATCAATTATATAGATCCTCTAGTACCAACATCAAGAAATTCTATCAGACGGTTCATACTTTATCCGTGGACATCGAGTCGTTACCACATGCCATCATGTTTGTTCTCTTGCCAAGATATGGTTTCTTTAGAGCTATATAGTTGTTTGCTAAGCCCTCCGTCCACATTCAGAGGCTTCAGGAATTTGAAGTACCTAACCATTTTCTATGTTACTTTATTTGAAGCTGTGGTTGAAAATTTGATTTCTTGTAGTCCGTTGCTTAAGAGATAACGGCGCGACATTGTGATGGTTTTGAGATTGGGGCACCAAATCTCGAGTATATTAACATTTTAGGTGTTTTTGAAGACGTTAACCTTGTGAATACCTCAAATCTTGCTTCAATTGATTTGGACATCATGATCGACCAAATACGGGGTCTGGGGACTTCCAGCAATTTGGTCAAGGTTTTTAATCACCTGCCTCACATTCAGAGGCTCAATTAGGTGGAAAGGTGAAAATATCTTTTTTGCTAAGATGGTGACCCATTCCAGGTGGAGACCAGCTCACATGCATATGTTCATTTTCATCGACCCATAGGAAACAGAAAGCCAATACTGTGGGTGGATGAGAATAGAGATTAGAGATTACAGATCAAAATGCTTGTTAAGCCCTTAGCCAAATTATTTTCTTCTCGTGGTGTGAAATCGACCATAATAACCACTCAGCTCAATGCACCATTCATTACCAAAGCAACCCGAAGAAGCAAAAGTACTTTGGGATTTGATCAGAAAATTGAACTTATTCTCATCAAGTTCCCATCTGCTGAAGTTGGGTTGCCTGAGCAATGCGAGAGGGCTGATTTGATCAGAAGACCAGAGATGGAAGGAAAATTCTTCACAGCCACGTGTTTGCTTGAACCACGGCTCGAGCAGATTTTGGACCAACATCGAACTAATTTTTTGTTGCTGATTTGTTTTTTCCTTGGGCTACAGATGTTGCTGCCAAATTTGGAATTCCAAGGCTATATTTTCATGCAACCGGATTGCTCCCTTTCTGTGCTGCATTTAGTCTGATGATACATCAACTTCAGAAGAAAGCGTTATCTGAAACTGAACCCATTGTTATTCGTCCTGGTCTCCCAGATGAGATCAAGATGACAGGAAACCAAATGGTGGATTTTTTAAAGCTAGATGATGAAGCAGAACTCAGCAGGTTCTGGAAAGCGGCCTTAGAGTGTGAGAAAAGGAGCTATAGGGTCATTGTTAACAGCTTCTATGAACTTGAACCAGATTATGCTGATCATTACAGGAAGGTGTATGAGAGGAAGACGTAGCATATTGGCCCGATTTTCCTATTTGACAAGCCAGCAGAACATATGGCCACTGCTGAGCAACACCAGTGCTTGAAATGGCTTGATTCTAAGAAACCCATTTCGGTTGTATATGTATGTTTCGGAAGCATGATCAACTTTGCTGATTGTCAGCTCCTAGAAATTGCAGCAGGCCTTGAGGCTTCTGGACAGGACTTCATTTGGGTTGTGAAGAAACAAAAGAAAGAGATATAAGACTATAAGAGTGGTTGCCTGAAGGATTTGAGAAGAGAATGGAAGGTAACGGACTGATTATAAGAGATTGGGCTCCTCAAGTGCTGATTCTTGAGCATGAAGCAGTAGGAGCTTTTCTCTATCTATCATTGTGGGTGGAACTCATTCCTTGAAGGAGTCTCTGCTGGGATACCGATGATCACCTGGCCGGTGTCTGCTGAAAACTTTTACAAGGAGAAGCTAGTGACGCAGATACTCTGTGTTGGGGTTGCTATTGGTGCTGAAAAATGGATTTCATTTGTGGATGCAAGTATGAAGAGTGAGGCCAGTGTGAAGAGGGAGGCCATACAGAAGGCTGTGACAAGAATCATGGAGGGTGATGACGCAGAGGAAATGAGAAACAGAGCTAAAGCGCTTGGAGAGATGGCAATCAGGGCTGTTGAAGAAGGTGGTTCATCTTTCTCGGATTTAACTTCTCTAATTGAAGAGTTGAGGACCCTTAATGGATCTTGATTTTCTTCGGGACTAAATGGCGAGAAAGAAACGTTGCCCCTAGTAATCTTCTGCTACCCACTGCAACTAAATCATCACCTCCCCAAGTTTTTAAATTGTTGTTTGGCAATTATCCTAGCGTTGGTTTATTGAAAAATAAGATATAGTTTCTCCAACAACAAGAAACAGCATTGTGATTTAACAACTATTGCAATGGTAATAATTAAATTTCATTTAGAAAAATTTTATGGTACCGATACGTCAAATACACTTAGTTAAATATAGAGGTAAACTAATTTGATACAAAAGTGAAGTAGTCACAAACTAGCGTACTAATTTGTGAAGTCAGTCTACATATCAAATTTTATTGTACTTCATGATTTGATGTTATGGACCTTTCTGAATGCCCGAAAAATGATTAGAGGAGTTTATCTTTGGAGAATTGAAGTCATGTCAAATAACGATTACAATTTCACATTTACTCAACTGTGACTTGTGAAAATAACCAAGATTTCTGGTGCAAAAGCTGAATTAGATATCATCAAATCTCTACTTTTAAGTTCACTAGTTCTTGAGAGAATGACCATTAAGCCTCATGTCAATTGTTCTTCAGAACTAGCACGTGAAAGATTTGCTTCGGTTTAGGCGCTCGTCAATGCTTTGGGAGATAATGTTCTTGGATCCGTAATTCGTCAATGATAGCAGCAGCTAACAACATTTGCTTATAGAGATGAATATGAGGCTTGGAGTAGTTGTACTCTTTGGTACTAGTCTTTATAATGCATGTTTAATTGTTTGAGACATATTTTAACAATTTCTATCAAAAGTTTCACCGTCATTATTTAGTTGAAATTTTCTTATCAAGGATGTGTCCCATGTTCGGTTATAAAAAAAAGAAAAGGAAATGATCATTTATCCAATTTCAGCTTAAAAATTGCCCACTTGCTCCACTAACAGTTTTTTAACCCCATTTACCCAAAACACTCTAAGAGATTATTTCTCTAATACCCAATTAATTCTTTTTTTTATTCTTTTTATTTATTTTTGGGACTTTTTTGCCCTCTCCTTCTTTCTCACTTAGAGAGAGAAGACATCCTCCACCTTGCTGTGCTCCGGTGACCAGTGGCCGGCCGCAGTCTCCAGCGACCTGACTCCTGCGACCGGTGATCGGAGTCCTGCATCCAGTGACCGGAATCCGACAACCAGTCACTGGAATCCCAAATCCGACTGCTGAATTGGTGACCGGATTCTGGCGTCTTAATTTATTGCCCCCCTAATATTACCCCGTAACCATATTATTGCCCCCCAGTAATCATATTATTGCCCCCTCAATACTCATATTATTGTCTCCCAATAATCATATTATTACGTCCAATAATCATATTATTACCCTCAAATGAATTGCATAAACTCCAAAAATCCAGTGAATTGCATAAACTCCAAAAATCAAAATGAATGTGCCTGTAATTGATTAATTTATATGCATATTATTGCCTCCCAATACTCATATTATTGCCTCCCAATAATCATATTATTGCTCCGCAGTAGACATGTATAACTACTCAATAAAACCTTTTTTTTTCATTCTTCATTCTTCTTTCTTCTTTCCTTATAATTTACCAAAAAAAAAAAAAAACAAGTGGACACCCAAAATTTGCTCTGGGCATCCGCCGGAAATCCGACCTGAAATCCAATTCAAAAATTCTTATTGCACTGCATCTGTCCGTCCAGCTGGAGAGAGAGAGAGAGAGAGAGAGAGAGAGAGTGCAGAAACAGTATCGATCACAGTTTACCCAAAAAAAAAAAATTGGACACCCAGGATTTGCTCTGGCCACCCGCCGGAAATCCGACCTGAAATCCCAGCCTTCTCCGATCGAACCCGTCTCCCACGCTCCCAAACCCAAACAACACTCCTCCTCACCCGACCCGGACCCGGCTCCGCAATCATCAACACAAACATAACTGCCGCCACCGTTGCACACGCCTCCTCACGACTCTCCTGACTCGCCGTAGACCAGAGAACACGCCCGGTTCTTAAAGGACGGGCCTTCCATAAGCCCAGTGTTGTACCCGACCTGGGTGGCTCCGTTGCCGGAAATTAAGGTCTCCGAGGAAGGCGGAGAGGCGAGTCAGGATGATCTGGAGAAGGAGAAGGAGAACCAGCGCTGGTGGTGAGTATGCAGGCCTCGGGAAGCAGAGGAGAGAGAGAGAGAGAGAAAGGCCGTTGTCAGCGTAAAAGAGGAGAGAGAGACAGAGTGACATGCTTTTAATTTTATAATGAAAATTTGTCTAAAATAGTCTTTTTATTTTTAAATGAGTAAGTGGGCACAATAATCTCTTAACGGAGTAAGTGGACAATTTTGAAGCTGAAATTGGGTAAGTGGTCGTCACGGCCCCGCACCTTAAATATAGTCCTAATATACTAGTTTATGTAATTCCCAAAATATTTATTCTAGAGAAAAAATTGCTAAATTTAGTTGTCAAGTAATTTGCTAAGGTTAATGAATAAAAAAAAAAATGTCAAAGAATATGATTAGTCAAAATTTGAAAAGTAATAATTTGTTGACTAAACTCATACTTCTAGGCGATAATCTTTAGGGCTTGAATTCGAATACGGTTAGGACATGCAGTAGGTGGAAAAACCTAACCCTAATACATATTCGCTTAAATTTTCTTTTGGCAGCCCTTAACGCCCGGTTCAATCTTTTTCCTTATTTCTGGACCGAAGTGAGTACACGCGCCTTGCTCAGTGCGTCTCACTCCACCGAACGCCATGAAGTCAGCCACGTTATCCCTTGGGCCGAGCTGGCAACCAGTAACCGTGGGTCAGTTTTTGGGTCAAAAATTTGATCTCCCAAAGTGACCTGGGTCACCTTTCTTGACGGGCTCCCAGAGCGAGATCTGGACGAAGCTCCAGGTCGTTGCTTAGGTATGTTCTGAAGAGAAATGGAATTGCTTGATTAAAGTAGATAACAGATTACAAAGGAGAACACATATTTAAACTACTACAAGCATAGAGATGCCAAACAAGGCGTGGCAGACAAGATTTTTGTCTTGATGTATTTGCTCTAGATTTATCTTGGCTCGTAGCATAAGGATGGACATTGGCATGCTTGTGAGCAGAGTGCAGAATTGCTTCAGGCTTCAGTCTGTTCTGGTGCTTCAGATATAGTAGAGAATCTTGTCAGATGGTCCACTACATTGCTTGTATGTTTGCTAGGATTGCTGGTATGCTGATATCAGTTTTCAATCCTAAATTAGGATTATGCTTAGTGTCTAATCCCATACACTTAACATCCCCCCGCAAGCTGACACTGGGTACACAAGTGGTCAGCTTGGAATTGATAAGATGAAAGAAAAGAAAATTGAGATAAACAAACTGATGTTAGAGAAGGAGAACAGTTGCTGATTGATGCCAGAGAAGAAGACGATTGCCTGATGCCGAGAGCATGAGAAGCATTTCTCCAAAGTTGAAAAGAAACTTAATTTGTGTACCAAACTGGAACTGAAAAATGGAAGAATAGAGAAAGAAGGAGCTTTGAGTTTGTTTAAGAAGGAGGAAAGGCAATAGTCACACATGCAAAAAAGGGGGAAGAAATAGATGTAAAGCAAGGCAAACCCACAAGAGGTTGACAGAAAGGCAGAGACACTTAAACAAAGAGAAAGCAAAAGCAAAAAAAACAAAGGAGAGAGACTTAAACAAGTAAACGCAAGAGAATGGAACATGATGCATGGTGCTATCAAGTAAGGAAGAGAGAGTTTGCCATATGGAGAGGAAAATGTAAACGAATGAAAGAGAGAAAATCTGAGGAATTGAGGTGGAGTGTTGTTTAAGGATTGATGGGCTTATGAAACAGCCATTGTGAATTAGAGAGAAAGGAAAAATGAAAATCGATGAAAAGAAACGAAGGAATGATTACTGGTTCAGAACAAAGAGGATTGAAGAAGTAAATAAAAAACAGTTTGAAAATTTGTGAATTTAAATTTAGAGTGAAGGGTGAGGAAGAGAAGATAAGAGGGTAAATGAACTAGAATAGCTGTGGATCAGAGTGCCGAAAGACACAGGCTTTAAAGGAATATGATTTCTTTCACAAAGAAATGAAAAAGAGATAGTGAGAGAGGAGTCTCTGAACAGAGGATCGAGAAGGAGAATGAGAAGAAGATTTTAAAGAGAAATATAAGAAAATCTATATGAAGTTGTTGAACAAGGATTGATAAGGGAGACTCAAAACTAATTGAAGAGGAAATAGAGAAGAAGCAGATACGAAGTTGAAGAGAAATAGAGAGAGAGATGCCGTTACAGAAGAGCGGCTGATGAAGAAGAAAGACGAGCCACGTTGATGTAGAAGAGAAAATTGCTGTGCAATTTAAGTGTGAAAGAAGAACATGGTTGTTGTGCAGCGCGCACTACTAGAAATCTGTTCATTTACATCGCATGTTTTAAATCGGTCAGACTTGCCCACGATGTAAAAAAGTAATCTAACATCATTTTATGAAAATACCGATTTCTATTTACATAATTAACATCAGTTGTTACTGTTGACCGATGTCTATATTTTGATTCCAAAATTTTGAAAAACGCGGAAAGACTAAGTTAAAAAAATTCGTACACGCGGGGAATAAAATTTTCATTCCCCCATACTTGGTCAGTTTTTCCACTTTTACCTTCGCTCACTTTATCTTCCAATTTCACACTCTCCTTCTTTCCGCGAAGCCCTAGCCCCATCCTCCTTCCTCTCCCGCTATCTTCCTCTCCTCCGCCAAAACTTTTGGGCTTGAGAAGATGCTTCACGCCAGCCCTAGCGCCGGCTTCAACACGAATGGAGAGGCAGTCTCGCAGACCAAGGGGTTGGTCATTTCGGTTTCCCACGAAGGATTGAAATCTGGTGGTTGGTTTGTGAATGGGGAGCTGTTGGTTTCTCTCTTCCTCCCTTCTGCCCAAAAGGTAATCTTCGGTGACTTCCTCTTCCTTCTTAATCTGGTGTTCGAATTACTGATCTTTTTTGTTTCTTTATCTTTGATGCTCGGGTTGGAGTAGTGTTGGACTGAAAGTGAGTAAGAGAGAAAGATGATTCAGTTTGGGTTTGTCTTGGACGACATCCGATTTGTCCTTTATATATGGGTTTTGGTTTTGATTTTGTTTTCTGTTTCAGTTGGTTTTGAACTGCTTGGGGTTTTGATTTTTTAGGGGTTTTCTTTATGTTGGAGTGTGAGATCTCAGTAATTGATTGGACTGCTTTGAGGTGAGTTGCTTGCTAATTTCAGTTTTATTTTTGGTTAGTCTTTCAGCTAAAGTCTTTGGCCATTTGAAAATATATGGTCTTACTTTGTTCTTTTATTGTTGTTATTGTTCTACAGAGAATTTAGACCCTTCTCTCAGAAAAAAGAAGAGAGATTTCTCAGAGAGAGAGAGAGAGAGATTGGAGATCGTGTCAGATCGGGAACAGAAACCTGTAAGAGAAATCTCTAACATTCTTGGTGTTCTGTTCTGTGTTTGTTTTTGGGATTTCTGCAATGTTGGTTTAGTTTCCAGTGCAAAGCTTGGAGCTTTGAGGGTGTTTCTAATTTTTCTTTAATGGGTATATCTTTGTTCTGCTAATGGTGGCTATTAAACTACTATTAAAGAAGTTAAAATGGAGAACATAACTACTATTAAACTATTAATAGACTTACAATCTAAAGACGGAACTATTGTCAATGAGTGTGAGACTTGTTCTTGAGTCTCACTGAGCTTATGGTTGCCTTTTCCCCTTTTACCCTCCATTTCTCTCTTCATTTCACCCCATTTCGTTAAAGCTTTCGCCTTTCGATCTACCCATTATGAATTCGCAGCTTAATTTGACCCAGAATGATGGGTTGGATTTCTGAAATGGTGGGCCAATTTCAGTTGACTTAGTCTAGGGTTTTGTAATCCAAAGTTCGTAGCTTTGTTTGCGTTATGTGGATTTTGAAGCTTTGAAATTTGAGAATGCGATCCCTGTTTTGGAAAATTAGGCTGCGATTTGTAATCCCATGAAATTTTAGTGTTAATGTGAACAGCTCCATGCTTCTCCTTCGGGTGTGAGACTAATCCTATGCATGTCATTGTTTGAATATGAGTATCTCATTATGTTATTTTTCGGCTTCTTATGCTTAATTTCGCTTTGGCATCGTCATTGTAGGAAGGTTGCTTACGGCATTGATATGTGAATACTTAGACTGGGCGCAGCTGAGCCACACGCTAAAAGTTTATATGCCCGAGTGTAATTTGGTAATCAAGTGAACTTTTGGTGCTGAAAGTTTTGAGTTTTTTAAAATTATTGAGCTAGAGTGTTGTTTCTGTACTAATAAATGTTGCTTTTGAATGACAGCAAAAGGATTCTTGGAAATTTGAGTTGAAGGACTTCAGTAACAAGAACGAATATGACCTTAACAGAAATGGGGATGGTGGTCCCTTGCAACGATCGTGCTTGAAGGATTTTTGAAGTTTGAGGTTTGTTATTACTGCTTTGAACAAAAACTGTTTGGTTTAACTCAATTACATTTAGACTGTAGCCTTACATGGGAACATTTAATTTGCTTCGAGGTACCTTTGCCTGATTATTATGTTTAATGATGAATCAAATGCTGGTAAGTGATCCATGACAGACTCTGGTTATATTGGCATACCTTAACATGAGTTTTTCTGCCCAGAAGGAAATGTACATGTATGAAGTTAACTGGGGCCGTTTTTCTGCTTTCCATACTTATGTTGAATGCACAAATGTACTTTTGATCAGGTTTTAATATACAATTTGGGTTTTGGATAAAAGCTTTAGAAATCATTGTGGCATTGGTTCTGTGCTATATAAGTCAGTATAAGTCAGTTTCTAGTTGTCCAAATGCAGGTTTTTGATATATGATATTGATAAGGAATCACTTCTCATCAGTCGTTTAACTATTGGAGAAGTCTGATTAAGAAACTTTTGGCTAGGACACAGTACATGTGTAAAAGGTAGGAAATAGCATCCTATAGATCTATAAAGAGGAATGCCCTTGGTGGTGCACAAAGTGAGGGCATTGTTTGATACTTACATAAGAACAAGCAAAGATGGTGTGTTGTTTCTTCTGTTTTTGTTTGCTTACAGAAGGTTGAAGTACCTCATATTCAACAAAGAAGAGGGGGAGTTTTCTAACATAAGGCACTCTTGAAATGAGGTGATATTTGGTGTTTTTGGCTTTTATTCATAGTTCAGTCTTCAGAGGACAACCCAATCTATTTGCAGCGGAGAGTTGACAACTTTATCAATGGTCTGGGAGACATTTTGGTAAGCATTCGAGGTTCCTTTCATATACTACTAGTGAGTAGTGCCTTAATAGTTAGATAGCAGCAATAATATGATAATGATAGGCTTAATACTAGTTAAGCTTTTTTGATCAAAATTTTTGAATCAACATTTCATAAGCATTGTAATTCTTATGCTCTACTAATGTGAGCTAGCTCCTTTATTCCAAGCAAATTGAATATTTTCTTATAAGGGTTTATATTGATCTGTGGTCTGTTGCTGGTTTCCAGTTTATATGGATGAATGGTGGGCCACGGAACAATGTCCGTCTTATTCACGCTGTGGGCTAACTTTCAGACAACAAGTAACAATGTGAGTGCGAAGGCTTATTAATTATCAGTCTATTTGATTGGTCTTCAATTTACATGTTTTCACGTGGTGATGCAGATAATCTTTGGGAATAGATGGAGACATCTTTTAGGAGAAAGAGACTTTTGGGAACATGTGGGAGGAGGAATGAGGAGTGTCGAGTTCAAGGTTATTGAGACTGGTCCTTCTTGAGTATTGTGTTGTTGCTCCAAACACTGAAATATTTCCAATAGGGTTTACTAAAGTGGCTACAGATAAGAATTCTAAAGCTGGATCAAATGTCTAGGCTAGCCTTTGTAAGTTTTGAGGTTTTATTTTGTGAATTATGTTGAATCATGAATTTGAAAAGAAATTAATGGAAAGCCTCAATTTTTGGATGATGGGAATGCATTTCTTTTCCCAACAGCAGCTAGATGCAAACTTTGCACATTATGCTTGTCAAAATGAAGTGAAGTATATAAAAGCATAACAAAACAGTAATGCCAAGGAAAACGATGTCAGTTGAGAGATTAGAAATCAATACCAAAATGAAAATCGATGTCTTATGTTATCAATATATCGAATTGTGTACACAGAACTGATGTACCCAAAACCAGTGCACATCAATTTCTAAATACCAAAACGTAATCTATTGTCAACGCACAAATCACCTACCATAAAGTAAACTGATGTATCATTAAACAAAGAACATTGGTTTTATAAAACAAAAGCGATGTATATAATGAAACAACACGTCGGTTTTAGAAACAACAAGCGATGTCTAGAAGGGTTCCAGACATCATTTCTGAAATTGTAATCGATTTAAATGTTCACTTAGATATTGTTCGAGATATACTTTATTAGCATAAAATGTGAAAATATGAAGAATTAAATATAGTTAATATATAAAATTATGATGATTGTAACGATTATACATCGATTTGTGTTTAAGAAGCGATGTTGGTCGTTATCTGGGACATCGGTCTGTGACGCGCTTAAAGTGATGTCTGGATCTTTTACATCAGCCACAAAGAAATCGGTCAAAATTTAGTTTTACATCGGTTCTGGACTGATGTAAATGAACAGAATTCTAGTAGTGGCGAGGTGAAAGAGAGAGCAGGTAGAGAAGTTCGTTCTCTTGAACATAGTGTCTGGATGCAAAAAGAAGAGCTCGAACATTAGGAAACAACCAACAGTTACTAATGAGTGCGATGACAGGCTTCAAGAGAGAGAACAATAGGTTGAGATGGAGAAGGGGGCCATGAAGGGGACTTAAGAGCTGTTAAGCAGGAGTCTAAAAGAAAAGGATTTTCTTTTGAAGAGAAATGAAACTTAGGTAGCTTGTAGGAGTCGAAAGAGTGAGAGAGCAAGTGAACAGAGGGATGGGGTTGCTATTCTTCAAAGAAAAATGGAAGCTTAATCGGAAGGAAGCTATGGAGGAGGGTTGTTGGAATTGGGTGGGGAATTGAAACATGATGCTTCTGCCATGATGGTGCTAGAAGCCTAGAATAACATATCAAGGGAAAAGAGGTAAGCAGAATTGAATCGGAAATTGAACTAGTGAGAAGAAGAATTCAGAAGTGCTGCAATCGATTTTAGACCCGTGGGTGCATGGAGAAAATTACTCCATACACCCAGGGAAGGTTTTGCAATTCACAGGATCAAGATCAAGAGCTGTTAAGCAGAAGCTCTAATACCATGAAGAGAAATGGAATTGATTGATTAAAGTAGATAACAGATTACAAAGGAGAACACATATTTAAACTACTACAAGCATAGAGATGCCAAACAAGGCGTGGCAGACAAGATTTTTGTCTTGATGTATTTGCTCTAGATTTATCTTGGCTCGTAGCATAAGGATGGACATTGGCATGCTTGTGAGCAGAGTGCAGAATTGCTTCAGGCTTCAGTCTGTTCTGGTGCTTCAGATATAGTAGAGAATCTTGTCAGATGGTCCACTGCATTGCTTGTATGTTTGCTAGGATTGCTGGTATGCTGATATCAGTTTTCAATCCTAAATTAGGATTATGCTTAGTGTCTAATCCCATACACTTAACATGTTCCAACTCCTTTGATGTATATATTCCGAAGAACTCTTAGATAGATCATGTTTGTTGTATTGTACCTAACTACATATATCCCTTACTCCAGTGTAGCGATCGAGTTAAGAGTCTGCTGATACCGAAAATGGAGATGGATAGAATTAGCAGTTTACCAAATGATGTGACAGAAAAGATTTTGTCATATTTGCCGCTTTGGGACGCTGTGAGGACAAGTGTTTTATCCAGCAAGTGGAGGTACAAGTCGGCCATGCTTCAAGATCTAGAATTTGATGAGTGTTCCTGGCGGACGAGCCAATATCGAGAGTATGATGATGATGATTATCAAATCCACAAAACCTTTGCGAACATGATTGATCATGTGCTCTTACTTCATCTTGTCCCCATACGCAAGTTCAAGCTAGCCTGTACTGCGGATGAGGTAGCCACTAGAGATATTGATCGATGGATGACCCATCTATCAAGAAACTCTATCAAAGAGTTGATAATTAAGCTTTGGCTAGACCATCAATACAACATTCCATTCTCTGTGTTTTCATGTCAAGGTCTTGTTCACTTGGAGTTACTCGACTGTTTGCTCAAACCTCCGTCAACATTCAAAGGGTTCAAGAGCTTGAAGAGTCTTCGACTCCTTCATGTCGACATGGCCCAAGATGTGTTTGAAAATTTGATTCGTTGCAGTCCTCTGCTCGAGAGATTAACATTGCTAAGTTGTGACGGTGTCACCAGTCTCAAAATTGATGCAGCCAATCTCCAATATTTGCACGTTTTAGGAGAGTTTGATGTCGTTAACCTTGACAGTGCCTCAAGTATTACTGAGGCTGAAATTTGGATGGGCATCGGTAATGACGAAATAGGAGTTCCAGCCAGTTGGATTCGTGCCTGCAGTTCTAGCAATTTGCTCATGATCTTTGATCACCTACCTCATATTCGAAGACTTAAAATTAATAGGCGCTTTTTAGAGGTAATGTGCTTGCAAAATTGTTACTTGATCCTCAACATTGTCATTTGAATTTAACCATACTTATTAAATTTTTTGTGTTCTTTCATCAGTATTTGTCTCTGGGCGCCTTGCCAGAAAAGCTCACTAATCCATGTCAACATCTGAAGGCTCTTTCTATAGACATATGCTTCGATGATCCGGATGCAATTCCAACTGCTCTATGCATTCTGAGAAGCTCCCCTGCTCTACAAGAACTAGAAATTGAGGTCAGTTGATTCTGCTGACTTTAAATTACTGTAAAATATATAATTAGTTTCGACAGCTATTTGTCAAAACTTCAAGTTTTGATACTATAGACCTCTTGTAGGTGGATCCGACAGAGAAACTCCCAAGGATACACTCTATTGTCGAAGAAGTGAACTCTCCTTGTGTAAATGACAACTACAATTGCACATTTTCTCAACTGCGACTTGTGAAATTAACTGATATCTCTGGTGTTAAAGCTGAACTAGATTTCATCAGATTTGTACTTTTAAGTTCACCTGTGCTTGAGAGAATGACTGTCACGCCTCGTAGATTTCCCGAGCCTTCTTATGTGGATGGTTTTCCGAAACTAGTAAAAGAGCTACTCCAGTTTAAACGTGAATCAAAGCATGCAGAGCTAATTCTCCTGGACCCATAATTCATCAATGAATTGAAGCAGCTTTAAGGTTCTGGACTGCTGGTAGAAATGAATTTAGGTTTGGACTTGTACCTTACGGTATTTAATATCTAGATTTCCACTGTCATGATTAAGTTGAATTTGCTTATGAAATGATGTATCAAGTTATATCTTTTGTCAGAACAATGGAAGGTCCATACAAAATCTGGTAAGAAAATTTTGGGTGTCGCAGTCTCTAATTTAATTTCAATGTCGTTTCATCATCAAAAAACCCTACTCGCTTCTCAGCTCAATTAGATGGTTTTGTTTGTTTCTGAATTTCTATGGCTTTGCACCTTCGACATGCAAATAATAGATGAGAAGTCATTTTGTTCAGCACCGTTGACTTGTTTACCCACAGCACTAATGCACTTCCCATTCTCCTTAGAGCTGACCACGACGACTCCACGTTAAATTGTGTTTACTTGAAAACTTCTTTTGTATATGACAGGTTAAATAGGGCCAGCATTACTCAATTAGTTGTGGTAATAGAAAAGTCCTGTGTAATAGTTTGCTTAGTATCTCGTTCCAGCTCTAGATTCGCAATACTCTTAAACACTAGATCGAGCGTCAGAAAGGGTTATCTTTGTCACCTGGCCGTACTTTCATTGAAGTTGCAAGAATGTAGCTCACGACATTGCTATATGTGCTTACCCTTCTTTTTAGGCATGGTATTGGATGGTGGAACTGCCACCTGATTTCATCTATCCTAGCTAGCTTCTTTTTTTTTTTTTTTAACAGAGGAGAGGATTAGGCGATATCCTAGCTAGCTTCTCATGTAAGAGTCGAAAGTCATCAAGTTCCTTCCGTTTGTCATCGGAGGGCCGGGGGTACGGTACTTTATTTGATATTGGGCAGGGTTATAAAATGGCATAAAAAAACTTCACGTTGGACGTACTCCTTTTCTTTTTGGTTTTAAAAAAGCCCACAATGCCAGGGCAGGAGGGAAACAGCTCACAAAGGGCATTAAGGAAAGAAAAGGCAAAGCACGATACAAAATTAAAAAGAGAGGAGAACAAGAACAGTCAAAAGTAGACTCTGGGACAGAACTAGATCTAGACGAAGCTCCACCAAGATCCGGATTGACGCTTAGGTATGTTCTAACTCCCTTGAGGTATATCAACTAATATATTAAGCAATTCAGAAGAATTCCTAGCAGGATCATATTCAAGTACTGCATCAACTAGATATCCCTTCCTCATTTGCAGTGATGGAGTTTTAGTGTGCTGGTACTAAAGATGGAGTTGGACAGAATTAGCAGTTTACCAAATGATGTCACAGAAAAGATTTTGTCACGTTTGCCGCTTAGGGAAGCAGTGAGGACAAGTGTTTTATCCAGCAAGTGGAGGTACAAATCGGCCATGCTTCAAGATCTAAAATTTAATGAATATGACTGGAGGGAAAGCCAAAATCGGGAGGTCGATGACTATGATGATCAAATCCAAACAACCTTTGTGAACATGGTTGATCATGTACTCTTACTTCATATTGGCCCCATTCGCAAGTTCGCTCTGTTTGCTGATGAGGTAGCCACTAGAGATCTTGATCGATGGCTTACTCATCTATCAAGAAACTCGATCAAAGAGTTGGTACTTTGTCTCTGGGTATCTGAATACCACATTCCATTATGTGTGTTTTCTTGTCAAGATCTCGTTCTTTTGGATTTAACTAAATATTTTCTCATGGATTCAAATTTAACTGAGGTTTGGCTCAAACCTCCGTCAACGTTCAATGGATTCAGGAGCTTGAAGAGCCTTCAACTTGTGGGCATCACCGTGGCCCAAAATGTGTTTGAAAAGTTGATATGTTGCAGTCCTCTGCTTGAGAGATTAATATTGCTACATTGTGATAGTGTCACCACTCTCAATATTGATGCACCAAATCTCAAATTTTTAAACATTTTAGGTATCTTTGATGTTGTCAATCTCAAAAGTACCCAAAATCTTACGGATGCTTCAATCGGTGTGACCATCTATACTGATGGTCCTAACCAAAGATGGGTTCCTGAAAGTTGGTTTCCTAGCAGTTCTAGCAATTTGCACAAGATTTTTGATCACCTCCCTTACATTCGAAAGCTCGCAATTAAGTTGCACTGTTTAAAGGTAATGTATTTGGTAGCCAATTTTATACTTCTATTTAATGATCTTTGACATTGCCATTGGAATCTGATCCATATTTAACTAAGTATGTTCTTTTGTGCATCGATCAGTATCTGTCTCTTGGTGCCTTGCCCGAAAAGCTTCCTAAATCATGTGAATATCTGAATGTTCTTTCTATAGAAATATGCTTCGATGATCCGGATGCAATTCTAACTGCTCTATGCATTCTGAGAAGCTCCCCTGCTCTACAGGAATTAGAAATTCTTGTGAGTTGATTCCGCTGACTTAAAATTTAGTTTGTACCAACTTTACGGTAAACTATCATATTAGTTTAGACAGTTATTTGCCAAAACTTTCAGTTTTAATGCTATAGACCTTTTGAAAATGTTAGAGCAGGACAGAAAGCGAGGAGAGTTTTTCTCTCAACCCTAGTTTGTCTACGGCCTCCTTGCCTCCCTCAACAATTGCTTCGTCCCCTTCTCTTCTCATCTACTTTCTCATTGACTATGGCCTCCATTGATGCGGTAACAGCGAGCTTTGCAACCTCGCTTGCTCTTGCTGAAGGGGGTCGTGCCCCAGATCTGGGGAAGATCGGTGGAGGTCCTGTACGCAATACCACCGTGACCGCGACGAAGGGTTGCGCGCTGCCCTTATACCATCAATTCGACAGACGATCAGATGGATCTATTTTCTTTCACCGTGATCAAGCGAGCGTTGATCTCTGTTTGGGCAGGGTTGTCAGCTCAAGGGATCTAATATGGCTCTGGGATCCGGGTCCTAGATGGTGGCTTCGTTGTTTCCTTGCAGCTATGTCGTTGATGGGGATGGTAGTGGTGTGGGGCTGTGCACATGTGAGGCTGACGACGGAGGATATGCTGTGTGTCGTGATGGGGTTTGGTGGTCGGCTAGCGTGGTGGTTGACCACGGCGCAGTTCAGTGCGGCTATGTCGGAGACGCAGACGCGGCCAGTGCTGATGGCCACGCGGAGATGGCGTGATTGGATGCCAAACAGAAGTTGGGTGTCCAGATCAAATCTAGCAAAGGATTTGGGTTGCTGTTGGGTTCAGATCAGAATCCATTCAATGGGCTTAACCTCTCCAGGGGGGTGGATTTGGGACCCAGGAGATGCGATGATGTCGTTCAATTCTCCTGTTTTCTTTTCACTGGGGATGCTGGTTTTACTTTCCTGTCGACTGTTCGTTTCTACATTCTATAAAGAGTCTCAGTACATTCACGCTGTGAGTACCACAATTGCGTGCCTTGGCGAGCAGTGTGTCTTAGGCTGGGACGAGTCTAGATTTGATTGGTTGACCGATTTCTTGCATGCTCAGATTGCAGATTCTAATGGTTTGATCTACAAATCTCAAGGTCGTGACAATAGTTATATTGTTGGTAATTATCTTGAGGAGGCTGAGGATTTACCTTTAGTTTCTGCTAGGTTTCCTATAAGTGTTTCAGAGCAATGTTCTATTGTACATGGACAAGTTATTGGTGTAGTACACCTTCTAATTTGTTCTACTTTAGCTCTAGGGTTAAGTCTTTCTTGGCCTTTGTATGCTCCCCATTGGGATGCCCTCATGAGCGATTTCTATCGCTAGTTCAATGAATTTCCTTTCCTAAAAAAAAAATGCTATAGACCTTTTGTAGATGGATGGCAGAAAGAAACTCACAAGGAGACCCTGGGTTGTCGAAGAACAGAAATGTTCTTGTTTAGATGTGAGCTACAATTGCACACTTTCTCAACTGCGACTTGTGAAAATAACTGACATCTCCGGTGTTAAAGCTGAACTAGATTTCATCAGATTTCTACTTTTAAGTTCACCTCTGCTTGAGAGAATGACTATCACACCTCCTCGATTTCCTAAGCCTGCTTCTGTGGATGGTTTTCCGAAACTAGTAAAAGAGCTACTCCAGTTTAAACGTGAATCAAAGCATGCGGAGATTATTCTCCTGGACCCTTAATTCCACTGTCGTTATTAGTTGAATTTGCTTATGAAATTATGTATCATGTTACATTTTCTGTCAGAGTAATGAAAGGTCCGAACCTAGTAAGAAAAATTTGGGTGTTGTAGCAGTCTCTTTAATGTAATAACAATGTCGGTTCATCATCAGAACCCTTCTCGCTTCTCAGCTTAAATTGATGGTTTCAATGGCTGTGTATCTTTGACATGCAAATAATTGATGAGGAAGTCATTGAACAAATGCAGAGCACCTCTAGCTTGTCCAGCACTTCAGCCAAGGTACCAATGCACTTTGCATGCATTCTCCTAGAGCTGACCACGACGACTCCATTGCTCAATAAATGGAGAACTAGAAAATATTTTTTGTATACGACATGTGAAATTTGCCTAGCTGTTACTCATTAGTTTTAGTAATAGAAAGTACATCCTGTAACTATTTCCCTACTATTTCGATCGAGCTCTAGATTCCCAATACACTTGAACAAGGGAGTCGGAAGAGGTTTGTCTATGTCAACTGGGCTTATGTTCAGCTACGTTGCAACAATGCAGCTCACCACGGGTTCGGTCTTGTATCCTAGAATCAAAAACCCTTAAATGAATCAAAATCATTCCAAGCACCAGCATCCGATTAAAGTACAATGGCAAAAATTTGTTTTTTTTTGAAGCCCAAAAAGCCGGGGCAGGAAAACAGCTCACTAGGGAATAAATGGACGAGCACCTTATCAGATGCTTAGGTAAAGCAAAGAAAAGCCAGAGGATCCTACAGTACAAAGTCATAGACACAGGAGAACAAGAACAGTCAAAAGAGTCCCGGACATAACTAGATCTAGACGAAGTTCTGCCATGAGATCCGGGTCATCACTTAGGTATGTTCTAATTCCTTTGATATATATCAAGCAATATATTCAGAATAATTCCTAGCTAGATCATGTTCGAGTGCTTTCCCAAGTATATATTCGTTCCTCCTTTGCAGTGATCAAGTTAGTTAGAGTGTGCTGGTACTGAGGATGGATTTGGATAGAATTAGTAGTTTGCCTGATGATGTTACAGAAAAGATTTTGGCACGTTTGCCGCTTAAGGAGGCAGTAAAGACAAGTATATTATCCAGAAATTGGAGTTACAAATCAGAAATGCTTCAAGATCTAGTGTTTGATGATCGGTGTGTCTCGACTCAAAGTCATCCAACCTGCAGCTTTGTGAATATTGTTGATCATGTACTCTTACTTCACACTGGCCCCATACGCAAGTTCAAGCTTTCTCTCAGAGATGAGCTAGCCACTAGAGACATGGACAGATGGCCTGGATATTGCATTTATCCAGAAACCCTGTCATCAAAGAGATGATACTTGAGATTTGGACACGGAATCCCTACAACATTCCATCATGCTTGTTTTCTTGTCAAGATATCATTTACTTGGAGTTATACAGGTGTTTGCTAAACCCTCCCCGTTCCCCATTCAAAGGCTTCATGAGTTTGAAGACCCTTTTTTTTTAGAATGTTACTATCGTCCAAGATGTGTTTGAGAACTTGATTGGTTGCAGTCCTCTGCTTGAGATATTGCAATTGCAAGATTGTGATGGTTTCACCAATCTCAAGATTGATGCATCGAAGCTCCGGTTTATTTACATTACTGGGGTTTTCGAAGATGTCGACCTCGCTAATACCTCAAATCTTGCTCAAGTTACAATTCAATTGAAGATCAATGTTGACTAAAGAAGGGGTCCTGGTAGTTCTGGCAATTTTCTCAAGTTTTTTGATCACCAGCCTCATATTCAAAGGCTCACTATAAACAGAAACTTTTTAAAGATATTGGATTCCTGAAAGGTTCATTAATTATTTAACCATCATTGATGTTGCCATTGGAATTTGACCATAATAACTTAGTATGCTATTTTCTTCTTGAACTCTGCTGCAGTATTTGTCTATTGATGCATTGCCAGAAAAGCTTCCCAAACCATGTCAATATCTGAATTTTCTTTCTGTCAACATAAGCTTCGGTGATCCGGATGAAATTTCAACTGTACTATGCCTTCTGAGAAGCTCCCCTGTTTTACAAGAATTTGACCTCCCGAGTGACCTGGGTCACCTTATGTCAATTCTTGACCGGCTTCTCTTTTGTGGGTGGAAGCAGAAACTGGCTTGGGCTTGTTGATGTGGAGACCGGGCCAGAAGGCACCGGTGGACACTCTCCAAGAAAAACGCAAAGCACAAACACAGGAAAAGAAGAACAGTCGAAGGTCGATTTTGAGACAGAGCTAGATCTCGACGAAGCTCCAGGTCGTCGCTTAGGTATGTTCTAACTCCTTTGATGTATGTATTCCGAAGAATTCTTAGCTAGATCATGTTTTGAGTATTGTACCAATTATATATCCCCTACTCTATAGTGATCGGGTTTAGAGTGCTGGTGATACTGAGAATGGAGATGGATAGAATTAGCAGTTTACCCAATGACGTCACAGAAAAGATTTTGTCCTGTTTGCCGCTTAGGGACGCAGTGAGGACAAGTGTTTTATCCAGCAAGTGGAGGTACAAATCGGCCATGCTTCAAGATCTAAAATTTGATGAGTTTTATTGGGGGAGAAACCAAAATCGAGAGTTCGATGATGATTATCAAATCCACACAACTTTTGTGAACATGATTGATCATGTGCTCTTAGTTCATATTGTCCCCATACGCAAGTTCAAGCTATGCTGTACTTTGAATGAGGTAGCCCCAAGAGATATTGATCGATGGATTACTCATCTATCAAGAAACTCTATCAAAGAGTTGATAATTGATCTTGTGGAAGACCGTGAATACAACATTCCATTCTCTGTGTTTTCATGTCAAGGTCTTGTTCACTTGGAGTTACTCATGTATTTGCTCAAACCTCCGTCAACATTCAAAGGGTTCAAGAGCTTGAAGAGTCTTCAACTCCACGTTGTTGACATGGCCCAAGATGTGTTTGAAAATTTGATTCGTTGCAGTCCTCTGCTTGAGGGATTAACATTGCGACATTGTGGTGTCACCAATCTCAAAATTTACGCACCAAATCTCAAATCTTTAGATATTATCGGTGTCTTTGATGTTGTCAACCTTAAAAGTACCCTAAATCTTACTGATGCTTCAATCTTTTTGACCATCAATTCTGATGGTCCTCACGATAGATGGGTTCCTGACAGTTGGGTTCCTAGCAGTTCTAGCAATTTGCTCAAGATTTTTGATCACCTCCCTCATATTAGAAGGCTCGCAATTAAGTCGCACTTTTTAAAGGTAATGTATTTGCTAGCCAATTTCATACGTTCATTTAATGATCTTTGACATTGCCATTGGAATCTGATCCATATTAACTATGTTCTTTTGTGTTCTTCATCAGTATTTGTCTCTGGGCGCCTTGCCAGAAAAGATCACTAAACCATGTCAACATCTGAAGGCTCTTTCTATAGACATATGCTTCGATGATCCGGATGCAATTCCAACTGCTCTATGCATTCTGAGAAGCTCCCCTGCTCTACAAGAACTAGAAATTGAGGTCAGTTGATTCTGCTGTCTTTAAATTTTGTACCAACTTTACTTTAAAATATATAATTAGTTTTGAAAATATGCAATTAGTTTAGACAGCTATTTGCCAAAACTTCCAGTTTTAATGCTATAGACCTTCTGTAGATTGATTGGAGAGAGAAACTCGAAAGGAAACACTCCGTTATCGAAGAAGTGGAGTCTTCTTGTGTAGATGTGAGCTACAATTGCACACTTTCTCAACTGCGACTTGTGAAAATAACTGAGATCTCTGGTGTTAAAGCTGAACTAGATTTCATCAGATTTCTCCTTTTAAGTTCACCTCTTCTTGAGAGAATGACTATCACGCCTCCTCGATTTCCTGAGCCTGCTACTGTGGATGGTTTTCTAAAACTAGTAAAAGAGCTACTCCAGTTTAAACGTGAATCAAAGCATGCAGAGATTATCCTCCTGGACCCATAATTCATCAATGAATCGAAGCAGCTAAGAGGTTCTAGACTTCTTGTAGAAATGAATTTGGCTCGGAGTTTTCCCTTTTGGTACAAGTCTAAAGTGTCTTTATATCAAGAATTCCACTGTCATTATTAGTTGAATTTGCTTAAGAAATTATGTATCAGGTTACATTTTCTGTCAAGAATAATGAAAGGTCCGAACCTAGTAAGAAAAGTTTGGGTGTAGTAGCAGTCTCTTTAATGCAATAACAATGTCGGTTCATCATCAGAAACCCTTCTCGCTTCTCAGCTTAAATAGACGGTGTCAATGGCTGTGTATCTTTGACTTGCAAATAATTGATGAGAAAGTCATCGACAAAATGCAGAGCACCTCTATTGCTTGTTCAGCCAAGGTACCAATGCACTTTCCATATATGCATTCTCCTTAGAGCTGACCACGACGACTCCATTACTCAATTAATGGAGTACTAGAAAATATTTTTCGTATATGAGGACATGTGAAATTTGGCTAGCTGCTAGTCAATTAGTTTTGGTAATAGAAAGAACATCTGTAACTATTTCCATACTATTTCGATCGAGCTCTAGATTCCCAATACACTTGAACACGAGAGGGTCGGAAAGGGTTTTTCTTTGTCACCTGGGCTTATGTTCATCGACGATTCAAAAACCAATGGCAAATTTCATTTGGACTCTGTCTCTTTTTTGCCTTCCTTTTTTTAAGCCCAAAAGGCCAGGGCAGGAAAACAGCTTACTAGGAAATAAAAGGACGAGCGCACTTAGGTATAAGCAAAGAAAAGCCGCAGCACCCTACGGTACGAAGTTACAAACACAGGAGAACAAGAACAGTCTAAGAGTCAAGTAATTCTCCCGGACATAACTAGATCTAGACGAAGCTCTGCCAAGAGATCCGGGTCATCATCACTTAGGTATGTTCTAATTCCTTCGATATATATCAAGCAATATATTCGGAATAATTCCTAGCTACATCATGTTCGAGTGCTTTCCCAAATATATATCCGTTCCTCTGCAGTGATCAAGTTGGAGTGTGCTGCCATGGGACTGAAAATGGAGTTTGATAGAATTACCAGTTTACCAGATGATGTTACAGAAAACATTTTGGCACGTTTGCCGCTTAAGGAGGCAGTAAGGACAAGTATTTTATCCAGAAAGTGGAGGTACAAATCAGAAAGGCTTCAAGATCTAGTGTTTGATGATCAGTGTGTCTCGACTCAAAGTCATCCAACCTGCAGCTTTGTGAATATCGTTGATCATGTACTCTTAGTCCACACTGGCCCCATACGCAAGTTCAAGCTTTCTCGCAGAGAGAGGCTAGCCACTAGAGACATGGACCGATTGATATTGCATCTATCGAGAGACCCTGTTATCAAAGAGATGATAATTGATTTTTGGATTGGGAATCCCTACAACATTCCATCATGTTTGTTTTTTTGTCAAGATATTGCTTATTTGGAATTATTCAGGTGTTTGCTAAACCCTCCTCCGTCTACATGCAAAGGCTTCAGGAGTTTGAAGACCCTTTGTCTTCAGAATGTTACCATGGCCCAAGATGTGTTTGAGAACTTGATTGGTTGCAGCCCTCTACTTGAGATATTGGCGTTGATAAGTTGTGATGGTTTCACCAATCTCAAGATTGATGCACCGAAGCTCCGGTTGATTGACATAATAGGGGTCTTTGTAGAGTTTGAGTTTGTAGATTCCTCAAATCTTGTGGATGCTTCCTTTGATTTGCAGGTTATTGTTGATCCAAGAGGGAATTGTAGTAATTCTGGGAATTTGCTCAGGTTTTTTGATCACCAGCTGCCTCATATTCGAAGTCTCACAATAAAGAGCAACTTTCTTAAAGTAATGGTTTTGAATGGAAAGTTTCATAAGTTATTTTGTGATCATTGACATTGCCATAGGAATTTGACCATTTTCATTGATATGTTGTTAATTTGCTGCTTACATTCTGCTGCAGTACTTGTCTATTGGTGCCTTGCCATTGAAGCTCCCTAAACCATGCCAATATCTCAATTTTCTTTCTTTAGACATGAACTTCGACAAGCTGGATGAAATTTCAACTGTCTTATGCCTTCTGGGAAGCTCCCCTACTCTACAAGAATTACAAATTTTGGTTAGTTTTTTTCTGCTGAGTTAAAAATTTCTGCTTTTTTTTTTTTTTTAAATAGTTTTGACAACTATTTTGTCAAAACTTCCAGATTTTGATGCTATAGAGCTCTTGTAGGTGGACCCTGAAAAGGATCACGCTGCTGTGGGAGAAGTGGAATCTTGTTTATATGACAACTACAACTGTGCATACACTCAACTGCGGCTTGTGAAAATTACCAAAATCTCTTGTGTACAAGCTCAACTAGATTTCATCAAATTTCTACTTCTAAGTTCACCTGTACTTGAGAGAATGACTGTTCAACCTGCTTCTCTCGATGGTTTTTCAAAGCTAGTAAAAGATTTACTTCTGTTTAAGCGTGATTCAAGGCGTGCAGAGATAATGCTTTTGGACCCATAATTCATCACTGAGAGTTGAGGTAGCTGAGAGCCTGAGAGGACTTTCTAGCAGGAATGAATGTGGGCTTGGAGTACAGTTCGCTACTAGTCTTTATATAGGATGTGTATATGTCTGTTTGCTGAGACAAGTTTCTATATTTTCCATTTAAATTTCCAGAGTTTAAGTGTGAAGTTTGCTTGTCAATTGTTCTGCATGTTAGGTACATTTTCAGCCGATATGCAGGTTCCGAACAGAATTCATCTAAAGAAGAACTTCTATGGGTTTGAATCTTTGACATACAAATAATTGATGACAAGTAATTGAATAAACGATGCATGTGAAGTATGGGATCACATCTTTGATTCATGTCTGATAATTAGAGGCAAACGCCTCCACATGCAGGAGCTACAGATGCAGCACCATGAATGGTGTGTGCCACATTAATAGCACCTCCTTGCTTGGTAAGTTCATGGCTAAGACCTATTAATATAGCTCAGTAGTGTGAGAGGAATTTTCGACCAGTAAAAAGGAGGCAAGATACGGTTTTGGGGCTGCAGTTGCGATCAAATTGATTGGAAATCTCCAGCTTAATTCAGAGATGGATACAAGAAAGGAAAGAAAATCATTTGGTGAAAGCCAAATTGAATTACAATTAAACATGGAGATTTAGTAATCGGATTCGAAGCAATAGATTAAGAAGGGCCAGCAATATTAAAGGCGTGCTTGGTAGGCTGGTAGCACCTGTCGATCTTCATCATCTAAACTCCTGTAACTGCTCTGGTTTGAGTTGGTGAGTTAGGGTGCAAAGAGCTGAAGAAGTTGGATAGAATTAGCAATTCGCCAGATGATGTCACGGAAAATATTGTATCACGTTTGCCGCTTGGGGAGGCAACAAGAACCGTCTTGTCCAGCAAGTGGAGGTACAAATTGGCTATGCTTCAAGATCCAAGTGTCTCTAGACTCAAAGCCGTACAACATCTGTGAACGCTGTTGATCATGTACTTTTACTTCATATTGGCCCCCTACGCAAGTTCCAGCTTTATTATAATTTATAAGTGCCAACACCAAGTCATGATATTGATCGATGGGTGACTCATCCATCAAGAAATTCTATCAAACGGTTCATACTATATCTGCGGGCATCGAGTCGTTAGAACATGCCATCATGTTTGTTCTCTTGCCAAGATATGGTTTGTTAAGAGTTACATAGGTAGGTGTTTGCTAAGCCCTCCGTCCATATTCTGACGCTTCAGGACTTGGAAATACCTAACCATTTGTGGTTGAAAATTTCATTTCTTGTAGTCCTCTGCTTAAGAGATTAACAGTGCGACATTGTGATGGTTTCACCAATCTCAAGGTTGATGCACTTTGTTACTTTGTCTCAAGTTTTGGTTGAAAATTTGATTTCTTGTAGTCCCTGCAGCAGAGGTCAAGTAGGTAAGACATTGGAACAAATTTTCACAAACTCATTTGTTAGCATGGTTAATCTAAATTTTCTTTTTCAAATCTTATAAATGCACATGCCTGAAAAGGAAGACAGTCTTAGAAATTCAATGCTTGCAATTGAAAACATTTGTAGTGCAAATAGCTAAGCCTTGAAAACAAAATTATTTGATAGATAGATGCAAATAACAGTTTACATAATACAAAAAAACTCATTTTACACTAAAATACTCACTCTTCAAGCATTGAATAAATGCATCCTCTGGAAATTTCTATTTTCTTCTCCATTGTCATAGTAGCTGCAGCACAACACATTAACATTTCCAACCTGAAAGGATGTACAATTTTAGTCAGTAACTTTAATTTGAGAACAAAGGAATCTCTGACAAAGTAACTCTTAATGTAAGCAAACAAAAGAAGAGCAATCATTGGAAATGGGAAAGAAAAATCAAAGAAAGAAAAAAAGAAAAGGAGACGTAAAGAAAGACCACCAAGAACTGCTCTAAGAGGCAAGTATTTCAAACACAGTATCAAGAGGAAAGTATTGTGAAAAACATGTATCTATAGCACACTCTCCGATTGAAGCAATAGATGTCTACAAAGTTTCCCGAGGCATTGATTGACTAGTAACATATGTGGATAGATCTGTCATGAAATATCATCGCACACGCCAGTTAAAAGACATTCCTGACCACGATTATTGTTTGGAGGAAGGACAGGAGGGGAATGGACTGGGTTAAAGGTGGAGGCGCCCAAGAGCAAACCTTTCATTGAATACTTTCAAGAAGAATGACCCAAATCTGGGAAATCATCTCAGATTCTGATGGGATATCCTTCTAATCTGGCTAGTTATACAGAAATGAATCAAACAGCTAGCTAGGAATTCAGAATCTAGAACTAGTTCCAATTCCACAACCACATCCGAGAAATTCCAGTACTCAAAATTAGATCAAAAGGGTATTAGTATTACAAAAGAATCATATTCACTTCAAATTTAAAGATAGAGTATCAAGTTTGATACGCTAATATGAACAGTGAAATAGGAACAATAGGATCAAATTAAGCTTGTAGTCAATCTAATCCCCAAGTCTAACAGAAACCACAGAAAAAGTAATCAAGTAAGTTCTCGGTGTAGCCAAAGCAGCAAGAACAACTGCATATATTTGCGTACTAGCCAAGAAAGAAGTGAAGCCGAGACTCGCAAGGTCAGTCCTCTTACTTCAAGAGATTGACCAGAAAAGAAATGTTGCAGACGATAACATTTCAAGACTAGTAGATGGGGAAGATGATATCAGGATCCCCATCAATAAATCATTCTTGTCCGCTCTTCTCACGAGGAGCCATAATTTGTCCATACTGTGAACTAGTAAATAACTGACTACAATACACAAAGGAAGAAGAAGTTCTTGAGCATCGTGAAACATTAGGATTTCCACGGTGACTAGATGAGCAATGTACCATTGCACACATTAGGTTTGTATTTGAAATCAAGCTATTAGCGACCATAAACACAGCAATGGCTATACAATATAAACGAGCTCCTGAGACTGGATAGAGAAAAGTGTGTTGATCCATATATCCCTGTTTTTTTTGGTCTGAAATACTATATATAATTCAACTTCCAACAAGCAAAGGACTAACTTGCTGATTTATCTATACTAAGGTTTCGTATTGGACACCATGGACTTGTCAATACAAAGAACAAAAAAATCATTACCTACGGAACCATCTTCCTAATCATATCCGCTATCAAATTCAATCACAGAGATATACAATATCATCAAGACAATCCAAATTTCTGCGATGCAACTCATCACAAGCTTGGTGTGTATGATTCTCCAAAAACCCAAACCAAAACCCAAAATGAGGCATTTGCAGCTAACCCAGTTGCAGAAATCACAGAAACCATAATTCTAATGAAAGAAACACAAGCCAGCAGTCAATGAAATCAAATTACATAACAAAACCATAAACACAGATGAAACCTAACCATGGATCGATCAAATTAGAGATGAAAAGATCCAAAACTCAACGATCAAACCCTATAATACAAAGAGAAACGAAAGTCCAAGGTGGAGATCGAACCTGGAGATCAGCGATCGATGCAAGAAGAGAGAGCGAAAAATCGAGACGTTAGGTAGTCGCCGTTCTTCGCGTTCTAGAATTTCAAAATCACGCCTGCTAGAGGGAGATGAGGGACCTGTTTTGTTTACCAAACGAGAGATTTTCCACCTGGGATTTTTAGTTCCACCAAAATGTCATCTCCCCGTGTTGTCCGGATTCAAATTTGCTCATCACTTTTATTTTGTAATAATATCACTATCTTATTAAAACTTGTCACGTCATATAAAATTAATTGAATTTTTTTTTAGGGATTTTGTCCATTTACACCATTTTTAGAGATTTTTTTCCCACTTACCCCACTAAGTTTTTTTAATTCCCTCTTACCCAAAACACTCTAAGGAGGTCTTCCCTAATACCCCATTAAGATTTTTTTTTTGTTTTTATTATTTTTTTAATACCATTTTACTCTCACCTTTGTTACTTAGAGAGAGAGAATGGAAGAGAGAGAAACCATATGGGACTTCGCCGGAGTCCGATCACCGGCAGCCGGATTCCGGTCACGGGCCGCCGGATTCCGGCCAACTTCGCCGGAATCCGGTGAGCGGTCGCCGGAATCCGGCCAATTTTCGCCGGAATCCGGTCACCGGCCGCCGGATTCCGATCACTTGCTATCACCCACCGGAAAGTTTTTTTGCCCCTAATAGACGTCTATTGCCCCCCAATAGACGACTATCAGCCATGTATTGCCCCCCAATAGACGTCTATTGCCCCTCAATAAAGGGGCAATAGACGACTATCAACCATGTATTGTCTCCCAATAGACGTCTATTAACCATGTATTGCCCTCCCAATAGACGACTATCAGCCATGTATTGCCCCCCAATAGACGTCTATCAGCCATGTATTGCCCTCCAATAGACGTCTACTATCCCCCAATAAGCCAATAAGACTTTCAGTTGCTAGAATGAGAACTAATCTCTTGACTTTCTGCCCCCAATTTACCCAAAAAAAAAAAAAAGACGTCGTCCTTTCAAGAGTGTGAAGCCTTGAAGAAAGCCGTGGACTTAATCAATTATAGTTGCCTGCTTTACCCTTTTCTAAAATATGAATCTCACTTGACTAAATAAAAATGCAGCTATTTCAAAAATCAATTGCCAAATTATCAAAATTTCATAGCATTGATGTGAACATTTCCCAACTTTTTAGAACAAAAGTGTTAAAGAACACAACGACTGAGAGAAGAAATCAACAGAAAAAGTTTAGATAAATCAAATAGTTCTACATGAGCAATTAGTTATAGACACAGAACTTGAAATTTGAATGATGCCCAGTGCCCACATTCCCATCTTGGCTCACTACATAGTGACTATAACACCTAAAGAGCATTACAATTTACAAGCTTCATATGAAAATCCACATCTGAAATTAACCCCATAATTTGAAGAATTAACATCAAAATTGAGACAAATTACTGAGCTTTGATCCATCTTCCAGGGACTACCCTCCCTATCATTACATGCAGCCAAAATCAGTAGCATTCGACAGTGAGGAGAACACTCACCAGTTTGGAGAAACTCGTCCTTCAAATTCATATGGTCCTCGCGGCTGGGTTTCTGAATTTGCCAGAAAACTTCACGATCGGGTCCGAAAACTGGTCCTCTTCGACAAAATCGTAGACTTCGAGGCCTCTGCGCTGCGGTGCGCTCGACCTTAGAGAGTGTGAAGTGTGAAGACGTGCTTGATCTCACTGGAAAATTGCCTCAGGTGGGCTCGATGGTGAACTTTCTCCGGGGAGGGAGAGGTTGATGTCGCCGGCTCCTGTTGTCCAGAGGTTGATGTCGCCGGATCCTTCGTCCGGTTGTAGAAGAAGGTTGACTTTGCCAAAGCGGAGCCTCGATCTAGATTTGGAGGCTCTCGTCACCGTCGCCGGTGAAGAAAGCCGTTGACTAAGAGTGGAGAGAGAGAGAGAGAGAGAGAAATCGGGATGAGAAAGAATGAAAGATGAGTGAGTGGCAGTGTGTAATTCATTAATTAAGTTGAGGACAGAATAGACATTTCTCTATAAATTGGGTTAATGGGAATAAAAATCTGTTGCTGGGATAAGTGAGATAATTTTTGCTCATTTTGGTGCTTTGGGTCAATGACCCTTTTTTTTAATAAAACATTATAATTAATCATAATTATATTTTATAACACATGACAGTTCTGTACTGAATTGTGGTATCACTACTAAAATTGAATCCGTATTATCCCTCATCCAGACAACATTTGAAAAATTCTTACATAGACATACCATGTCTCGGTGGGGTAGCCAAATTAAAATTTAGAAAATTTTAAATATATTTCAAATTTATCTTTATTTATTACAATGAAATACTTAAAATATCCATATTCTCAAAAAAAAAAAAACTTAAAATATCCCCTTACATATTCACTGATTAGGTAGTCCTACCGGTCACGTGATACGTTTGTCCTGCGTAAGAATCCCTTACAAAGTACAAACATTGTCATTAAAATAATTCCAAACACAAACATCCCATTAAAGTAAAAGCATTTCTGGAGTATCTCTCCTTTTTTTTTTTTTTTCTAAGCCCAAAAAGCCGGGGCAGGAATTACTTTATCGTATGCTTTAGGTAAAGCAAAGAAAAGCCAAAGCATCACACAGTACAAAGTCAGTAGAACAAGAACGCTCAAAAGTAAAGTAAGAGTTTTATCCCAAAAAAAAAGACGTACAGTAAGAGTCCCGGACATAACTAGATCTAGACGAAGCTCTGCCAAGATCCGGGTCATCATCAGTTAGGTATGTTCTAATTCCTTTGATATCAAGCAATTTATTCAGAATAATTCCTAGCTAGATCATGTTTGACTGTTCTCCCAAATATATGTTCCTTCCTCCTTTGCACTGATCAAGTTAGAGTGTGCTGGTACTGGAAATGGAGTTGGATAGAATTAGCAGTTTACCAAATGATGTTACAGAAAAGATTTTGTCAGGTTTGCCACTTAAGGAGGCAGTAAGGACAAGTATTTTATCCAGAAAATGGAGGCACAAATCGGATATGCTTCAAGACCTTGTGTTTACTAGTAACTTTGACTTGACTGGAAGTCATCCAACCTACAGCTTTGCGAATATTGTTGATCATGTACTCTTACTCCCCTTGTGTTTACTAGTAACTTTGACTTGACTGGAAGTCATCCAACCTACAGCTTTGCGAATATTGTTGATCATGTACTCTTACTCCATAAAGGTCCCATACGCAAGTTCCAGCTTTCTTTCATTGGTAAGCTAGCCACTAGGGATATAGATCGATGGATTTTTCACCTATCCAGAAACCCTGTCATCAAACAGATGATACTTGACAATTTGGAAGGGGACATCTACAACATTCCATCATGTTTGTTTTCTTTTAAAGATATCGTTCATTTAGAGTTATTCAGGTGTTTGCTAAACCCTCCTTCCACATTCAAAGGCTTTGGCAGCTTGAAGAGCCTTGATCTTTGCTCTGTTACTTTGGCCCAAGATGTGTTTGACAACTTGATTGGTTGCAGTCCTCTGCTTGAGATATTGAAATTGGAAGAATGTGATGGTTTCACCAATCTCAAGATTGATGCACCGAAGCTCTGGTTTATTTACATAGTAGGGGACTTTGAAGATTTTAACCTCGTGGATTCCTCAAATCTTGTGGATGCTTTCTTTGATTTGCAGGTCATTGTTGATCAAAGAGGGAATTGTAGTAGTTTTGGGAATTTGCTCAAGTTTTTTGATCACCAGCTGCCTCATATTCGAAGGCTCACAATAACGAGGAACTTTCTAAAAGTAATGGTTTTGACTGCGAAGTTTCATACGTTATTTAGTGATCATTGACATTGCCATAGGAATTTGACCATATTCATTGATATGTTGTTAATTTGCTGCTTACATTCTGCTGCAGTACTTGTCTATTGGTGCCTTGCCAGAGAAGCTCCCTAAACCATGCCAATATCTCAATTTTCTTTCTTTAGACATGAACTTTGACAATCCGGATCAAATTTCAACTGTCTTATGTCTTCTGAGAAGCTGTCCTGCTCTACAAGAACTGAAAATTTTGGTTAGTTTTTTTCTGCCGAGTTAAGAATTTCTACCATAAAATATTTTAATTAGTTTTGACAGCTATATATGTTGTCAAAACTTCCTGATTTTGATGCTACAGAGCTCTTGTAGGTGGACCCTGAAAAGGATCACGCTGCTGTGGGAGAAGTGGAATCTTGTTTATATGACAACTACAACTGTGCATACACTCAACTGCGGCTTGTGAAAATAACCAAGATCTCTGGTGTAAAAGCTCAACTAGATTTCATCGAATCTCTGCTTCTAAGTTCACCTGTTCTTGAGAGAATGACTGTTCAACCTGCTTCTGTCGATGGTTTTTTGAAGCTAGTAAAAGATTTACTTCTGTTTAAGCGTGATTCAAAGCGTGCAGAGATAATGGTTTTGGACCCATAATTCATGAATGAGAGTTGCACCAGCTGAGAGGACTTTCTTGAAGAAATGAATGTAGGCTTGGAGTTGTACAATTTGCTATTAGTCTTTACGTATGATGTATGTTTGTTTGTTAAGAAAAGTTCTCATGTTTTCCATCCAAATTTCCACCGTCTAAGTGTGAAATTTGCTTATCAATTGTTGTGCATGATAAGTACATTTTCTTTCCATATGCAAGTTCTGAACAGAACTCATCTTTCTATGAGTTTGAATCTATAACATACAAATAATTGTTGACAAGCAATTGAAGAAATGATGTATGTGAAGTATGGTATCATATCTTTGATTCATATCTAATAATTAGATGCAAACGCCTCCGCATGCTGGAGCTGCAGACGCAGCACCAAGAAGTACTTGTTTAGTCTAGTCCAGGTCGAACTTGGTTTGGGCCAAAAGCGACCCTGCTTTCTCAAAAGATTATGTGCCACTTAATATCACTCCTTGCCTGGTAAATTCATGGCCAAGACCTATAATATAGGTCAGTAGCAATTATTCTAGTAATTAAGAGAAATTTTCGACCAGTAGAAAAGGGAGCCAAGGTATAGTTTTGAGGGTGCGGTTCCGATCAAATTGATTGAAAGTCTCCAACTTAAATCAGAGATGGATACAAGGAAGGAAAGAAGATCATTGGGGATTTCAGTTACAATTAAACATGGAGATTTTGTACTCGGATTCGAGTAATACAAAAAGAAGGGCCAGCAATATTAAAGACGTGCTTGGTATGTATCTGTCGCTCGATCTTCATCATCTTCTAAACTCTTGTAACTGTTCTGATTTGAGTTAGTGAGTTAGGGTGCAAATGTTGGATAGAATTAGCAATTTGCCAGATGATGTCACAGAAAATATTGTATCACGTTTGCGGCTTAGGGAGGCAACAAGAACAAGTGTCTTGTCCAGCAAGTGGAGGTACAAATCGGCTATGCTTCAAGATCTAGAGTTTGATGATAAGTGTCTCTCGACTCAAAGGCGAACAACCTTTGTGAACGTTGTTGATCATGTACTCCTACTTCATATTGGCCCCCTATGCAAGTTCATGCTTTATTGTATAAATCCTCTAGTACCAACACCAAGTCATGATATTGATCGATGGGTGACTCATCTATCAAGAAACTCTATCAAACAGTTAATAGTTTATCCATGGACATCGAAGCGTTACAACATGCCATCAAGTTTGTTCTCCTGCCAAGATTTGGTTTGTTTAGAGTTATATATGTGTTTGCTAAGCCCTCCGTCCACATTCAGAGGCTTCAGGAATTTGAAGTACCTAACTATTTTCTATGTTAATTTGTCTCAAGTTGTGGTTGAAAATTTGATTTCTTGTAGTCCTCTGCTTAAGATAATAACAGCGCGACATTGTGATGGTTTCACCAATCTCAAGATCGATGCACCAAATCTCGAGTCTATTAACATTTTAGGTGTGTTTAAAGATGTTGACCTTGTAAATACCTCAAATGTTGCTTATGCTTCAATTGATTTGGACATCAAGGTGGACCAAATACAGGGTCCGGGTAGTTCTAGCAATTTGGTCAAGGTTTTAAATCACCTGCCTCGTATTCGAAGGCTCACTATTAAGAGGTACTTTTTGAAGGTAATCGATTTTCTGGTTTCCTTCATTTCATGACCTTTTATATCACCATTGGAATTTGACCATATACACTAAGCCTATTGTTTTCTGCATCACTTCTACTACAGTATTTGTCTATTGGTGCCTTGCCGGAGAAGCTTTCTAACCCATATCAATATCTGAGTGTTCTTTCTTTGGACATCAGCTTCATGTTAGATAAACACTATGTGTACTCAATCTAAATCACATAAACTGAAACCTATACTAGATCAAAACATGTATATGAATTACTGCAAATTACCAGAATGTATAATTGAACTCGGGATTGAAAACAGCCTATCAATCCAGAATCTGCAGAAAACAAGAACATAAGAACATGAACACAGAAACTTACTCGATGTTCTCCCACTGTCTATGATAGCCTTCTCCTGATTTCACTTTTATGTTCTCTTAGTATATGGGACTAAAAACAAGAACAACTCGTGCATCAGAAGGGACCAATCTGACATATACATATGGCAATGCAGCAAATCAGTTTCTTTATGGAAGAAACTGATTTCATTGCTTAACTGCCTATTTAACTGCTCTGCAACTGTATTTCAAATATTTTGAATTCAAAATAATATATAAGCTTATCCATAAGTCAAGATTAATTGACAGCTTATACACCTATTGTTTAAACTTTGATCAAATTCCATATTTATATGAATATATGTACACTTGCATATCAGTGTGTGAACTCTAAGCAATGTCCAGTTCCATATGTAAGCCATGTCATAGCTTACACTTCAATGATGTGAATGAAATTTCAACTGCTCTACGACTTCTTCTAAGCTCCCCTGCTCTACAAAAACTAGAAATTTTTGTGAGTTGCTTATTCTGCTGAGTTGAAAACTTCAACCAAACTTTACTGTATATATAACATCTTTGTTTAGTGAACTGTTTATCAATACTTCAAGACTTGATGCTATAGACTTTGCGTAGCCCCGCCGAAAGAATAACGGAGCTGTCGTTGGAGAATCGAAGTCATGTTTAGAGGACAACTACAGTTTCACATCTGCTCAAAACTGCGACTTGTGGAAATAACCAACATCTCTGGTGTAAAAGCTGAAGTAGATATCATCAAATTTCTACTTTTAAGTTCACCTGTTCTTGAGAGAATAACCATTAAGCCTTCTGCCAATTGCTCTTCACAACTAGTGAAAGAAGTGCTCCGGTTTAGGCGTTCGTCAAGGCTTGCGGAAATAATCTACTTGAATCCGAAATTCGTCGATGATAGCAACAGCTAACAACACTTGCGTGCAGAGATGAATATGAGGCTTGGAGTTGTACTCTTTGGTACTAGCCAGTCTTTATAATGCATGTTTAATTGTTTTGAGACGTGTTTTGACAATTTCTATCAAAATTTCCACTGTTATTATTTAGTTTAATTTTTTTTTGGCTAAAGTCAATGGCTAAGCCGCTAAGAAATGCAAAAAGCCGGCCGCTACCTCTGAAATTTATTGAAGTAAAAAAGAAAAATTACAATAAGAGGGGGAACCAAAGAACCAAAAGCTCCCAAACAAAAAATCGAAACAAGATAAGAACAGAAAAAACTAAACTACTGTAAAGAAACTTTGACATACCCAAACGGTCACTTTGAAAATGTATATAGATGAAAAAAAAAAAACTAAGTCCCACCAAATCAGTTCACTAGAAGTCAAACCATACTTTGCCAATGCATCTACAACTTGATTCCTTTCCCAAAAGGTAAGTGCGGTCACTTTGAAAATGTTTACAGATGAAAAAGAAAGCTAAGTCCCACCAAATCGGTTCACTAAAAGTCAAACCATACTCTGCCAATGCATCTACAACTTGATTCCTTTCCCAAAAGTTATGTGAAGATTGGAATCGCATATGAGAAATGTGGTATAAGCAATTGCCCCAATTAATATGAACCTGCCAAGGCACCAAATCAAGGGACTAGAAAAAAATTAATTAGAACTAGCGAGGAGTCAAACTCTAGCCATATATGCTTCCAATGCCTTACCCAAACTAGCTCGATATCATTAATAACAACCATTACCTCCACCGGTATTGAACTAGAAATGTTATGATTAGAAGCAAAGACACCAAACAGTTCTCCTCTATTTATATATAATCACTAAAAACGGCTCCATAACCACAACGGTCTGAATCTTGCTTTCAAGCACCATTAATATTTATTTTGAACTCCAAAACAAGTAGACTTGGAGATCAAGAACAGTGATATTCATGTAGCCAGAAGCAATGCGACTTGTAATTATTTAGTTAGATTTTCTTAATAGGGACATGTCACATGTTTGGTTGGTAAAAATAATGTAGTCAAAGTAAATTTTAGAAATTTCACACACAAAAAAAAAAGTAAATTTTGGAGAAAACAAAATTGGTAACTATAGCAGTGTCCCTACTCCCTTCTGAACATAATTATATTAGATAATTTTGTTTCACCCGAGTTTAAGACATGATAATGAGTTTTATCTAATAAAAAGAATAACCATACAAATTCATCATCTAATGAAAGTTTTGAGGAACTCTATGATTTTGAATATTTGACATGACAATAATTGATGAAAAGTCATGGAATCAATATTGCTATAAATTAATGAAGCATGCGAAGTGTGGGATCCCATATTTAACTATTTAAGTCATAACCTTTGGATCAAGACCATTGAGTCTGTGGTACGAAAGGGCTCCTTTCTCATTTTCTAATGAGAAACTAAATCAGTACTGGGAAAGGTAGCATCTATTGCTGCTCTCTTTCTCTGAATGTATAATCCCTGTCTGACTCCCTAATTTGAATTTCCACATGCTAATAATTTGATATGTCAGTGAACATAGAATTTTCATGCTAATATTATTTGAACTTTTTCTGAACGTATAATCCCTCTGAATCTGACTCCCTAATATTATTTGAACATGGTTCAGTGAACATAGATTTGCCATAGTAAAGTAGTAAGCATAGCTTAAGTGCAAATCCTCTAGGGCTGTTGGAGGTGAAAAATTCCGTTGAGGAGTTTGACCCAACAATTAATGCGGACTGGAGCGGGAGCTGACCGGGAACAATCGAGAGGCTTCCTTCGAGCGTTGACGTTATTCATTGGCGTCATTACTCCGGCGTTATTCATCATTACCATCACTCCACATTATGGCGTTATGGCGTTATTCATTGGCGTCATTACTCCGGCGTTATTCATCATCACCATCACTCCACATTATGGCGTTATGGCATTATGGCGTTATGGCGTTATTCATTGGCGTCATTACTCCGGCGTTATTCATCATCACCATCACTCCACATTATGGCGTTATGGCGTTATTCATTGGCGTCATTACTCCGGTGTTATTGAATAACGCCATTACTCCGCGTTATAACGCCATCATGCCATGTTATTATGTCCGCGCTTAATACCTTTCTTCGGTGTGGCATTAACAACTGTAGTTAACGCTGTATTTACGATCGTCATTACCCGCGTACTTATGGTGAAGGTGAACCGTCACAATGGTAGGCCAAAATCGTTGATTACCCCCACAATGCCCCCAAATTTTCTCTTTGGACACTCGTCCTAAGAGGAAATTTCTAAAATCTGGCCCCGACCTCCACCCGAGCCTAACTCTGAGGTTCCCTCTTTCAAAGCGGTATGATCTCCTACTCCTCCTAGCCTTGATGCAACTATCACCATCCCCTTGAACCTCGACAAGATTTGACACCTCGACCAAGTGACGCTTAATGCTTTTCGAATTTACATTTCCTTTAGAGTTCGCCTCCTCAGCGATAGCTTTTTCCCTCGTCGTCCTTGAGAGCCTTTTTCCTTGCAAAGAGATTTTTTTTTTTTTTTCATCGAGAGCATTGTTCCTCGTTAAGAGCTTTCCTTTTCGTCTTTGAGAGATTTTTCGTTGACAGTGTTTTTTCTTTTATTGTGAGATTTCCTCATCAAGAGATCTTCCTCGTTTATGGTGTTTTCCTTCGATGGAGGCCCTCGTCATCGAAGACATTTTTTCTTCACTAAAGGCTTATCGAGGGCTTGCTTTTCCTTCATCAATAGTCCTTGTACTCCTCATATTGTCCCCATATTTTTCTTTGCTGTGTTCTCAAAAACATAGGAAGAGTAATAGTCTGTCGCCTCTATATCAATGTCGTTCTTACCAAGAACCGGCGCTTAACAAAAGTTCAATAACAATGAAAAAACACAAATTTACTCAGAGCAACAAGAGTTCGAAATCAAACCATATATGATGAATTCATGGATTGCCCTCAAGGTGAAGAATTAGTTTTTGTATGGGACACAGAGTTGCCCCCATTTTCCTTCAAGTCTAATAAACAATATATTATTTATTTTGGCCACCGGCCTCATACATTTCTTTTGGCCACCGGCCTCACACATACATTTTGGCCACCGGCCTCATACATTCCTTTTGGCCACCGGCCTCACACATACACTTTGGCCACCGGCCTCATGCATTATTTCGACCACCGGCCTTACACCTATATTTCGGCCACCGGCCTTGCACTTACATTCCGGCCACCAGCCTCATGTATTGATTATGAAATGAGATTCGGTTATAGCTATCCCCGTTTGTTCGGCGGGCAAGGTTTACCATTAAATCACACCAGTTAAGCAAATAATATTTTATTTAATCTGGCTACTGGCCACAAATACATTACAAATGCTAAAGGAAATGAAAATCAAACAAATGATTATTAAAAGGAAGAACATCTGTCTATGTTACCTGGTTTTTGCCCCCTCGACCCGGATTTCACCCTCGACCCTTATAATAATATCATCCATGTCTCTTGGCGGGTTGCGTAATAGATTTTCATATAAGGGGGTACCTGGGAAGAGTCCTTCACGGAAGGCGATTGCCGCGCATTGAGGGTCACAATTGATGTGCATCATATCTGCCTTGAATCTCTTGAAGAAACAATCGATCTTCTCTCCTACTTTTTGCTTGGTGTTGAATAAGGTCGCCATGTCCTTTTTTTGCTTGCGACTGCAGAAATATTGGGAGATGAAGGTTTGGCTCAACGTTTCGAAATCTGGGATTGATTGGGGCCTGAGGTCTTGGAACCATGTCAATGCGGTCCCTGTGAGGCTTAAAGGGAAAAGTTTGCACATCAGTTTCTCGTCAGTTGTCTCGATGGACATCTGCTGTTTGTACCCCTTAATGTGGTCTACCGGGTCAGTAGTCCCATCATACTTTTGGAAAACGGGGGTGGTGAATCTGCGAGGTTTCGCCGCATTGAGGATGTCATTGGTGAATGGAGACGCACCGACGTCTCTTGCGATTTCGGCCGCCAGTTCTCGAGGGCCAGTGCGCTTGCACTGTTCGATCATCTTCTCCATCTTCTCTCGCCATTCTTCATTGCGCGGTCTCTTGTGGAGTCCTGCCCCTATTCTACCATTATCGTTCAGCGTGCCGCTCAATCTCTCAACCAAGGTTTCACCTGCGCCACCAGCTATTGTGTTGGTTACCCTGTGGTTGTGGTGGGCATCGCTGATCTCTTCATCCGAAGAGTCGTTGTCGAGCTGGAGGAGCCTTTCGAGCCTTCTCCGTCGACGAGTTTCTCGGTCCTGTTTTTCCTTCCGGAGTTGCTCAAGTTCTTGTCTCAGCGTTTGTGCCTCACCAACTGGAGGCAAGTTTAGATCTCCGACCAAGTTTAGGAAAGGCTCATTCAGGGGCTGGTCAGGGGGTTGGACTTCGTCGCTCCCAGTCCTTAGCGACAGAAAGGGAATTCCATTAGGCACAGCTCCCGCCATCACTTTTTTAGGGAAAAGTGTTTCCCACAGACGGCGCCACTTGTTGGAGGTGAAAAATTCCGTTGAGGAGTTTGACCCAACAATTAATGCGGACTGGAGCGGAAGCTGACCGGGAACAATCGAGAGGCTTCCTTCGAGAGTTGACTTTGAGTTTGACCGTCCGCTCGAGGAGAAGGGGGGGTACCTGCAGAAAACCCTCCGATGCCTAAGTCAGTATGTTTCTTAGTTGTGGAGTAAAACAAGTCTCAATCAGATGCATTACCTGGACGTTGAGCCTCCCTTATATAGGTGAATGAGAAATTACACCGTAAGTGGCGTTAAATTCCATTTTGATAACTGTTCTTATGATCACAATCATTCCGCGTTTATGGCGCTATTCATTAACGTCATCCTTCGTATCGTGGCGTTATGGCGTTATCTAATAGCGCCATCGCCCCGCATTGTGGCGCTACTTGCTATTCAATAGCGCAATTGCTCCTCATCGCGGCGTTATGACGTTATTGACGTTATTCATTGGCGTCATTACTCCGGCGTTATTCATCATTACCATCACTCCACATTATGGCGTTATGGCGTTATTCATTGGCGTCATTAATCCGGCGTTATTCATCATCACCATCACTCCACATTATGGCGTTATGGCATTATGGCGTTATGGCGTTATTCATTGGCGTCATTACTCCGGCGTTATTCATCATCACCATCACTCCACATTATGGCGTTATGGCGTTATTCATTGGTGTCATTACTCCGGTGTTATTGAATAACGCCATTACTCCGCGTTATAACGCCATCATGCCATGTTATTATGTCCGCGCTTAATACCTTTCTTCGGTGTGGCATTTAACGTCATTACTGTAGTTAACGCTGTATTTACGATCGTCATTACCCGCGTACTTATGGTGAAGGTGAACCGTCACAATGGTAGGCCAAAATCGTTGATTACCCCCACAAGGGCCAACTTATATATGTTTTTAAACTAAGCAGTTTGATCAGTTAGTTTTTTTTTTTCTTTTACACCGTGTTCTCTGAAGGTTTTCATAAATCAATTACTACAGAAGTCACTTACTTTGAGATTTTAATAATATATCAGATATTATTATAATGTCTGATGGAATGTGCTTAACGTTTTGCAGGCGATGACATATGGTTTCTATTTTACGTGCTACAATGTTTGGATCCAAAACAGTACGTTTGAAATAAACATGCATTAATGTGGAGGAACCGGTACATGGTGCACAATGCTTACATTCAAGAAAGTTTTGGTCCCAAATAACTGGATCAATTTCAGATTTTGTGTATAAGAAACCAAATAAATGCAACCATTCAAAAAAAAATTTTGAGGGGAATATTCGAACTCAGGATCTAATCTATACTATTATTAAGAGAAGAGAGTTTGTTAGCTAAAATTTAAAATTTTGATAGAATTAAACCTAAAATATTAATAAACTTTGAGAATTAATTAAATCACAAGGATAATTAAGACATTTACAAAATGTATTTTTCTTTAAAAATTTTGAAAAAAAATATCTACAACCCACTTTTCTCTCTCCCACTTTATTTTCTCTGCAACAACCAACTTTTTTCTTTTTTATTTTCTGAAAAAAAAACTAATAACTTACACATGCAGAGCATATGTGTGGAAAAATGCTAGTTTTACATTGTGGAAACCAAACCTCATTCTTTGGTGGAAGAAAAAGAAAAGTCAACAAAACATAAAGTTCATTTTTTTTTTCCACCAAACACAAAGAAAAAAAAATCAAACTCAAACTCAAACTCAATTTTCTAATCCGTGGTACTAATATCTGTTGTACACCTATCTCAATTGCTTATAAATGCAATTCTTTCCTTCTTCTAAAAAAAAATAATAATCTGTGAACAGAATGAATTCCAACATAGTTAATCCAAATCCAGACTATCAGAAACAGTTCATACTCAAGTCTCTGATCCAAATACTCCGCATTAGAGATTTGAGTATGACTATCATTGGAGATCATCTTTACTATACTTGAATGCGAATTGAACCAAAGTTACTGAAGATTTTGTATATTTTGTAACTAGTATTGGGTTGACCTATCCGTTATTACTCTATTATGGGTTCGAGGAACTAGCCTCTGATAGGAGCATAAAATGCGATAAATATAATGTGAAACCTTTACACTTTTCTTAGCAATTTACTTTAAAAAGTTAGTTTTAACTTCGTTTTCTTTTTAGGTAGTTCGTGGAGTGATTCAAGAGAAATAAGAGCTGAAAGGGAACAATGGAGCCATGGATAATGAAGTACTGATGCAGAGGACCAAGTTTGATCAACCATTTAGCCAGAAATTACAAGGTAAATCCATGGAAATCGTTGTGCAAAACAGTTGCTGCAAAGCAGAAAACTGCAGTTTCAGAATCAGCTTTCTGGGAACGGTTTTGAGGAGCAATTATTGCACTCTTCCAGATGCACCTTTTCAGAAAGGGCCAGTGATTATTGAAGACATGATGTTATAATTCAACAAGAGCCAAAGAACGAGTAAAAAGTGTCAACGAGACAGTAGGAAATAAAAGTCGAATTAGGCTTCCCGATAAGGCAGAAACTGTCAGCTTTTCACGAAGCTTTTTGGGAGATCTTTTCCGGCGATTTTCATGGAGTTTTTTCAGAATTTTATTGATCATTCTAGATTATATGATGTCATAGAGCACTTGAGAGTCAAGAACCATCCAGAAACTTGTCAAGACTAAGTCGTTCCTTGTCCAAGAAGGAAGCTTCAGAGTCAGAAATCGAATCCTAGTCGAAACAGGACGGTTTTGCAGAATTCTTCTTTGGACGGATTTCCAGGGAATTTTTGGGAGGTTATTGCTGCTGCAAATATGAAGGAGATTCCTAGAATGATTCCTCAAGATTTTGGGAAGATTATTAAAGCTTGAAAATCATTTAATTGTGCACCAACTAAATGAATCCTCAAGCAAATAGGGAAGGTTTTCAAAGCATTGTTGAAGAAGGAAACTAGGGCTGCACTTCTAGCTCCTATATATATTGAGCTTCTGCACACGCTGCAGAGGAGGACCACGCCTTTCACCTTCTCTTTTATCTCTCTTTCGCATTCATCCGCCATCATCTTTTTCTTCTTTTTCTCTATTTGTTTTATTTTGGTTTTTAAAACAATGTGTAACTAACTATCTTTTTGTTAGGGGCAAGGTTTGAAGCCCCAGTTATGTAGAACATATGTTTGTTTAAATCTAGTTTCTTGATCTTTGGTGTGGATTGGTTGTTTATCTCTGATTGATTGAAAACTTTTATGTGTTTATGTTCTTTCGGTCGACACTTAGGATATATATATGCATGTAATTGGAGCTAGGTTTAGAAAATAATTCACCTAATCGTCTTGTTTCCTAATCCACAAGTATGCAAGGCTTTGAACAAAAGTTGATGTTTTAAACAACTAGAAGAGCATGCTAGGTAGGCGTTCCACACTAGACTGCAACTCTATAATCAATCGTTTCCATGAGATCTTAATGCTTCAAATGTGTTGACACTATATGTGTTGTTGATAGGATAGCGTTCTATACCTTGATTGCATGTTTGATAGGCTTAGCTATTGTGCGTTCACGTAGACTAAGTATTTAGGGAAACATTAATAAGGGACATGATCTGCTCCGACTTGTTTCTTGGTTGATTTCTATTCACACCTTAGTAATTGAAACTAGGTTAACTAAACATTGTTCGAAAGTAATTGGTGGTGGATTTCTAAGTCTCTAACATGTTCTCCATCTTATTTTCTCAAAACCTAAAATTAAATTCGTTTTTCTTTCTTATTTTTCTTTTACTTTCGTTGAACTCAAAAACCCCAAAATCTATTTCAACTTAGGATTGCAACACACCTTTCTATCCCCTTCTGTTTCCTGCCATCTTTTTCTCTCTTTTCTAGTGTTTGACGTTTTTGTTTTTGTTTAGTTTCAGATTTTGTTTATTTGTTTTGTGCTTTAGTTAGTTTAACTTAGTTTGTTTTTCTTTTGTGTGAATTATAAAGTTACCCTCAATCCCCGGCTTGAACGATCCCTGCTTACTCTATATTGCTAACGACTACATCTTGCAGGGTTAAGTTGAGCGCTTGTTTTTAGCGTATCAATTTTTGGCGCCGTTGCCGGGGATTGAAAAATACTTATTTTTCACATTCACATTGTTTGGTTTATTTTTGTTTATATTTTGATTTTTAGGATTTTACACATTCTTTTTGTATATATTACTAACTTAAATTTCTGTTTTGTTTTTCTATGTGGCATCAATCTTACGAGGTGTGTTCCATATGCTCCATGGTTGGTCATTCAATGGAGACATGTCCAAGCTTCCAATATCAAGGTTACTATGATCAAAATACCATGCTTGGAGGATTTCATGACAACCAAGGGCATTGGAATAATTATTATTCACCTCGATACAATCCGGCATGGGATAATCCTCCTTACTCTCCGTGGAATGACGATCCAAACATGCAACAAGGATGTTTCAATGAGTTCGAAGCTTCTCCATATTCATACCATGACTATTGGCCACAAGTCCCACATCCTCAAAACTCAGGTATGTCTAATAATTATGATGAGATTATTAAGGAACTAAATGATGCTACTCAAGCTGTGATTCAGGGACAACAAGCTTTGAATGCTTTTATTCAGCAACCTCGTGAGGGTGATGATGCTTGGGCAGAAACTCAAAGGCGTTGGGAGACCTTTATATCTCAGGAGCACCCTTCTAAACCGATGGCAACTTTAGGGGAGCTCCCGACAACTACAGTTTTGTGTCAACCTCATGATGCAGTCCATGATTCAACATTTGATGAGGATGAAGTAATGGATTTGGAGGAGTCTTATAAAGAGCCACTCAACGTTGAGATTTTTGAGGATCACTACATGACCGAGCTTGAAAAGTGGGAAATGGAAGATCCCTTTGATGATGAGGAATCCCATCATGAAGAAAGTAAGGATGAGCTTCATGCAAATGTTCCCCAAGTGCCTGAAACAATCATGTTACCTCATGAAGATCCAAAAGGATATGAGGCCACAAGGGAGGATTGCTTAAAAGAGGAGTCCATCAAAGCTCCTACATTTGGACCTTTATTGCTAGCACATGGAATACCATCTGATCCTTCAATGCCTCATTCAAGCTCTACACATGTTCTCCCCATCCAAGAAAAGTTTGAGTTTGTTGATCATGTGGAGATGGTGATAAGTGAATATCTCAAATCAGATAAGGAGATTATTCTAGCCGTGATTGTTGAACCTAAGAAAAGAAGGAGACAATGGAAGAAGAGAAAGAAAAATAAAAGCATCAAATCCTATCTTTCCATTGTTCCCAAGTTACCTAAGTTGCTAGCAAGGGACCATGAAACATCTTTGAAGAGGCTTAAGCATCTGATCGAACCGCGGCCTAAACCTCCTGATTACTCTTGATGAAGAGCTGCTATGTCAGGCTGAAGACTTTAAACCAAGCGCTTCTTGGGAGGCAACCCAAAAGACGTTTTCTTTATTTCTTTGTTTTCTATTTAGTTCCTTTTTATGTTTTTCGTTTGTGTGCAGGTCATAGGGTTGTAGAGAGGTGTGAAAGACGTTCCTTCTGTAAAAACAGAGTACTGACCATACAGTCCGTCTACTTTAGACAACTGCCATTTTTCTTTCAGATGGAACCAGAATATGTACCATACATGGATGGAAATATCTTTGAGTGTAGTTTCTGTAGGTTTTTACAGAACTAGATTCGGAGTTCATATGCGTTCCCAGTTCCAGTTTGAATGCAGCAGGGTCAGTCCAGGGAAACAGAAAACTGTGCAGTTGTGTCACAGAAAAAGAAAAACTGGGCATATTTCCGTGGTTCAAATGAGGAGTTCTTTACATGTACTCAAAGATCTATCAGTATACTCCCTTAAGGCAAAAAATCGCGTCCATTGAACCAGTGCTGCTCCCGGAATAAAGGTTTGAGTGGGTAAAGTTCACTTTGCCGGTTTTCTGTCCAAATTTCTGTTTTTTCTCTAATTTTGCAGGGCTATAACTTTCAAACCGCTTGGAGTTAGGAGGTGTTCCAGATATGCACAGAAAGCTAGAAACGTTAACTTTCACCTCCAAGTGGTATCATAGTCATCTGAAGCTGCATAGAAAAATTATAGGACCTGGAACATGGGCTGCCGACACAAACTTATGGTTTCCAAAGATGCAACAAGACTTCGCACGGAGCTTACGTTAGGAAGTCAAGACCTTATGGTCTTGAGGTTGGGGTCTTTTGTTGTCATCTCCAAAGGTCGTGAGCATTGGGAGGTCTACAAGGGGGAGCTTTTCTATCAACCTTCTCACCTTTCTTCTTTTAATTTTTTTGATTTCCTCTCTTTACACTTCTATTATGCATTGTTTGATTAAATTTGCCATACATTGAGGGCAATGTATGATTCAAGTGTGGGGGGAAGGGAATCCAATTTGAGTCTTATTAAAAAAACCAAAAAAATTGAAAAATTTCAAAAATCCAAAAAATAAATTTCGTTAGTTATTTTTCTTTCTTTTGGAGTCTTTAGTTCTTGTTTTCAGTTTTTATCTTGTTTTTCGAGTCTTAGGTTGCCTTTCAACTGTCTAGGATGAAATTAATCTCTGAAATTATGGATAAAAGAGGATCACAATATTGAGATGATGTTAAAAGAATTCTTTGGTTAATTACGATATATATAAAGCATATGATTGTGTAGTAGATGTGTTTTTGATGACCTTGGTACAGAATTATGAGCATGTTGATGATGAGTTTTGATTCATAACAAACCCTTGTGAGAATTTGAGCCTATTTGCTATTCTTTGTGAGTGTTTATTGAAAAATATATTCTTACTTTCTTGGCGATGCTTAGTGATCTCATTATCTTTCTCTTTGATTGACTGCTTGCCACAGATTAAGTTTGACGGACTCTAGAGATTACTAGAACTTGCTCTTGTACTAGTCGAAACTTTTATCAATACATGTCCCTGATTCTGGAAAGGATAAAGGCACCTAGGAAATTCCACCAAAGCCAAAAATAGCCTGTGTCCATATTTGTGCCCGTCGTGGGACTCCCCTAGCTTAACCCATTTGAGCCTACATTTAAACCTTTTTCTTTCATCACGCTCAAAATCCTAACCTTTGAACCTTAGTATAGTTATATCCCTACCCTTGTTCTAAGGATTTAGTGGAGCTAATTCATGAGACAAACAAGATTTTGAAGGCACTACAAAGGAGATGATGAGAAAGAATAAGTGTGGGTGAAAGACTTGTCCATGAGAAAGAAGAGAAATATGTATGCCGAAGAAAAAGAAAAGTATGTACGGCAATGAAAAAAAAAAAGTATAAGTATTTATGGATTTTAGTCCCCCCATTGTGGATAAGGAGTTTGTTTTGAAGTGAAGGCCTAAGTACGATGACACTACTAGAATAATGTCATTAGACATCGCCACTATTAAATCGGTTAGGATTGCACCTGATGTTAAAAATCGTGCTAACATCAGTTTGTGATAAAACCGATTTCTATTGTTATTATAGACATCAGTCATCAACCAAAACGATGAGAAAAGTTTCGTTGGAAAAATTTTAAAAAACGCGGAGGGACTAAGTTGAAATTTTCAGATACGCGGGGGGACCAAAATATTCATTTCCCCAACCCTTAGAATTTTTTCACTATGTCTAAAACTTACAAACCCTAATTACTAACTCTCACTTTGACTCCAGTGCGCGCCTCCTTCTTCGCGTCGACCTCGTTCTCCAACCTGACCCGCCCCGAGCTCGTTCTCAGACCTGAGAGGCCTCGAGCTCGTTCTCCGACCACCACCAGTGTAGGTCCTCTCTCTCTTCTTCCCACCACCAATACTTATTTTCTATCCGGCGTTTCATCATCTTTTTCTTGTGAAGAGAGAGTGAGATGGGAGCGGAGAAAGCAGGGCCTCGATGGATTCGCTGATCGCCGGGTTCAACAGTCGGATCTCAGAGCTCCAAGATCTCGTTATTGAGCGAAACAGTAAGACCCGACCGGATTACCCAACCTTACTTTTATTCGATTTCGTCTCTGATAACAAGCATAACGCTCTGAAATTGAACTATTCAGTGTACCCAGCCAGCAGCTTCACCGATTTGTCGGCCGTTGACGTCGCTGTGAAGGACATGGAGCTTCAGGCCCAGGTCAGCAAGGACAGGGTTCGTGACGAAACCCTAGCCATCCCCAAAGAAAAAGTAATTCCGACGTCTGAATATTCTGTTACATCTCTCAGCTCTCTGGCTTTGGCGGCATTCTTAAGCAAAGGTTTTTTTTTGGGTTAATTTCAAAGCAAAGTGCTGGATATAGAAGCAAATGTAGTCTGCGGCTACTTTATCTACTTAGAAATGTAGTCTATGATTATTTAATTTGTTGCTTTTTGTTAATTATCTTCATGCATGTTGATAAGATAAAGCTATTGAGGCTTTCTCAGTTTTTTGTCGGTTTAATTATCCAGGTATTCTGATTTTATGGTGAATGAAGTCGATACCGAAGGAAAGTGGTTCATTTGACCAACTTGGAAGCTCCACCAGAGGTAGATAAGATTTTTTTTGTTTTGGTTTGTTTTGAATGCGTTTTGAGTGTGTAATGTTGTTATGGGTGTGTGATTGCTGTGATGCATTCAGGTAGTGAAGGAAAATGAAGCAAAGGCGCAGGACACTGCAAGTAAATATTATTGTGCTGAAATTGGGAATTTTAGGTCTCTTGCTGTTGCTGGTGGTGAGGATGTTGAGCGATTGAAAGCTTTGATCAGTCAGATTAATTCAGGAAGCTTTGGTCTCATCTTTACAAGGATACACAGGAAGCTTTGGGAATTATAGGAAAGATGCTTGGAATACAGGTACATTTTGTAATTTTTGCATCATGCCTCTACCATGATAAAGCAGATTATATAGTAATTGTCGTGGTTTTGATTACTTGTAAGAAACAGAAAAGGAAAATAATGAGTGTTTGAATAAGGAAACTCTGATCAGAGCTTAGTAATTATCCACCTTGTATTGTAATTTCTTATATTTTAACTTTGCTGGTTGTTTAGAGTCCTAGATGCTTATGAGCTGGCAGGTTGGTAGTCATGAACTGGACACTTGTCCAGTTCCTTCCTTTCAGTCTCAGATGGATCACTATATATGTACTGGAACCACCTATTCCTCTTATTATGAAAATATATGTCAACTTCTTATTTCAGTTTCTTTAAATTCTATCTGTAATTATGTTTCTAGATCGAGGGTCTTATTAAATTCTCACCCTTTCTCCTCTAATCTGCTTGTTAAAAAGGGTATGCCTTATGAATTTCAATCTCAATTCTTTGATTACTTTTTATTGATTTGCAGCTCTTCATATTCATATACACGTCTGGATATCTTTTAGCCTCTCTTTGATTAAGCTCTGTTCTTATAGAAACCAATTGGAATAACCTTTTATTTCTGTGATGTTATTAACTCATATTCTGTTTCAATTTTATATTTCTGAATAGCTTGAGTTTTGGCAAACTAAACTGATATATGATCTTTGATAGTTTGGACTTCGGCTCTCACTTTTCTTCAAAACTATATGACTTTGGGTGTACTTATCCAATTGGAATATCACTTACATAAATTATTTCAGAAACTAGTTTCCAGACCCAGCGACCTGTTTCTGAAAAACTGTAATCTTCTGTTAATAATATGAAGCTATTTTCTTTTGAGAATTTGTAGTGGACTTGTTAAAGAGTATTTGAGACTTGAAACTGTAATCCCCTATGGGTTGTTTCTGGGTTTTCAATTTTGTTTGCTTGAAAAAATCTCTCTTGAATGTCTGGGATAGTTTCTGATCAACAAATCTCTCTTGTTTGGCCTTTTTCTTGCAGGACATCTTTTTGTAGAAGTACTTCTTTTTGCAGTCGTTGTTTTTCTATTCTCCCAGAAAAGTTACAAGCCCCCTAAGAAGCCTTTAACAGAGAAGGTTTGTGTGAAAGTTTTATGCCAGTACTTTTTTCTTGTGGAACAATACACTCTGCTTGCGCACCACCTTTAATCCATTGAACTGCTTTTTATATTTGTAACTTAACAAAACAAGGAGTCAGAAGTGTTGAGGCATTGTTGTAAATTGTAATTTGATTATACTTCCTCGTGGGATTTGAAAGAAAAGATCTGTGTGACCAATTTAGTTGTCAACTTTTGTCTCAATGAATAAAGTTTTTAGTTATGCTACTATTTGCATATCACCACATATGAACTTGCTAAATGTCTAGTTTGATTATATGCTTCTGATTCTTCTACTTTCTGATATGACATGTATCCTGGATTCTTAACTGAACTTGCTAAATGTCTAGTTTGATTATATGCTTCTGATTCTTCTGCTTTCTGATATGACATTGTATCTCTGACTTTGTGTTGAATGCATTCTTTTATAGGTGCTTGCGTAAAGTGTGATTCATGGAGCTTATTTGTGGAATTTCCACCGAGTGGACAAGCTATAAATCGATCATCTTGCAAGAAAAGAAAAGTTTCATTGAATGGGTCGAGTTTCTATGGAGCAGATTTGGAGCAGTGAATGGGAAAAAGAACAAGCATGTGCTGAGGTAATTTAGATTCTTTGTATACAAGTAATGGTCTTCGTTCTTGATTTGGGTTCAAGATACTGGTGTTTTGGTAGTTTGGATTCAAAATATTGGTGTTTGGTGATTGGGTTTGGGGATTTGTTTTGTGTCTTGCAGGTATACCTATTATATTCGTCCTTAGTTGCTTTGCTTTCTGTTTGTGACTTGCATATCAACTTGATCTGACCGTGTAATTGAAAAAACTGAGTGCTCTTTCAATTTATCTCTGTTTTTTTTTTTTTTGGGAAATTGTATGAATATCAATTGCATCCAATTGTTGAGTGTGAAAGTGATATTGGCTTAATTCTTAATTCTTCTTCGTGAGTGTTTCCGAAGAGTTAAACATGAGCAATAGAGAGAGAGAGTGAGTGAGGAGAGGAAGAGAAAGAAGATGCTCGGTTTTTTTTTTGTCCCTTTTTTTTTCTTTCAGTACTAAAGGGTACAGTGAAGATTAAATGTTTTCGGAGATTAGGGGATTTACTAACCTTCTCAATCAATCCTTGAACTGAAAAGTAGATCTTCACAGACTCTTGGTGCGGTTTCCTAATTCTAAACTTCATGGTTAGCTTGGAACACTGCCAACATTTGAAATGCATTCATTCTTTTGTCTGCTGAGCTCACTTTTTTTATTTTTCTGAGGTCCCTCCAGTCACAGCTTGACTGTTATTTATAACTGGGGCATAGTAAGATAGTGAATTCAATTGGGGTGTTGGGCTATACTTACTATTGTATCATGGCCGCTATTATTGATGGTAGTGCCACTCACAGCTTTGCGCTGCCTTTCTACTTGGGATTCTATTAGTTTGATAAATATCATAGATCATTGAAATGTGTTATATTATTTGTTATAGTTGGTCTGAAATTCATGTTATCATTTCTGTTCGTTCATTGCAAATACATCACTAAACTCAAAACAGGCTTGAAGGTGGTTTGAGAATTAACTATGAAAATCGTAGTTTGGTATTCAAACTAACTCCAGTTTTCAGATTTGTTTTCATTTGATTCAAAATTTATCTTAATGTTTTTTTTCTGCAATGATTCATTTTATTTAGTATGGTTTAACCTCTTTTTTTCAACATTAATCCTCTGTCAGCAAAAAGATCACACTTTCTATAAGTATACTTTAGTTTTGCTTTGCTTCTATTCAAAGTTAATGTAAATTTTTTTCTGTACAGCAATTAGATATGGCAATATCATTAATGCTTTTTAAAACAGAAGCAATAAAGTTTACCAATTTTTTATGACATTGCTTCCATTGAATCAAGGAGAGAATGGAGTCAAAATAGACTTTGACTGGATGATTGATCACTTTATTGCTTTACCTTAGATGGTAAATGGTGGCAAGTTTTCAGACATTTGCTGTCAATAAGAAATTAACCTCCATAAATAGGGCCAGAAGCATTTTCCTAATGTGGCCAGAAGCATGCAATTATTAATTATTGAGGAAATATTGCATGAAGCTCATGAATGGAAATTAATACGAGCTCCCAGTCACTGCATTGTATTGATTCACTTACCAGTTAGAATACAGTTTGCACTGAAATCTAAAGTCCGAAAGTGTATTCTCCAATAGTCCCCCATATATAAATGAATCATGATCTAAACTGGTTATTCCATTCTCCTTATTGATGAAAAAAAAAAAACCCGCAGCATCGCGCGGGAGAATTTTCTAGTATTCATTTGTTTGGTGGATTTTAATAGATATTGGTTGTTATTCTCTGTCTTTATATCTTTTCAGAAATTATAAGTTCCAGCCTTGATGAGCATTTTCCTTTTTTTGTGTCATTCAGAAAGCAGTACCATTCTTCATGGTGGTATGAGGGATAAGATGCATATTTGAATTATCCTATACAAGCACAAGAACAAATTAATATATGCTGCTATATACTTGATTGGTAATGTACTATTTTCTCTCACTGTTCAAAGTTAATGATTATTGGTTACTATTCTTTTTTTTTGGGTTGTTGTTGTTGTGAGTACTGACAATTGAAGAACATATATCAATTTGATTTCTCTTATTTTTCTTTCCAACCCGTGCTTTTGTAAGCTAGGCATTCACTTGATACATTTGCTGATTTGATCTTTAATTTTCTTTGATTCTTTCTAGAGTATATTCTTTTTGTGGAAAATATTATGTATCATAATTGTAATTGAATTAGGATTACAGAATATTATACGTATAAGCATTGTAATTTGACAAAAAACTATGTTTTAAATATTGGTGTATTGACATACATTGTTATATGTATGTGTAGCTAGTGGGCGGTAAAGGATCGGAAAGGGTATACCTAACAACAACTTGACGAGGTCCGCATTAAGTAGCCGACTACTTACAGACTCTTCTGTAGGTTCTGACCAGTTTCTTGATTTTGAGTTAGACTAGCTTTTAATTAACTTTTTTGTAGCAATTATGAACAAACAAGAATACTAATTGCTAGACTAGCCTTGTAGTATATAGGTGCATGAATTGGGGTTTTATTTTACCCATTTTGTAAACTGTTAAGGATGATGAATGTCGGATATAATATCCTAATTTGCAATTATAATCACAGTTCTATTTTTTGGTCATCATCCTCTTTATAGAATGTGATGTTTAGATATAAAGTTGAAATCAGTTTTAGCCATAAAAACTGATGTCCAGTAACACAGATACATCAGTTCCAAAATGAAAATCGTTGTTACTAAAATATCCAGACATCGGTTCATTGTTAAAAACGATATACTAACGAGTGCCAGACATCAGTTCCGAAAGGAAAACCGATGTTACTAAAATATCCAGACATCGGTTCATTATCAGAAACGATATACCACCGAGTGCCAGACATCAGTTCCGAAATGAAAACCGATGTTACTAAAACATCCAGACATCGGTTCATTATCAGAAACGATATACTACCGAGTGCCACACATCAGTTCCGAAATGAAAACCGATGTTACTAAAACATCCAGACATCGGTTCATTATCAGAAACGATATACTACCGAGTGCCAGACATCAGTTCCGAAATGAAAACTGATGTTACTAAACTATCCAGACATCGGTTCATTGTCAGAAACGATATACTATGGAGTCCCAGACATCAGTTCCGAAAGGAAAACCGATGTTACTAAACTATCCAGACATCGGTTCATTGTCAGAAACGATATACTACCGAGTTCCAGACATCAGTTTGTAAATGAACACTGATGTTACTAACATATCCACACATCGGTTCATTATCAGAAACGATGTCTACAACAGTATTACTCATCGGTTCTTAAATCAATAACGATGTTAAAACTCAAACTTGTGTTATATAATCTATATTTCTTTAAGCTTTAAATACAATAAAATGTGGGTTTAACAATAGTAAAGCATGCAAGTTTGTTATCATTTAAACTTCTTTACATCGGTTTATTATAAGGAACCGATGTCTACCCGAATATTAGACATCGGCTAAAAACCGATGTCTGCATTTTGCGGATCTTTCTCATCACCCACAAAGACATCGGTTGGATTTTTGTTTCTCATCGGTTTTTGACCGATGTCTGGGGCTATAATTCTAGTAGTGTGAATTTGGTCTTTGTCCTATTTCACAAGTGTTCAAAGGAAGGTTAGAATGAAGTAAGGGTCCAACACAATGACATCCGGCCCTCAATAAAGACTCACAAGAAGTTCAACGTTGCAAGATGCCTTGGTGACTAACGGAAGACGTCTCAATGCTTCAATGAAGGCTCCGCTAGGTTTTTAGAACACTTTGTGATTTTCCCTTACCCCTTCGTTTCTTTAAACCCCTAAACCTTGGCCCCATTACAACCTTGAAGTAAGACCTCTTTGATCCTTAAGATGGGCAGCCATTGATCTGTGGAGATTGGTTACAAGAGTTGAGCATATGGTTCGGTCCGTCCGGCAAGTAGTTGGTATCCTTCATGAGATCGTAAAAAAAAAAAATGCATATATTTCGACATAGCCTTTCTTTCTTTATATATGTGAGCTTTTTGTTTGTTGAAAATATTATCATCTCTCACATATATTTGAGTGAAAAAGCTTTTAAGCATTAGCCTTGATCGGAGAGAAGAAAGAGTGGTGAATCCTGTGAGGTTTGAATCATACTTGTTGGATACATGCTAAGCTCCACCCATCACCATTGTCACATCCGTGTCTTACATGCTTATATGTGGATTATATGTTTTAATTAACTCTCGAATTACTCATGATTGATTCTTGGTTGCGTGCTAATCTTGATGCTATGAAAGTAAGATGTTTCTGAGACAACAATGTTGAAGGCATAGTTTGTTTTGCGTCTTTTGAGTCTATGTTTTATTTTCTTTGTTTTGATTTTGCTAAGGGACTAGCAAAAGCTAAGTGTGGGGGAATTTGATAGGAGCATAAAATGCGATAAATATAATGTGAAACCTTTACACTTTTCTTAGCTATTTCCTTTAAAAAGTTAGTTTTAACTTCGTTTTCTTTTTAGGTAGTTCGTGGAGTGATTCAAGAGAAATAAGAGCTGAAAGGGAGCAATGGAGCCGTGGATAATTAAGTACTGATGCAGAGGACCAAGTTTGATCAACCATTTAGCCAGAAATTACAAGGTAAATCCATGGAAATCGTTGTGCAAAACAGTTGCTGCAAAGCAGAAAACTGCAGTTTCAGAATCAGCTTTCTGGGAACGGTTTTGAGGAGCAATTATTGCACTCTTCCAGATGCACATTTTCAGAAAGGGCCAGCGATTATTGAAGACATGATGTTATACTTCAACAAGAGCCAAAGAACGAGTAAAAATTGTCAACGAGACAGTAGGAAATAAAAGTCGAATTAGGCTTCCCGATAAGGCAGAAACTGTCAGCTTTTCACGAAGCTTTTTTGGAGATCTTTTCCGGCGATTTTCATGGAGTTTTTCCAGAATTTTATTGATCATTCTAGATTATATGATGTCATAGAGCACTTGAGAGTCAAGAACCATCCAGAAACTTGTCAAGACGAAGTCGTTCCTTGTCCAAGAAGGAAGCTTCAGAGTCAGAAATCGAATCCTAGTCAAAACTGGACGGTTTTGCAGAATTCTTCTTTGGACGGATTTCCAGGGCATTTTTGGGAGGTTATTGCTGCTGAAAATATGAAGGAGATTCCTAGAATGATTCCTCAAGATTTTGGGAAGATTATTAAAGCTTGAAAATCATTTAATTGTGCACCAATTAAACGAATCCTCAAGCAAATAGGGAAGGTTTTCAAAGCATTGTTGAAGAAGGAAACTAGGGCTGCACTTCTAGCTCCTATATATATTGAGCTTCTGCACACGCTGCAGAGGAGGACCACGCCTTTCACCTTCTCTTTTATCTCTCTTTCGCATTCATCCGCCATCATCTTTTTCTTCTTTTTCTCTATTTGTTTTATTTTGGTTTTTAAAACAATGTGTAACTAACTATCTTTTTGTTAGGGGCAAGGTTTGAAGCCCCAGTTATGTAGAACATATGTTTGTTTAAATCTAGTTTCTTGATCTTTGGTGTGGATTGGTTGTTTATCTCTGATTGATTGAAAACTTTTATGTGTTTATGTTCTTTCGGTCGACACTTAGGATATATATGCATGTAATTGGAGCTAGGTTTAGAAAATAATTCACCTAATCGTCTTGTTTCCTAATCCACAAGTATGCAAGGCTTTGAACAAAAGTTGATGTTTTAAACAACTAGAAGAGCATGCTAGGTAGGCGTTCCACACTAGACTGCAACTCTATAATCAATCGTTTCCATGAGATCTTAATGCTTCAAATGTGTTGACACTATATGTGTTGTTGATAGGATAGCGTTCTATACCTTGATTGCATGTTTGATAGGCTTAGCTATTGTGCGTTCACGTAGACTAAGTATTTAGGGAAACATTAATAAGGGACATGATCTGCTCCGACTTGTTTCTTGGTTGATTTCTATTCACACCTTAGTAATTGAAACTAGGTTAACTAAACATTGTTCGAAAGTAATTGGTGGTGGATTTCTAAGTCTCTAACATGTTCTCCATCTTATTTTCTCAAAACCTAAAATTAAATTCGTTTTTCTTTCTTATTTTTCTTTTACTTTCGTTGAACTCAAAAACCCCAAAATCTATTTCAACTTAGGATTGCAACACACCTTTCTATCCCCTTCTGTTTCCTGCCATCTTTTTCTCTCTTTTCTAGTGTTTGACGTTTTTGTTTTTGTTTAGTTTCAGATTTTGTTTATTTGTTTTGTGCTTTAGTTAGTTTAACTTAGTTTGTTTTTCTTTTGTGTGAATTATAAAGTTACCCTCAATCCCCGGCTTGAACGATCCCTGCTTACTCTATATTGCTAACGACTACATCTTGCAGGGTTAAGTTGAGCGCTTGTTTTTAGCGTATCAGCCTCTCTTTTTTATTACCCTTGTAGTCGGTTGAGATTGCATCATAATTAATTATGCATGAAAGAGACGAACAGTCATCAAACAGAATCATCATTCATCAAGCAATCCGAAACGGTTCAAACATTGAAAACACAGGATCGGAAGCCAACAAAGAAAAACATAGACACAGACGACCCATTACAATCACCGTCGTCGTCATCAAATCAGCCTAGTTAATTAAGCAAGCTAACTATGAGCCATTTCCATTGGTACGTAACTACATATACGTATACATGAGAATTATGAAAATGATGTTTGATTAGCTTTACGAGAGACTGATTGTTTAAAGTAATTGGTGTTGAAGACCTTGTCATGAGAATTATGTGGATGCGAATCACGTAAAGGCAAGCATTGTAAATTCTAACACAGCAATTGGGGGAAACAGGAATAAGATTGGTGAGGGTTGACAACGGGTGCAAGAATCCTTCCTACTCTCTTAAATTCATGCGGAAAAGAAAGATAGGACATTGTGGAGGCGAAAATTTTGGAATAGGTTCCTAACTTCCTAATCAAGAAATGGAAAATAATGGGTTCCTAATTAAAGAAATGAGCCGGAGGAGAAGCAGCCCCGACCAATTAGGGAGATTCCTCGAGGTGGAATCCCCACAAGGCAGATATTGGTGTGGTGAAATCTTGTTCTAGTCAGGAAACAGGCCAAAAGAGATGCAGCCCAATCTATTTAGGGAACCCTGAGAAGGTCAAATCTCTTCGAGGTGGATTTGGATAAGGCGGAACCTGTTAGTGAAATTAGTCACCTCGGCCTAATCTGTAGCAAGCGGTCTTGACTCTTGCACACCACTCTGGCACTCTGCACACTAATCGAGATATCTGCTCAACCTCACTTATAAATATTTGGTAAGGTTAACATTCGGAGGAAGTAGTCAATCTCATCTACACTTACTACAAATTAAACTAAACAACACCGCCCTGACTTGCCAAGACCAATCCAAATTTTGAGGATGTGTAGACAACTTCTTGACCGCGAAGTTTTTCACTCTCATTCCAGTCAAGAAAGAAGAAGAGAAGATCGTCTACCGAATGTTTTCGCACCAACATGTTTGTTAGGCCTAAAACTTTCTAAGAGATTATAATAGTCCTTTAGATCCTTTGCGAGTGCACATCCTTAGAACCATTCTCTTCTATTTGAGAGTCTGTTCAGTCCATCTGGCTTTGATTTGGTTTGCTTGTGTTTGTGAAATTCCACATCCAGCTCTTATTTTTGTTAGGCCTGTACTTAGATGATTGTCTTTAATCGGTCTAGTACGTAAGTATGAGAAGTCAGGGGCGGATCTATTCATAGACTAGGACGGGCTTGAGCCCGTCCGAGATTTTGAGGCCCAAAAAAAAAAATAGATGTATGTTTTTTTTTTTTTTTTCATTGGGGTTTGTCGTCGCTCTCTCGGTCTCGGAGTCTCCGTCTCATACTCTCATCGAGAGTTCGAGACATCGCTCGATTCGCTCCGCCTACCACATCGCTACCAGACTAGGCGATGAACTCTCAGGCGACGAACTCTCAGGCGACAGGCCGACGGACTCTCACAGTGACTCAGTGAGGCGGATCCGCCCCTGCTTCTTCACGGGCCGACGGACTCTCTCAGGTGACGGGCCGACGGACTCTCACTCCTCTTGCCGTCTGTGGCTCAGCCGGTTCTCCCGACGCCCCTGTCATCGACTACGGATCTACCTAGTCTACGGATCTCCTCTCGCCCCTGCCACTGCGGCACTGCCCACTAGAGTGTAGACTTCATCCGTTCGAGAGTCGAGATGACGCTCCAACTCTCCATCTCCGAGACTCCGACTCTCCGACAGTCCGAGAGTCCGACTGTTCGAGTCTCCGACTACACCCAGACAGGTACTCTCTCGCTATCTGATTCTGATTTCTGAATCTAGACATCTAGTTCCTCAGACTCTCAAAGTCAGAGAATTGGGGATTTTGTTGAAATTAGGGCTTTGATTCAGTAAAATTGGGGATTTTGTTGAAATTAGGGCTTTGATTTATGGAGGATTGCCTGCTGGCTGCTGTAGTCAAATTAGGTCTGTGAATCAGTGAATGTGTCAACTGGACTACTGGAGTACTGGAGGATTGCCAACCGGTTCTCCCTTCTCCACTTCTCTCAGAGTCAGAGAGTCAGAGATCAACTGATGAAGATGAACTGATCAAGGAGGCAGGAGCTACTTTGTTTAATTTTGTAAGTTCAATTTTGTTTAATACTTTAATTGAATCAATCCAATTTGGGGCAATTTATAGGGTTAAGAATTGGCTGGATTGATGTGAAATACTGAAATTCAATTTCGTAGGTTGTATTGGATATTTGGATTGAACATTGAAGCTTTTGTGGATTGAACTCATTGAAGAATGAAGGTTGCAGACTGGATTGTGCAAGGTACTTTTTTCTTTTCTTTTGATTATGCATTTGTGCATATAAAATTGTGGCTTATATTGTGGCTTTTGTTTTTGTTAAATTAGTTATTATGAAAAGTAGTTAATTCAAAGTTAATTTCTTAATTTATAGGTGTTAGAGACTTAGAGTAAAATGTCAAATCATGACCCAGAACCGAAGCGATCAAAATTCATTGACACATGGTTTAAAAGAACAAATGTTGAGTCTTCAAGTTCAAATGTGGTTTCTGAACCTTCCATATCCTCTCCAAATATTGATGTTGAACTTCAACCTTCCATTCCTGAACCACAAAATAATATCAACGCTCTTGAACGTGATCCTGGATTACGTTGTGCCATATGGAAATATCCAGTGAATGAGCGTGATAGCATTCGAAAAACCTATCTTGCAAAGAAGTTTTATCCTGAAGATTTTGTTGATAGTGAAATGTTTGCTCTAGAATTAGGGTGTGCATATTATGAGAAAGATATGCGTAGTGATCTAAAGTTCCAGAATTTGGAATCCATTTCTGATTTGTGCAGAATGTTGGTTCAAACGAGGAAGTCAGAATTTATCCCTATGCTTTATAGATTGATTTGTCTAGTTTTGACTATTCCTGTTTCTATGGCGACCACTGAAAGAGCATTTTCAGCTATGAATATCATTAAGAATAAACTTAGAAACAAGATGGAAGATGAGTTTCTTGGTGATTGTATGGTCCTTCACATTGAGAAGGAATATGCTGAATCTATTGACAATGAATCGGTGATCAAAGACTTTGAAGCTTGTGGAACTCGTAGAGTTAGATTTAGTTAGTTTAGGCTCTTGTATTGCATTGCACGTTTATTTGTTGTTGATTTTATTTTTTAGTTTTCTATAGATATACATTTAAGGGGTAAGGCTCACTACGTTCCCCCCTGACTAGGTGTACCTTTTTTTAAAAAATTAATAAAATTCTCTCGCACCGTCGAGATTCTCCATAATATATATATATATATATATTTTTTTGGTTTAAGAAATCCAGCCCGTCCAAGGTTCCAATCCTGGATCCGCCATTCTGAGAAGTACTACATTATAGTAAATGATTCTATACAGCATGCATGACCAGTTAGCTAACTGTCTAATGTAGATGGTATAGTTCTCTCCCTTTTTTTGGGAGAGAAGTCTCACCTCTCTAAACCTCTCTAAGTTTGAATCCTCATGATTCTTTTTATAACACTATAATCTCACAGCAAGATAAACATCAGTAGCATCAGCAATGTGGATGCATGTAAGCAATCCTTACTCAAAAGAACTATCTGGAATTCTTCCCCACAAGAGGAGACAACTCGTGCAAGAAACCAGTTTTGTTGTCACATGTCAGCTCCAGACTTCACCCAAACCACACATTTTAATTGTACATGAGACAGCTCCTTTAAATAGCACATATGATCTATTGTAGTAGCAGCCAGGTCTTCATCAATATATTGTTGTATAGGCCAATTCTTAGGTGCGGGTAGCCGCACCACGTGTACGGTGCGGCTGCCCAATCAAATCTCAGAAATTTTTGTCTTTGTTTCGAAATTGTCCCTGGTTTTTAAATGTGAAATACCCAAATTACCCCCTGCTAAGGGAATGATTGGCTTGCCGCACCACGTGGCGGTGCGGCTGCCCCACGCAAGAATCACTCTGTTGTATAACACACAGTGGCAGCCAGGTCAGTATAGCCCATGACCTGGGTCAAAAACATACCAGCGTCAATTTTGGACTGTGGAAAGCTGAAAATATGTTTTTTGCTGAGATGGTGACCCATCCCGCTCCCAGGGGGAGACAAGTTCACATGCATGTTCATTTTCATCGACCCATTGCAAACAGAAAGCCAACACATACATTTATTTAAGCTATGGAATCCCAAGTCAAGACTGTGGGTGCATGAGATTAGATATCAAAATGCTTGTTAATATATATTGGGGCTGTAGTTAAGCCCTTAGCCTACAGCCATTATCATTTCCTTGTTCAACACCAGTGTCATCATCTTCAACTCTCTGCTGTGTCTACCACTCCATGGAAACTAAATCGGGTGAGCAGCTTAATATCTTGTTCTTTCCATACATGACTCAAGGCCACATTATACCCCTCACACATATAGCCAAATTATTTTCTTCTCGTGGTGTGAAATCGACCATAATAACCACTCCGCTCAATGCACCATTCATTACCAAAGCAACCCAAAGAAGCAAAAGTACTCTGGCATTTGATCAAAAAATTGAACTTGTTCTCATCAAGTTCCCATCTGCTGAAGTTGGATTGCCTGGGGAATGCGAGAGGGCTGATTTGATCACAACACCAGAGATGGAAGGAAAATTCTTCACAGCCACCCATTTGCTTGAACCACAACTCGAACAAATTTTGGACCAACATCGACCTCATTGCCTTGTTGCTGATTTTTTCTTTCCTTGGGCTACAGATGTTGCTGCCAAGTTTGGAATTCCAAGGCTATATTTTCATGCAACCGGATTGTTCCCTTTGTGTGCTACATTGAGTGTGATGATACATCAACCTCACAAGAATTTGTTATCTGAAACAGAATCTATTGTTCTTCCTGGTCTCCCAGATGAGATCAAGGTGACAGGAAACCAAATCGCGGATATTTTTAAGCTAGATGATGAAGCAGAATTTAGCAAGTTCTGGAAAGTGGCCTTAGAGTGTGAGAAAAGAAGCTACGGGGTCATTATTAACAGCTTCTACGAGCTTGAACCAGATTATGCTGATCACTACAGGAAGGTGTATGTGAGGAAGACATGGCACATGGCATATTGGCCCGGTTTCCCTATTCGACAAGGCAGCAGAAAATATGGCCGCTGCAGAGCAACACCAGTGCTTGAAATGGCTTGATTCTAAGAAACCCAATTCGGTTGTATATGTATGTTTCGGAAGCATGATCAACTTTGCTGATTGTCAGCTCCTAGAAATTGCAGCAGGCCTTGAGGCTTCTGGACAGGACTTCATTTGGGTTGTGAAGAAACAAAAGAAAGAGATAGAAGAGTGGTTGCCTGAAGGATTTGAGAAGAGAATGCAAGGTAAGGGACTGATTATAAGAGATTGGGCTCCCCAAGTGATGATTCTTGAGCATAAAGCAGTTGGAGCTTTTCTCTCTCATTGTGGGTGGAACTCAATCCTTGAAGGAGTCTCTGCTCGGATACCGATGATCACCTGGCCGGTGTTTGCTGATCACTTTTACACTGAGAAGTTGGTAACGCAGATACTTTGTGTTGGGGTTGGTGTTGGTGCTGAAAAATGGGTTCCATTTGTGGATGAAAGTTTGAAGAGTGAGGCCAGTGTGAAGAGGGAGGCCATAGAGAAGGCTGTGACAAGAATCATGGAGGGTGATGATGCAGAGGAAATGAGAAACATTGCAGCAGGCCTTGAGGCTTCTGGACAGGACTTCATTTGGGTTGTGAAGAAACAAAAGAAAGAGATAGAAGAGTGGTTGCCTGAAGGATTTGAGAACAGAATGCAAGGTAAGGGACTGATTATAAGAGATTGGGCTCCCCAAGTGCTGATTCTTGAGCATAAAGCAGTTGGAGCTTTTCTCTCTCATTGTGGGTGGAACTCAATCCTTGAAGGAGTCTCTGCTCGGATACCGATGATCACCTGGCCGGTGTTTGCTGATCACTTTTACACTGAGAAGTTGGTAACGCAGATACTTTGTGTTGGGGTTGGTGTTGGTGCTGAAAAATGGGTTCCATTTATGGATGAAAGTTTGAAGAGTGAGGCCAGTGTGAAGAGGGAGGCCATAGAGAAGGCTGTGACAAGAATCATGGAGGGTGATGACGCAGAGGAAATGAGAAACAGAGTTAAAGCGCTTGGAGAGATGGCAAGCAGGGCTGTTGAAGAAGGTGGTTCATCTTTCTCGGATTTTACTTCTCTAATTGAAGAGTTGAGGACCCTTAATGGATTTTGATGTTCTTCAAATCCAAACGGCGGGAAAGAAACGCTGCCCCCAGTAATCCTTTGCCGCCCACTTCCCAAGTTTTTAAATTGTTGTTTGGCAATTATCTTAGTGTTGTTGTAGTATATATGAATCATGTTGTACATATGAGTCATAGTATAAATGTCTATATCATGTATACAATAGGTACTTGAGTGTATAATGTAGGTATAGAGACTTGTGTGACAAGCTTTATGCCAAAGGGAAACAAGCATGGCAATTATCATCATCACAACCACAATGTAGAGCTGCAGCTGTAAATGTTGTTGTCACACCCCGAATTTTGAATAAACAATTCAAATCCGAAACATGAATAATATCTATTACAAATAAACATCCTAATTTTTTTTCTCAAAACAACCACACTTCACACCTCTCAATAAAACAATAAAACAAATCCTCAAGTTACTAAATATTACAACACGTTCTCTCCAAATTTAAATGCAAGCTCAATGAGCATAACAACCTCACAATAAAGCTGTACCCTCAATCTCACTACTCTCAGCAGCCTGATCACCTTCTCGATTCACCTGACCTGTAGGAATTCCCGCTACACAATTTGAATAGTGTACCGGGAATTGCAACAACACAAAACCCGGTAAGCTTTTTGCAAAGCTCGTATGAGTAAACAAGAAAGAACTGTTGATTTTAATTCATTTTTATTTTAACTCAAGTAAACGACCAACAATCTCAACATCTGCAAGGAACATCAAAGCAAAACACGGAAAATCCCCAACGAATACATTTCCACAATTCTCTACCCACAATACTACCACTTTGGTCCATCCCAACTGTTTGGACCCAACACCAACAACACGTTAGAGTTCTAACTACCTTGTTACCTGTCATCTCGGTTATTATTCAACCGGCGTTCTTCGGACTCCCTGTCCTCAGAGCACTACATCTCGGTTATTATTTAACCGGCGTTCTTCGGACTCCCCGTCCTCAGAGCACTACATCTCGGTTATTATTTAACTGGCGTTCTTCGGACTCCCTGTCCTCAAAGCACTACATTCCAACACTCTATACATCCCCCAATGTCCATCATAAAATCCACATGATTCAGTGATCATGATCATCACATATAAATATAGTAATTCACGTATAAATATGGTATGTCACATATAAATGTGATAAGACACATATAAATGTGATAATGTCACATATAAATATGATAAGTCACATATAAATGTGATAAGTCACATATAAATATGATAAGTCACGTATAAATGTGATAATTCACGTATAAATACGATAAGTCACATATAAATGTGATAAGTCACATCTCAACTCATAATAACTAAATCACCACAATTCCACACTCTTCAATGTCACACCATTCCACATATAATCACGTAAATATATATATACGTAATCACCCACTCAGGAATGACCACTAATACCAACTATAATTCACGCATAAAAATCGTGAAATTCATTTTGTATAATTAAAATCATTTTACTTACCTATGGACCGTAGCTGATCAAGTCCATGTGATTAAAAAACAAATATTTATTCCATAAATATTTTTCACACAATTGCGACAAATAAATTAATTAAAGGTACTCGGTTCGTAATATGAACCGCGTGAGGTTTACTCACCTCTAATCCCGCTGCGTCTTCAATTTTACAAAACACGCCACAACCGCTCACCAAGGAAGACCGTCAATCACCTAAATCCAATATGATCATAACTTAGCCAACAACTCATAAATAAAAATAAAGACAATCTAACGGTCGGATCGAAATTATATGATGATCCAACGGTCGGATCCTCACGGATCGCCCTTAGGATCATCCCCCAAAATTATCACGAAGATCCAACGGTCGGATCTTCCTGAATCGTCCTTATAAACATCTCCACAAAATTTCATGAAAATCCGACGGTCGGATTCTCACGAATCGCCTTCCAAAACACTAATTCACAATTATATGAAGATCCAACGGTCGGATCTTCGCCCGTGACCTCACAAAGTCACCGGGACAGTCATACGATCAACATATCAAAACTACAAGTCCATCGGATGGTCCGATCTTCGAAAAACATTAATTGGATTATCGAAATTAATCGAAACCGTAAAAATTCATAACTAAATCATACGATATCCAAAAATTATGAATTATATATGCAAACGATCGTATCGAAACGTAGAATCTAAAACTGTAAAGAAATCACATTTTTGACCCCCGGAGGTGGCCGGAAAAGGATCGCCGGAAAAAGGGCAGAGCCGCCACCGACCACCGCCAATGGTGTCGGGGCCTGGCTGCTCCTCTTCCTCTCATCAAGCCCAACAATTTTCATAACTAGCACGAAGTCTGAAAATGACCGGAAGGGGTCGAAAATTACCTTGAACAGTATGAAGGTGGCCGGAAACTTTCCAGAAACCGGCGAGCTCGATTTTCGACGTAAAAACTTCAATTTCAGGCCTCTATTCCTTCTAGAGAGTTGTTAAGAACATCAAGGTGAACCCACTGGATCAAGAATCAATCAAAACGATGCACCACAGCGCGAGATATCCCGATCGAAAGATTTTCGTTTCGGATCGAAAACCGACCGAGCTTCGACGAACGTGAAACCCGTCACTCCATGTGAAATCCTTCTAGTATGATGATCAGCAGGTTGAGGTGAGTTCATGGAGCCAAGGATCGGAAGTTTTGGTGGCCGGAGCTAGGAGAAAACCGGCATTGACTAAAATCGAACTCAAATCGGAACGAGCTCACCACCGCAGATACAGGCCGCGCCGCCGTGCAAGGTCACCACAGAAGGGTGCGTAAGGAACATACGAAGCCAATGGAAGAAGTTTGGTGAGAATTGGTGGCCGGAGGAGGAAGAAATGGCCGGACGAAAATTCGTCCAGTTTTCCGTCGGGCTCGGTAGCTTGAGGGAGAGAGAGAAAATTGCTTTCCAAAAATTGAAGGCCGGCGTAAATTTTTGGAAACTTCCAAAAAAGGAAGTTTTATACCAAATTGGAAATGTTTTCAAAAAATCATAACTAATTCATACGAGCTCCGATTTTTGCGTTCCACATATGCACGTGATTGTATCGATGAGCTCTACAACTTTCATGAAGGAAATTTTCCCAAATTCGGTACGTATAAAAAGTCACTTTTTGAGACGCCCCTAAATGACGTACGATTTCGAAATAAAATTGTTCGAGCTAAATCCACAACTCCTCAAAGCTTCGTACTTCCTTCCATGACTACGAAATCATTCTAAAATGTCCTCGGAAATTAATTTGGATTTTTCGGGGTATTACAGTTGTAGTTATCAAATTGAGTTTCTCTTTGAGCATTCACATTACAAAATGTACTCCTATAAATACCTCTTTGTATGAGATGAATAAACACACTTGAATCTCCATTCTCTCTGAAAGATTACTCTCTCTCTCTGTGTATCAATTTATACTTGTCCTCAAACACGTTATCAGCACGAAATTGCTCTAGAATTAGAATCGAAATTGAAAAGAGTAGAGGTAGTTCATAATCCGATCGAAGTCATTTTTTCAAACTTACAAAAAACCTCCAAACCCTAGCTCATATCAAAGCCCTTGATTCAAGAAGCCCAGAACCGGTTTCAGAACCGCCAGAACCGGCCGGAAACCGCCCGAACAGGCTGCCGGAAGTTCTAAACCGTTGTCGAGTCCTGCCGAAGTGCTGCCGAGCAGCTGCGCAAAAGCTGTCGACAACACCTGCCGAAGACCTGCCGAGCAGCTGCCGATACCTGCCAAGAGCACCTGCCGAGCTGCTGCCGAGCCCCTGCCGAGCTGCTGCTGAGCAGCTGTCGACAGATCTGTCGAGCAACTTTCCGGCGATTTTTCATGCAACTTTCCGGCGACTTTTCAGGCAACTTTCGGACAACTTTCCGGCGACTTTCGGACAACTTTCCGGCGACTTTCCGACAACTTTTCCGGCGACTTTCAGACAACTTTCTGGCGACTTTTCCGGCAACTTTCGGACAACTTTTCCGGCAATTTTTCAACAACTTTTTCCGGCAATATTATTCCAAGGTATTATTTACTAAAAGTTCCCGTTTTTGAGTTTTTACTCCATTTTTCTTCTCTTTCTTTTTTCTCGGGAACTTACAATTAAAAGCAGAATTATAGAAATTCACGCTAAACGAACTAAGAGCGTTCGTAATCATGAACTAAGAGTGTTCATAATATTCGGACTAAGAGCGTCCGCAAAACATCATTGTTTTGGTCTAAATATTATTGATTTTAGCTTTCGTGGAAGTTTAAACTCCGAAACTAATATATCTTCTCTTATTATCTTCAGGTTGTCGAATGAACCTAGACTCGACTTTCAAATGCTTGACTCAACGGGTTCGGAATACCATAGTTGGGTAACCGACGTTGAGAACCACCTCACTTCAAGAGGAATATTGCCCATAATTCAAGCTCCTAATCCAGGCCTTGTGTTCCAATGAACACCTACAAAGCATGCACAAGCTATTATCTTGATGCGGCGCCATATGGATAAAGCACTCAGATTAGAGTACATGTCAATCAAAGATGCCAGAGACCTATGGGTAGCGCTAGAAGAGCGTTTTGGTAATATCCAAGATACCCTCCTCCCTGACTTGAAGGTTCAGTGGAATAATATACGCTTCTCCGACTTTAAGTCTGTTGCTGAATATAACTCGGAAGCTCTTCGCCTCAAAGCCATGTTGAGGTTCTGTGCAAAGCCACTCACAGAAGAGGAGCTAATTGAGAAGACTCTCTCAACCATTCCCGTCTCAGCAATTGTGATATCAAAGCAATATCGCACCGAAGTCAATGCTGGACGAATTACAAGGTTTAATGAGCTTATTAATCTTTTGTCGGTAGCTGAAAAGCACGGCAACATCCTTGTAAAGAATTATCATTCAAGGCCCATTGGGACCAAGAGCGTCCGTGAGGCAAATTATAATGCACCCAAAAGAGGGCGCAAGCAGCAATACCCTAATAACAAGGGACAAGAAAGGCGTACGGGCCCATATAACCACCCCAATAAAGAGAGAAACCGCAACTTTAAAGCGGACACTCGTGGTGGCAACTTCACATGTGGTGGTAACTCCACACGTGGTGGCAACTCCACACATGAGAGAGGTGGATACGATAGCAACATGGGCCGAGGATATAATAACAATATGGGCCGTGGAGGTCGCATCATAAGACGTGGTAGTAGCAGTAACCCTCCTAGGGAATATCCACAACGTGGACAAACTGCACCTCCAATGAAAGGAGGCAACCATAATGACGTGTGTCATCGGTGCGGATCAATCGAGCATTGGTTCAAGCAATGCCATGCAAGTACTCAACTAGCTGCAAGCTACAAAGAGTATAGGCAATTCAGGGAGCAAGAATCCAACCTTGCCGAAGATGAAGAGAGTGAAGATGTCAATCTCACCATAGAGGACTTCAAAGCTAAACAAGTGCATGAGGATGCAGCAGATTTTGATTAGAATAGTCTTTTCTATTTTCCAAGAATGGCAAATGTGCCTTAATCAATAAAAATTGTATTGACTCTTTCTCATGTGGCGTACCCAATGAAGTATGATGTCTAGGAAAGTAATTGAGATCAAGGTATTTAAGCGAGCCTCGCTCCACCAACATCTCTCTACTTCCCTGGTCATATTTCATTGGAATTACCAAACGGAATAAGCAATTACAATTTGTATAAAGTTTGATTGTATTTTGGAATAGACTTTGGAAACCTTGATGTAATCATTGGTTATTTCCCTTATCAATAAAGTATCGCATTCAATGTCATGAACATGTGTTAATATTCCGAACTTTATTCTTTTTCAGTATGTTTTCTGGAGAAATGGAATGCCTTCTAGATAGTGGCACCACACATACTATATTATGACATAGGCAATTATTTTTATGGATGACGCCTAGTCGATCTTCAATAACTACGATGGCAGGATCATCACAATTGATTCATGGTCGAGGACCAGCTCAATTTTTGTTGCCAAATGGCACGAATATTAATATCATCGAAGCTCTATACGCTCCTAGGGCTGGAAGAACCCTATTGAGTTTTAAAGATATAAGAGCCAATGACCTTCATGTGGAAACACATTGTGAGAATGGACAAGAGTTCCTTTGCATTACCTCTAATAACTACGGAAATACACGAGTATTAGAGAAACTTATGTGTCGCTCTAGTGGATTATATGCAACCACTATCAGAGTAATTGAATCCAACCATGTCATGAATGAAAATTTATGGGATTCTGACACATATAGACTTTGGCACGACCGTTTGGGTCACCCAGGTCGTGATATGATGCTCCGTATATTAAAAACTTCACACGGACATCCATTCTTCAAAATGAAAAGAAGTACGAACCAAAGATTGGTCGAAAGAACTACTTCATATCTTTCGTTTTGCAAGGCTTGCTCTTTAGCAAAGGTAGGATCAAGACCATCCTATGCAAAGGACACTAAAGAAAATATACCATTCTTGCAAAGAATACAAGGTGATATTTGTGGACCTATTCAACCAACTTGCGGACTATTTAGATATTTTATGGTGTTGGTTGATGCATCGACACGCTGGTCACATGTCATGCTATTATCCACGAGAAATGCTGCATTTGCTAAACTCCTAGCACAAATCATTAAATTAAGGGCTCACCACCCTGATCATCCTATTAAGTCAATTCGTCTTGACAATGCTGGATAGTTTACACCAAAAACTTTTGATGATTATTGCATGTCCATTGGGATCGAGGTTGAACACCCTGTACCTCATGTACACACCCAAAATGGTCTCGCAGAAGCTGCCATTAAAAGACTTCAAATGGTTGCTCGAGCATTGGTTATGCGCACCAATCTCCCTATTTCTGCTTGGGGCTATGCAATATTGCACGCAGCTGTACTTCTTCGTCTGAGGCCCACTGCCACCCAACCATTTTCTGCTTCCCAGATGGTCACTGGGTATGAGCTCGATGTCTCACACTAACGCATATTCGGGTGTGCAGTTTATGTGCCAATTGCGCAGCCACATCGCACCAAAATGGGTCCTCAAAGACGATTAGGTCTTTATACTGGATATGACTCTCCTACCATTATCCGCTATATAGAACCCTTGACAGGTGATCTATTTACCGCTAGATTTGCGGATTGTCACTTTGATGAGACAGTCTTCCCGTCATTAGAGGGAGACATGAACAGTAATGTTCAACAGAAGAAAAGACAGGAATTGTCGTGGTTTGTCCCCACTCTGTCTCATCTTGATCCCCGAACAGCACAATCTGAAATAGAAGTGCGGAGAATTCTCGATCTTCAGAACGTAGCAGAATCAATGCCTGATGCGTTTTCTGATATCGCTAAAGTGACAAGATCACATATACCTGCTGCAAATGTGCCTGCAAGGATTGATGTTCCTAAAGGACATGATGCCATCTCAAGAGTACATGAGAATGGTGCCAACATCACCTATATGGGTGACATAGTGGCTAGACACACGGCTCCCGCCAGAAAGCGCGGGAGGCCCACAGGTTCGATGGATTCTCGCCCAAGAAAGAAAGCGAGTTTGGCACAAAATAATCCATTAATCATCGATACAATTAATCCATCTCATGAAAATATTTCGGATTATGGTTATGTCAAAGAGACATCATTGGAGGACGCTCCAATAACAGAACCAATTCCAGAGAATAGAGAGATCTCCATGAATTACACTAGTATATATGTGATGATGGATAGAAATTCTATGATTATTAATGATGCGTTTGCATATCATATTGCAAAAGGAATTATAGAATACGATGATATCGAACCTCGCTCCGTTGAAGAATGTCAACGAAGAGCAGATTGGTCTAAATGGAAAGATGCGATCCAAACTGAATTGGATTCACTAACAAAGAGACAGGTATTTGGGTCTATAACGCTGACACCACCAAATATAAAACCTGTTGGCCATAAATGGGTCTTTGTTAGAAAGCGTAATGAGAAAAATGAGGTTGTTAGATACAAAGCTCGCCTTGCAGCACAAGGTTTCTCACAACGCCCTGGAATCGACTACGAGGAGACATATTCTCCCGTAATGGACGTTATAACGTTCCGCTACCTTGTCAGTTTGGTAGTTTCTGAAAAACTTGACATGCAGCTTATGGATGTGGTTACAGCATATCTCTATGGGGATCTAGATTCAGAGATATATATGAAGGTTCCAGATGGACTTCAATTACCCAAATCAAATGGCTCTAAACTACGGAGCGCGTTTTCAATAAGATTGAGACTCTCACTATATGGATTGAAACAATCCGGACGGATGTGGTATAACCGTCTAAGTGACTACTTGATTAGGAAGGGATATATTAACAATGAAATATGCCCATGCGTGTTCATTAAAAAGACAAGTTCCGGATTTGCAATTATAGCAGTTTATGTCGATGACATGAATCTAATTGGAACTCTAAATGAGTTAAAAGAAACTGCTAAATATTTGAAATCCGAATTTGAGATGAAAGATCTTGGGAAAACACGGTTTTGTCTCGAAATAGAACTCGAGCACCGTAGTGATGGGATTATGATCCATCAGTCAGCATATACTCAAAAATTACTAAGGCGCTTTAATGAAAATAAAGCAAAGCCTGTGAGTACTCCCATGATCAGCCGTAGTCTTGAGCTCAGAAAAGATCCATTTCGTCCAAAGGATGAGGACGAAGGCTTATTAGAGGCTGAAGTGTCATATCTAAGTGCAATAGGTGCATTATTGTACTTAGCTCAATGCACAAGACCGGATATCTCATTCGCAGTGAACTTGTTGGCTCGACATAGTTCCTCGCTAACACGCCGCCATTGGATTGGTATAAAGACAATCTTTCGATACTTAAAAGGTACGATTGTGTCACACCCCGAATTTTGAATAATAAATTCAAATCCGAAACATGAAATAAACAACTTAATCAAATAAACGTTCTGAATTTTTTTCTCAGATATAAACACACCTAGCCTCACTCACTAATACATAAACCAAATCCTCAAGAATTTAATATTACAACACACTCTCACCAAATTTAAATGTAAGCTCAATGAGCATAACAACCTCACAATAAAGCTGTAACTCCAATCCCACTACTCTAAGCAGCCTGATCACCTTCTCGATTCTCTTGACCTGTAGGATTACCCACTATACAATTTGAATAGTGTACCGGGATTGCAACAACACCAAACCTGGTAAGCTTTACAGCTCGTATGAGTAAACAAGAAAGAACTGTTGATTTTAATTCATATTTATTTTAACTCAAGTAAACAACCAACAATCAAAACATCTGTGAGGAAACATCAAACAAAACACGGAAAATCCACAACGATTACATTTCCACAATCCTCTAACCACAATATCCCCACTTTAGTCCATCCCAACTGTTTTGGACCCAACACTAATGACACGTTAGATTTCTAACAACATCGTTATCTGTCATCTTGGTTATTATTTAACCGGTGTTCTTCAGACTCTTCTGTCCTCAGAGCACTACATCTCGGTTATTATTTAACCGGCGTTCTTCAGACTCTCCCGTCCTCAGAGCACTACATCTCGGTTATTATTTAACCGGCGTTCTTCGGACTCTCCGTCCTCAGAGCACTACATCTCGGTTATTATTTAACCGGCGTTCTTCGGACTCTCCCGTCCTCAGAGCACTACATTTCTACCCTCTAATCAACTCAGAAGGTCAACATGATTATCACACACATTTATCGATTAACATTATCACAAATAATCATGGCAATTTCAAGACAATATCATATCATAACCAAGTTATCGTAATTCCACACACACCTCAATGTCACACCATTCCATATATATATCCACGTAAATATATATATATATACGTAATCATCCGCGCAGGGATAATCACTAATACCAACTATAATTCAAGCATAAAAATCGTGAAATTCATTTTGTATTAATAAAATCATTTTATTTACCTATAGACCGCAGTTGATCAAGTCCATGTGATTAAAAACAAATATTTATTTCATAAATATTTTCACACAATTATGACAAAATAAAGTAATTAAAAGTACTCGGTTCGTAATATGAACCGCGTGAGGTTTACTCACCTCTAATCCCGCTGCGTCTTCAATTTCACAAAACACACCAAAACCGCTCACCAAGGAAGACCGTCAATCACCTGCACAACTTTGATAGCATTCTATCCACCATTTGGCTTTATGGATTTTGACATTTCAATAAGAACACTGGGCGGAAGAGCATAATTAATAGTTGCGTCGGTACTCAGCGTCCTGCAATTCTCAGGATGGATTCTCGCTATCTGACAGGCTTTCTGCAGGGCTGAATGTGTTTGATCAGATGCATAAACTAGAACAGCTTCACTAGCAGTGCTTATATCACCAAGACTCATCAGAAGACATGGGTGATCACAACATTGGCGAAGGCGTAAACATAATTCCCAAATGGATGCCTAATTATGAAGAACCCGTCGTTACTCGACAAAATGATCAAATCCCACCTTGATATTTTAAACAGGGCTCATAAAAGTCTTTTTCAGCTTCAAGCCCAAATCGCCCAAGGTTCTACCATCAAAACCCGGAGTAGACTACAAATGTCCTCCAGATTGTTCTGTATAGGGGTGCCAGTAAGACACCATCAGTGACCAGCAACTAAAGCAACAGCAGAATTAGAGAGTTGGCTTATAGAGGATTTTATGGTATGCGCCTCAACAGAAACCAACTAACTGTGTAAAGTCCCCCATTGTCCTTGGAATTCTCTATATATAGAAAATTCTGATGCTAATACTCCATATGTTGTAGTGATCACAACGTGGCTTTGAGCTAAAAGATTTGCATCATTTGGTCCACTTTGTTCTAAATAAACACATACTGATAGAGAAAAATCCTATCAGAGTGCACCTGACATTCTGATGCCTAGAGCAACAAATTGAATAAGCAAATCCAGAATCAAACCCCAAGAATATAAAAATCAAAATCCGATCCTGAAGCATACAAGGCCCATTCAGCAATTACAAAACCATTGATCAAGCTCATCTATTTACTTTGCACGATTACAAAAATCAATTCTGCTTGATTAATCACACCACACAACTAATTCGAAACCCCAATACGAACACCTTGTTATCGACAGGGTGAAGCAAAGCAGCTTACCCCAACAAGCCGCCTGCAATTTGGTGGCCGAACTCGGAACTGGTCTCAATCCTGCCAGAACAGAGCTGACTCAATTCTCCGGCGCCCTTCGACTCAAACTCAGACTGACCCAACCCAGATTTCGATTGCCTGCAGCCTTCTCCGCCCTCAAATCCTCCACCTGCAACTGCTTTGTTCTTGGACTCCTTCAACCTCCGAATTCACCTCAAACCGGCCTCTACACTTCATCAAATAGCTGAATCAAGGCCACAATTCAGATGGGTTTAATCGGATTTGAAGCTTCATCCGATTCTGACTTTCTTTTTTTTTTTTACTGAGGAAGAGAGAGGGGATCGGGAAGAGAGAGGAGGGACTGTTTGGCAAAAGAGAAAAACTTTGTCCTTCAAGAAAAAAAGCAGAAAATAAAATCCTATTTATAAAAAGAGTCCCAATTTTCAAATATTCGTAACTTAATCGTATGAACTCCAATTTTTGCGTTCCGCATATGCAAGCGATCGTATCGACGAGCTCTACAACTTTCATGAAGGAAGTTTTCCCAAATTCCGTAAGTATAAGAAGTCGACTTTTTTCTTGAATCGAAAAGTTTCGAGCTTTTTGTTAAAACGAATATTTTGAACTTTGATAATTCAAAAAGGTGAATTATTTCGAGTAAAAATCATGCAAAAGCACTTTACTCTTTCCGCATAATTTCATGAGACGAAATGAAAATTGCGGGTATTACAGATTGATATGGGCTTGTTTTATCCCTACAGGGAGAAAAGAAAAGACGGAGGTATGGGATTAGATCCCACAAGGCAAAAGGCCACCTTCCGTAATATGAACGCTGGCGACACCATCCATGGTGGCCGACGTTCTCCTCCTCCCCTCCATCAAAATGATAATGATGTTTTGATGGGTTTTGCTGATGCAGGGATCTCTCTGACCCTCACAAAGGTCGCTCCCAAACAGGTTATGTCTTTACCATGGGAAACACCGCGATATCTTGGAGATCCACAAAACAGACCCTTGTTGCTACTTCCTCAAATCATGCAGAGATTATTGCTCTACATGAAGCTGTGCGTGAATGCATATGGCTAAGGTCTGTAAATAGACACATTCGAGGAACCTGTGGTTTGAAGTCTACCACAGAAGAACCTACATGCATTTACGAAGATATTGCAGCTTGTATTGAGCAAATGAAATTAGGTTTCATCAAGGGGGACAATATCAAGCACATATCGCCAAAATTCTTCTATAATCAGCAACAACAAACACTTCTAAAAATTGAAGTAAATCAAATCCGATCAGAGGAAAATGTAGCGGACTTATTTACTAAGTCGTTACCAAAATCCCCCTTCGAGAAACATGTGAAGAGTATCGGATTAAGAAGCTTATCGGAACTCCCATGATCTCCAGGGGGAGTATCCAGATACATACTCCACACTCAACGCGCGTTGTGCTCTTTTTCTCCTTCGACCAAGGTTGTTTTTTTCCCACAGGGTTTTATTACTTGGCAAGGTTTTTAACGAGGCAATTTCGAAGCGCACGACCTAGACAATACTATTGACATGAAATATCCAAGGGGGAGTGTTGTAGTATATATAAATCATGTTGTACATATGAGTCATAGTATAAATGTCTATATCATGTATACAATAGGTACTTGAGTGTATAATGTAGGTATAGAGACTTGTGTGACAAGCTTTATGCCAAAGGGAAACAAGCATGGCAATTATCATCATCACAGCCACAATGTAGAGCTGCAGCTGTAAATGTTGTAGTTATCAAATTGAGTTTCTCTTTGAGCATTCACATTACAAAATGTACTCCTATAAATACCTCTTTGTATGAGATGAATAAACACACTTGAATCTCCATTCTCTCTGAAAGATTACTCTCTCTCTTTGTGTATCAATTTATACTTGTCCTCAAACAAGTGTTGGTTTATTGAAAAATAAGATATGGTTTCTCCAACCACAAGAACCAGCATTGTGATTCAACAGCTACTGCAATGGTTATAATTATAAACAAATTGGTACAAAATTGTAAAACACTCTACATAAATTTCATTTAGAAAAATTTTATGCTACCAACACATCAAATACATTTTGTTAAATATAGAAGTAAACTAATTTCATACAAACGTGAAGTAGTCACAAACTAGTATACTAATTCATGAAGTCAGTCTACATATCAAATTTTATGGTACTTCATGATTTGATGTTAGGGACCTTCTGTAGGCCTGCCAAACGATTAACGGAGCAGTCTTTGGAGAAGTGAAGTCGTGTTTAGATGACAATTACAATTTCACAATTACTCGACTGCGAGTTGTGAAAATAACCAAGATCTTTGGTGTAAAAGCTGAATTAGAAATCATCAAATTTCTACTTCTAAGTTCACCTGTTCTCGAGAGAATGACCATTAAGCCTTGAGCCTTCTGTCAATTGCTCTTCAAAACTAGTGAAAGAGTTGCTCCGGTTTAGGCGATGGTCAAGGCTTGGATCCAAAATTCGTTGATGATAGCAACAGCTAACAACACTTGCGTGCAGAGATGAATATGAGGCTTGGAGTTGTACTTTTTGGTACCAATCTTTATAATGCATGTTTAATTTTTTGGGACATTTTGACATTTAGATGATTTTTTGTGTGGCTAAAGTCAAAATGCTAAGAGAGGTAAAAAGCCACTACCTCTGAAATTCTTTGAAGTAAAAAAGAAAATTACAATAAGAGGGGGAACCAAAGAATCAAAAGCTCCCAAACAAAAAATCGAAACAAGATAAGAATAGAGAAACCAAATGATTGAAAACGAAACTTTGACATACCCAAATGGTCACTATGAAAATGTTTACAAATGAAAAAATAGCTAAGTCCCACCAAATCAGTTCACTAGAAGTCAAATCTATTTCGCCGATGCATCTACCACTTGATTAATTTCAAATGTAGTATAAGCAATTGCCTCACTTAATGCAAAGTAGTCAAGGCACAAAATCAAGCATATATATTTTCTATTTTAGAACTAGCGAAGAGTCAAACTCTAGCCATATATGCTTCCAAAGTCTTACCCAAACTAGCTCAATAGCGTTAATAACAGCCATTACCTCCGCTGCTACTGAACTAGCTAGAAATATTAAGATTAGAAGCAAACGCACTAAGGAGTTGTCCTCGATCTATCTATAATCATAAAAAACAGCTTCATAACCACAACGGCCTGAATCTTCTTCCAAGCACCGTTAATATTTATGTTAACCCAACACCCCAAAAAAGAAGGGTGTCAATTAACCTCAACTATATATTTACGGAACACAACGTGGTTTGCATTGAACTCTGAAGATCAAGAACAGAGTTATTCAAGAAGCAATGTGACTTGCAATTATTTAGTTGAAATTTTCTTAACAAGGACATGTCACATGTTCGGTTGGAAAAAACTATAGTAGTAAGAGCAAATTTTATTAAAAAAAAAAAAAAAAGTAAATTTTAGAGAAAAGAAAATTGGTAACTATAGCAGTGTCCCTTCTGAACATAATTAGATCATTTTGTTTCACCCGAGCTTAAGACATGATCATGAGTTTTATCTAATAAAAAGAATAACCACAGAAATCCATCATCTAATGAAAGTTTTGAAGATCTCTATGATTTTGAATATTTGACATGCAAATAATTGATGAAAAGTCATGGAATCAACATTGCTATAAATTAATAAAGCACGTGGAGTATGGGATCCCATATTCAAGTCATTACCTTTCAAGACCATTGACTCTGTAGTATGAAAAGGGCTCCTCTTTTCTCATTTTCAAATGAGAAACTAAATTAGTACCGGGAAAGGTAGCATCTGTATCTGCCCTCTTTCTCTGAATGTATAATCCCTCTGAATCTGACTCCCTAATATTATTTGAATTTTCACATGCTAATTAGAAATGTCATTATGGGTTTAGTGAACATAGATTTTCTTTAGTCTCTAATCCGTAAATAAAATGAAACCTAACTGCTAGTTTAATTCTAGACTATCCGAAATAGTTGATACTCAAGTCACTAGTCTGAAACACTCCGCATTAGAGGCTTGAGTATGACTATCCTCAGAGATCATCTTTATTCGACACAAATCACACAATATTCTTGTTATGTGAAGGTCAGTTGAACCAACTTTACTAAAGAATTTGTATTTTCCTTAATTAGTATTGGGTTGACCTTTTCGTTACTCAGTCTGGGTGCGAGAAACTAGCCTCTCTTCTTTTTTATTGCCCTTTTAGTCGGTTGAGATAACCATGAAGGAGACGAACAGTGAACAGTCATCAAACAGAATCATCATTCATCAAGCAATCCGAAACGGTTCAAACATCGAAAACACAGGATCGGAAGCCAACAAAGAAAAAGATAAACACAGACGACCCATTACAATCACCATCGTCGTCGTCAAATCAGCCTAGCTAATTAAGCAAGCTAACTATGAGCCATTGCCATTGGTACAAAACTACATATGCGTATACATGATATGATACAGATCGATATAGAAATGTCAAATGTGTATGGAGATTTCTCCTCCAAAAAAAAAAAAAAGGTGTGTGGAGATGTCAAGAAACAGAACGCTTTCCGGGACGATCAGCAAGCTTGAGGGTCTTGTCAATGAGCTTGCGAGCCTTTTTGCTGCGGATCTCGACTTTGACACTGGAGCTCTTGTCCATCTTTATGTAGGGCTTCTTCGACTTCTTCAGAGCTCTCACCTTCGACTTGATCGACTCTACCAAGCTCTCCAACTGGTTCGTCATCTAAAATTGATTGTACTCGAATGAAGTGAGAGAGAGAGAGAGAGAGAGAGAGAGAGATGGAGGGTACTCTGCTCTCACTCCGGGGCTTATAAAGAATTTAGTGACGTGAGGGTTGAGAAATGGGATTGATGGTGCAGATAATTACTGGGTTGCCACCATATGTGTACCCTACGCGTCCTCCATTTTGGAATTTTGAGGCCAACAATGAACAATGTGTGAAAGGCATTTAAAAGTTCAAAGATGTCATTTTGTATATTTTGAATGATGAAGAAAATCATGTCATGGTCAACAAAAAATTTAAATGTTACTTCAAAAGGAGAAATATGTAACATTTATAATATTATTGGACATATATTTTACCATATTCAGCGTAATACGGTTTTATACAAGTCATACTTTTATTGTTATGAATTTATGGTCTAGTCAATTAAAACTATTTCAAAACTTTTTTTTTTTGCCATGATTTAATTAGTAAATTATATTCATACTAATTATTTTATACAATACATGCATCACATCATATTAATTCAATTTGGTCTACTCAACTGTTTATCGATAAAAATGCAACATAACAAGAGAATTGTTACGTCCATTATATCATTCTTTATTTCTGATAATTATTCATTGTTTTAATGTACATTAAAAAAAAATTCTGACTTAGTGATTTTGAGAACAATCTTTTAGTGATCTTACTTGAGAATGATTAGATGACAAAAAAAAAAAAATTCTTGATGATGCATTTGCCGACATACGAAAATGTTCACCTGGTCAGTTGCTGACCAAGAAAATAATGCTCAACCACCCTTAGATGTAAATCCAAGAGCAGATAGAATTATTATTAAGTTGAGGTGTTTTGTTTTCCACCCTTGGATGTAAATCTAAGGGTTGTTGAGCATAAATTTTTTGGTCAGCAACTGACCAGGTGAACACCACCGTGCCAACATATACGCCACGATCATTATTTCTTGAAAGTAAGCAAAGTGGGTAAAAAAAAAGTTGAAAATGAAAATTTTGCCAAAAAGATGATACACGGTGGCTGCTACGTTATTAGTCAAGCAACTAGGGCTAGTTTAGTACTTTAGTTTATGAAATGTCTCCAATGCGCTGACTTTCTAGTACTGCGAATGACGCAGCGACTGCACTTAATGTGGCACGCTTTACGTTGCAACAGTTGGTCAGTGGTTACCGCACAAAGTCGTTGGAGAAAAATATTTTAACTACGAAGTAAGAAAGTCTTCACACCTTCCTTAAATTCACCGTTTATGGTTAGTGTTAAAATTGCTACCATTTAAGCTAGATACAGATGCCTACATATATAATGGACAAAGTTTGTTTTAATTTTTTTATATTATAGGTGAACACCATTTTTCTTTACCTTTCAAACTGATAGTAGATACTAGATAGTATTCACTTTTAGAAATAATGCATTATTTAGGCGAAGACTAATTCACGTATAAATTGTTCAATCAATCAGCAAAAATTATTTTACAAAAGATAGGCTAGAAAATGATTAATTTCGACTCTAAAACTGCACTACTAATGAAAAAAAAAAAAAAAGAGCGAATGTTGGTGGATGAATGTTAAGACTACCAACATTCCTCAAGTCTTGAGAGGGTAATGACTCACTAAAAATTGGGATTATGAGTTTGATCCAATATCTTAACTACAACCTTAAACGATTCAAAAGAATTACAAACACAAGCATCTAGCGCTCATAACAGATAAGATGGTGCAAATGTTGCACTGCTGGAGGTTTTTACCATTCAACAAAATTTAGTTGTGACTAATTTTCAAAGAAGCTATTAAAACATGGGAGTTTCTTTGTTGCCTGAAATTTTCATGAATGCAATCGAGAAAACGATTGAAACTGCGAAAAGACCCATACTTTGACTTGTTATCAGATGCATCAACCTTCACGGCATTTGTTCCTGAAGAGAACAAAAAGCTGCTAGACTTTGCGGACTACAAATTCATTTCAACAAACCACTGGTTGTCTCAAGTAGCTTCTGAAGTTTGACATTTTGAATGGCTCTTGGTCAAAATTTTTGACTTGGAGAAGCGAGAACCCTAATTTCCCATCAACAGAATGACAATGACAACCATATAGACAAAATGCCTGACTTCATGGCTTACATGTATGATGTATCGTACACATAGTTAAAGTGGTCAAAATTGTTAGAGATATCGACGTATAAAGTAACGAATTCGTTATATTATGGTCTATAATTTCCCATTAGATTTTTGCAGCACGATTCTCGAGGAAGGAATTACACTACATAAGGGTCAAGGTCAGATGCTTGCTCACTTCAGCTTCATGTTAATTTCATTACGTGGGGAATTCATGCGAGAGAGCGAGGAGGTGTTGATGTAAAGGATGATTGGAAGGCTGCTTACATGTAAAATCTAATATTTGTTCCACTCAGTTCTCATGAATTTCCATGTCAAGTTTTTAGCTATACTGTATCTGATGTATTCTGTAAGATTCTCCATGATTCCATGAATACACAGAAGTTTTTGTAGACTTTATGAGTGAAGTCTCTTATCTGCACTTTCCGAACTTAACAACTAGTTGGTAAGTTGGTAAAACTGAAAGAACTCAAAATATAATAAAGTTATACAAGAGTTCCATTAGGTCTAAAGGGTAGCCATGTCAACCAGGTTCCCAGCAGACAGAAAATGTATAGCCAAGCGAAAAATTGAAGACATACTACTAGATCAATGTCATTTCTGTTAAATATTGATGATTCTCAACATCCTTCTTTCAACAAGAGAAACGAGAAAATATTCTCACAATTTGACCCAGTCTCTTCTACTAAGATTCAGTTTCCTAAGAGCAATAGATGCAACAAAGAAGAATATCAATATCGATACTGAAAATGCAATTCTCTCGAAAAGACAAAGTATGTATCATTATCTTTACCAACAAAAAAGTATGCACAATATCTCATAAATTGCATTAGAAGCAGTTTTGGTTGACAGAACTCAATAACATGGTGTTTCTACAGTAGAGAGCTCCTATCCTCGTGCTAAATTTAACCTTCAAATGATCAACAAGAAAACACTATGAAACAACCAATCATCTACATTTGGCCTAAAGTAAGCGGCACAACAAAACTCGATGTAGTTCAGCCCTTGAAAGAAAGAAAAAAAGACTTCCTGTGAGGGAGAGTTTAGGAACCACACTTTTCTTGAGAATCAGACCATAACATCAGAGTTGCCAGAAGAGCCACTGTAGCCGTTTCTACCCGGAGTCGATGTGGGCCAAGACCAACAGAGATTGACCCAGCTTTTATCAATTCATACACCTCTTTCTCTGTGAAGTCTGAAGCAAGAACACACCAAATTAAATCCGCAACGATGAACTTTCATATGTATCTCAGAATTGAATAATGCAAATGTATATCTTATATGGTATATTAATTAGGCAAAAGAGACAGGCAAGCAATATTGTGAATGATAAGCATCAAAACCTACTGGCAGCGAACACACAAAATTGTATATTTAGACCATAAGCACATTTTCCAACTTTAGCTACATTCCTTAACCAAACAAAGGAATACTACTCGAACCTGGGACACACACTAAGCTCCTTAAGACGACTTGTTCCGAAGAGATGGGGAAGGACACAGATTTTTCATTCAATGACCAACAAATTTACCAATTAATTAATTGCTATATATAATTAATACGCAACTAAAGTAAATGACAGTAAGTAAATCTAGCATATGATAGGAACTGGCCCTTTCCAGTCCAAACTTAACCAAACTACTTGACTATCTTTCTGAGGAACCCATTACACAAATATAGTACAATATATTGATTTATTAGTATATTTAAGAGGAAATACCAAATTGATAATAATAACTGACACCATTCACAAAGACCAACTTATGTGCTAGCCATAGTGCCATCCTTGGTTAGAGAGGAATTCTCTTCTGTAGAAGCCAAGGAGTGAGCCTCTTACAAGAACAGTATAGTGTCCTGTGCCATAAGGACCTAGTAGAATTTGGAAGTGTGTTTATTTGTTTGTCAAAGAACAAATAAACACAAAGATGAAACAAGTTACAGTTCCTGAGGCACTGTTTACACTTGTAGCAGTCTATTAGTCAAGGTATTCTGGCTCTTGTACATTTGGTTTTCGGTTTTGACAGTTAATAAATCTTGATTAAAAATACAAATTAAATGTGTTACAGGCATGGTTACCTAGTCTCTTTCTCTAGTTGCCAAATGTTAAACTGATTCTATTCTTTCAAGTATGGTTCATCAATGAAAAGTTGAAAACCCTTCCAAAAACACCAATTTGTTAACTTAGTTTTTCCAGCAAACTGAAATAGGCCTAATCAATTTCACATCAATCCCCAACACTAAGTCCTCAAATTTAGGGATACAAATGCAGGATTTGCAGCTCTCAAGAATCACAAACAAATTCGTAGAGAGACCGTCTTCTGGTTGCTAATTTGCATTTATGTTCCTGGGCATGAACAAAAGTAGATGAATGGAAAAATAACTACAAGATGCATACTTACCGCCTTCTGGTCCAACCACAATCAGCCCACTGGTCTCCCTTCTTGACGAAGTTAATGCAGTAACAAGAGAAGTAGCTTCTGCAACCGCCAAAAAAGATAGCTTGGACTGTGCAACCTAAGAAATAAAATTATATGAGTAATTAACAAGGGAAAGATGTGAAGAGTTGTGATCAACAACACACCTGTCATCAATCAAAACAGAATATAAAAGAGCTGATTATTAAAATGGAACTACGACCCTCTGGTACAAGAAAATAGCACATAAAATCATAAAAATTAATTTTAATTACAAGAATGAGAATCGGCTAGCTTTTGAGGTATACTACAGAATAGCCCAATATTCAAATTTTAATAGAGTTATTTAGGCAAACTGTACAACAACCCACTATTCAAAAATTTCTGGAGTTAAGATAGTTGTCCAATTTAAAAGTAAAACAAAATGGGAAGAAAGAACTCACAAGGGGCAAAAGACGATCAATTTTCATTGGGGGATTCAGTACCATTTCATGGAGCCGTTGACCTGTCACAGTAGCCATGGGAACAAAATGAGATGGCTAATGATTGAAAATATATAAATTCAGAAAGGATAAAAGTTTAAGTTCCAAATAGCTTCAATTTTAATAGCTCAATGAAATAACTTCAACAGAACATAAGCCGGTCAATGCATTTTGAGAATATCACTGAGTTCAATCTTTACATTGTTTAGCAGCTGCCATATTGACTCTCTGCAACCTATCCAGCCGATTTTCTGAGATAGTAGGAGAACGTTCTGTCAGCAGAGGAGTCACACTACTAGCCCCCAGCTCCTAAGACAGCAAAAACAAAATCCAAAATATTAGCAGCAATGGCAGTGATGATGAACTACCCCAAAACATCATCTTTCAACTACAAAACATACCGTGCATTTCTCCACAAGCCAATCAGCTCGACCGCCCTTTAAAGTACCTAGACACAGGAGCAGCATTGCAGCATTTTAAACATGAGACACCCCTAAAAGCCTTAAACTACTCTACCGAAAAAAGGCACAAAGAACTAACCAAAAGCTGCAAACACATGCCACTGCGTGCTCTGTGGAAGAACCAACTTTGGATCTTCCAAGGCCACGAAATCAAGCCCGGACCGGTCCACCGTTTGTATTACTCCTTCTACCAAACCTCCTTTCCCATTAAACAGCTCTACCCTTGCACACATTTATCCACACCACCACTAAGTCCACAATTACAACACAAAAAATAAAGAATCCTACTTTCCTTATACAAAATTGAAGCTTGTAATTTCAGAATCATCATAAAGATTGAAAATTGACCGCAATCCAATTCAAATTTGATAGAAGGTACCTATCATTGGCGCGTAATCTCAAGACTTTAGTCATGTGCCAGAACTCATCATCTTGAACGCGAACTAGGCCTCCCTGTAGTACCATTGAAAAAAGAAACAGTGAGCTTAAATTTACAGTGACGAAGTAACAGAGAGAGAGAGAGAGAGAGAGAGAGAGTTGCCTTGGAAGAAGGGAGGCGTTCGGAGAAGAAGCGAGGGAGGCCACCGCGGGACTGGTTGGAGTAATCTGAAGAAGAAGAAGAAGAAGAGAATGCTCGAAAGGTTGGGAGGCACCTCACGAAACGAGGTCGTATTGGTGCTAGGCTCTGCATTTTCCCACCCAAAATCTCAAGAGTCCCCTACTCCCCTGGATTTGGTTTTCTTTAAGCTGTGATTTTGGTCTGACAGAAACGGCGGGTGGTGCTTCAGTGCTTGATGCGTTGCTCGTAAACGACAATCGTACGACGGCCAACGACATAAAAAAGATGTACAGTTGTGAAAATTTTCACCTTTCTTTTCTTGAAGATGATTTTTTTTTTTTTTTTTTGAATAATAGATGATATGTTTTTCACCAGCAACAAAATGATAATTAGCACAAAATTTCGGGGAGTTTAAAATAGTGGCAATGAACACATTTGCAATCCTTGGGAAGAGAATAGGCTAGAAAATTAAACTATCCCCAAACAAGACAATGCAACATTACAACAATAAATGAGAGCAGAATATAGATTTAAAAAAAGTTTTGCGTTATTGGTTAAGATTCTCAAACCCAATTTTGAATCCCAGATCTGCCATTGAATTAAACAGATTTTGTCATGATAACCCAGTTCATTGTGTTTTGAATGCAGCAACTTTTGTTCCTTAATTGGTTGTGTTGGATACATTCAAACTGAGTGTTGTGCTCGGGGATTCTGTTTGTAATTTTCTTTCTCTATCGGGGAAAAATGAATGAACAAAGTGTTATCGTTTCATGGCCATTGACGCGGTGATCCATCCTCCTAGTGATGCAAAGAATGTTCCTTCCACCATTTTCTGTAGTGGATTGGTGGTGATAAGAACATATTTATGCGATATTAATAACGTTCCCTCCACCTATCCGAAAATGATAACATTTTTATGCATATTTATGGATTGGTGGCAACATAAGGCTGTGACGTTCCCTCCACCTATATCTGAAAATGATAACATTTTTACAAAGATAGAAAATGAGAGCTAGATGGCATGAACTTCCGATATTCAGATGTTTCAGAAACAAATTAAATCTTCCAACGCAAGCCTTTCAAGTACAAGCTTTTGCTACATCAAGTAGTCTTTATTGAATACAAATGTAACGGATAAAGCAGCTAACAAGGATTGATAGACTTCTCAATTCGTACAAGTTCCTTGGCCACATCGATCATATCTGGCCGTACTTGAGTTACTTCACTTTCGTCTTGAGTGCATGACAATGCCAGTGCTAGGAAATCATGCAACTGCTGCTGTAGTGCTTGCTCATCCTCTCCTCCTAACTCCTCAAGTATTTTAGGATCCACAATCGTCTGAAACTGGTCAACAGAAGCATGTAATTTCACATATAGCACAAGGGTCTCCAGTTCTCCTGCTTGATTTCCTTACGGGACGCGTCCCGTAAAAAAAAAACAAGTAAAATGACACCAAAGCTATAAACATCTGTCTTTTATGTAATACAAACATACAGACGGTCAATTTACCCAACGCCCCCAACCATACGATCTTCGACATGTGATTGCTCAAGAGGAATGGTTATGGAAAGTGAGAAGTCACATAATTTGGGGGCAAAGTCATGGTCCAAGAAAATACATATGGGATTTAGGTTTCTATGATAGGTCTGGTGAAGGCTGTATGGAGAGATGTGATTGCATTTGCAACCTTCTTTGCAATACGTAGTCTAGTTTTCCATGGGAGGGACTCATCATTATCCCCATAACCTCGTCCTTTAGAGTAACCTCCTTTAGAGTTGAGAACGTTTGGTGCATATTCAAGCACAAAGGCTGGTGCAGGACAGTCTAAGCAGCAGCCCAACAGTTTCAAAACATTCTTGTAAGCGCTAATCTGTATTGATATTATAATGTCACGAATAGCCTCATCATGCGGCTTGCTATAAAAAGTTTTCTTTCCTATCACCTTAATGATTATCAATCGGTTGTCTACAAAACCCTTAAATAACCCATCATCTATATGGCAAGAACGATGGAAGTTGTTGGTTGCCCTGATGAGTTCATCAGCAGAGTAATTGCGAATGGGATTAGATTTTCCATCAAAAGAGGCAATCGGATCCTCTAATAAGATGCTTCCATTATGCAAGAAATATCCATTAACAACTTCCTCTTCCTTTTTCAAACATGGAAGCAACGAGTGCCTGACACAAATATACAAATAAAACACAAAGAAAGGCATGATTATATAATTTGCATAGCTCATTATTTTTCTTTTTATTTACAAATTGAAAGATCAGAATTACAAAATTAAGAGTCATGTTTCCTGTTATAGAAGATTCATTGTCCAACAACTCCATCCATCATGATTGCTTTCACCAATTACAAACCATTCGATCACTTCTGGCTCTGTCAAAATTGGGTTTGATGAAAATTTGGCATAACATATAGTTAAAAGCAATGATGCATTAATTTGATTAACATGCTTGCTCGGTTTTAAACTCTATCAGCGCCAAGAAATTGAAATAATTAAACAGCAGTATCTCAAATCAGGTCAGAAGAAATAATTAAACGGCAGTATCTCAAACCGTGTCACTAATTAGATGATGAGACATTTGACTATTTAAGAGACGAGTTTTTCTATTAGAATCTCTAAATTTATTCACTTGATCTCCTCTGCTTTTTACACCTCCTATCAAATTTTCTAATACTAAATTTACTCACTAAACCTCACTGAATTTCCTCAAATAACCTCACTCATATAATTTGCAAACGAGTTTTTCTATTGGACCCTCCAAATTTACTCACTTGATCTCCTATGCTTTTTACACATCCTATCAAATTTTCTAATATTAAATTTACTCACTAAACCTCACTGAATTTCCTCAAATAACTTCACTCATATAATTTGCAAACAAACTATTATCTTTAAAATAAAAAAAACTTAGTTAATTCAACGAATTAATTACTCTGTAAATCTTAATTACATATCCATTCCTTAATCACAGACAGCTTAATTTTTTTTTTTTCAATAACAAAAATTAAATACAAGATATTGAGTTTTAAAAATTAATTTCTAATCAACAAGAAAATAACATGAACTTTTTGTGTTTTTTTTTATTTTTTAAATTTCTGTTTTAGCTCTGCAAAAAAAATAAGAAGATTAATCATCTTTTCTTAATGTTTATTTTATGTACCTCATGATTAATTATTTAAATATTTATTTTAAAAAATTGCTAGCTCTTTTTTTTTTTTTGTAAATATAATGGATAGACTTAGACCTAAGATTTGTTTTGTTTTCCCTCACCAATAAGCGTTCAACATGTATATCATATATTTTTATGTCACATAATCATAGTTTTAACTCTTATTAAATATATATGAATGCTTTAGTGAGTATGTAGTGAAATTGAAAAATTAAAATAGTTAAGGAAAATAATAAAGAATGCAATATAATATTATTGAATTAGAAAATCAATGTAATATTTTGTTGGTATAAGTATTGTCCTTAATAGTCATTTTATAGTAAGTTGTATATGTCATTTAATAATTCATAATAAAGTGAGGTCAAGTGAGTAGATTTGGAGGTCCCAATAGCAACACTCGACTCATGCATAGTCACTCTTTACCCGCATTTGGTTGAACTATCTTATATCTTAAATGGTAATCTGCTCATTACAAAGAAAATGCATGGCAGTTACGAGTCACAGCGACTGACCTGTGAAAGAAGATGATTAACTTCATATATCATATCACATTCCTTTTTGGAGTAATATGAACAGTACCTGTTAGCCTGTTACTAGCTTGCAATCATAAATTTTGAAGCCACTTCGGATCCAGAACATAACAACTTAAGATGTGAAATCCTATTTCTTTTCGGTCGTGTCAAATTTTCTTTAAAATGAGTGTGATTATGTACCACGCGCGTTCACAAAGTAAGGTTGTTCATTTGTTAACAAGCTACGTTTGCTTTTAACTGTATGGGTAAAGATGATGGAGACTATTCGATTAATTGGATGCATATATGTATCCCCTTGAGTTTGATGAAAATTGCCACATCTATGATAACGATAAAAGAGTTGGTAGGAAAAGTATACCAATAAGGTACAAAATTTCAATCAGCATGTGTACTTTGTTTTATTAAAATTAGATTTTCCAAATTAATCACTACCAACATAGAAGTGTATCTAAGTTTCATTAAGATCCTAGAGTACAAAGAAGATGACAGCTTGATCGATGGCATTAATATTCCACTATTACTGAAACTGCAAACTATTGTTGTTGCTGGGAGGTATGGTAGACTTATCAGTTTGTACAAGTTCTTTGGCCACATCGATCATATCTGGCCTTACTTCACTTTCATCCCGAGTGCACAACAATGCCATGCAGTGCTAGAAAATTAATCATGCAATTTCTTCTTTTGTCCCTCATCATCTCCACCCAACTCCTCAAGTATCCTAGGATCCTCAATTGTCTCAGTTCGCCCGGTACAAGAATGTAATTTCACATATCAAATAGTTGGATCAATGCCGGGGTCTCCCAAGGTTTCTCTTCCAGTCAAGAGTACTACAAAAAGCACGCCGAAGCTGTAAACATCAGTTTTTTTTCTTCTCTGAAATCCGGCCAGACGATAGGAAAGATCAAGCTACCCAAGTGTGCCCCTAACAACATCATCCTCATGCGATTGTTTGGGAGGAATGGTTAGGGGGAACCGCGGAGATACTCAAGTGTGATAAACCAGGAGGAATGGTTATAGAAAGGAGAAGATACTCAGATTCAGAACATAGTCATTGTCAACAAAACTACAAATAGGTCTTAGATGCTTATGAATGATGCGCATGGGAAAGGCTGTATGGAGAAATGTAAGAGCATTTGCAAGCTGATTTGCAATATGCAATATATGCAGCTTCCCATTGGCTGCTGATTCTTGCATCAATAATGATCCAATTTCAATGAACCCCACTTTGGATTAACAAGGAACAATGTACTCAGATTTGATGAAGTTGATTGGGACTTACGAGGTACACATCATTTGTAATCTTTAAACTACAGGAATTCTATAGATATATCAGCAGAAAACATTTGCAGAATACTGCATGCAGAACTTAAAATGGCATGAATCAGTCCTCTCCTTTCTGCCAAGAAAGAAGAGATTGACAAAGGACGAATATACTTTAGTTCATTAGTATTAGTTTCCATAAAAACAATTATGTCTTATATCATTTACAAACAATTACAAAAACAGAAGCAGAGAGCTTATATAAATATCTAAGAGCTTCTAAACTAGAAAGTAAAGCTGTTGCTAAATCAAATATCTTTTGTTGGTAAAAAATGAAATAGGTAAAGCTAGCGAGGAGGAAAGGGAGAGTTCTCAATTCGTACAAGTTCCTTGGCCACATCGATCATATCTGGCCTTGCTTCACTTTTGTCTTGAGTGCATAACAATGCCAGTGATAGGAACTCATGCAACTGCTTTTGTTGTGCTTGCTCATCTTCTCCTCCTAAACCCTCGAGTATTTTAGGATCAACAATCATCTGAAACTGGTCATCACAAGCATGTAATTTTACATATGACACAAGGGACTCCCACTTTTCTGCAGCTTGATTTTGTTTTGAAGCATTTAGTCCAGTCAAGAAAACAAGTAAAATGACACCAAAGCTATAAACATCAGTCTGCTCTGTAATGCAACCAGACTTCCTATACGCAGGGTCAAGGTACCCAAATGTCCCTTTCACAAGATCTTCAACATGTGATTGCTCAGGAGGAATGGTTATGGAGTCAGAGAAGTCAGAGATTTTGGGAACAAACTCATCGTCCAAAAAAATACAGCTGTGTTTTAGGTTCCTATGAATGATGGGTCTGGGGAAGGCTGTATGAAGATATGTAATAGCATTAGCAAGCTGCTTTGCAACACGCAATCTAGTTTTCCAGTTTAAGGATTCATTAACCCCCAAACCTCCTACAGCATTGAGAACTCCTTTGCCTGCATGTTCAAGCACTAAAGCTGGTATGGGGAACTCTAAGCAGCAGCCCAACAATTTCAAAACATTCTTATGAGTGCTCATCTGCATTGATATTATAATGTCACGAATGACCTCATTCTTGGCTTGGTCGAAATTGCAGTAGGAGTCATCCCTCCGCCCTTCCTTCTTAATGATAACTAATCGGTTGTCTAAAAATCCGGTGAATATATTGTATAATGCGTTCTCTAGTACAAGGCAAGAAGAATGAAAGTTATTGGTTGCCTTGCTGAGTTCATCAGCTGAGTAGTGGCGAATAGGATTAGTTAATTTTCCATCACTAGAGGCAATGAGATCTTCTAATAAGATGCTTCCATTAAGCAAATATGATCCATTGGCATCTTTTTCCTTCTTTGTCAAACATGGAAGCAACGAGTACCTGACACAAGTACACAAGTAAAACACAATGGCTTGATAATATATATAACTAGAACAACTCAAATTTCCTTTAGTCTTGTTACAAACTGAGTGATTACAACAACAAAATCAGAGTGTGCTATTTCCTGTTATGGAAGATTCCTTGTCCTATGAGATCCATTCATGGATTTCTCTCACTAATTACACAAAGCATTCACTTTTGGCTCTTTCAAAATCGCCGAGTTTGATGAAACTTTAGTATAAGATATAGTCAAAAGCAATGATACATTAACATCAGTAACTTGCTAGCTTGGTTTTATACAATATCAGCGCCAAGAAATTGAAAAGAAAACAGGATGAATATCTCAAATTAAGTCAGAAGTTAAAGGAACCTAGCCACATATCTTGCAAAGAATAAAACCATTAACTTACAAGACTTTAGATGGCATTGTTTCAGTTCTGCTGTGCTATGTCACCCAGGCTTCTTTGGTTTGGACTTCAATGATTTCTCCATTAAATCCTCTACAGATTTCTTTCACCAGTTTCATTTTCTTTTGACGATGACTAGAGTTTTGTACCGGTCAACGATGAGATCACACGTGCCGTCTTCTGATTGGCAAGAATAGCATGTAGTGGGTAAGTGGGAAACCAGAAATATATATCAAGTCAAATTTGAGAAGATGCTTGGCAGCTGCAAGTCCTTGAATATCAAGGAAATTAAAAATCAATTGCCATGCCATCCACAGCCGTTGACCCGTGAAAGAAGATGAATAAATTCAGATCTCACATTTCTTTATCTGAATGGCAGTAAAGTTACAAATTTTGAAAAATTGTAAGAGATGTATATGCTAAATTTAGAGTGATAAACAGTACCTGTTACCATCTTGCATGCAATCATAAATTTTGAAAGCAATATTACAACAACTTAAGATGTGAAATCCTATTTTCTTTGGCCTGGTGAAAATCTTTTATAAATTAACACAAAGTTTCTTTAGGCATAAACCTTCAATGTCATGTAATTACGAAGTAGGATCAAGCTCCGAAACTACTAACAGATCTATGGATAAGCTAGCAAGCTAGGCAAGATAGACTTCTCCATCCGTGCTAGTTCTTTGGCCAAATCGATCATAAATGGCCTTACAACATCATCTTCTGCAGACAACAATGCCAACTCTAGGAAAGATTTCAACTGTCGTTGTGCTGCTTGCTCATCCCTTTTCACCTCCTCAAACATGTTAGGATCCACAATGGTTTGAATCTGATCATCAAAAGGTATAGACACCTTTCGCTAGGCCTACTTTTACTCGAATGAAGAGCAAACCCAGTGTCTTACTAACAGTACCAGCGAAATTCTTCACTATTGAAGATGTAGGCTGGATAGCTGTCTTCTTTATGCCCAACAGAGTCATGCAAGGTGATCATGTTCACTGCAGCTCTGGTATCAACCATGACTTTGCTGACCTTGGTTCCTTGCATGTCCGCTGTGATATATAAAGGCCTCATGTGAGTAACCATGGAAGGCGTAGGTTTCTTAATACCTTGTCCTCCACGCCCTCATGTGAGCCTCCAAAGTTCGCTTCGCTTAACCGAAACGCCTCTGGAGCTGCAAAATGGCACAAATCACTAACCAAAAGCTGCAAACACATGCCACTGGGTGCTCTGTGGAAGAACCAACTTTGGATCTTCCAAGGCCACGAAATCAAGCCCGGACCGGTCCACCGTCTGTATGACACCTTCTACCAAGCCTCCTTTCCCATTAAAACAGCTCTACCCTTGCACACATTTATCCACACCACCACTAAATCCACAATTACAGCATAGAAAATAAAGTATCCTAATTTCCTATAAAAAAAAATTGAAGCTTGTAATTTCAGAATCATCATAAAGATTGAAATTGACCGCAACCCAGTTGAAATTTGATGAAGGTACCTATTGTTGGCGCGCAATCTCAAGACATTAGCCATGTGCCAGAACTCATCGTCTTGAACACGAACTAGGCCTCCCTGTATTACCATTTAAGTAAGAAACAGTAAGCTAAAATTTACAGAAAACGAAGTAACAGAGAGAGAGAGAGAGAGAGTTGGAAGTGCCATGGAAGAAGGGAGGCGTTCGGAGAAGAAGCGAGGGAGGCCACCGTGGGACTGGTTGGAGTAATCTGAAGAAGAAGAAGAAGAAGAAGAGGAATGCTCGAAAGGTTGGGAGGTTGGGGGGCACTTCGCGAAACGAGGACGTATTGGTGCTCGGCTCTGCATTTCCCACCCAAAATCTCAGAGTCACCCTACCCTTGGATTTGGTTTTCTTTTACTTTCGACTGTTTTTTGGTCTGATAGAAACGGCGACAGGTGCTTGAATCAGTGAAATGCATGATGTGTTTGCTCTTAAACGACAATGGTACAATGGCCAACGACATCAAAAAGAGGTACGGTGGTGAAATTCTTCACTTAATTAATAACATTAAAGGGTTCTTGACTCAAAACACTAAAATGAGCAAAAAATATCTTACTTGTTGAAGGATATTGACACTTAGTGTGCCTAGTCAAACTAGGATAAGTTCTATAGCTGTAATAGGAGAGGTTTTCTACTCCAAGTTAGATAAGGAATCCTTGTACTCTTAGATTATGCACTTTGTACTCCCTATATATAGGGCTCCTATTCTCTATAATGAAACACACTTCTCTCATCAATCTCTCTCAATACCAATTACTTAAACACGTTATCAGCACGACTCTAACCACAAAAACGAAAACCAAAACTCATTCACAAAGCAGCCCCTAGCCCGAGCTAGCCGAGCCTTCGCTGCAGCCCGAGCGCCCGTGTGCTTGCAACCTTGCACAGCAGCCCCTTCTGCCCCCTTCCTGCAGCCCTGCGTTCCAGCCTGCTGCCACCGAAGCATCCCTGCTGCGCAAACAAGCCAACGCACACCCACTGCATCTTTTTCCCGTTCCTGTGCACATCCTTCTTCTTTCATGCCTCGA